>OZ023252.1:4032158-4632158 GCA_964006365.1 Trididemnum miniatum
TGACAAAGGCAATGCAACAGTTGTAATGAACACTGAGGACTACGAAGAAAAAGTGAATTCTCTATTATCAGATGAGTGCACTTATGAAAAATTACCAACTAGGCCTAATCCTGTTAATCAAATTACTACTAGAATTAATCAATATGTGTGGAATTTGTATCGAAATGAAAAAATCAATAAGAAATGTTATTACTATTTACGTTGTTCTAATGCTATCACTCCGCGGTTTTATGGTCTACCGAAAATTCATAAATCTTCTGTGCCTCTTCGCCCTATCGTTTCGTTTGTCAACTCCCCCACTTACAATTTGTCTAAATTTTTATCTCGTGTTTTATCAAGTCTTTTAAAAAATAATTACAGTGTTCGCAACTCTCGAGAATTTGTTGAATGTATTAAGAATTGTTCTGTTGAAGAAAATGAATGTTTGGTGTCGTTTGATGTTGTTAGCTTGTTTACATCTGTGCCGGTTGACAAGGCTCTTGCCCTCGTGTTGGAACTTCTCGCATCTGATGATTCTTTGTCTTCTCGTACACGTCTCAGTATCTCTGACATCAAACAAGGTCTCCAAATATGTTTGAATTCTACTGTTTTTTCATACAAAAAATCTTTTTTCAAGCAAACCTTTGGTACCCCCATGGGTTCTTGCATTTCTCCCATCATTGCTAATCTTTACATGGAACACATTGAACACACAGCTATCACTACGTTTCATACTCCTCCCAACCTTTGGTTGAGGTATGTTGATGACACGTTTTGTATTCTCGACAAGAAACACATTTCTGCATTCCACTCTCATCTTAATTCTATTTGCTCTCACATTCAGTTTACTATGGAAAACGAACACGATTTTTCTCTTCCTTTTCTTGACGTTCTGGTATCCCGTAATGTCTGCAAAGAGAACCACACCACAAACACATCACTCACTACAGCCATATACAAAAAACCCACCCACACGGACAGATACCTCCACTACACATCACATCATCCCAAACACCAGAAACTCACTGTGACAAAGACACTACTCAACCGCGTTGAAACACACATCTCTCATACTGATAAAAACCAAAAAAGCGGTGAGTTACGAAACATACGTTCTACTCTGCAACTTAACGGATTTCCTACCAGAGCTACTTTTCTCTCTCGCAAAAACAAACGCTCTCAAACTCAAAACTCTCAATTCAAACAATTCACTTCTATTCCGTATGTGCAAGGTACATCAGAAAGAATTAGACGAGTTCTGAACGAGGCAGGAGTCGGTGTTGCCATGAGACCTGTAAAAACCATTCGCCACATTTTGCCCTCTCCTAAAGATCCGTACACTACAGAAGATAAGAGTTGTGTTGTTTACCAGATCCCTTGTTCTGACTGTGACTATGTTTATATTGGTCAAACCAAACGTGGCCTTAAGTCACGACTGGCCGATCATAGGCGAGCCACAAGCCAGCTGAGACCGGAACTTTCTGCACTTTGCGAACATGCGATGGACTTTAACCATACAATTGATTGGGAGAAATCGGAAATCTTGAAAGTGGAGAACAATTATTCTAAACGACTCATCTCGGAAGCTTGGTTCATCAATGCCCATCCTAAGGTTATGAACAGGTCTGATGGCGACAGTCTCCCAAATGTTTATCGTTCATTGGCTAAATAATTTTAATGCAATTTAATCACTGTAGTTTACATACTGGTTTTTACGTATAACACATAACAATTTCATGATTATTCACGCATTTCGCCTTTTTGTGACGCAATAGTTAATCGGGTTGATACAATTTACACTTCGTAACTTTTTAATCAGTTCTGTTAAATCAGTGCTACTACGTTTTACTGTTCTCGACCTGGGTTGATTTCCTTCCCAGGTCACTGTATTTTCTGATGAAGCTTGGCGTTCATTGCCAAGCGAAACGTCAAAAACAAAAAATTGGAGAGTAGATTTTTTCTGTCTCCGTTTTTACCGTACCGGAAGAACAAGCAGCGCAGATACTCCTCCACTTTATGTAAAAGTTAATTCCTTTTTAGGTCTCGTCAGTGCAGCATAGCAACCTCCCCCCCCCCACCCACCTAACACCTGAACCAAACTGCTGTATTACCCTTCAACTAAATTTCAACCTCTGTCTTCGTAACTTTACTCTCCAGTAAAACAAAAGTCAAACATTTCGACTATAACAAAAGTCTCGTCAGCCTTGCTACGCACAGCCAATCCAAGCTGAACTCATTTCAGACTGTAAAGACTCTTTTTTGCATTGCTTTACCTGGACATCTCGACTTCATTTCTTTTCTAGGTTGTGCCATATTTTTAGCAGGCGACTGGCCCCAAACAACGATACCCAATGAAAAAGCCTATAACTACTAACCCCAAACTACCGGTAGCCTAACTAGCCCACATCACTAGAAGCCCCCATGGCACAGTATACTTATCTATACAGTAGGCTCACTCCTGCAAAAACCATTGTGACGTGTGTCCACAAAAAAAACCTCTCTCGAATCTGCTGGAGCTCTTGGTAAGCGCAGACGCTACAACCATTTCGAAAAAAATTTTAAACTTTTTGCAAGGAGTTAAAAAAAGGTTTAACAGCAAAATAAAAGCTAAAACAGAAAAAAAGCGTCTCTAAATCTTTGAAATTCTGAACTTTTCTTCTTATTTACGCAACAGTTCTTATGCTATGCTAGGTAAAGCTTGAAATAGGCATTTTAAGTATTCCTGTGACTTTCTCTTCACTCTCTATAGGTCTGCTTTGAGTCTAATTGAACCACTAGCTGGCGAAGCAACTTTACCTGGCGTCAAACTCCAAATCTTAACATTGAAACAATTAAGCTAGGTATACCACATTTTCGACTGCTTGAAAATGAATTGCTAAGCGGAGATAATCACTAATCGAGTTGGCTGAGCATTTTTAGAAACCAGGAAAAAATCTATGGATCCAGATAGTGTGCCACGGAAAAAAAAAAACAGTCCATTCTCGTGCTGTTCGGCATTCAACTGCTCAAGCTCCAGAGATAAAAAACGGTGAGAAGCTAGTGGTGGACAAAGCCACGAAAGGATTGAAAGCTATCCGTGTTCTCATACCCACTAATAAACATAAATCGAAACCAGCTGCAAATCGCTCAGCGTTGATGCAACCATTCCCGGTAGCCTAGTACGCTAGCTTACCGGTAGCACTTAGCATACACTGATACCTGTATAGGTCTACTTATTTTTCGAATTGGTATAGAATAAACCAGCGTCACTTTTTATCGAGGCCTTCACAATTCAACTGCTTTTCTCCTTCTTGATTCTGACCTGCCAAGCCTGAGCTATCCTGTTCGAACTTCACCTTAAACTTAGACCAAGTCTTTGCTTAGACCTTGACTTTTTTTCTGCGGGTAGGCCTACTGCTTCAAACTAGCTTTATGTTATAAGGACGCTGATTGACCACTGACGTAATAGGCTTCACTTCTTCATTGTTTCGAATAGTTATGTATGGATTGTGACGTTTACACGATATGGCTCGATAGGCACAATATTGTAATTGCACTGAGAGAAAAAAGAAAAAGTGCGATAATTCAATTGCTTGTTAGAGTTGAACCATAATAGATTAGGTTGAGCTAATGCAGGCAATATTACAGTTTGCATTAGTTATTCCTTTGGAGAATCATATTGTATAATTTTTCAGGTCAAGGCTCTGGATCAAAAAATCAATCAATCGTCAACTTTTATTCCCGTACGCCAAAAGCATTAAAATACACTGGAATCTTCTACATCAATCAGAAAGACTGGATCTTCTACATCAATCTGCGGAATATTTATACAAAAATTGCGGGCTTTGCTGATTACATTTCGAACCATCAATGCTGCTAACTTCGAACAGAGTTTTCCTGTTATTGGTGCTTTATTCTATTAGTCATTTCCATACATAGGCGCAACTAGGGGGGGGGCTAAGGGGGCTGAAGCTAAGGGGGCTGAAGCCCCCCCTTAGCCGTATGAACGACAGTGGATAAAACAGCTGTAAAAAATTTTAAGTACCAATACTCGTCGTAATTTGTCAATATTCAACAGGCAATAGGGGTGGATCCAGGGGTGTTTGGGGGGATGCATCTCCCTAAAATCCGATTTTAAATATGTTTTAGAAAAAATACAATTTTTTTTCATAATTTCGAAACTTTTCGATAACAATAATTCTCACGCCTTAAGCACGCGTAATCGAAAATGTGCGAACACGTGCATCATACTTGGTGAGGCACGTACATATAGGGGCAAAAATTTAAATAAAATGTAGGCCTACCTGAAAAATGTTCAAAAAGCACTAAAATGGCCATTGCAGTGTGTAGATTTGCAAAAAGTTTCCGGGGGAGCATGCCCCCGGACCCCCTAGATTCGTTCCTCAATTTGCATCAAATTCTGCCAGAAAAAATACGCTTGATTAAAATGTCAAAATTTAATGCTCTTGTCCTTGAAAAAATTTCTGAATACGCTTTTGACATGAAACATTTTCAAAGGGCTTATGTTATTTAGGCCCGTTTTTGGGTGTAAACGTCTAACGAATTTGTACGTAGTAAACATTCAACCTAATGGAAAACTGCATCCCCCCACCAAAATTTTATTGATCTGCTCCTGACAGATAATATAAATTTAAGTTTTACTGAGGCATTTTTAACAATTAATGAATTTCTATGTCCGAGAATATTGTTAACTGGGGTTACGAGCAAGGTTAAAACAACAAAAATGTAATGTTTTAAGCTGATACCGGTATCTGTAAATAAAATCATTTGTGAATTAAAATCGTTAACCGGTCAGAACAACGGTTAACCGGTCTCGCTTTGCAACCGATTCACCGAGAACGATCAGTTGATAAAGAAAGTGTTTTAAATATATATGCCGCAAGTGCCTGTGAAAGATCTCATTTTATTGTTTAAATTTGCTTCGATGACGTTGAAAGCAAGCACCGAGTCCAAGATTGCTGCAGTACCAAGACCTCTCTCTTCCTAATTGAAACTTTGCAAGTTGAACATTGTCGCGAAAGTTTTTTCAAGTAATTTGCATAATTTTTCTTCGTTGAAATAGATAGCAAGATAAGCATACCTTGGTTGAAAAAATGTTAAAAGACTATTTATGTGCCGCTTTGGGATAGATTATAAACTAAATTTCACAAAAACTTCGTTTGCCTAATGCCTAGTGAAACTAGTTTCGGACATAACGCTTAGCTCTCTTCTGTTTTAATGCACAGATATTGATTTGAGCAAAAAAACTAGCCGTGGCTTTTCCTTGTTGAAATAGACGATAGACCTACGTCATCTCGCGAGACAGTCAGACATGATACCAGAAAATTACGAGCAATAAGGAACTAATCGTAATCACAAAAATGTATCAGCCCCCCCCCTTACGAAAATCCTGGTTGCGCCACTGTTTCTATATTTTAATTTTTGCGACTGCTCAGCTTTCGGTTGCGCACTAAATAAATGGAAGTAATCACTTTATTTATTACTGGTGTTCTTTCTGTTTGATATTTTTCTGTTCAACTTTCGGTTGCGCACTAAATAAATGAAATTAACGGTACGTGTTGCACAAAACTGCATTTAGACAAAGAATTCAAGCATGAATTATCGCATTTTTTTGTTTTTTCTCTCGGTGCAATTACAATAAACCATATCGTGTAAACGTCACAATCATTATGGCTATTCGCATTATTGAGTAGATGAAGCTTATTGAGCCATATCGAGTAAACGTCACAATCCATATATTACTATTAATGCAAGGTCAGAACTGTGATTAAACTGTTCGAATCAATGAAGAAGTGAAGCCTGTTTAGTCGCTGGTCACTATAGTCAGTAGTCAGTGTCTTTAAAATGTAAAGCTAGATTGAAGCAGTAGGCCTACCCGCACAAAAAGAGTCAAGGTCTCAGTTTAAGGTGAAGTTCGCGCAGGTTGACTAATGGGACATGCTAGACTACTGGGACATGCTAGACTACCGGGACATGCTAGACTAGACTACTGGAACTGGTTGTGTCAACGCTGAGCATTTAACGGCTAGTTTATTGGTTCAAATGCGAAAATCTTGTTTGTTTGCTTTTAATTACCTAACCCTAAATTCCTGATTGAATCGTGGGTGAATTACACGTTGAAGCACACTGAAAGAGTGAAAAGTTACAGCAATGTTTAAAATGACTGTTTCACGCATCGCTTTAGCGCAGGATAAGAAATAGCGCGTAAATAAGAAAAAATGTCATGATCTGAAAGGTGTTTGCTGCTTTTCTTTCTTTATCAGCTTTTAATATTCCTTTAGAGCTTTTTTTTCAACTCCTTGCAAAAAGTTAAAAAAAAAACTATTTATTTTCGAAATCGTTGTAGCCTCTGCGCTTACCAAGAGCTCCATAAATTCGAGAGAGTTTTTTGTGGACACACGTCACAATGGTTTTTGCAGGAGTGAGCCTACTGTAAAGATAAGTATACTGTGCCCATGGCAACCCACTCATTTGCAGCTGCAGACGCGTTTCGATTTTATTATGGTCTCATCAGTGCAGCATAGCAACCTCCCACCTTCCTGAAAAAAAAAACAATTCTAACTTTCAAAAGAACTACACAGTACACACCCCAAATCTAAGCCTCTACTCGTTCTGCTCAAGGTAGAACATTTGAAATACAACCTTCAAGAAATTAGTACATGCTGGATTATGATGTCACAGATTCCCTGTAAACAATCGACAAGAATAGAAATGACCGGTTGGTACATTATTTTCCCGGTAATCTGAGAAGGAAATTTTTGTTTACGGTTTGTAACTATACCAGTTACCAAAGCCTTCAAAAAACCTCTCTGCCCAACCCGTTCGCCCGTGAAAAAGCGGGGGACAAGGCAGGCACTGTGTCTGCGCATGCAGCCCAGAAAACACAGTGAACGTCAGCGCTTATCGGTGGTTTAAACATCAATATCCCGGTACGTTTATCTAACTGCATGTACAGTTACAGGATCCAGCAAGATGATACAAAGAAGGATATGTAAGTCAAATAGAATTCTTCTATCCTATACTTTTCCGATAGGCACCTGTAAAGTCGATAGGCACCTGCAAAGTCAGCCAACAACAAATCTGTGACATCATAATCCAGCATGTACTAATTTCTTGAAGGTTTTATGTCAAATGTTCTACCTTGAGCAGAACGAGTAGAGGCTTAGATTTGGGGTGTGTAGTTCTTTTGAAGGTTAGAATTGTTTTTTTTTTCAGGAAGGTGGGAGGTTGCTATGCTGCACTGATGAGACCATAATAAAATCGAAACGCGTCTGCAGCTACAAATGAATGGGTTGCCATGGGAGCTTCTAGCGATATGGGCTAATTAGGTTACCGATAACTTAGTTTGGGGTTAGTAGTTATAGGCTTTTTCATTGGGTATCGTTGTTTGGGGCCAGTCGCCTGCTAAAAATAGGGCACAACCTAGAAAAGAAATGAAGTCGAGATGTCCAGGTAAAGCAATGCAAAAAAGAGTCTTTGCAGTCTGGAATGAGTTTAGCCTGGATCGGCTGCGCGTAGCAAGGCTGACGAGACTTTTGTTATTGTCGAAACATTAATTTGTCCCTTGCAAATTTCTTTAAAGTAAAACAGCAAAACTCAAACAATAACGGACAGGCAGGGATTATGATGTAACAAACAAACAAAGAATATCTCCAAAACAAAACTACTCTTTTGCTTTATTCTTTTTGTTGTTTTTTTTAAACTATTCTTTTGTTTTATTTTGTTTGATTCCAAAAGTATTCTTTTGTTTTATTTTGTTTGGTTCCAAAACTATTTTTTTGTATTCTAAGGGCGTGTTCACATACAGCGGCTTTCGCAACCAGACACCAAACTTTATTTTGTTTTTGCGAACGAACACATTTCTCAACATTTTGAGATTTGTTTCAGCGATTCAAATTTCAAAAGCCAACATCGTTCACGTTTTCAAAAATTGCGTTCACAGCAACAAAAAGAAGCTTCGCGCCTGGTTGCGCGAAACCGCTCTGTGTAAACGCGCCCTAAGTCTTTATATAGACAAGCTCATTTTTTATGCTCTGGCTAAATTTATGCATAAATATTGCATCTAAAATGTCTTTCTCGTTTCCTAACAACTATTTCCTTTTAATCTCTTCTATTCACTCTTGCCATAGCAGAAATGCTGCTTAATCTAACCAATACTTTGTTCCGCAGTTTTCCACTTCATTACTGCAACGTACTTAAAGGTACCAAACTTTGAAACAATATTTCCGCATACCTTAAAATCTTGGTCATAAACAATTCCTCTTAAAACACAAAGCTTTATTGCTAAACTCAATCTCGTGACTAAATCATATTACAGTATTATAACTACATAACAAATTATCTTCTTAATTGCAGTTTAGTGGTGAGTTCACAAGCAGAATATCTTGCTTCAACCAGTAGATCATTCGTATCTTCCCTAACGCAACTGTGCCAATTTTGTGACACTAAACAGTTGGTGGTATCTTGATTTGTATTGATATGTATAAAAAAGGAATAATAAAAATTGTTGACAGAATAAACATGTTGCTCAATGGCAGTACAGTATATATACCGCCAGTGCCGGCGCTAAGGCAACTGAGGCCCTCCCCGAAAACTTCACGTGGGGCCCCCTTTATCCGCAAACCAAATCGAAGGTAAAGATGGTTTTACACAGAATACGATTTTCACTCGATTTTGCATTTCATGCATATTCGTGCGATTTTTGATGAACGAACCTGACGAATGCTATTGCTAGTATGTTACTAAGTTGTAGCGGCAGCACCATCACTCAAAAAAAATTATTTAAGTTTACTTCTAAAACTAGCTGACCGTCTGACGTATAATCAGGGATTCCATCGATGTGGAACCCAAAATAAGGACGATTGAAAAATAGTTAAGCTGCCAGGGTATTATTGAGCTAAAGACTCAACACTTTCCCATCTAACCTAGACACTGGACAGCCTGAAGTGCTAACGCTTCATACCTAGAGTATCTATGCCTTACTTCAGGGGTTTTTAACCGGGGGTAATTTACCTAACGAGGGGGTAAATTTTTTAATAAAAAGACTAAAAAAACTTTAATTTTCAGTATTGAAAAAGCAGTAGTAGTACACTGGGGTAAATTATACATTTTTCTTTCGGCAAGGGGTAAACGAGACATTTAGTTAGTTGCATATTTATCCTCCTATCACGAGAAAGCGATCAATGCGCCATACGAGCTCGCTTAGGAGTTGCCAGCCATCTGTCTACCACACCAAGATGGGGGAATCCTGCTAAGTGCCTTTCCCAACGGCACAACAGGTAAACTTGCCGGCTTGTTCTCCACACTGTCCCTTCAATGCTGAGCGTCAAGCAGGGAAGCTGTGAATACCAATTTTAAAGTCATTGGTTTGACCCGACTCGGAATCAAACCCGAGTCTACAGCTCAAGAGTCTACAGCTCTATACCACTCGGCCATCTGAGCTGTCAAATAAAAGGTTAAGAACCCCTGCCTTACCGGCCGTTAGCTCAGTTGCAAAGCGCACGCTATCGGTGCGGGAGGTCTGGGGTTCGATTCCCGGGCCGGTCAAATCGGCACAGTGTCGCCAACGACTCGCCACCGTTGCGACGTTTCTTCGGAGCTGTGTAGCCCAGGCGCTAAGCCACGGAGATGGGCCCCGCAACTCGTTACACGCTTCGGCGTAATACGGCGAGTATAATGAAGATTTGATTTTTGATTTGATTTGAACCCCTGCCTTACTTCTTTGTGTTCCAAACGAGATTGTGTAGCTTTAGTGATGTCACAATAAAACTTTGAAGGTAAAACAAATGATAAGGCAAGACGAATAAGACAAAGCAGCTTGGTTTATGAAATGGATGGGCAATCGGGCAACCACTGGCACGCGTGCCGAACTTGATACGCGAGCTCGTTTCTCTGGCACGCGAGCGATGCCACGGAAACGAGTCAACGGTAAAGCAGCAGCAAGGATCTCACTGATCAACACACGGCCCTTACTTTATTTTTCCTTTTTTCATAGGAGATCTGACAGCGTTGAGACCATTTTTTTTCTTCTTTTTTTTGCTCTTCACCGATATTTTCAGGGGAAAACACGAGCTGTTAGTTGGCTCGCGAAAAAGTTTGCCCATTGATTTTAGCCAATTTTGGCACCCAGGCCGAAAAAGATTGCCCACCCCTGGTTTATGAAGTCCAAATAAGACAAAATAAGGACATTTCTCAAAAAATAAGGACAATCATATTTTCCTAGATGGAGACTCTCAAAATATGGACAAATCTTTGAAATAAGGAAGATATCGAATCCCTGCTTATAACTGGTGCGTAGGAAATATTCATTTTTATTAAATTTTAACTCTTAAGAACACGATCTCTGGTTCCACAGAGCAAGCGTTTACCGAACTACCGGCAAATGTTTTACATTTACTCGTTTTAACGCTTGAAATAGCGGCTATTTTTTGTGCGCTATTAAGCGTCACCATAATAAATTAATGACAAACGGCCCACCACAGTGTGTAATGACATGGGAAAAAACGGGAGAAAAATATCCAAGAAAATCATCAATCCGTTGGGCAATAACCGGTACTTAAAAGAACAATTGATGTTTATAGGAGGCCTTATAAAATTATAATTTGAACTAACTTTTAGCGATCCGTTTGGCGAACCAATTTTGACCCACTTTGCTTACGGAGTCGCACACCCCTAATGCTTTTGTGCAAAAACCATGGTAAACCTACAATCTTTTGAATATCTACCACGTACGACCTAATTCAAAGCAAGGCGCATAAAACAGAAAGTTAATATTGTTGCTATTACTTACTGTATATTTCATAACATGTGTGTTTTTGAAAGAAGAAAATTATGCTTTCGTTCATTCAACAGGTCAAAAATTTGTTTACATAGCCTACAAACGGTTTTTCCTACAGTAGCCTACATCTCAAACAAGAGCGGCGCAATTGGAGTCCAACATTCTTCAACCCCCCTCCCCCCCCCACACACACAAACGCACACACACACACACACACACACACACTCACACACGTACACAAACAAATTAATGTTGCGTCGTAACACGTATTAAAACCATTTCCAAGTAAAATAAACGCCGCGGTGTTCAGGGCGGGGCCCCTGACCAGGCCTGCCCCCCCCCCCCCCCCCCCGGTCGGGCGGTTCGAGGGGCGGTTCCGTCGGCCTTGTATACTGTCATGACGCAACATGTTTATTCTGTCAATAATTTTTATCATTCTTTTTTCATATTATTCTCTTAAACTTCCCTGATTTATGTAGCAAATCACACTTTATGTATTAGCAGGTAGTCACTTGACTATAAGACATGTCCGGTCTCTTCGCGACTTTCCTTTGCCCCTTTTGCCAACTGATTTGTATAATTAAGCAATCAGACAAGGGAACACAATTTGCATTGAAATTACAACATACTCAGCGCAATACACAATTAAACAATTTAATAGACAAACTCACCGAAGCCTCTCCTTGTGACAGCTGTTTCGCCCAATGGGGTTCATCAGACGAGTCATGAGACCGCGGTGAAGAAACTAACAAAAACGGATGGGCCTTGGAGTTGAGAATTTTTCAGCCCCCCTGTAACAGAACTTGCTCGCTTGCAGAATTGAACACGCGTCACATGATTGTCATGCAGTTGAATATATTGATTCAAGTCGGATGCAGTAAAGTTCCGGATAACAACGGCGCGGCAACGGTAACGGTTTTTTAAGTAAACATTAAACATAAATATTCCAAAGGACAAATTACGCACACTATTATAAACTAATTCACACTTACCAAAAGAATTTTCCTTCTTGCAAGCAATAATCCTTGTTACAACCAAAAAGATAAAGATATTCGAACCAGTATTTATGCAATGGATCAACTTAATTAACAAACAGTGTGGCAGTGGCCACGTCGGAAGGGGGCAGTGGCCCAACTTAACTTAAGGTGAGGCAGTGGCCACGTTGTTTTTGTCTAGCAGTTTAAGTTTAACTACTAGAGGTCTGTGGCAGTGGCCACGTTATAGTACATAAGAGAGGGAGCAGCGGCTCAAATCCACTCTCAACTTAACTTTGGTAGCAATTGGCATTAAACTTCGATTAAGATTTCTCGTGTAACTTAACACAGTAAATTTCATACAAATTGAAGAGTAAACAAAGATAAGATTGTTTTTAAACCAGTTACAGCTGCGCGTTTGCAGCGTTCGTCGGCTACTCACTTGCGAGTCACAGAAAGGTCAAATAGCTAACAACACACGGTTCGATTCTAAATTGGATTAAATGCCGTTTTATGAAGAACTACTTAAACGACGCTACACCCCCTTTGCATTAATTAAGCAATTAGAAATACGTAGGCTATATGCTTCTAAGAAAATAATTCCTAAGAAACTGATTGTCGGTGGAAAATTAGAATCATGGTAGATCCCGTCAAAGGATTCTTCTCAACAAAGCAAAAGAATAGTTTTGGAATAAAACAAATTAAAACAAAGAAATAGTTCTAGAAGAAACGTAAAGAATAAAACAAACGAATAGTTTTGAAGATATTCTTTGTATGTTTGTTACTTCATAATCCCTGCCTGTCCGTTATTTTTTGAGTTTTGCCGTTTTACTTTTGTTTTACCGGAGAGTAAAGTTTAACGCAGAGACAGAGGTTGAAATTCAGCTAAAGAGTAATGGAGCAGTGTGGTTCAGATGTTAGGTGGGTGGGAGATAGGTTGCTATGCTGCGCTGATGAGATCTAAAAAGGTCGAAACGCGTCTGCTGCTACTGCAAATTAGTGGGTTGGCTTGTGGGGCCTGTGGTTAGCCCTAGTTGGTTGGGCGAGGTTGTAGAATTTCACCTGCTGATTTTTGGACCCTTATGTAGTTAGTGACCTAAGTCTTTTCTACTAAGAAAATTTTGGCTATTTACGAAAGCTAGTTCTATCCATGAAATCCTTGCGGATTGTATGGGTAACTTTTTTGTCTAATGTTTACTGTTTCAACCTGCGTTTTGTTTTTGTAGTTTTTTTATTCAATGGTGAAAAAGTGCTTTTGTGTTTTTGCATAAAATAAACCTGTTTAATTATTTTGTTTGATTGATTGAATCCGATTAAACACGATCTCTTAGTATAATCACAACGCCACCTTTCTTAGCTTTTTTTAATCGTGCAATCTCAGCTATATGCTTAATAAAGCTACTTTGCATGCCGTTCATATCTGAATCACCAACGCAAGAGCATCATCAAATTAAAGTTTTAATAATTTTAAAATATGCGTTTGTTTCTGCATCATTTTTAACGTTAGCACTTCCGCACACTTTTATAATAACTTAGTATGTGCATCGTGTTTCGTGGTGACAAAACATTCGGCCCACCATCGAAATGACGCAAAAATCAAATAGCTCAATTTGTAGAGCTTCTGCATTCTGGAGTAATTAACTAAAGGTTTGATTTTGGGTCGGGTCTAACTAATGGCATTAAAAATGACACTCGCAGCTTCCCTGCTTGACGTGCAGCAATTAAGCATAATGTCGAGAACCAGTCGACAAATTCAAGCTTGTTACTGCGCATTTTTTAATTTCTGGCAAAGGGAGAGGGGATGGGCAATTTTACTTCTTACGTTGTTAGAGATACACTTGGTGCAATTGCATACCGATAAAATGAAGCGCAAGCCCATTAAGTTCATCGTCATTTATTACCAAACAATGTAAGGAGATGTTCCATAAGGCTATCACGTTCACTTCGTGTGGATATAGCACCTTGTGGGGTTGCGCAATTTACAGTCAAGTCAGCAGGGCCGGGTATAATGAAGAACAAAAAGATAAAAAATAAGGTCATCACGCTCGAAATATTATTTCATTACTGTAATATTAGTAATTTACCAACGTTATTTCACTACTGTAATGTTATTTCATTATTGTAATATTAGTAATTTATAATTGCGTTTAGATTTTAATTCATTGCATGTAGGTGGTTTGTTTATTAGTTTTATTCATTGACGCGTTTTAACGATGGTGAAGCGCGAACGTGAATTAACCTACATCGTTTACATCAACAATATACTGCAGCAGTATCGAGCATAAGTATAATAAACACGTTTGATCGAATGTAATAATGTAACAGCGTAACTTAATCTTCATTATTTCCTTGGAACATGCATGGGCAACCTACGGCCCGCGGGCCAAATCCGGCCCGCCAAGGCTTCTCATCCGGCCCGCCAATAAATTTTCTAGGGCTGTAGGCCTATGTAATATATCGATATTCATTTATTTTGAATAATGTGTGTTACGAAAGATTTAGCCCGAAAGAAAATATCACTATTTGGGAGTACTTACATCTGCGAGCAACTGTTCATCAAAATGAAGCACACTAAGTCAAAAACTAGATCAAGACTGACAGATTGTCATCTTGAAAATAGTTTAAGAGTGGCCGCCTCCAGCATAGCACCAAAAATTGACACGTTGGTGAAAAAGCACCTAGCCCAGATTTCCCATTAGAAAGTAATTTAATTAAACATTACTATTAGTTTTATAGCATATCTGACATATTAAGATTGACAATTCATTGGGTTCAATAGATTTTTCATTTTCATTGTTACAATTATATATCAATACAAAAATTACAGATAAAATATGGTGAAAATGCTGCCTATATGCATTTTTTATGGATATCCCTGCGCAAACAAAATTGAAAACACATTGCATGTAAAATAGCATTACATGAATACAATTCAAACCCCACAAAAATATGTACCTAGATTACACTTAAAATCACAATTACGGCTCCAGCCCTCAGTCAAGTTCCAAATGCACATTTTGGCCCCCAGTGACAAAATGTTGCCCATGCATGCCTTAGATCAACAAACAGTAAGTTATCTGCGTCATACGCACAATATGGCAAATTTCAGTGGCGAGAATAAATTACAAAGCTCAGCCCTATATTTGTAGTTGAGCAGAGTTTCTAGTGACCTTATCAGAGGCGTGCTAATGAATTAAAAAAAAAAAAACGGGGGGAAGGGGGCAAGTTAAAGCCAAGCCAGTTAACTTTTTTTGAAAGACAAGCTTTTGTGCATGTTTCAACTTTTGCCGGACTCTAACTTTTAAAACCTCCAAACAACTGTGGTTTCCATGCAATCGAACGTGTTAAACTCAACTCCAAAATCTTGTCATAATTTCTATTAATATCGGACTGGATAGTTTTCTGCGGCTAACCCATCATAACGTTCTAATATTGTTTATGCGACGTCAAAATTAGAAGATGCTTTCAGAGTACCATAGAGATAATTACATTACTTTGGAGAGGAGGTAGAGAAATGTAGGTCTATTGGGAGGTATATTCTGGAGAGGATGCAGCCTACCGACGTAATTAGTTAGTTTTATGTAGGGGTGTAGTCCTAGAAAAAGTAGTGTAGGAACGCATATGCTTTACATGCTGTAATTGCTGACTGTGGAACTCATCCCAAGATGGATGCTTTCAAAGGTAAAGTTTTGACTACAAGTTAGTGCAACGTAAATTTAGCATCTTTAGTATCGAAATATAGGACATTTTGCAAACCTGAGCAAAACCAGTGTGGAAACGCCGTTCCCACGTGAAAAACAACGAGAGAACACCGGTCCCATGCGTTCCAACTCCACTACACCCCTGGTTTATGTACGCTTGATAACACTGCTTGAGGCGTGTTTACCGATACGCAGCAAGCGGCAACGTGACTATGTAATTTTTTTCTTTATTTTATTTTGACGTTGAACTTAGGTGCGACAACTCGGCAAAAACCACGTGATGTCGTGGAATTGTACCCGAACAATTTTCATCGCTTCATCGCCCGGCATCAAAAAAATATGTTTTGAGGTAAGCTTGACGACGGGAATGAGACAATGCACGTTGTATTGTTACGACATCATCGAAGAATCAGCTTCCTTGACCCAGGTCAGCAAATTCTATTTCGCCGTAATCGCAAGCCAGCATAGTTTATAATGGTAGTCGTATTGTCGCTTGCCACGTATCGCTAAACGCACCTTTAGTTTTGGAAGATAAACTTCTGAAAACAAAACTTCCTCACGATTTGTTTTCGTTTATTGCGTCATAGTGACACACCAAACTAAAAAGCCGTACGATAAACCTGATTTAACTGTTCAGCTACACAACGAACTTGGATAACGCACATGAAAAAACTTTTTTGCCGCATACCGCGTTGAAACTTCACGACCTCGGCGACCTAAACGTGTTCACGAAAAACGAAATTGAATCCGCTCAGAACTGACTTTGACATACTTTTAAAGCCGGGGTAATGCTGGCTGGACATGTAACAGTTACGTATGTCAGCTTTACACCATAAACTTTTTGTGATGTTGTCTGCGTAAGGGGGAGGGGCGGCTTCAGCGGCCTCCCAGGTACGCCCCAGCTCATTGTTCTGCATTACAGACTTATTTTTTGTACCAAGAAATCAATCATATTTCTGAGTCATTTAGTTCCAATTTTTCACACATGCTCTTGCATTGTTGAAGTAGTGTTTTCGTTTCATCTTCAATCGAAGAAGGACATCTCACATGAAGATATTCCATCTGCAACGTACAAAGTGCACTCGTTTGATAGTTTGCTCATCAACCATCAAGGTTCACTAAAATTAAATTTTTGTTTCACTCAAATTTATATAATAATTGACTTGACATGAAAATATGTTGATTTCATGAATGAGGGCAGAATAAATAGTCTTGTTGCTAGTTTGATGAAAAATACCAAAACTTTTTGATTGCTATTGCAAATTGCTTGGTGAAAAACAAATCAATTCAATACTTTAAAAAAATCTAATTCAGAAAGGTTTTTACTCCAAGTATTATTGTACAAGTATAAACTGCATCGAAATTGAGATGAGCATTCGGGCGTCAGCACGAAATTAATTTCACAAAACACCGTAAGTCATGGATTTAACAAACATGTTACTTTACTTTTACATCATGGCTGCTAAATCAGTAATAAGCCTGCACACTTTTTATAAATAGATGTGCAGCGCTAAACTTCAAACACGCATTTTGTACTGGGCAGTACTGTGATAGACACCGAACAGAGAAATTAAAATTATCTTATAGTGTTTTTACTTATTGTCATTCAATGTGTTTTTACTTACTGATTGTGTTTTGCTTTCAACTTATTGTGTTTTTACTTACTGATTATGTCATTTAATTGGGGTATGCGTTAATGGTTAGTATGTCCTTACGTAATCTTACATCACACTTTTTCTAATCTATCAAAGTGTAAAGCGCATCACTTGCGACATGACGACATACAGTAGGATTAACTCTCGGTGCCACGCCTTGAAAAAACTTTGCAGGTAAGGAGTAAATTTCGTTTTTTTTATTAAAATAGTTGAGACACCCTCAAGAAAAAATAAATCTTGTTGATAGTACTAAAAGGTCGAGGCTGCTGTAAAATAAATGTGTTACCAAAACCACTGATGACTGTTTTATACAGTAGCTTGACAATCTCTTCCCCGACCCACAATAGAAAACCTAAAGTGTTCCCTCCCGTAAAACCCAGCTCGGTGATCGACAAGCTCACGTCAGCGTGGCGCAGTTGAAATACATTTTTCAACCAAACGACGCATTAAAAACAAAATAAAAAGTTAGTCCAAACAGCTAGATTTTATTCTACTAAAATATTGCGTAGTTTAAAAATTATTTTTTCGCGAACTAATTTCAAGTTTTCGCTTTTTTTAATCAGGCAACGCATAGTGTGTCGTTTTGGTCGTTTTGCGCCTATTCGCGTCGACTTTCACATTTAGCCGAATCACTTCATCAAAAATGTGCTATAATCATTTTTCATGCCATGGCAACAGTGACGTCGTAGTGACGTTTTCATTAAATCACTACTCATAGGCTAGTGCAGTTTTTCATGCCATGACAACGATGACGTTGCAGTGACGTTCTCATTAAACCACATACTCATAGGATTGAGCAGTTTCTGCACAGCTTCCGACAACGCTCTAACCACAGTTATTGTAAGCTCGTCGTCGTCCTCGTGTCTAACCCAAAGTCTTCGACCTTATCGATGCATGACGTCATTGCAATGACCCCTTCATCACCCAATTATCTGTCTATCCCCAGCCACTTCATCTGCAAAGTCTAACAATAAATGCTTATCGTTCATAATTTAACATATTATTTGTTAAGGTGGTAAAAAATTATCAGCCGCTTTTGATAACAATAGCGAGCTGATGAAAGTCAACATGAGACTATTACATAATATCCTACTTCTGCTTGCACACGTCATTAATGAAATTAAGTGCTTGTTGAAATGGTTACTGTGAATGTTTTGTTGATATTATCCAATAAAACTTCAAACATTTTTGATTTGGCAAAAACGATCAGGCTGAGTATCGAAGCCGAGTCTCAAACTCTACAAACATAATTAACACAGCAACGGTTGTGGTTGTGATAAATGCAACTGTTTTTGTGGAAATGTTTAGAAATCATCAAAACTACATTATTCCTATAAAGTAGACACAATACATTGACCAGAAATTTATCTGATGCGAGTCATCGGCGTAACGAGATCGATTATTAATTTTACCCATGCGAACAATGAAGATATGGGAACCGGCCGTTAGCTCAGTTGCAAAGCGCACGCTATCGGTGCGGGAGGTCTGGGGTTCGATTCCCGGGCCGGTCAAATCGGCACAGTGTCGCCAACGACTCGCCACCGTTGCGACGTTTCTTCGGAGCTGTGTAGCCCAGGCGCTAAGCCGCGGAGATGGGCCCCGCAACTCGTTACACGCTTCGGCGTAATACGGCGAGTATAATGAAGATTTGATTTGATTTGAACAATGAAGATATTTCATGGCATCGACTTAGTAATAGGTATGCAGCTTTCCAGCAGAGCTGCTGCGATATGGCTAAGCATGACAAGAGAGCCTGAAAACAAGTGCGCGTTGGCTTCTTAGGTCGTTTTATATTAGCCTATGCATTGTGACCCCGGCTGGTGACCACCCTAGTAACAAGACCACTCTTGGTTAGACGTTTTTTCAATATCCCTGAACAATTTTCTATAATTAAAACTTAATACACCCGCGGGGCCACCTCGGCAACACGACTACCAGACTTTTTGGTAGTCCCAGTGGAGGTCGTGTTGCCGCGCTCAACATTTCGCTGCACTTAGTATTTACGATTTTTCAACAATATCCATTAAGCCTTCAAGTAGTTGTGATTTTTCTCAAAATTGTCAAAGCGAAAGTAAAACCGTGAATACATTCAGTATGGGCCATGACAAGCATCAAAACCACGGGTCAAAATCGTCTTTATGCACCTGGATATGACTTCCGATGTGCCGTGAGCTCGGTCCAACTCCGCATTGATCATCCGGTTGCGAAGAAATAAGTGCAACCCTCACATTAAATTTGGTGTCGTTATGAGTATTTTTTATTTTGCAATAAATTTTGAGTAAGTTACAATCCTCGATCACTTGGTGGTACGCAACGGCAATGTAACAACTTTGGGTGGTACGCGGTAATAAAAAGGTTGAGAACCACTGGCGTATAGCTTAGTAATTTAAGGCTATACGCTATAAATTATTAAATTTACATGTAATTGGAAAAAGTGACGAGCAAAGTTTAGTGTAAAAGCAATAGATAGTACATTATCGGCTTGCGGGTTTGGCGGTTTCTTGTTGACAAATGTTTTGCACCAGAGCCTACTAGATGCAGCGGATTTTTACTTTGTAAAACAAAACATGCACAGGCACTCTTGTTGGGCTTCGTTAATTGTGGAAGGAACAATTAATTGTATTTATTTTTTGGATAGACATGTAGTTTTAGCATAGAAGGAGCGTCTTCTTGCAGATCATCTGGTAAATGATCCTGATGCCTTTGAGAAGAAAAAATCCATGTCACTGAGGTCGAGCTGCTGTTCGGTGTGTTTCGCGATGACAAAGAAAAGCACGAAGCCGCGATAGAGAAAGATCTTGCGGAGGAAGGAATTCTGGTGACAAACTTGTACATTTGACTATCCAATCTAACAGCAATCCAAGAAAGTAAACCTCGTCCAGCAAGGTCATGGCCGGGGACAAAGTTTTTGCAATGTCGGATTATGACATCATAGATTAAAACGGAAGGAAAAGTATTTTTTTCTTGTTCAGAACGAAACGTCCGTTAATAACCAAACCATTCGGCAGAAATTTAATTCAACTTTGACGCATTGCTGCGAAATTTCCGGGTTGTCGCAGTCCGCTCATTTTGCTGTAGTTCACCGAGAAAGTAGGTTTTTTTCCAAAGCGCAGAGACACTGATTACAGTGATTAGTATCTACCCGTATAAGTTCTCTTTTTCGTATCTTGATTGTGCACAAGCTCTTTATTAGAAAGAAAAAACAAAGGAGAACAGAAATGAAACAATGAAACACCGACGTAGAACAATGCCAACATAAACAGAGGGAGCATAATTGTGCAGAACGGTAAAGGGCATCGAACTCTTAACCTAATGACCAAGAGCGAAATGCTTCACTGCTACGCCAAACAGAATCCACTTTTTCCTCTACAATACTTACAGTCACTCGCAAACAAGAGCACAATGCAAAACGAAATTGATTTTTTTTACGTTAAATTATTATTGGTGACTGTGGTGACATCCAAATTGAACAAACAAACACTCTACAGACCTAGGCGATTAATCGTAATTTAAGCAGCTGCCATTGGTTTCTGTATCAGGATGTGAAAAATACCATATTAAACTTGGCGAGCTTGTTGGTAATGCGACTTTTTCCAAGAACTGTGGGTTCGCTTGTTTGAGTTTGTATTTTATACAAACAACATGAATTATATCGTACCACAACGTTTCAACTAATCATTAACTAAGCAAAAAACAGGGGAGAACATTTTCCGGCCCCCCTTCTTGGTTGCGGGTCTTGAAAGCAGTAATACGTGCTGGTTGATGCGACTTGTTTATAATAAAAACAAAGATTAATATCCCAATTTCGGGTTATGCAAAGAGTTTTTTTGAATAATTTTCCATCACGCATTTAGCAGATATTCAAAAAACTCAAGCAATGCAATTACGATTGCTCCATACCAGTGGCGCATCCAAGATTTGGCAAAAGAATTGGCCAAAACCGGTGGGCCACCTGAGTGTAAGGGGCTTAAGTGGTGCTCCGCTTCTACCAGCCAACGGATTTTTACGATTTTCACATAAAAACACTCTTTTAGCACACTTTTTGCTGATATGAACCGGCGCTTGGTGTATCGGTTAAGAGCGTCGACTTGGCAGCCGGTAGACTGGGGTTTTATTCCCAGTCGGGTCATACTAAAGACTTTAAAAATAGTATTCGCAGCTTTCGCGCCAGGCGCTCGGCACAAGCGGAAGTGCGAAGGGTTTTGTGTATGTGTTGTTCGTCATGTTATGTCCCTTAACAGCGTTCAATCATTCGTGATTGAAAATTGTAATGGGCCGACAATTGAAAATGGCCTAAACAATGTGTGCTTGCACCCGCTGTCCCGTACCTTTACCTTTTTACCTTTGCTGATATGAATTACCACTGATATGTCTTCTAGATAAATAAAAAATTAGAATTAGCTCAGTTAATTATGATAATTTTGGTCTAGGCCTGCCTGCAATAACTTTTTGTTTCTTCAATCGTTGTTCAAAACCAGTATTCCAGCTATACCCATCTATGATCTTTGTTTTAACCCTTCAGTTATAAAATAGACAACAGTATAGGCCTATAGAAGACTCTAGATGTTAAACTACCGCTCCTTGTTTTTATTGAATGTTAACATGAATCTCTCATTTTAATCAAAAAAAAAAATTAAAATTAAGTGTTTACTACCGCAGGCTGTGAAAGCTATTTGGGTTTTGGTAAGTACGACATTATGATTTACAAGCCACTACCACGTCATAAGGATTGGAATGTTATAAACACCAGCCCATTCGCTTTTCATTCCGTCTAATCTTCCAAAAAATGTATCGTTTTGAGCGAAAACTAATCAATGGAATAGTTTAATCAAGCGTTTGAAAATTCAAAGCAAAGATGCCATTGCATTACTGGAACATAGGGCTTCATGTTTAGTAGCTTATGTAACCACCTTGATGCATTAGGCAGATTGTAAATCCATTCCAATTGCAGCAAGAAAAGATTAAAAAAAAAAAAAATTGGGCAAAAAATAGCACAAAAAACTTTGTAACTTAAAAAATTAACTGTAACCTAAAAACACAAAAAGTAACTTTATCATAGATTAAAACGGAAGGAAAAGTTTTTTTTCTTGTTCAAAACGAAACGTCCGTTAATAACCAAACCATTCGGCAGAAATTTAATTCAACTTTGACGCATTGCTGCGAAATTTCCGGGTTGTCGCAGTCCGCTCACTTTGCTGTTGTTCACCGAGAAAGTAGGTTCACCGAGAATGCCAACATACTGTAAACAGAGGGAGCATAATTGTGCAGAACGGTAAAAGGCCATCGAACTCTTAACCTAATGACCAAGAGCGAAATGCTTTACTGCTACGCCACACAGAATCCGCTTTTTCCTCTACAATACTTACAGTCACTCGCAAACAAGAGAACAATGCAAAACGAAATTGATTTTTTTACGTTAAATTATTATTGGTGACTGTGGTGACATCCAAATTGAACAAACAAACAAAACTTGTGAGTTCGCTTGTTTCAGTTTGTATTTTATACAAACAACATGAATTATATCGCACAACAACATTTCCACTAGTCATTAACTAAGCAAAAAACAGGGCAAAAAATTTTCCGCCCTCCTCTAGGTTGCGGCCGAGTCTTGAAAACAGTAATACGTGCAGGTTGATCGACTTGTTTATAATAAAAATGAAGATTAATACCCCAATTTCGGGTTATACAAAGAGTTTCTTTGAATAATTTTCCATCACGCATTTAGCAGATATTCATCAATTTCTGCCGAGTTCACTACACAATGAACACCAATCTATGCACGTATAAATAGTTAGTTTTCTTTTGGGGGGGCGAAAATTTTTTCAGGAGAGGCAGAGTCCCTCGCGTTCCCCTGGCTGCGGGCCCGCCTTACAAACTGTTGATGCAAACGCTTTTATGCATAAAGATTGAAGAACTTACGGCACTTTTAATTTTTTTCAATACTGCTCTTCCTTCTAGTGCTGCAGTTGAACGACTTTTTAGCATTGGAAAAGACATTTTAAAACCAAAGCGCAGGCTGAGAGCTTAGTAACAATCACTGTGAAATGTTAGCGTTTTTGGAAGGCAATTAATCGTTATTACTGCAGCGTTTACCATTGTATCAGAATCGCATTTCTGTTTGGTTTCAATCAAGGGTGGAAACCTGGTTACTTGGCGTTAGGGAGTCAGTTTCAGTTTTGGTGTGTTGAAACTTAGATGTCAGGTTTCAGTTTTGGTTTGGTTTCACGGCTGTTGAAAAATAGGTTTCATTTTCGGTTTCAGTTTTGCTTACGCACAATTTCGGTTTCTGGGTTTCAGTTTCGGTTTAAGTTTCATCCAAAAAAGCTATTTTATTTTGAATACGGATTTTTTAAGTGCTCTACTTTTTAGCGTTTTTGTTGTATTGCGATGATAAGTAGCAAGTCAGATGGCCGAGTGAGGAGAGCAATTGCTTCAGAAGTTGTCGACTTGGGTACAACTCCAAGTCCGGTAAAACCAAAGACTCAAAAATTAGTATCCACAGCTTCTTTATTTGACGCTCAGCATTGAAGGAACTAAGCTGGTAAGGGTGGTAATGACGATTTTTAAAACCCAAAACCTTAGAAAATTTTGAACAGGTTTTACTTTCAGTTTCGGTTTTGACGTTTCAAGAAAAAATGGTTTCGGTTTAAGTTTAGGTTTTCAAAAATTTGGCTGAGTAGGTGTCAGTTTCAGTTTGGGTTTCAAAATATTTCTTCGAAACCGGGTTTTCAGGTTTAGGTTTAGGTTTTGGTTTAGGTTTTGGTTTTAAAGCCGAAGCGCGTACTGAAGGCTTAGTGATAATCACTGTGAAATGTTAGCGTTTTTGGAAGACAATTAATTGTTATTTCTTCAGCGTTTATCATTGTATCAAAATCGCATTTTTGTTTGGTTTCAATACAAAGATAAATGACTTTGGTTTGAATACACACCAAGGGGATCTACATGCTAAGAGTTGATAGTGGTTTTTGGTTTTGCGGCATGCAAAAAAACGAACTGTAACTGTAACTAGTTCCTTTTTTAAATTTGTAACTGTAACTGTAAGTTACTTTTTTTACGAAGTAACTTGTAACTGTAACTAGTTCCTTTTTTAAAAGTAACGTGCCCACACTGCCTAATCGGCACATGTGTTGACAAGTTGTCAGCAATCTGTTTTTTGTATATTTTTTGCAGAAAAGTAGTCAAATGTTGTATTTAAAGAAATATTTGACATTTAGGAAGCAGAGAAGCGTTATGCACAATTTGAAATTACAAACTTCAGGCTTTTATAGGCTTTCTATATCCTTCATTGAATATGGAACACACTTCTCGCACTGCAGCAAGTCCAAAATTTTCTTGTCTGCCAGGTCGATTGCGACAGTTATCAAACCGAATGCAACCAAACACAAACTTAAATCGATTCAAAGCCACAGTTACGTGATAAAATGGCCTGCTGTCATTAGGATCCGACAAACGAGGTAAATAGGTGAAGTTACCCTATCTAAGCCGGAACGAATCATGATAGCAATAACAGCTTCAACTTCTTCAACAGTAAAATCCTCGTAAATCGAGTTTGGTAGAAGGTCATGTTCATGTCTTACGTTTTTGTTCGTCTCGCAGACTCTAAAGAAAATAATAACTGGACGGTAAAACAGCTTGGATGTATCTATTGTGCAATCAGGAGTGGCATCCATTCGAGCACGTTGAGTTAAAATATTTCTTCTTCTCAGACTGCTTTGAAAAGGATTCGCATAGACTAATATGTAGCAATCCCAGCTGATGTTTCTTCTTGATCTTCATTTTCCGAGCTTTCGTTCTCAGATATTTGGCCATCATCAAAAGAAATTTCGTAATTCTCATCACTCTCTTCTTCAAATATCATTAAGTCAGAAAGCACTTCTTCCGGAGGAGCTTCATCGTTATATGATAGAGACTGATATGGGCAATCCAGTGAAGAGTCATTTGGGCGATCTGATGCTGAATCATAGATGCTCTTCCGTTTGTAATCTCCTCATCTGGCTCATTTTTAACGTTTTCAGAAATTATACGCAATTTAATCAGAGCTACTTGAAAGGTAAAGAGTTTTCGTCTTTTTCATTTGGCAATTTTTTAATCTAATTATCAAATTTGCCAAATCATTTCACTAGAAACGAATTCTACCGTATTCCTACAAAAAGCCAAAAAAATATTAGTAATTGAAATTCAAGTCAGCCTTTCACGCCACGTGTTCCGCCAATGAGGTGCACGCAAATTGTTTCATTTTTTTCTCATGAAGTAAAACTCCACGACATATTACAACAAAAATGAAAAAGTTTCTATCTTGCGACATTATACGTGACGTCAGCACTGAACTGACAAAACAAAATTGACTACCAATCATCGCGCGTATACACAATTTCATGAAACAGTAAGTTTGAAAAGCAATAATGTTATAAAGTGCTCTTACAGTAGGTTTTGGTTGGCGTGGCAAAAATCTTCGATTTACAAGAAAAGCAATGCATTCACACAATGTTGACATTTTGTTACAAAGAAGCCTTCTTTGACCAGGAAATGCAGTTGAGCTAGTGTGCTAGGAGTGTCACTATTTCACAAAATTATTTTGAAATTGACAAAAATGTCAACAGATGTGCCGATAAGGGTTAAGAGAAATAAAAAATCAGGTTTCATTCTGCTAAAATGTTGCGTAGTTTAAAAACAATTATTCTTCCACGAATTAATTTCAAGTTTTCGCGTTCAGTTTTAATCAGGCAACTCGTAGTATGTCGTTTCGATTGTTTTGCGCCCTCTAGCGTTGATTTCATGTTTTGTGAAATTACTTCATCAAAAACGTGCAAGTCATTTTTCATGCCATGGCAGCAATTATATGTTTTTACCGCGCCGGGCTTTCGAATATCCAATTTCAATGATCGTACGCATAGGGATGGGCATTTCAAAATAGTTCGGTATTCTAGATTATCTAAAATAATTAAACCGAATGTAGAATTTCGAATCATATTCTAGAATGATTTTTAAAATTTTGGAAACATAAAGCAATACATTTTCATTCAGCGAAAATAACAACACAATTGCACTATTTTTAATTTACAATGCAAAATGTTAAGCATTTCCAAATTTTTTCTAGTCAGACGAGATCTCAAAGCAGATGCAGTTAAATTTGCACAGGAAAAACTACGCTCTGCTGATGCAAATGCAAAATTTTGTTAATTAAAATTATCATTTCGGTTTCAACTATTCGAAATAAACTGACTTTTTGGATTCGAATCTTCAAGGATTCGGATTCGAAAGATTCGAAATTCTAGAATGCTCATTGCTCAACCCTACCTACGTATCTTGTTCCAAAACTTCGATAAACTTCATTGTTTAGGAAAGTGTTGGAAATAACGGTTTTTAAATTTTGTTGAAATATGGCCGAAAATAATCGAATTGACCGAAAAAGTTTGCGAAAGATTAGCTAAACTCGGTCAAATGACCAAAACAAAATTAAAAAAAAAATACTAACAGCAACTCCACAGTAAACAATTTAGTCGAGAATCGATCCCAGTATTTCGTGTTTGATTTGATGCGAAAAGAAACTAAGCTATAGAGAATCGCAACCTCGTCTCTGTATACCCAGCGTTTCCCATCCTTTTATGGTTTACAACCCATTTGAAATTGATGGAGCCAGTGACCCCTTCCTACTTTGCTTTTTAAACGATTGAAAATTACGGTACCAAAAAACAACACTTCAAAGATATATGATTTTGGACCACTGCTTTATTTTTCATCTGTTAGTGCGACGGCTGACTTTGCAACCGCACAGCCGATTTAGAGATTTGTGGTTTTGTGTTCAATGAAACCAATCTTATATCTTATTGGTTTTATCATAACGTTAATCGTTTTGCTGCCTCTTCCATTTTCTTGTACCACGTTATATTTCTTTAATCTTATCGTATTTTTTTATTGCGTTGACGGTGCCAAAACAAAAGACACTACTACTGCTGCTATTACTACTAGCTCGGTGACTGACAAGCTTACGAGCGTGGCGCAGTCGAAATGAGTTTCTCAACCAAATAACACATTAAAACAAAATAAAAAATTAGTCCAAACAACCAGGTTTCATTTTGCTGGAATATTACGTAGTTTATTAACAATATTTATTTTACAAAATAATTTCAAGTTTTTGATTTCTCTTTTTTATTCAGGCAAGGCGCAGTATGCCATTTTGTGCCCTCTAGCGTTGATTTTCATGTTTAGTGGAATTACTTCATCAAAAATGTGCAAATCATTCTTCATGCCATGGCAACAATGACGTCGTAGTGACGTTCTCATTAAATCACATACTCACAGGTTTGCGCAGTTTCTGCACAGCTTCCGACAACGCTCTTATCCCCGTTATTGTCAGCTCGTCGTTTTCGTGTCCAATCGCTAGTCGTTCGACCTTATCGATGCACGACGTCATCGCAATGACCCCTTCATCGTCCAATTTGCACAATATACCCAGCGCCTTCATCTGCAAAGTCCAACAACAACTGCTTAGCGTTCTTAATCTAACATAATTGTTAAGCTGGTAAAAAATTATCAACCGCTTTTGATAACAAATAGCGAGCTGATGATAGTCAACATGAGACTATTACATAATATCCTGCTTCTGCTCGCACACGTCATTAATAAAAACAAGTACTTGTTGAAATGATAATGCTGCAAATATTTTGTTGATATTATTCAATAAAAATTAAAACACTATTGATTTGGCCCAAACGACCATGCTGAGTATCGAAGCTGAGTCTCAAACTCCACAACATGATTAACTCAACAGACGCGTTACTACAACTCTGTGCTGTTTTTTTTTTTTTTTTCGGTCATTGACCGAAGTTTGTTTGGCAATGACCGATTTTTTTGCAGGCCAGTTGGGTCATGGCGACCGAAACGATTTGCTAATATTTTTAACATGGTTTTGTTTTACATCGTGTTTGCAGCTTTTGAATAAATATGACGCTAATCAGGACACCAAAAAGTTCTTAAAATTGGGACATCAAATCAAATCTTCATTATACTCGCGGTATTACGCCGAAGCGTGTAACGAGTGGCGGGGTCCATCTCCGCGACTTAGCGCCTGAGCTACACAGCTCCGAAGAAACGTCGCAGCGGTGGCGAGCCGTTGGCGACACTGTGCCGATTTGACCGGTTCGGGAATCAAAGCCCAGATCTCCCGCACCGAGAGCGTGCGTTTAGCAACTGAGCTAACGGCCGGTTAAAATTGGGACTTGAAAAATTCAATTGCAATGCAGAAAGCCCTTGGGCATTTGGAGCTACTTGAACTGGACATGTGACAGAATACTTAATCGTTTCCTTGCAATAATTTCACGAGGCGTTGACGTTCAATAAAAATTATTTTCACGAGCTTTAGAAAAAACGCGCCCTCTTCTTCAGTCAGTAATTATGGCCACGATCAGGGGTGGATCCAGAGGGGGTGTGGAGGATGAATACCCACCAGCCATTTTCAGCAATGTTTTTGGTAAATAGGTCTAGAATTTTTTTTTGTAATTTCGAACCACTTACATAACAATTAGGCTTACGTCTTAAGTTGGCTACGCATAAATCGAGATGCTTGAACAAGATGCATCCCTTTTGGTGAAGCACATCAGAACTAGAGGAAAATTAAACAAACTTTGACTGAAAAATGTTCATACAGCACTAAAATAACCATTGCAATTTGCAAATTTTTTAAACTTTTTCGTAGAAGCATGCCACCGGACTTCTCTAGAGTTGTTTTTGTTCCACATTTTGGTGTCCCTTCCCGAAAAAAGTTTCTGATTAAGCCTTTGGCTTGAAAGTATTTCAAAGTGCTTATATACGCTCTTTTCCAGAGCTAAACGTTTAAACGTTTTTGTATTCATTGCAATTGACAAAAAAAAATATATATATCAAATCATCATGACACTCACGTTATTACCTAAAAGCTCGTAACGAGTGGCGTAGCCCATCTCCGCGGCGTAGCACCTGGGTGATATAGAAACGTCGCAGCGGTGGCGAGCCGTTGGCGACGCTGTGTTCCATTTGACCGGCCCGGTAATCGAACCTCAAACCTACCGTGCCGATACCGATGTGTTTAACCACTAAGCCAAGAGTGGGCGAAACTTTTCACACAAAGGGCCACATTTGACAAACTGTTGAAGCCGAGGGCCGCACTGATTGGAGGAGCAAAAAATATGTCTTCGGCTTCACGGAAGTGCCCGCGGGTCGTATAAAATGGTCTCGCAGCCGCATTCTATCCAGTCCTGTACTACGCCAACCGGCCTGTCGTATTTAGTTAGGATATGACCTAATGCAAAACTGCATCCCTTCCACGCCAAGATTTTCTGGATCCGCTCCTGGCCATTATTACACGAATGACATAGCCTGTTTTTGCTACCCAAACTAATTGATTATTTGTTTTTACCGCACCGGGCTTCCTAATTTCCAATTTCAATGATCATACTTGTCTTGTTCTAAAACTTCGATAAACTTCACTGTTTAAGAAAGTGTTGGAAAATATGGTTTTTGAACTTTGTTGAAATATGACCAAAAACAATCGGTTTGACCAAAAATGTTTGTGCAAGATTAGCTAAACTCGGTCAAATGCCTAAAATTTTGAAAAAAAAACTAACAGCAACTCCACAGTGAACAATTGAGTCGAGAATCGATGCCAGTATTTCGTGTTTGACTTGATGCGGAAAGAAATAAGCTAGAGCAGAGGTGGGCAAACTTTTTGCATGAAAGGACGCATTGGAAAAAATTTTGAAGCCGAGGGCCGCACTGCTCTGGAAAAGGAAAACAACAAAGGTCATCACCACTGGCGCACCAAAGGATTTGGCAAATGGGGGGTAGGGGGACACCACCGGGGGCCTGGGGGTGAAACCCCCAGCCTCTGGATACCAATGGGGTCTGGGGGTATAGCCCCCAGCCGCCAACGAATTTTTAAAATTTTTACATAAGGAACATTCATTTTAGCACACTTTTTTATTGAAAAAGGACATGCAGTGAGTGCAGTCACTATGGAAACTGCAAACATATTTCCGCAGCTTACGTCTAAAAGCTGAGGCTTGACTAAAATATGCAAAAGCAGGCTGCAACCATTATTAGCTTGAGAAATTATAAACTGAAAGTTAGGTTTTAGCACCTTATTACCAGGCCAAGATGGAGGCATGGCACCGTGGCCCCTTCTGTGTGCGCCCATGGTCATCACGACCGCAAATGTCCTATTTTCCATGTGATTTCACTAGGATACAAGATTCATCTTTTTGTAAATGCCCGCGGGCCGCATGAAATGATCTCGCGGGCCGCATGAGGCCCGCTGGCCGTAGTTTGCCCACCCCTGAGATAGAGATCCGCAACCTCGTCTCTGTACAGCCTATCCGCATTTCCTTATTACTAGAGATCGCTTAGCTTATTTGGTAACAAATTTGAGCTGTTTTTGTGCACGTTGTTCGGAACGTAATTGTTATGCTTTTGTTGCAACGTCCCCAAAGATGTGGATCATTGTTTATTGCATCTGACTTTACAGAATACTGCTCCAGCCAATCCCATCTCTGATACCATGCAGCATTAAAGCATATTTTTTGGACCCCAAATCCCATGTTTATAGAATATGAACGCAGCATAACTTGCTTCGGGCCAGATTCAATCAATCAAACAAGTTTATTTTATGCGAACACGAAAGGTGCCAACAGGTAAAACAAACAAAAAAAAAACAACATAAACAAAGCTTATTTTAGCATAATAATTAAAAAACTTCGTTTATTAACCACAAGTATTAATAGACCTACATACTGTAGTTGGCAAATACGCAAAGGAGAGTCGCGAAGGGACCGGTTAGGTCTTCGAGTCAAGCGACCACCTATTGATAATTCAGTATGATTTTATGTAAATCAGAAGGGCTGATTAGTTTTAATCAAAAAGAGGAAATAAAGAGATGACAAAAATTAGGGTTAAATGAACAGGAAAATTACAGTAGTACTGCATACATGTAAATATAAATTAAGATGTCAGCAAATGTGCAGTGTTACTCAATTTGACATAATTAATTTCCAAAGAGCGATAGATGATCAAAAGACTAAATCAGAATGTTGTATGTAATATAAATATTTAATTATTGCAAAGGCCAATTACGAATTGCTGAAGGAAATTTATGAACTTGAGATTACCGATAAAATCATCACCAGAATTTCGTTGCTCAAAGACAGTAGGGAAGAACGATGGGGACTATAGCCCAAGGTTTCACGGTCAGGAGCGTGCCGTGCAAAAAAGTTTTTAAATCGCCTTCTCTAACAAAAGAAGAAATGTCCGCTGCTAAAGTTAAAACCAGGTCAGCAAAAAAGCTTAGCTTCCCAAAACATTAGCCCTGGGGCCCTCAAAGTGCCAGTAAGGCGCAGGCTGCTCAAAGGCCTGGTGTTATCAATTTTAGGTACACTGGTGATTGCTTGCAGACGAGTTTGGACCGAGCAAATTTTCAGAACTCACTATCAAATTACCTGTGGAATTTCGCAACCTATATTTTATATTATACTGATTTTTCGCTTTCCAAAATTTTATTCGCAATCGTATTAATAAACAAGCGATAACACTGCCACAAGTTCTTGATAAAACATTTCATAGCGTCTTAACCAGTGTGTTAAATGACTATGTTGAATTGTAACTTACGAGTTACCCCAGTTTTTAACCGTATAGTTTTCAACTCGTACAGTATATTCAACCGTAGTTGCCCCAGTTTTCGCATTTCGAAAGGCCGTCACTGTTTCCAACGGCGTTGGACTAAAATTAATTGGTTACGTCCTTTACATGCTTGTACCCATAGACAATCTTCAGTCCGTACCACAAGCTATTCCTACAAAAACTAAAAAAAATATTAGTAACTGAAATTCAAGTCAGCCTTTCACGCCCCGTGTTCCGCGAATATAGTGCACGCAAATTGTTTCATTTTTTTCTCATAAAGTAAAACTCCACGACATATTACAACAAAAATGAAAAAGTTTCTATCTTGCGACATTATACGTGACGTCAGCACTGAACGGACAAAACAAAATTGACCACCAATCATCGCGCTCATACACAATTTCATCAAACAGTAAGTTTGCAAAGCGATAATTGTATAAAGTGCTTTTACAGTAGGCTTTGGTTGGCGTGGTAAAAATCTTCGATTTACAAGAAAAGCAATGCATTCACACAATGTTGACATTTTGTCAACAGATGTTCCGATTAAGATAATATGCAAATATCTTGTTTATGGATCATTATTATGCTTGTTTATCTCTGCTGGGATATGCTACAAGGAAGCCTTCCTTGACCAGGAAATGCAGCTGAGCTAGTGTGCTAGGAGTGTCAGCATTTCACAAAACTATTTTGAAATTGACTAAAATGTCAACAGATGTGTCCATAAGGGTTAAAACAAATAAAAAATCAGGTTTCATTCTGCTAAAATGTAGCGTAGTTTTAAAAACAATTATTCTTTCACGAATTACTTTCAAGTTTTCGCGTTCAGTTTTAATCAGGCAACGCGTAGTTATGTGGTTTTGATTGTTTTGCGCCCTCTAGCGTTGATTTCATGTTTTATGGAATTACTTCATCAAAAACGTGCAAGTCATTTTTCATGCCATGGCAGCAATTATATGTTTTTACCGCGCCGGGCTTTCGAATTTCCAATTTCAATGATCGTACGCATAGGGCTGGGCAAATCAGAAAATTCGGCATTCTAGATTATCTAAAATAATTAAACCGAATGTAGAATTTCGAATCATATTCTAGAATGATTTTTAAAATTTTGGAAACATAAAGCAGTACATTTTCATACCGCGAAAATAACAACACAAATACACTATTTTTAATTTATAACTTATTTTTGTTGCAATGCAAAATGTTAAGCATTTCCAAAGTTTTCTAGTCAGATGAGATCTCAAAGCAGATGCAGATAAATTTGCACAGGAAAAACTACGCTGTGCTGATGCAAATGCAAAATTTAGTTAGATAGTTGCATATTTATCCTATCACGAGAAAGCGATCAAGCGCTATACGAGCTCGCATAGGAGTTGCCGGCCATCTGTCCATCTGTCTACCACACCAAGATGGAGGAATCCCGCTAAGTGTCTTTCCCAACGGCACATCAAGTAAATTTGCCGGCTTGTTCTCCACACTGTCCCGTTAATGCTGAGCGTCAAGCAGGAAAGCTGTGAATACCAATTTTAAAGTCATTGGTTTGACCCGACTCGGAATCAAACCCGAGTCTACAGCTCAAGAGATAGACGCTCCATACCACTCGGCCATCTGAGCTGTTAAAATTATCATTTCGGTTTTAACTATTCGAAATAAACTGACTTTTTGGATTCGAATCCTCAAGGACTCGGATTCGAAAGATTGAAAATTCTAGAATGCCCAATCCTACGCGCGTATCTTGTTCGAAAACTTCGATAAACTTCATTGTTTAGGAAAGTGTTGGAAATAACGGTTTTTAAACTTAGCTGAAATATGACCGAAAAAGTTTGCGAAAGATTAGCTAAACTCGGTCAAATGACCAAAACCAAATAAAAAAAAAATACTAACAGCAACTCTACAGTGAACAATTGAGTCGAGAATCGATCCCGGTCTTTTGTGTTTGATTCGATGCGGAAAGAAACTAAGCTAGAGAATCGCAACCTCGTCTCTGTATACCCAGCGTTTCCCAACCTTTTATGGTTTACAACCCATTTGAAATTCATACAGCCAGCGACCCCCTTCCTACTTTGCTTTTTAAACGACTGAAAATTACGATACCACAAAACAACACTTCAAAGATATATAATTTTGAACCACGGCTATATTTTACATCTGTTAGTACGACGCGGCTGACTTTGCAACCGCACAGCCGATTTAGAGATTTGTGGTTTAGTGTTCGATGAAACCAATCTTATATCTTATTGGTTTTATCATAACGTTAATCATTGCCTCTTCCATTTTCTTGTACCACGTTATATTTCTTTAATCTTATCGTATTTTTTTATTACGTTGACGGTGCAGAACAAAAGACACTACTACTGCTGCTATTACTACTAGCTCGGTCACTGACAAGCTTACGAGCGTGGCGCAGTCGAAATGAGTTTCTCAACCAACAACGCGTTGTAACAAATCAAAAAATTAATCAAAACAACCAGGTTTAATTCTCCTGAAAGGTTGCGTATTTTATTAACAATTCTTTCACGAATTAACTTTAAGTTTTTTTTTTATTTACCGTAGAGCGAGACAACGCTGTTTCAGGCTATTAGACTTCATCAGCCTTCCTCAGGTAAGAAACATTCATCTTCCAGGACGAATGACCTTGTTAGGATTACTCATCCCTTCGGATCAATATTTCTTAAAAAATTTAACTTTTGTGGTACGCATACCGTATACACCCGTGTGTAAGTCGAGTTTCTGCGACCCGATTTTAAGGTAAAATTTTATGGGTCCACTTATACACGGGTAATGTTTTTGGACATGTTGCTGCTGAGTCGAGTTGTATGTGGTATGTAAAGAAAACTCCATTATTATCGGTACTTTATTACCATACATCATTAATACTGGCATGCATGCAACTTTATTTCCATACAAACACGTGATTGCTTAATGCACGTGTTAAATTGTTCAATCAGCTACCCGATTTGTGCTTCAAGTTACTAGTAACTATTTCAAAATATTCGCAAATTGCGGAGTCGACTTATACAAGGGTAATACCTTTAATGATGCAATTTCTTGTCTTAAAATGCGTACCGACTTATACACGAGATCGCCTTATACACGGGTATATACGGTATATATCCACTCGTGTGGCTACGTCACCATTCCAGTTTTGCAGATTTTCATGTTTTGCAGAATTACTTCATCAAAAACGTGCTATAGTTGTTCTTCATGCCATGGCAACGATGACGTCGTAGTGACTTTCTCATTAAATCACATACTCACAGGCTTGCGCAATTTCTGCACAGCTTCCGACAACGCTCTAACCCCGTTATTGTAAGCTTGTCGTCGTCCTCGTGTTCAATCGAAAGTTTGTATGATTAACTCAGCAAATGCGTTGCTACAACTCTGTTTTTGTTTTTCGGTTATTTGTCGGTCATTGACCGAATGCTGTTTGGCTATGACAGCTCAGATGGCCGAGTGGTATGGAGCGTCTGTCTCTTGAGTTGTAGACTCGGGTTTGACTACGAGTCGGGTCAAACCAATGAGTTTATAATTGGTATTCACAGCTTCCCTGCTTGACGCTCAGCATTAAAGGGACAGTGTGGAGAACAAACCGGCAAAGTATACTTGTTGTGCCGTTGGGAAGGGCACTTAGCGGGATTCCCCCATCTTTGTTGTGGTAGACAGATGGCTGGCAACTCCTATGCGAGCTCGTATAGCGCATTGATCGCATTTTCGTGATAGGAGGATAAATATGCAACTAACTAACTAACTAACTATGACCAAATTTTTTCAGGCCAGTTATTGGGTGATAGTCACCGAAACACATTGCTAATATTTTTTGCATTTTTTTGTTTCATATCGTGTTTGAAACTTTTGAATAAACATGACGCTAATTAGAACACCAAACAGTTCTTAAAATTGAGACATGAAAAATTTACCTGTGACGCAGAAAGCCCTTGGGCCTTTGGAGCTACTTGAACTGGACATGTGACAGAATACTTAATCGTTTCCTTGCAATAATTTTAGGTGGTGCTGTCGTTGAATAAAAATATTTTTTTCACTAGCTTTACAGGAAAAATGCCCTCTTCTTCAGTTGGTAATATTGGCCACTATCAGGGGTGGATCCAGATGGGGGTGTGGGGGATTCAGCAATGTTTTTGGTGAATACAATGTTGCCATAATTTCGAACCTCTTCGATAACATAAAGGCTTACGTCTTAAGCAAGCATAAATCAAAATGTGTGAACAAAATGCATCCCTTTTGGTGAAGCAGATCAAAACTAGGGGAAAAAACTAAACAAACTTTGCCTCAAATTGTTCAAACAGCACTAAAATCACTATTACGATTTGTAAATTTTCAAACATTTTTTGAGGGATCATGCCCCTAGACCCTCTAGTGCCGTTTTTGTTCCAGGTTTTGGTGTCCCCTCCATGAAAATAATTCTGAATAAGTCCCTGACCTGAAAGTATTTCAAAGTGCTTACTCACGCGCTTTTCTAAGTCTAAACTTTTAAACGTCTTTGTATTTAGTTAACAAAAAAAAAAAATAACAACCAAATCTTCATGACACTTACGGTATTACATAGAAGCTCGTAACGAGTGGCGTAGCTCATCTCCGAGGCGTAGCACCTGGGTAATATAGAAACGTCGCAGGAGTGGCGAGCCGTTGGCGACACTGTGTTCGATTTGACCGGCCCGGGAATTGAACCTCAGACCTCCCGCGCTGATACCGATGTTGTTAACCACAATACGCCAGGGGTGGGCGAAACTTTTCCCGCGAAGGGCCACATTGGAAAAAATTTTGAAGCCGAGGGCCGCACTGATTGGAAGAGCAAAAAATAAGTCTTCGGCTTCACGGAAGTGCCCGCGGGCCGTATAAAATGGTCTCGCGAGCCGCACTACGCCAACCGGCCTGTCGTATTTAGTTAACATTCAACTTAATGCAAAACTGCATCCCTCCCCCACCAAGATTTTGTGGATCCGCTTCTGGTCACTATTACACGAATAACATAAACTGTCTTTGCTACCTAAAGTAATTAATGATTTGTTTTTACCGCACCGTACTTTCGAATCAATTCAGTGATCGTACGTATCTTGTTCTAAAACTTCAATAAACTTCATTGTTTAGGAAAGTGTTGGAAAATCTAGTTTTTAAAGCTTGTTGAAATATGACCGAAAATAATCGAATTGACCGAAAAATTTTGTGCAAAATTAGATAAACTCGGTCAAGTGACCAAAGCCAAATAAAAAAAAAAAAATTAAAGCAACAGTACTCCACAGTGAACAATTGAGTCGAAAATCGAAGTCCAGTATTTTGAGTTTAACTTGATGCGGAAAGAAACTAAGCTAGAGAATCGCAACCTCGTCTCTGTATACCCAGCGTTTCCCCACCTTTTATGGTTTACGACCCCTTTAAGAAATTGATACAGCCAGCGACCTCCTTCCTACTTTGCTTTTTAAACGATTGAAAATTACGATACCACAAAACAACACTTCAAAGATATATAATTTTGAACCACGGCTATATTTTTCATCTGTTAGTGCGACGGCTGACTTTGCATTTCACAGCCGATTTAGAGATTTGTGGTTTAGTGTTCGATGAAACCAATCTTATATCTTATTGGTTTTATCATAACGTTAATCGTTTTGCTGCCTCTTCCATTTTCTTGTACCACGTTATATTTCTTTAATTTTATCGTATTTTTTTATTGCTTTGACGGTGCCAAAACAAAAGACACTACTACTATTAGCTCGGTGACTGACAAGCTTACGAGCGTGGCGCAGTCGAAATGAGTTTCTCAACCAAATAACACATTAAAACAAAATAAAAAATTAGTCCAAACAACCAGGTTTAATTCTGCTGGATTGTTACGTAGTTTATAAACAATAATTGTTTTACGAAATAATTTCAAGTTTTTGATTTATCTTTTTTATTCAGGCAAGGCGCAATATGCCATTTTGTGCCCTCTAGCGTTGATTTTCATGTTTAGTAGAATTACTTCATCAAAAATGTGCAAGTCATTTTTCATGCCATGGCAACAATGACGTCGCAGTGACGTTCTCATTAAATCACATACTCACAGGCTTGTTCAGTTTCTGCACAGCTTTCGACAACGCTCTAATCCCCGTTATTGTCAGCTCGTCGTCGTCTTTGTGTCCAATCGCAAATGCTTCGACCTTATCGATGCACGATGTCATCGCAATGACCCCTTCATCGCCCATTTTGCACAATATAACCAGCCACTTCATCTGCAAAGTCCAACAACAACTGCTTAGCGTTCTTAATCTAACAGAATTGTTAAGCTGGTAAAAAAATATCAACCGCTTTTGATAACAATAGCGAGCTGATGAAAGTCAACATGAAACTATTACATAATATCCTGCTTCTGCTCGCATACGTCATTAATAAAAACAAGTATACTTGTTAAAATGATAATGCTTGTTGATATTATTCAATAAAAATTTAAAACACTATTGATTTGGCCCAAACGACCATGCTCAGTATCGAAGCTGAGTCTCAAACTCTACAACATGATTAACTCAACAGACGCGTTACTACAACTTTGTGTTGTTGTTTTTTCGGTCATTTGTCGGTCATTGACCGAAGTTTGTTTGGCAATGACCGATTTTTTTGCAGGCCAGTTGGGTCGTGATGACCGAAACAATTTGCTAATATTTTTAGCATGGTTTTGTTTTACATCGTGTTTGCAGCTTTTGAATAAATATGACGCTTATCAGGACACCAAAAAGTTCGTAAAAATGGCACATCAAATCAAATCTTCATTATACTCACGGAATTACGCCGAAGCGTGTAACGAGTGGTGGGGCCCATCTCCGCGACTTAACGCCTGGGCTACACAGCTCCGAAGAAACGTCGCAGCGGTGTTTCTGTGCCGATTTGACCGGTTCGGGAATCAAAGCCCAGATCTCCCGCACCGAGAGCGTGCGCTTAGCAACTGAGCTAACGGCCGGTTAAAATTGGGACTTGAAAAATTTAATTGCAATGCAGAAAGCCCTTGGGCATTTGGAGCTACTTGAACTGGACATGTGACAAAATACTTAATCGTTTCCTTGCAATAATTTCACGTGGCGTTGACGTTCACTAAATTTTTTTCACGAGCTTTAGAATAAACGTGCCCTTTTTTTCAGTCAGTAATGATGGCCACGATCAGGGGTGGATCTAGATGGGGTGTGGAGGATGAATACCCACCAGCCATTTTCAGCAATGTTTTTGGTATATAGGTCTAGAAGTTTTTTTTGTAATTTCGAACCTCTTCGATAACAATAAAGCTTACGTCTTAAGTAAACTACGCATAAATCGAGATGCTTGAACAAGATGCATCCTTTTTGGTGAAGCACATCAGAACCAGGGGAAAAACTTAAACAAACTTTGACTGAAAAATGTTCAAACAGCACTAAAATAACCATTGCAATTTGTAAATTTTCTAAACTTTTTCGTAGAAGCATGCCCCCGGACTCCTCTAGAGCCGTTTTTGTTCCACATTTTGGTGTCCCTTCCCTGAATAAGTTTCTGATTAAGCCCCTGGCATGAAAGCATTTCAAAGTGCTTTTCTGCGCTATTTTCCAGGTCTAAATGTTTAAACGTTTTTGTATTCAGTTAACAAATTAATATCAAATCTTCATAAAACTCACATTATTACCTACAGAAGAAGCTTGTAGCGAGTGGCGTAGCCCATCTCCGCGGCGTAGCACCTGGGTGATATAGAAACGTCGCAGCGGTGGCGAGCCGTTGGCGACACTGTGTTCGATTTGACCGGCCCGGTAATCGAACCTCAAACCTACCGCGCCGATACCGATGTGTTTAACCACTACGCCAGGGGTGGGCGAAACTTTTCACACGAAGGGCCACATTTGACAAAATGTTGAAGCCGAGGGCCGCACTGATTGGAAGAGCAAAAAATAAGTCTTCGGCTTCACGGAAGTGCCCGCGGGCCGTATAAAATGGTCTCGCGAGCCGCACTACGCCAACCGGCCTGTCGTATTTAGTTAACATTCAACTTAATGCAAAACTGCATCCCTCCTCCGCCAAGATTTTGTGGATCCGCTCCTGGCCATTATCACAAGAATGACATAGCCTGTTTTTGCTACTCAAACTAATTGATTATTTGTTTTTACCGCACCGGGCTTTCGAATTTCCAATTGCAATGATCGTACTTGTCTTGTTTGTTAGTTTTATAAAACTTCGATAAACTTCACTGCTTAGAAAAGTGTTGAAAAATATGGTTTTTAAACTTAGTTGAAATATGACCAAAAATAATCGAATTGACCGAAAAAAATTGAGCAAGATTAGCTAAAATCGGTCCAATGACCAAAATTAAATTTTGAAAAAAAAAACCAACAGCAAGTCCACAGTGAACAATTGAGTCGAGAATCGATCCCAGTATTTCGTGTTTGACTTGTTGCAAAAAGAAACTAAGCTGGAGAATCGCAACTTCGTCTCTGTATATCCCAACGTTTCCCATTTTATGGTTCACGGCCCATTTAAAGGTAAGAGGCTTTGTGTTCGATAAAACCAATCTCATATTTTATTGGTTTTATCATAACGTTAATCGTTTTGCTGCCTCTTCCATTTTCTTGTACCACGTTATATTTCTTTAATCTTATCGTATTTTTTTATTGCGTTGACGGTGCAGAACAAAAGACACTACTACTGCTGCTACTACTACTAGCTCGGTGACTGACAAGCTTACGAGCGTGGCGCAGTCGAAATGAGTTTCTCAACCAAATAACACATTAAAACAAAATAAATAATGAGTCCAAACAACCAGGTTTCATTTTGCTGAAATGTTACGTAGTTTGTAAACAATAATTCTTAATAAATATACAATAATTCTTAATAAATAATAATAAATAATTAGTAAACAATAATTAATTTCAAGTTTTTGCTTTCTTTTTTAATTTGGCAAGGCGCAGTATGCCATTTTGTGCCCTCTGGCGTTGATTTTCATGTTTAGTAGAATTACTTCATCAAAAATGTGCAAGTCATTCTTCATGCCATGGCAACGATGACGTCGTAGTGACGTTCTCATTAAATCACATACTCACAGGCTTGTTCAGTTTCTGCACAGCTTCCGACAACGCTCTAATCCCCGTTATTGTCAGCTCGTCGTCGTCTTTGTGTCCAATCACAAGTTGTTCGCCTTATCGATGCACGACGTCATCGCAATGACCCCTTCATCGCCCATTTTGCACAATATACCCAGCTGCTCCATTTGCAATGTTCAACAACAACTGCTTAACGTTCTTAAACTTGCACATTGTTAAGCTGGTAAAAAAATTTCAGCCGATTTTGATAACAATAGCGAGCTGATGAAAGTCAACATGAGACTATTACATAATATCCTGCTTCTGCTCGCATACGTCATTAATGTAAAAAAGTTTGTGTTGAAATGATATTACTGTAAATATTTTGTTGATATTATTCAATAAAAATTTAAAACACTATTGATTTGGCCCGAACGACCAGGCTGAGTATCGAAGCCGAGTCTCTAACTCTACAAACGTGAATAACTCAGCGAATGCGTTATTACAACTATGTTTTTTTTTCGGTCAATGGTCGGTCATTAACCAAATTTTGTTTGGCAATGACCGATTCTTTTCAAGCCAGTTGACTGGTGAGAGTGACTAAAGCAATTGGCTAATACTTTTATTAATTTTTGGTTTCATATCGTGTTTGAAACTTTTGAATAAATTTGACACTAATCAGGACACCAAAATTTCTTAAAATTGGGACTTAAAAAATTTAATTGTAAAGCAAAAAGACTTTGGGCCTTTGGAGCTACTTGTACTGGACATGAGACAAAAAACTTGATTGTGTGCTTGCAATAATCTCAGGTACCGTTGATGTAGATTGAAAATAATTAATTTTTTACGAGCTTTGGAGAAAAAAATGCCCTCTTCATCAGTCAGTAATGATGGCCCCTATTAGGGGTGGATCCAGGGGGAGATGCATCCCCACCAACCATTTTCAGGAATGTTTTTAGTGAATACATTTTTTTTGTAATTTTGAACCTCTTCGGTAACAAAAACTTTTACGTCTTAAGCACGCATAAATCGAAATGTTTGAACAAAACGCATCTTTTTTGGTGAAACCTATCAAAACTGTGGGAAAAAACTAAACAAACTTTGCCCGAAAGTTGTTCAAACAGCACTAAAATGACCATTGCGATTTGTAAATTTTTTAAACTTTTTCGGGGAAGCATGCCCCCGGACTCTTCTAGAGCCGTTTTTGTTCCACGTTTTGGTGTCCCTTTCCTGAAAAAGTTTCTAAATAGACCTAAGTCCTTGAACTGAAAGTATTTCAAAGTGCTTATTTGCGCTATTTTCCAGGTCGTTTATACGTTTAAACGTTTTTGTATTCAGTTGAAAAATTAATATCAAATCTTTATGATACTCAAGGTATTACGCAGAAGCTCGTAACGAGTGGCGTAGCCCATCTCCGCGGCGTAGCACCTGGATGATATAGAAACGTCGCAGCGGTGGCGATACCGATGTGTTTAACCATTACGCCAGGGGGGGAGTGGGCGAAACTTTTCACACGAACGGCCACATTTGACAAACTGTTAAGCCAAGGGCCGCATTGACTGGAAGAGCAAAAAATAAGTCTTCGGTTTCACGGAAGTGCCCGCGGGTCGCATAAAATGGTCTCGCGGCCGCATTCTACCCAGTCCTGTATTACGCCAACCGGCCTGTCGCATTTAGTTAACATTCAACTTAATGCAAAACTGCATCCCTCCTCCGCCAAGATTTTCTGAATCCACTCCTGGCCATTATTACACGAATGACATAGCCTGTTTTTGCTACCCAAAGTAATTGATTATTTGTTTTTACCGCACCGGGCTTTCGAATTTCCAATTGCAATGATCGTACTTGTCTTGTTCTAAAACTTCGATAAACTTTATTGCTTAGAAAAGTGTTGGAAAATATGGTTTTTAAACTTAGTTGAAATATGACCAAAAATAATCGAATTGACCGAAAAAGTTTGTGCAAGATTAGCTAAAATCGGTCAAATGCCCAAAACAAAATTTTGAAAAAAAAAACTAACAGCAACTCCACAGTGAATAATTGAGTCGAGAATCGATCCCAGTATTTCGTGTTTGACTTGATGCGGAAAGAAATAAGCTAGAGCAGGAGTAAGCAAACTTTTTGCTTGAACGGACGCACTGGAAAAAATTTTGAAGCCGAGGGCCGCACTGCTCTGGAAAAGGAAAACAACAAAGGTCATCACCACTGGCGCACCCAAGGATTTGGCAAAGGGGGGGAGAGGGACACCACCGGGGGCCTGGAGGTGAAACCCCTAGCCTCTGGATACCAAGGGGGTCTGGGGGTGTAGCCCCCAGCCGCCAACGAATTTTTACCAGTTTTACATAAGGAACACTCATTTTAGCACACTTTTTTTTTATCGAAAAAGGGCATGCAGTGAGTGCAGTCACTATGGAAACTGCAAAAATATTTCCGCAGCTTATGTCTAAAAGCTGAGGCTTGGCTAAAATAAGCAAAAGCAGGCTGCAACCATTATTAGCTTGAGAAATTATAAACTGAAAGTTAGGTTTTAGCACCTTATTACATGGCCAAGAGGGAGGCATGGCACCGTGGTCCCTTCTGTCTGCGCCCATGGTCATCACGACCGCAAATGTCCTATTTTCCATGTGATTTCACTAGGATACAAGATTCATCTTTCTGTAAGTGCCCGCGGGCCGCATGAAATGATCTCGCGGGCCACATGAGGCCCGTGGCCGTAGTTTGCCCACCCCTGACCTAGAGAAAAGCAACCTCGTCTCTGTACAGCTTATCCGCATTTCCTTGTTACTAGAGATCGCTTTGCTTATTTGGTAACAAATTTGAGCTGTTTTTGTGCACGCTGTGCGGAACGTAATTGTTATGCTCTTGTTGCAACGTCCCCAAAGATGTGGATCATTGCTTGTTTCATCTAACTTTACAGAATACTACTCCAACCAATGCCATCTTTGATACCATGCAGCATTAAAGCATGTTTTTTGGACCCCAAATCCCATGTTTATAGAATATGAACGCAGCATAACTTGCTTCGGGCCAGATTATCGATAAAATCATCACCAGAATTTCGTTGCTCAAAGACAGTAGGGAAGAACGATGGGGACTATAGCCCAAGGTTTCACGGTCAGGAGTGTGCCGTGCAAAAAAGTTTTTAAATCATCTTCTCTAACAAAAGAAGAAATGTCCGCTGCTAAAGTTAAAACCAGGTCAGCAAAAAAGCTTAGCTTCCCAAAACATTAGCCCTGGGGCCCTCAAAGTGCTAGTAAGGCGCAAGCTGCTCCAAGGCCTGTTGTTATCAATTTTAGGTACACTGGTAATTGCTTGCAGACGAGTTTGGACCGAGCAAATTTTCAGAACTCACTATCAAATTACCTGTAGAATTTCGCAACCTATATTTTATATTATACTCATTTTTCGCTTTCCAAAATTTTATTCGCAATCGTATTAACAAACAAGCGATAACACTGCCACAAGTTCTTGATATAATTTCATAGCGTCTTAACTAGTGTGTTAAAGATTACAGATCGCCATGGTTACAACAGTGTTGTCTGGGCCACAGCCATAGTGACTGACTATGTTGAATCGTAACTTACGAGTTGCCCCAGTTTTTAACCGTATAGTTTTCAACTCGTACAGTATATTCAACCGTAGTTGCCCCAGTTTTCGCATTTCGAAAGGCCGCCACTGTTTGCAACGGCGTTGGACTAAAACTAATTGATTACGTCCTTTACCTCCCTTTCCCCATAGACAATCTTCAGTCCGTACCCACAAGCTACACGAATAAAAAACATTTAATTTCTTACGGTACTTATCACTGGGGGGACGTGCTGGTACTGAAAGGTGATGGGGGACGCCTTAGCGATCCTTGTATTACTCACCCACGTTGCGGTTGTTCAAGAACTGACCATAAAAACTTGAAATTTGATTGAATATATAATTAGTTTGAGTTTTCCAAATTCTATTTTTCAATTTGATATTAGAGATATTGCTTTATCTGTTAAATTCACGACAAAAAACGATGAATTGAATCATGTTCATTAAGTCAGCTTGATTTGAAGCGTTGTTTTTTGTTTTTAAGCAGAACTGCAAATATTTCAACTTGATTTCAACTCCCTTGTTTTAGCAGGAACTCTAATGTTCTCTTACAACCTTGTTGCGTTGAAATGTTCATAAATTAGTGGGTTTATATAATTACCGGTTTTCGTAGCCTCTGTACTGCAGCAGACAACGCAGTAAATCCTTTGATTGTGATCGGGTTTTCTTCATCACTAGTGAACCACAGTCTTTTGATTCTGTCTATATATGACGATATTGCTACGAGTTCATCATCAGTGATTCCGTTCCGTGCCTCAAGCAAGTTTATCTGCCAATAAAATGATTTTCAACAAGAAAACAGCTACCGAAAATGTCTTTAGACAAATATGCCAAAAGCGAAGTTTGTAGTTTACCAAATCAAACATGAATGTCACAAAATTAATCCCAAGTCGCTTAACTTTGACCGAATAATTATTAAGAACAAGCAATTAAAAAATCACTCTAACTCATCAGTTTTTGGGGGGAGTGACAGGCTATATGCATGACGTGCTGTTTTATTTAGCAATGTTCATTTCTACAATTTAGAACCAAGGCACTAACTGCTACAGAATGGATTCAAAACAGCATTGCGCTGGATTTAATGAGATTACATCACGTATCGAGCCAGACACATATCGCGCTTAACCGCTTGCCAAAGAAGCTGCATGTTTTTTACTTGACATTTAAACTAAAAATATGAAGTAGCTTTTGTTGCTTAGCAGAAAAAGCTCATGATAATTGCTTACAAATGATAAATATCTGACATGTATGATCAGTTATGATGGAGTAGCAGATCAGATTTGCAATTTAATTTAAAAAATGTTTAATAAGTAAATATCAATGACACAAAAATTCAAAAAAAGTTTTGATAAAATTACACCGTATTTTCGAAGTTACGTCGCTATTAAAAGCAAGATAATATGCGATGACATAAAAGTGTTAGGTGTTTCCCGATCAACACGAAAGCGTGAAACAAACACAATCAAATCAATTATTTTAAGCATCGAAGCAATCAATCAATCAATTTTCTGGACCCGCTTATCCTTGGGGGGTCGCGGGGGCAGCAGCTCAAGTTGGAGCCTCCAAGCATCTCGATCCTCTGCAACAAAGGATAGATGCTCTGCTGGGATGCCAAGGCGAGACCAACTAAGATCTTCTACGTAATCTCGCCATCGAGTTCTGGGACGGCCTCTAGGCCTTCGACCAATTGGTGTTGAACAGAGCAGTTTTTTGGCTGTTCTTTCCTGGGACATTCGTGTCACATGTCCATACCAACGCAGTTGCGATCTTTCTAGTCGGAGAAGCAGCCATTCGATGTTTAGAGATTCACGAATATTTGCACTTTTAACCTTGTCCAACAAGGTCAAACCGCTAGTTCTTCGCAAGAATCCCATTTCGGCTGCTTGAACTCGAGACCTCACTTTCTCATTCATGATCCAACACTCATGGCCATAAGTCAAAATAGGAACATAGACCGATCTGAAAATGGATAGCTTTGCCTTGGTGCAAAGCTCCCGTTTCAGTACCATAGATCGGTGGAGCTGGCGCATTACTGCACTTGCTTTTCCGATGCGGATATCCAATTCGCTATTTTGTCTGCCATCACTTGTGAATGAGACGCCGAGGTACTTGAATTTCTCTGACTGTTTTAGTGGTACTCCATCAAGTTGGAGAGAGCACTGCATTGGTTGTCTGGACAGGCACATGGTTTCTGTTTTTGTTGAACTGATTTTCATTCCGGCAACAGAGCATGCATCCGAAAACCTGTCAAGAGCTTGCTGGAGACCATTTTGGGTAGAGTCGAGTAGCACAAGATCATCTGCAAATAACAGACGTTGTACAGTGCATTCACCAATCTTTACTCCGCCACAACACTCACTTTTCTTAACTATTCTATCCATATAAATAAGGAACAGAATAGGTGAAAGAGAGCAGCCTTGCCGTAGTCCCACACTTACTCTGAAAGGTTTTGTCGTTGCACTGTTAACACGAACACAGATCTCGGAATGCATGTACAGCGACTTAATGGCAGTTAGTAACTGGCCATCAATGCCATACTGCAACAGCACCGCCCAAAGCTTGTCTCTAGGAATGCGATCATATGCTTTTTCAAGATCAACAAAACATGCATTGACCTCTTTTGCATATTCCCACGACTTCTCAAAGATTTGCTGCAAGGCAAAGATCTGATCCATTGTGCTTCGGCCAGGACGAAAGCCACACTGAGCATCCGTTAGTTTAGGCTCGACTATTTCACGGCATTTCTTTTCAAGGCATTTGGCATAGACCTTACCCGGGACACTGATGAGAGATACGCCCCTATAATTGGTGCATTTTCTCTTGTCTCCTTTCTTGTGGATAGGTATTATCACACTAGTTTGCCATTGCTTTGGTGCTTGCCCAGTACTACACGCCACCTTACAAACACGAGTCAGCCAACGAACACCATGTATGTTCATTGCTTTTAACATTTCAGGTCTGATATCATCCTCACCAGGTGCTTTTCCAGTTTTCAATGATTTGATCACTGCATTCACATCTGCTTCGGTTATCTGAATATCTTCCCCAACCTGTTCTTCGTGAATTTGTATCGGTGTAGCATCAACTGGGTTTAAAAGATCACTAAAGTACTCTCTCCACCGATTCAAAATAGCATCTTGATCTTTCAGAGTCACACCATTTGAATCTTCGATAAAGAGAGCGGCTCGAGATCTGTTTCCAGGCAAACGGCGAATGGTCTGCCAGAACACTTTGTTTGCCGTTTTGAAATCATCGTCTAACCTTTCTCCAAATTCCTTCCAGGCTCTTTCCTTAGACAGTTTAACTTTTGTGGCTGCCGTCTTACGTGCTTCAGAGTACTGCGAACGAAGTTCAAGTGATGACTTATTTGCAAGCCAGGCCTTATAGGCCACTTTTTTCGCACGAATAGCTTCTTTAACTTCTTGGTTCCACCAAGGAGTTCTTTTCTTGCTACTCTTCGTCCCTCCAACACGCTTACGTCCACAACAGTTAGTAGCGGACGCAATGACTGCTGTTCGAAACAAACACCACTCAGTTTCAATGTCTGCAGTAGAGGTCGGAAGTTCTTTGAACTTAGATGCAATGTTGTCTGCAAATGCAGTTCGTACCTCTTTGTCAGCCAATAATTCCCATTTGATTCGATAAGTTTCTCGTGGTCGAAAAGTCTTTCGTTTTTTCAAGGGTTTCAAAGCTTTCAAAGTGCAGACAACTAGGTGGTGATCAGTTGACAACTCAGCCCCTCTTTTAACACGGACATCAGACACGGTAGAAAACAAGTCCGCCGAAACGATACAAAAATCAATCAGGGAGCGTTGTCCCAGAGAGTCTCTGTACCAGGTGTACTTATGAATTCTTTTGTGCTGAAAAAATGTGTTCATTATGCACAGCCCATTGGTGGCACAGAACTGCAATAAACACCTTCCGTTCTTGTTAATGTCAGGGTCACCATGTTGCCCAATAACACCTTTCCAGGTTGCATTGTCGATGCCCACATGTGCATTGAAATCGCCCAAAAGGACAAGGGATTCTGCTGAAGTTGCTTTTCCCAATGCAACCTCAACTTCCTCCAGAAAGGCTTCGTACTGTGATTCTATGTTAGGTGCGTACACCTGCAATATACACAGAGATCGCTCCTGCAGCCTTAGCTTTAGAAGACAAACCCTTCCTCCCAGTGGTACCCAGTCAACGACACATTCAGCTATGTTGGGGCTCACAAGTAAGCCAACACCAGCTTGAGCAGACATTGCTGCATCAACACCTGAGTAGAAAATTTTCCACCCACCGTTCAACTCGACAGTTCCAGAACCCCGGCGCTTTGTTGATGAAATTCCCACAACATCAAGGCGATACTGTTGGGCTTCGCGAACAAGCTCCTGCTCTTTTCCTGTCAGTGACGAAACGTTCCAGTTCCCGATAGCTAGATCCCGGCAGTTTGGTCCAACTCGAGTACGTTTTCTGTGCGCTGCCCCCATTTGCCTCCCCAAACGCTTAGCGACTGCGTTGGTGGGTTTCCGGTGACGGTCAGCTTGTGGGGGAGACTGTAGCTTATTTTTCGAACGAGTCCCTCTGCCTAAAACTCGAACGCGGACCTTTTTATCCTGCGCGCCGTCCGATGCAGCATGAATATTGTTATTACAATTTTCCATTTAGCTACAGCATTGGATTGCTACTTGGTCTGTTTCTCTCCTTCGACCTTACCGCCATGGGTGACCCTGATGGAAGTGATTAAACACTACCGACGGCGTTGCTCTAAGGATCATTGAAAACTCAAACCTCCCCACCACGTTAAGGTGGCAATCCATAGGAGAGGCATTTTAATTCTGTTAAAATAAGATCGTTTATAAATTTAGATTTCACCAGCTGGATAGCATTACACAGATAAGGACCAATCATACTTCCATCTCATAATCAAATACACAATAAGGCAAGTCTGCAATGGCGTAAGGAAGGGTATAAAATGAGTGGTGGAGTTTTATGAAAATAATATTTGACTTTACTAATAATCATTAAATCCTCATAATATTGAGAAGCAGTCTGAGAAGAGTAATATTGAGTAGAAATGTTTTGCCTCAATCATTTCAACATCGACCGACCAGTTCGCGTAGTGGTAGAAATCGCCGTTAACGGTGCCAGAACTGTGGGTTCGAATCCTGGAATGGTCAAATCCACCCCAGGTTTCCACCTCTGCAGCGCTTTTTCGGAGCTGTGCTGCCAAGGCGCTAAGCCACGGAGATGATCCCGGCACTCGCTTCGGCGTATTACTGCTAGTATCATCAAGACTTAGATTATTTGGGGTTTTAAAATTAAATTATCGTTTTCTATCCAGTCATGTTGTCGTTGCAATGCTGTTTCTACTGCTGTTTTTTATTAAAGAGCCTGTGAAGTATATTTGAGTTTGCGTTTTTAATACTTATTTATTGATACAAATTATTTCAAACAGTTTTGTATGAAATTGCGAGTAAATTATTCCTGCGTAAGCGTTGTGGGTTTTTTTTAAATGCTGCGGTTTTGCAACTGCGTCAATAAAATTTCAATATTCGTGAAAATATAAAGTCGCTGGCTCTAACGTCATCCCAGTCAAAAGGTTTTCAATGCTAGCATGGATTACCATGGTGCGAGTAATTCTAATGAAAAGATTTTCGCATTTCTTGAACGTGTGCGACACAATTAGCCATAGAAATAGGTCTTTAAAGCATGACAAGAACATGAGTAATCTTTTCGTAGAGAATTTTTGATGTGAGGAAAAAGAGAAATATTGACGAGGCATACGTGTACTGAAACACACCAACACACAGCAGTTACGATACTGTATACCAGTGGAAACGTACCTGTGTGCCGTGAACTTGAAAAGCTAGGCCTAAACAACTTTTATCCAGAATTATGAAGTGACTCAGTGATCTATTTAGAACTCATGTGTCAATGCTTACGACAAGTATGTTATAGTAGTCTATAGTATCCGTGTGTAAGAATTAGGCCTATTATCAGAGGTAGACATCTATGAAGATAATTTGTCCGTTAAGTTATCCCGATAAATTATCGCGATGCACGACTCTTCTTTATCTATGCAGTGTTCAAAGTTAGTGAGTTGGCGCTATGGAAAATACACGGTGCCCATAAAGTCTTGTTACATTATAAAAAATCTATCGTTGTTTTGTTTAATGTCACAGCAGAGTCTGCTTACTGCTCTCTTTTTTTTTTTTAAATCTAGAAAAACGTTTTTGCAATTTGACTTACAAAAATAACTTCGTCAAACTCATTAAAAATTTACCGCCACATTTATCGGCGATAATTTAACGATTACCGACATCGCATTAAGAAATTGAGATTTATTGATTATCGAAGGGCTTTATTGAAATTATCGGTTATCGTTATCGCTTTTGTACACAAAGGTTTATCGTGCTCATCACTGGCTATTGCCAGTTACGATACCAACCGCCTGGCTACCAGTATGCCCTATAGTCCATAAATGTGTCGTTTATGCTGGCTGCTTTTGCGATGCACTCGATGCAAAAATTTCATCATCAAAACTCCCTGATTTCACCAATTTCCAAAAGTTCTTACTGGGTTTTGTTAAATCGCTGATTATAAACAAAAACTTCAAAAAACTGTTTTCATTACAAAAATCATTATCACACAATTTCTTTCTGCTGACATTCTTTTTCACCATATTTTGGTTCAAAAGAATAATAGTGGGTTTGCACGAAAATAATTGCAAGTGTAGCGAAGCGGAGTTGAAGCAAGCGAGCAAATTTAATTGAAGCAAGTGGAGCAGAGCTGAAGGGCTGCTACACGAAATTTTTGATCAAGTTGAGCAGAGTGGAGCGGAGGTAAGTTTAGCAACCTTCGCCAAAATTAGTAATCTGCTTTCTTACTGGCTATTTTTTCGACTAATGTATCAGCAGCGTATTTGGAGCAGCTGTCAATCATCGCGAACCAGCAGTTCAGAGTTATAATTTTGTAAACAGGTCGAAATCTTTAGCCCGAACCCGAAAAATGTTTCAAGCCCGATTTGGGCCCGACTAAAGCCCGAAATCTAATCATGTTACAAAGTGTGAGACCAAGTTCAGGCCCGAACCCGGCCCGAATCCTACCCGAAAAGCCCGGCCCGACTTACGACTCTGCAACAGTTTACCAAAGTCAATAACTACCGCACAGTGTACCTCCAAGTTAATGATAGCCTATAGCAACATATGCAAAGTTTTACATTTCTAAACTACAGGTTGGTCCAACCAGCCGGAAAATAAAATACATGCAGCTGGCCATTTGGAAGGTAAAAAATTTACCGCTAAATTAGCTGAAGCATAAAAGTATTTGCAGGTTTAGGCCTAGTCTTGCAGGTTGTACAACGCCAAACACCATCAAGACGTGGTATTCTGACAATGCTCCCATAGAGACTTTTAGTAATGCCCCAGACTGTCAATCCCAGTAAAACCTCAAATGAATAGCAAAAAAAAACACATTCACACTTATACATGCGTTTTAACAGCAACAACGGATTTATGCAGGTCTATATCACTTAAACCAACAACGTGAATGATTTTCTTTTGTTGATGACTTTTAGTTTACTAAGATAAAAAATCATATAGAAAACCATAAAATGTGAAAAACGAAGCCGATAGAAATCAGGTTAAATTGAGTCGGAAGTTCCAATATCACTGTAAAATTAAGCTTAAATGGCTCTACCACCATCTAATTCTAAGAATAACTAAATACTGTACTAGTTTTAGAAAGAACTACTCATTGCATCCACAACTGACCTTGAGTAATGCATAAACTTAACAAACACAACTTAGTACTTAAAGAGGAACAGTAAAGCCACAATAATCCTCAAAAGTGGACGTTTCGACAGCATAGATTCTTCATCAGCAGTGTATGCAAAGCAGTACAAAACTGTAAGATCTAGATTTTACGATTTTTATTTATTGAAAATTAGTATTTATTGTAAATTCTAGATCTTGCACTTTTGTACTACCTAGCATACACTGCTGATGATGACAGCTGAATCGATGTCGTCGAAACGTTCAGTTTTGAGAATTATTACGGCTTCACTTTTTTTCCCTAAGCTATTTTCGTCTCATATTTATTGTATTCCGAACTTAGGATCAGTTTGTGAAAAATAAATGAAGAAAGTTAACCTAAAGTTGAATCTAAAATCGGTTTGATTCAATCAGTTTCGATTAGTTCAACTTCTCGTCTTCACTTCTATTACTGTCAGTAACCCTCTCAAGTTCATATAACTATCAAGCCTCACTGGGTGCCTTTTTTTCGCTGTACCCACTGCAACCACTTTGATCAGTTGTTGATTAAAATTGCATCAAAGATTTGAATCGAAAGCAAACATTACATGGAGTTGAAGAACCGTTTAGATGACCGAGTGGTAAGAGCGTACATTTCGGGAGCAACTGTAGCAGTTTGATTCCAAATCGGGTCAAACCAATGACTATAAAATTGGTATTCATAGCTTCCCTGCTTGACGCTCAGCGTTAAAGGGACGGTGTGGAGAACAAGCCGGCAAGTTTACTTATTGTGCCGTTGGGAAAAGCACTTAGTGGGATTCCCCCGTTTTGGTGAGCTAGACAGATGGGCGGCAACTCCTGAGCGAGCTCGTATGGCGCATTGATTGCTTTCTCGTGATAAGAGAATAAATATGCTACGAAATACAAAAAAAATACAATCAAACAGAAAAAGTCACTCATGTTTAATAATTATCATTTTCTATCGAGGGCTTGGAGCCAGAACTGTCAATGTCCATTATTGGCGAAAATGAGTTAAGTGCAAAAAATTACTGTCTCTATGGGTGTGCTTCTTCTCCCCAATTGGCTTAGTCCTACACGCACTGTAAGCCTGTTAAACTGACCATGCGTTTTTGGCTATGTCCGTTTTTATCATGAGCTTTGAAACCGGGTCCGTACCCAGCTTTAACATTTTTGGGGGGGTGAATACGTTTTTGGAGGGGCTGAAAAGCAGTGGTGTAAAGTAACGAAATACTTTTACTTGAGTAGATCACTTGAGTAGTTTTTTTCGGTAACGAGTACTTTTTTGAGTAGTTTTTTTTGGGCTACTTTTACGTTTACTTAAGTACTTTTAGTATGAAGTAACACTACTTGCTTAGTTTTTATTTTAGAAAAGTACAAAGTTGTCCTTGAGTTAATAGTCTCACTTGAAATCCCTCGTTGCACCTAAAATCTTGCTTTGCAAAGTTACGTCGCATCCAATGTCACTGTTACCTGTAATTACTGCGCGACCGTAACCGCATGACCGCAAGTTGCAGAAAATCCTTAACATGTTTTTAATAATATATTCATTCCAATTCCATAAACCTGCAGGTCTAGCAGCAAAACTACTGACTATCGAATTTTTCTTTCAACCTTAATTATGAAAAAAAGCAAATTGCAAAGTTAAAATTGAAGTGATACCAGAATTAAGCAGGTTTCCGCTTCTGATTTAATGCTTATTTATTCATAAGTTTATCCTTCTTTGCGATAAAGGCGCTATAACGAGCTCGCTTAGGAGTTTCGAGCCACCTGTCTGCCACTCCGAGATAGGGAAATCTCGCTAAGCGTGGTTCCGAGCGGTGCAACAAATGAACTAGCCGGCTTGTTCTTCACGCTGTCGCCTTTGATGCTAAGTGCCATGCAGGAAAGCCACAAATACCTACTTTTACACCTCCGATGGCCGACTGGTAAGAGTGTCCGCCTCGGGAGCTGTAGATACGGGTTTGATTTCGAGACGGGTCAAACCAATGACATTAAAATTGGTATTCACAGCTTTCCTGTTTGACGTTCAGCATTAAAGGGACAGTGTGCAGAACAAGCCGGCAAGTTTACTTGTTGTGCCGTTGGGAAGAGCACTTAACGGGATTCCCCCATCTTGCTGTGGTACACAGGTGGCCGGCAACTTTCAAGCGAGCTCGTCATAGCGCTTTGATCGCTTTCTCGTGATAGGAGGATAAATATTATGCCACTAATGCAAATAAATGCAATTTTAAGTCATTGGTTTAACCCCACTCTGAATCGAACCCCGAGTCTACCGTTCCAGAGGCAGACGCTTTATCCACTCGGCCATGTGAGCGCTAATAATTTTTTTTGGTTTACCACTTTGCCACTTTCAACGCAACTGATCATCAGCAAGTGTGCAGTTGAAACTTTAACGATTAAGAACGCTATACTTTTACTTGAGTAATTTTTAAATGACTACTTTTTTACTTTTACTTAAGTGCTTTTTTTAGTCAATACTTTTTACTTTACTTCGAGTAGTTTTGCCGTCAGTAACAATACTTTTACTTAAGTACGGTTTCAAAATACTTTTTACACCACTGCTGAAAAGTCAACCTTATATTTTCTGATTGTGTATTTTTGTTACTTCTCAAACCTGGGGCGGTATACTGTTTAACTTTTGTTACACTTAACGCAATGCGTTAGCTTGGTTTGTTTACTAAGTTAATGCATTGCGTTAAGTGCACAAAAGTTGAGCAGTATACTGCCCCTGAGCAGATTAATTTCAGTCAAGTACAAAGTTTATGCGCAAAGAAAGAACTTGCGCACGGAAACGAAAAACGCAAGTAGGCCTAATAAATTTGCGCCGATGTAGGCTACTGGTAATACACTTATCCCCACCACTCGTATAACGCTTCAGCGTAATCAAATAAAAATACGCTAATTACAATTTTCAATGACTCGCCACCACCGTGACGTTCCTTCGGCGCTGTGTCGCTCAGGCGCTTATCCCCACCACTCGTACAACGCTTCAGCGTAATCTTCCAACAATGAAGATTTGGTTTGTTTTTTTGAAGTTAGAGAAGAAAACGTTACGTTTGTAGTTACAGAGAAGAAAACAAGTGGCAGGACTCATCTCCGCAGCTTGGCGCCTGGTCAACTCAGCTCTGAAGAAACGTTGCAACAGTGGCAAGCCATTGGCGACACTGTGTCCGATTTGAGCGAACCGGGAATCGAACCTCAGACCTCCCGCACCAATAGCGTGCGCTTAACAACTGTACTAACCTGCCGGTTTATCAAATCTTCAATATACTCGCATTATTACGCCGAATCGTATAACGAGTGGTGGGGCCCATCTCCGCGGTTTAGTGCCGGGGCAACACAACTCTGAAGAAACGTCGCAGTGGTGACGAAACGTTGGCGACACTGTGTTTGATTTGACCGACGCGGGATTGGAACCCCAGACCTCCCGCACCGATAGCAATGTCTTATAACAACTGAGCTAAACGACCGATTTAATTTTACTAATCATGTGATTTACTCGTTTAAACTGTAGATTTCGTGATTCAAATTCAAGTGAAAATTCGTTCAAAACTTTAGCGTTGATGCAATCTTCAATCTCTTCCTTTGCCTTGACTGGATGGCATATACAATAAAGATTAATACCTCTAAGTTGTTTTTAAAATATTATAGTTAATTGATAAAAAGATTGGTCAGTAATGTTTCCAATGCGTTGTAATCGAAAGGTTTAGTTTTTTCGGTGAGCCTGGGGCTGCAGCCCCATCAGCCCCCGCCTTAATCCGGCCCTGTGTGTTCATCAGATAAAGGCAGAAAGCAACAACAACAAAAATATGACGTGTCTTACAGCAAAGTTAAATAGTGTAGCATTCAATTGCGGTTGCTTATAACTTGCTGTTGAGCTTTCTTAGCGCAAAATACGTTAACTGCGTTTATGTACATTTGCACAACACTCAGACATCAGTCCGTCTAACAGTGAAAATTGAAACTCATTCCGCATTCAGTATTAGGATGCAAATCAGAAATTCGTTTCGAGATTTAAACTTAACATCGATTGAAGCAGCTATCTCAAAAAAATTATAGACCATTGGATTTATATTCCGTCATCATTTCGACATACCGGTAAACAGTTTAGTAGGGGCTAAAGCAAATTCTGAGAGGGCTTAGCTCCCAATAGCCCCCCCGTGGCTACGGCCCTGTTCAAAACTTTAAACGCATTTTACGGAAAACCATGATTTTGGACATAGCCAGTTCTGGCTCCAAGTCTTCGCTATATTGTTGTGATTTCTAACTTTTATTTCGAATTAGTGCTATTAGTAGTGCTCTCTTCATACCCATGATCATCAGCGCAAAAAAACAGAACCCCAGAAACGCACTGAAAACCCAAGATCTGGGCTTAAAACCCCAGGTGTGGTAGCCTTGGATTCTGATGTTTCAAACTCTATCTCCTCTCACCTCAACTTCAAAGTTTTGGCTACAAGAGCGATTCACGAGTGGAGCGGAGCTGAAGTACTTGCGTCCTAGCAGAGGAGCAAAGTGGACGAAAGTGGAACTGAAGCAAGTGGAGCAAAGTTGCGTAAAGGGGAGGCAAGCTGCATGACATCAAAAAGAATAAGCAAAGCCCAGCTCAGTGAAGCGGATTGAAGCTTGTAAACCCACCATAAGGCAGAGGCGTTGTGTCAATATCAAGGCGTCAAACTGCTTGAAATATCGTTCCGGTTTAGGTTCAGGTCCCGCAAAATGTATTTTTAGCGATTTACCTCCGGTTCACGTTTTTCGTTGTTTGATTTTGCAGGTTCAGTTCCGGTTTTAAAATTAAAAATACTTTGAATTATCGGGTTAAGGTTCGGTTCAAATCTGCTGAAGCAAAAAGTTAAAGGTTCAAATTCGGTTGGTGTTCAAGAATTTGAAATCGTCAATGCAACTTACTGTATGTTCTGGTACACAGCTACCGGCGCATTTTAAAAAAAAAATACTTATTGCCTTAAGGGAGGCCTAGATTGTATTTTTTAAGATGCTATTGTAGCTCATTAAGGATGTCCTCAGCGACAGAAATAACCATAGATTACTTCCAGGGCTGCGAACTCGAAAGAACTTGATCTTTTTGCCGAACTAACTCAAACTGGAAAAAAGTCTTTGCTGAAAACTCGGTCTTGAACTCGAACTTGCAAATATTGTGAGAAGAAAACTTGAATTCGAACTCGAAGATATTCTAAGAACGCTCGAGTTTATTTTCATTTATATATGCTCAAGATAATCACTTTTTTTCCAAACTCGAAAGAATTTGTTGAATTTTCACTGGACTCCTTAATCGCTGTTATAGACACCATAACAATCATTCTTAAGGAAAAGTCTTCATAAGAACACACACGATTTGAGGTAACGAATGCTTTTTTAGTCCAAACTTGAGGTAACAAACAACAAAACTTCCACTGACGCTGCCAAACCACTAATGCATAAAGATTCAATCTACTGTACAACTACTACTCTCAAACTACAACCAAACTAGCGAGCTACGCCATTGAATCAACAGACAGCATGCACGTAGCTCTTTATAGCAATTTTGAAAATGAGAACTTCAAGAAATATTGGCAAAACAAAGAATGTAATAGGCCTACGCATATAAAACCGAAAAAGCCAAAATCCCAATGCTATAAGTCTTTATAGCATTAACAGCGCACTCCAAAAAAGCACTCAGGGTTTAGGTTAGACAAAAATTATTTTAACGGTTCAAGCCCAATTAAAGTTCAAAAATTCTGGTGACCTTGGGTTTAAGTTCAGGGGGGTTATTACAGGATGCTCGTTAAGCGGTTTGCGAGCTCGCAAACTGCTCGGTAAGAAATTTTTCCTCGCTAACGCGTTTTTCGGGATTACAGGATTTTGCGAGCTGGCGAACTCTCTCGGCAAGTAGCGAGAAAAAAAATGAGCACGTTAAGTTACCGAGCGACTATTTCATACACAACTAGCCATGGCAGAGCGCGGTTTTTTAGGTCATAGTTTATGCACAATAGTTAGTATTTAGTTTATGACACAACTAGAGCTTTATGCAACTCCCAGGCTTGTTGGGAAATGGTGGATTCAAGTTCAAGCATATTCGTGCATGCCAATTAAGAACCAAAGGCTCAAGTCGCTACTCTGTACCTCAAAAATGACATATGTCAACAGAAAAAAACAAACTTTCAAAAATAAAAAAAACAAAACAAAAAAGAGAAATGCAAAGCATAGTCAATATACAAATACATACACATCAAACCAAGACTAGTAGGCTAGCAGCTGTTTAGTGGCTAGCGCCTAGTCTATAGTGTTAAAACTGTGCCAGTATTACCAAGTTGGGATGGTTTTGACTTGGTTACAGGTGAGACTGTAGGCTATGTATAGGTGTCTACATATGAACCGGTATAGGCTTGTTGTGAGGTGCTAGACCAGCAGCTGCTGTTTGCTGGCTTGCGCCTAGTCTAGTGCTAAAACTGTGCTAGTAGGCCTATTGCAAGCATGCGTTGGCTGCAGACTTAGTCGGAGCATTGGTCGAAGAGTATGAAGTAATGGTATCTTCCACCAGTAACTGTGTGAGGCCATGGCCAGCAACTGCTAGTCTAGCACCTCACAACAAGCCTATGCATCTGTAGACACCATTACTGCATACACTCTTACCTATAACTAAGTTAAAACCATCCTAACTTTGTAATACTAGCACAGTTTTGGCACTAAACTAGGCGCTAGCCAGCAAACAGCACCTGCCAGTCCAGCACCTCACAACAAGCCTATACATACCGAGCAGTTAGCGAGACACTCGGCTTTACCGAGTAACTGCTCTTTCTGCGAGCGCAACCTGTAATCCCAACTTTGCGAGCACGTTATCTCGGCTGCCGCTCGGAGAATTTCTCCTCCGAGAAGAATTAGCGAGAGAAATCGCTCGCTAACGCATAAAATCCTGTAATAACCCCCCTACCGGTGATCAGCAGCTGGCCTACCAATCTTAGTTTGATGTGTATGTATTTGTATGTAGACTATGCTTTGCATTTTTCTTTTTTGTTTTGTTCTTTATTTTTGAAAATCAGATTTTTTCTGCCGACACGTGTCATGTTTGAGATAGAGTGTGGCGACTTGATGAGCCTAGCCTCTTTCGCATGAATGAATAAACTTGAACTTGAGTCACCATTTCACAACAAGCGTGAGAGTTGTGTAAAGCTCTAGTTGTGTCATATACTAGGTACTAGCTATTGTGCATAAACTATGACCTAAAAAACTGCGCTCTGCCATGGCTAGTTGTGCATGAAATTGTCGCTCGGTAACTTAACGTGCTCATTTTTTTTCTCGCTACTTGCCGAGCGAGTTCGCCAGCTCGGAAAATCCTATAATGCCAAAAAGCGCGTTAGCGAGGAAAAATTTCTTACCGAGCAGTTTGCGAGCTCGTAAACCGCTTAACGAGCATCCTGTAATAACCCCCCATGACACTGTCAGCATTACTATGCTCTCTATCCAGCTGCCGAGATGCCGCAACAAAAACTGACGAGAAACTTTAAGACTGGGAGGACGCCACTGTCGCTACAGCGACTTCAATGTTTTAACTGCCATCTTTGTAGAAGAGAATTAAAAATATAATAATTGCGAAAAATGGAGAATCGGTTAAGTAAAAACAAGATAGACATCTTTTTTGCATAGCAACTACGGGGTGCTAAACCACCAAACGTGCAACAATGAAAAATTGCATTTACAGACTCTCTAATGTAAATGCTTCTGCATGTGCAAATTCAATAATTTTAATTAAAACAAGTGGCATCATCGATTCTACAAACGATTGGGAAAAGTTTGGGCAATTTTACTGCTACCATTAACAAACGTCAACTGATGTTAATGTGCAAATAATACGCTTGCACTATACAACAATTTAAATATTACGAGTATTTACCTCAACACCACGAGATGATTCCATTGTAGAACTCATCTCCCGTAAAAACAGTCGATAACTGTCTCCAATAAAGTTTGCCACATTGTGCTCAATATCGATGACCACCGGAGATCGCCTAGCTTGAAGAATGTGATGAATAGCTCCCACATCACTGGGAAGTATTGATCCTTCAAACTTAATCGTAGAGGGAAGCAGACTAGTTAGTTCGGAACTAAAACTTTTATCATTAAGTTCTAAAGCCCAATGAAAAACAGGAAGAGCATATTGAAAATAGGAAGAAGTATGCAAATAGTTAAAAAGAAAACAGGAAGAAGACTTGGAAGATGAAAAACTTGCTGCTTGTTTTACTGCAAAGCGTTTTAGAATTTCAACATGCTTTGAAGAAAGAACAAGACTTGGGAATTTTTCTTTTAAAATAGAAAAGGTTTTTGCGTTGCAAAAACCAAACATGAACTTCGTAATCATCTCGAATCTATTTTCAGCTAAATCATAAACTGGTTTTGGTTTACCTTTCCCTACAAAAAGATTTTCAAATTCATCAGATGTCATAAAAAATATCAATTTAATGGCGACTAAACACTCTTGGAGAAGGAGGTGAGAAAAGTAATGGACGTTTGACGTTCCTCCCCCCAAGAGAGTCAGTATATTTTCAGAACGAGTAGTTACCAGAAAAGCGTTTACTTCATCTGCTCGTAAACCTGCTTTGAGCAAATCTTCTTGGTTTAAATAGAATTTGTTTTCTTGGAAGGAATTCCAAGAAAGCGTCGCAAACTTTGCCAAATCAAAGTTGTGGTAGGTATGTGAACTTAACATAAACAAAGTGAGTGCTGCAGCAAAGATGCTGGTTAATGTGTTAGAAAACTGTGTTTTCCGGGAGTGGACCTTTAGAACTGTGTGCATCAATAGAATGCAACACACGGGGGTGTAGCAGTAGGAAGATATCTCTGGACGTGATCGGACAAAATCGTATACTTCATCGGTTTTTTCGAAGCAAATGTCTTGGCATATCTGCCTTTGAGCTTGCTGGTCAAGCCCGAGTACATTAGCGGTAAACTGTGGTCTAAGGTCATCTGCAAGCTCAATGAGCTGCTTGGGACGTGATGTTATTAATACTTTTGCATTAGGCAAAAGCTTACCTTGTAAAATATGTTTGATGAACACTATGGGCTTAGCCTGTTGGTGAAGATCAACTTGGTGGGTGGCAGCTAAACTTTTGGAGTCGTAAGTAGCCTCGTCGAAACCGTCCATTATTATAATGTTTCTCTTGCTCGCGGCAACAGAACTCAGGACAGCGTTTCGACGAACCGTATCAGTCTTCCATAAAAAATCGATTGAAGAAGGAGTATAAGAAGCAGTTAGAAATGAAAGAAGATCGGTTTCTGCATCATAGACGAGATCCCTAAACCTTACGTAAAAGACAAGGTCAGCAGAATACAAACCCTCATTAATTACTTTTCTGAGAATAGTTTTGGTAAGGGTAGTCTTGCCAACACCGGCCTGGCCGGTGATGCCTACTATGTTACCGTGAGTAGTAATATAGGCTTGCCGGTTCTCATCGATCTCAAAATGTCGTCGAGGAGCGGATTTTTCGGCCGACTCCTTCGCTTTAGAAAACAATTCTTCAACAGAAACTTTACCAACTGGAGGTTTGCTGATCATTTGCATGATCTCATTCCGGTGATAAAAATGACCTTGTTGCTTTGCAGTTAGCGGATCCTGCTGCTCCGATATTTGTAGGGGAGCAACTGTAATTGGCCGATCGACACAGAATACCGGCGCGACCTCACATTCTTTTCTGGCTGCTTTGGTTAACTTTTGCTTTAATTCATCATCTGTAAAGAACAAAAAAAAGAATTGGCAGCTGCTGAAGTATGAATTACATCTTCAATTATAATAAAAGCTGAAAAAAGGTTAAATACAAGTTCAGGCCATCCATCAGATCATCAATCAGGTACTGGTTCCAAAAATATGTGATAAAAGCAATGGTTAATGAAATTGGGGTACAGGCCGTGCATGTTTAATCATTTTAAATAATTAATATGCTTTATTAGTTGTTATACTTCAGAATCGATCTTGGCTCTGAGGTCAAAAAGTTTTTGCTTTGACTGTTCTAAATAGAATTAAAATCGCATGTATTGATATTTCAAAAATTCTGAGCTGGATTTGCGTGGAGTAGTGCGTATACAGCATAGTCCACCCCACAGCGTATACTTACAATCCGTATTGGCTTGGTCCTGTATTTCCTTATCTATAACCAAATAGAAAACAAGTTTAATACAAAAGTTATAAAATGTGACATACGAAGGCAATGTGAGGTCAGCAAAACAATATCAATGAACCTGATGCTTAATCGGAAATTCTGCCGAGTACATTATTTCAGATAGCCTAAGAAAAACTCTGATCAATAAATGCATAAAGCACCTTCATAAGGTTAACAAAGCATCAAACACCACTTTCAAAGACGAGTTCAGGCCACACCCGATAATCGTGCAAACTTTGAGCATAATGACGCAACCACTTGACTTGACGTAACAATGCTTGACATTCTTTGTTAATGTTAGACGGTTTCCTGCAGTGTACTCAATGCCTGTCGCAGAGTTGCCACTCCTGATGTTTTTACATCAGATCTGATGTTTTGAGCAAAATTTCTGATATCTGATGTTTTGACCTACTAATCTGAGGTTGAAACGTTTTTTTAAACAGGTTAGTTAAAAATAAAAATTTTTAAATTTCTTATGACTATTTTCCTGCTTTCGAAAGTGTATGTTGTGTCACTGACTGTTTTTCCAACCAAATTCCTTAATCAAGCTCCGTTTCCTGGTTGAAAAAAAAAAAAAAAAACACTTCATGCATAACTGAGTTATAGGTAGAAAAACCAAAAATTGCCCAATGCCCATAACGATTCACAATCTGAGTTCTGGGTTGAAAAGAAAATTGCCCATCACAAAACAACTTGTGTGTAGCACCATCTTAATGTTATATTTTGGCAGCTCGTATACTGTAACAGCACTGCTGGTGCCAACATAATAGTGAAAGTCAATTTGAGGATATACTTTTTCGGCTAAGTTAAGGGTTAAAATGATTGGTAGCCCCCCAAAAAAGGCAAAAGATAGATTATAGCCAGGCTTTTAATGAGTTGTGGTTGGAAGATGATCAGTTAAAAGATTGGATTTCTAAGTCAGATGATCCCTATAAGACACTGTGTAAGTACTGTAAAGTTACATTTAATCAGCCTATAAAAGACAATCTATTGCGCCACAGAGCCACAAAAACACATGAAAGAGCTGTTGCTGCATTTAAAGGTTTCTAAAATCTGATGGATTTTTTTCAACAGAGAGATGACTCAGAGTAGGGTCACAAGCAACAAGTAGCGACTGCTGAGTTAAAAAAATGTGGTTTTCTTGCAAAGCATCAGCTTCCAGCTATCTTGGCAGATGAATTGGTCCAATTAGTGAAGTCAGTTGGTGTGCTTCCAAACTCAGAGATCAAAGTAATTCAGTTGCATCGTACCAAAGCGACATACACTGTAGTACATGGCATTGGGTACCTTGTCATTGAATTGTTGCTTGAGATATAACTCCTGCAGGTTTATGGAACCATCTTAAATATTTTTTACTGTTCTTGTAGGAATATTAAGGCGAAATGTGTTTAGTTTGTAACAAAACTGTAGCATAAAAAATCTGGTGTTGAAGGTGTACAAAATCTGATGTTATTTGCTCTTTCCCAGTGGCAACACTGACCTGTTGTGCAATTGTGCAATTTGGTATTTATTTCTGTACTGTAAATAATTTTTGTATTGTCAAGAGAAGTCAATTGTGTGATACAGCGTCAATTCAAAGTCAGTTTCGCATCAACAAATTGTATAACTTGTAACCTTACCTGTGGACGGTTGTACCACGTTGACAGTTGTGTGGTGGCTGACATGATGTACATGTAATTGACGTTGGTCAAAGAAGCCGGGGGATCTTTGCTCGCTTGTACCTTGATTAGAATGAATATGTATTTTGTTTGTTTTTGTTAGTTTTACTTTTTCATACCTGAATTGACGTCAGATGATTCACATTGCTCTTGCGTTGCGCCCGTGCTTGGTGTATCAGACATTGTTCAATAATTTTGATATGAGAAAGTGTGTTAGCAAATAATATAATAGCCTTACCAAAACTTAAGTTCAAAACAATATGTTAGTAGCTAAGTTTGTAACTTCATAGTTGCTTTCATTATGAAGGGTGCAAACTAACCATAAGCAAGCAAACCTAATACTTCATCGCAACGAAGCACAATAATCATTTACGAGTGAATAAACTTGATGTTATTTTTCATTTGTAACTACGTAATCCAACGCCGCAACCAGGGCCGTTGACAGGAGGGTCCAGGGGGTACCTTTGGTACCGGGCCTGGAATTTTTGGGAGGCCCGTAATTTTGAGAATGCCGCGCGTAAAAATTGGCATACGAGCAGTGGCGTACGCACGACGGGGGGGGGGTTTGGGGGTCAAAACCCTACCCCATTGAAGATTTTAAAAGAAATGAAAACCTCTCTTTTTGGAACGAACCGCCTTTTTTCATACTAAAATTGTTCTCATGTTTTTCTGTGCTATCCAACTTGCTTATAAAATCTTGAAAAACTTTCATTGTGATGCAATAATAGGCCTACTGATAGTCGAACTTTGCTTGTGCGCTGCGCTTGACGTTGACGATTGCAGAAGTGAAACCTTTCTTGTTTTTAAGGCAAAATCGTTTTTACGCACCGTAACTGTCTCAGGAACCGGAGTGCTCTGTTTCCCAGACACCCCGATTATGTGCTTGAGAGTATCACATGATATCGACGCTGTGATTTGGGTGAAAAATACTTAGATATAATCGACGCTGTTTTTGACCTTAATCACATGATTGGAAATTCCTCTCGCGCGTAATTTATTGTAATTTAAAAATGTTTCGGTAGGGAGGGCAGTTTTCGCTCATGCTTCACTGTCTTTAGTTTTCAAGACAAGGAAAACTGCCCCTTTTATAATGAGAGCATATTAAATGTTTTTATCAAGGTACCCCCCTGGCTACACCCTGTTTGTGACATTGCGAAAGCTTGCTTACTTTAGTCAGTTAATCATCCTATGGCCCAAAAATGAAGTCGACTAAAATTTTTTGGTAAATTTTTAACCATGAATTGACAGTTTGAGTTTTTGTGAAACCTCTTCGCTTCTAAATGAAGCGCAAAGAACCAAGCAAATGTGTGAATGGAATATCTGGATTGTTTTCTTCGTTATGGCATTATAATCGCTGTGACGTCACAGAAACTTACGTCATCACGATGTGACGTCACTGAATCCCCCATTGAAAAATCTTGCGTACGCCACTGCATACAAGTTTGAAAGGGTAACTCTGGACTGGATGAAGGCAGACAAAGTCATTTAGATGATGATGCCAAAATTATTAACTACAATTTCTGCAGTTTTTAGCAGCAGTGGCTCAGTGGCGTGCTTAACGGATTCAAGTCATTTTTAGTTAAGTGTTCAGTGGCGTTGGACGTACTTTTCAGCAGATCCCCCTTTTTTTATTGCAACATACAGTACATCATGCGTATCAATGTATTAATTTTATGCACTTTGCTTCAATAACTCTAAGTTACGTCAGTGCTCGGTAGTGCCAAGTTTCTGCCCATGTAACTAATTACTTTAGAGGGATTTCAGAAAGTGTTAGCGACTCGTTAGCGGTCCAGAAATATACAAAGATAGAACCGGGCCGTTAGCGGACCAGTAAAAAGACCGGTCAACGGCTCGTTGGTGGGTCTCTTAGCGGCTCATGCCATCTCTAAACTACTTTCTCTGCTTTAATCAGAAAATCCTTGTTTTAATTTGTTTCTCGATGCTTTCATTTTGAGAATAAGTGAATATCTGCGTTGATGACTTCTGATGTGTTTTTTCGCTCTGGTTATTTCAGTCACTATCTCCATATGATCTATATAGCAAATGACTAATTGTTACCTGTTTTGTGTAAGTAAATTTTTCTGTTTTTTTTTTTTTTGTTTTTGATATGATTTCGTTACTATGGACCCTGTGGTCTGAAATAAATAATAATAATAATAAAAGTTCTTCAGAGACTGCTTGATGAAATCAAGTTTTTCTCTAGCTAGCATAACACACAATAGCCAGATCGACGTTTGTAAACGTGTTAACTTTCTTTAAATAAACTTATTATCCGTTCACAAGCTCCTAGTCTCAGGCTCCTAGACAGGAGCATATTTGGCCGGGGGGGCACATATTTAGGCGGGCGACAAAGAAGGCACGGCACAATGCCCCCCTTTTGTCTCTGCCTTTTATTAAAAAAGAACAAAACCAACGATGCCCAAGTGACCGAAATATGCCAGACTCTTTTGATGGTTTCTGTGGCTTGTGTCCAGGGGCGGATCCAGGGGGTAGGATGAGGGGTATGCATTCATCCGCCAGCCATTTTCAAAAATGTTTTTGATGTATACAATTTTTCCATAAGTTCGAACCTCTTTGATAGCAAAAAGTCTTACGCCTTAAGGACGCATAATCGAAAATACGCGAACAAAATGCATTGTAATAGGCAAAGCACTCAGAATCAAGGTCAAAAAACATAACAAAATTTGCCTGAAAATTATTGAAAAAGCACTAAAATAGCCATTACAGCATGCAAATTTTCAAAATTTTTCCGAGGAAGCATTTGCCCCGGACCCCCTAGAGCTCTTTTTGATTCTCAATCTGCTTCAAATTTCTTCTGCCGAAAAAATACGCTTGAAAAAAATGTGGAAATTATGCCACCTCCCCCCTTCTTTTAAAATTTCTCGCAACGTCACTGCTTCTAGGATAAGCTAGCTAATTCTAATTTGGCATTTTGTTGTTTCACTGTTATTTGCCCAAAAGTTGTATTTTTGATCGGAGAAAATTTAACTGTGACATCATAATAAAGCTCTAAGAGCTTTGCACGCGAAGTTATTCATCAAAAAATCCCACAGTTTTTGCGATTTTGTTCACCTTTGTCACAAAGTCGCAAAAGTTAGTAGGCCTACTGTACGTTGGTTTAATAGCGTCAATGAAGAAAAGAAACGAATAGGCCTAACAAGTGAGACTATAAGCCATCGTTGAAGTGCAATAGGGTACGTGTACTGACTGTACTGTAGTTATAAATTTTTAAAAGGGGGGCTGAAGGGGGGCTCAGAACTTTTATAGGGACTAAAAAAATGAAAAAGGGGGCTTCATCCCCCCTCAGCCCCCACCTTCCAACGCCCTTGTTAGTGTTATACCGTTTCTATAGCAGAACCAGTGATTTTTAATTTTTTTCATGTTTTAAGTGTTTATTATTGACATATGCGAAGTAATGAAACGGCAAGCTGAACTTTTATGTATATATCATGTTAACGTAAAGTATAGGAATGTGCTATATGTGCTATTGCAGATACGTACCAGCTTGCAAAATATGATATACCCAAATGATTTGCTACAGTTTCTGCAATTTTGGCTCAGTGGCTCAGTGGTGGACTTAACGGATTCAAGTCATATGTAGTCAGTGTTATACTGTTTCTGTAGTAGAACCAGTGATTTTTAGTTTTTTTCACGTTGATAATGTTTATCATTGACATACTTAAACTAATCAAAATGCAAGTTGAAGTTTCATGATTTAACAGTATCACGTTAATGTAAAGCAGAAGCGGGCAACATGCGGTCCCTTGCCACTTTTTGTTTGGCCCTCCTTTTTTTTCTAAAAGTTAGAAGATTTGTGCTTATTTTCTAGGGCAATGTCTCAGAAAACGTGAATGTACTTATATGCATATTTCTAAGATAAAACAGGACTCTGTGACATAGGCGCACGCAGGGGAAGAGAGCACGGTGCCATGGCCCTCTTTTTGGCCATGCAATAAGGTGCTAAAATCTAACCTTCAGTCCATAATTTCTCAAACCAGTATTGGTTGCAGCCTCTTTTCACTTATTGAGAGATTAACTAACAGCTCAGATGGCCGAGTGGTGAGAGCGTCTATCTCTTAAGCTGCAGACTCGGGTTTGATTCCGAGTCGGGTCAAACCAATGACTTGAAAATTGGTATTTACAGCTTCCCTGCTTGACGCTCAGCATTAAAGAGACAGTGTGGAGAACAAGCCGGCAAGTTTACTTATTGTGCCGTTGGGAAAGGCACTTAGCGGGATTCCCCATCTTGCTGTGGTAGACAGATGGCCGGCAGCTCCTAAGTGAGCTCGTATGGCGCATTGATCGCTTTCTCGTGAAAGGAGAATAAATATGCGACTAAATAAATAAAATAAAAGATATTACCCAAGCTTCTGCTTTTAGTCAGAAATACGCTGCAAGAATATTTTTGCACTGTCTACTTTATAGTGACTGCATTCACTGCATGCCCTTTTTCGTCAAAAAAAGTGTGCTAAAATGAGTGTTTTTAGGTAAAAACCACAAAAATTCGTTGGCCGCTGGAGGCTAGGCCCCTGACTCTTTTAGCCTCCGGCGGCTGCGGGCTTCGCCCCCAGACCCCCAATTGTGACTCCCTCTTTAATAAATCTTGGGTGCGCCACTGCAGTCTGCAGACGTGAAGATCTCTTTTGGTCTTCACCGACTTTTAGTAAAAAAGGCAGGACTCTGTGGACGTGAAGACATTTTAATTAGGTCTTCACCGATTTTTAGTGGAAAAAACAGGACTTTGTGGAAGTGAAGACCCAGTTTTGTTTTCAGTGCGGCCCCCAGTAAACAATACATTTTTGAAAATGGCCCTTTTGTTAAAAAGGTTGCCCGCTCCTGATGTAAAGCATAAAAATGTGTTATTCAGTTATGGCAGATAAGTAGGCTACTAGCTTGTAAAATGTGAATCAGCGTAGAAAACAACTTTTGGTTCAATTGTTATGAATTAAACTCCAGAAAAGTTGTTTCAGTTATTCTTTTCTTTTTTTAAATGCCATTCATTGCAATGAGCAGTATTTAATTTTTTTGTTTATTTGCGTATGTTTACTACAGTAAAGTGGGCTGTATATAAGTAGAGACAATTATGTTGTATATTGTTGTAGAAGTACTGCATACCGGTATACTATTGTACAGTCAATCAGGTGCGGATCTAGAAAGTTTTGGTGGGGGGATGTAATTTTGAATTAGGCTAAATGTTAACTAAACATAACAACGTTAAGACGTTTAGATCCGGAAACGGGCGTAAATAAGCCCTCTGAAATTGTTTCATGTCAGGGGCGTATTCAGAAATTTTTTTATCAGGGAAGTAGCACCAAATTTCGTTACTTTGTCAAGCGTATTTTTTTCGGCAGAGTGAATTTGAAGCAACTAAAATAACAAAAACGACTCTAGGGGGGTCCGGGAGCATGCTCCCCCGAAACATTTTTGAAAATTGGCACGCTGTAATGGCCATTTTAGTGCTTTTTGAACAATTTTCAGACAAATTTTATTTATGTTTTTGGCCCCAAATTTTGAGTGCTTCACCAAATATGATGTATTTTGTTCGCACAGTTTCGATTATGTGTGCTTAAGGCGACTCAGGCATATTGTTGTGAAGAGGTTCGAAATTACGGAAAAATTTTATTCATCCAAAGCATTGTTAAAAATGGCTGATGCATCCCCTACATCCCCCCTTGGATCTGTCCCTGCTGTCAATGATTATAGCTGGGTGTAATACCATACACCATCAACTTCCAGTACTGCCGCAACTGTTTTAAAATCTGCCCATCTACATAGTCCTATACATCATATAGTACTTTTGGCCAAGTATTAGGCATAGATAGATGCAAACAACATTAAGGTACTTTAAGTGCTGTTATGTTAATGTTCGTGATTGCAAAAGCTGCTAATAGAAATTGCATTTACAGCATAATGTCCTTTGAATATCTGAGCATTATCAGAACAAATTACTTATACAAGCATTTTCTAATGGTCTAATCAGTTATGTATGGTCCGATGTTTTATGGACCAACAGAGGCTACTAAAGGTTAAATATACTCCTACGCTGTGAGCTAGCTAAATTACAGTATAGGCCTATGTTTTAGCTAGGATATCTCAACAGTAAGCATTACCCATTCAAGAGCATCATTGATTTTTTTTGGTTGTTAATCGATTTCGATATAGCAAACTGGATCGTATGGCGAATCATCCTTGTTATCATTTTTGGCGGACCGTTGCTTTTGTCACTTGAAAGTGGCCCGGTTTTAATTTTTGTTCCGGGCTTGGCTCTCCACAACAGCAGTTAATGTAACTCTGGTAGGTAAGTTAAGCAGTTAGAATTAAGCATATTTAAATAAGTTTGAATATAGTTAGTCTCATTCGATGTGTTAATATTGACATCACCCAAGATGAAATATTTTGATAATTCATGTTCAATTTAGCAAGAATTTCATTGAAAAAATTGTAAAGTTGGTTAACGTTGGAATTTGAAAAGCGAAAAATACTTCACCCGACATGTCTAGTATCAGTGTTGAAAGAGGAAACTTTGATCCAAAGCTTTTTGCAACCACTGAAGGCTGCTGAAAAAGTTAATTGTTTGAATAGCAGTGAGTTAGATATAGATCCCAGCACCTTCAGCATTTGTATTGAAGTTCAAAAGATCAAATCTTTATTATACTCGTGGTATTACGCCAAGCCGAAGCGTACCACGAGTGGCGGAGTCCATCTCCGCGACTTAGCGCCTGGGCAACAATTCCGAACAAACGTTGCAGCGGTGGCGAGCCGTTGGCGACACTGTGCCGTTTTGACCGGACCGCGGAATGAACCCCAGATCTCCCGTACCGATAACGAGTGCGCACAATAACTGAGTTAACGGCCGGTAATGTAAAAGCCTGTACTCAAGTATTGCGATATTTCCCGAATAGGGTTATTCTTAATTTTGTCTCAGATAAGGATACAATATGTTGCCGTAAAGGAATATAAGATAAAAACTCAACAAGATTATCAGAATTTTTCGTTTTATGTTAAGATGCCGTAGCAATTTTTTTTTATGTTAACAGTAACAACAGCTGGACTGGTACTTGAATGTTCACAGGCATGCATACTATGTTTTGAAACAACGTACGCAGAAGAACTTCGTTACCTAGCCTACTTGTACATTATTAGATGCGCGATTTGCATCGTTGTTTACAGCTGCCTGACTAAAAACCAAACCCATTGCGGTCCTTAATTACCTATGGGCAGCTTGACTTAGATGACCAGGAAATCGTCTTGCGCAGTCCGATTTGCCAGTGCGTGGTTACTAATCAAACTGATCTTTTTACTGTATTATCATTTTTATTTTAAAAGCTGTTGCATAATTGGCTATTTCATGAAGATGACTATTTCAGTGCAAACAAATAAACTTGACTTGACCCATAACTATTGTGATCACTATAATGCAATTTTTTTGACTTGTCAAAACAATTCAAAATTTTGTCAAAATTTCAACGTTAAGTCAAAATTGGTCAAAATTTCAACATTAGGTCAAAATGTCAAAACTCTTCACAAAGCGAAAGAAAATAGAAATCAAGAAACAACTCGTCTCGTTTTGAGACGTCTGGTTCCTCTTCCGTCCACACGTGAACTGCAATTGTGTCCACACTCGCAAGCACATCGCGATACCCCACCCCTTTTTTGCATGTGTGAACGCAATTTTGATTGCGAGGTATTGATCTGCAGCGATCCGAGGTGATGACTCGAAAGTTCGAAACTCTCTTATCAAGATTCAACGTGACTACCAAGTTCTGCCTCAGTTGATAAAAAGAATGGAAAATTCCAAGTACACAATTAAGGCAACTTACCAAGATATCACCAAAATAGATTTGAGAGAAGATTGTGTGAAAATTGACTCTTATACAAGAAAGCGGATGGAAAAAAACTCAAATATGAGCAATATTGTCAAACTACAATAAAATGGAGGAAAAATAAAGCCGCTGCAAATCTCAAAACTGGACGTTTCGACAACATAAATTCAGCTGTCATCATCAGCAGTGTATGCAAGGCAGTACAAAACTGTATACACTGCTGATGATGACAGCTGAATTTATGTTGTCGAAACGTCGAGTTTTGAGATTTACAGCGGTTTTATAAGCTATTTTCGTCCCATATTTATTGTACAATAAAATGGTGTATCACCAGCAACATATGCCCAAATTCAAAATTGTCAGCCAACAAGTGCTTCGGTAGAAAGATCCTTCTCGATGCTTGGCAAGCTTTTGAGAAAAGATAGACCATTTCTACCAGAAAATGTTGAAAAGTACCTGCATTGTACTATAACAAACTTTAAATCGTGCTGAAACATCAATCATGCTAACTTTGGAATAAAAACGGTGTTATTTTACTTAATGTCAAAATTTGTCAAAAAAATTTTTTTTGAAGTCAAACTTTGTCAAAATTTACAATTTCAAAGTCAAAATTTTCGTTTTTTTAGGTTAAAAAAAATTGCCCTAGTGATCAGTGATCACTCATTACGTAGTAAAAGCATATTTTGATACATGCTCAAGTGACACACAAAAGCATGCAGCAACACAAAGAGCGTCATGCGCTTTCTAAGCGATTTGAGGTAAATCTTAATTGTTTTGCATCATCACAATTTTCACATCTTCATCTTTTTTGAGGAACACGCTTCCATTTATCATCTAATAGAATTTAAATTCCTTTTCTTATGCTTTCTGTTTTGTCTTCCAAAATAATTGCTGGGGGTACGTGCATGATTTTTTGTTGAGGTATATATTTGGGGTTCCGCGGCTTCTGAGAATTTTGAGGCTTCCGAAAATTTTGAGACTCGGAATGAAACCGCAAGTCTACCGATCCAGAAGCAGACGCTCTTACCACTCGGCCATATGATCGGTTGAATTTTCTTGTTATTTAACCGATTAAATTCCATTTCAATTTCGTGTATTTATTTTGTTTTTTTTTGCTGGTACTGATTGGTTTTATTCAGTTTTCAAGTCCTGAAATTGATTACTTATGAAACTCCGGCTATTTTTTCAACTCTGATTTCAATTTTCAGAACGTTGAATTTCGCGAGACATTCCGGCTTAAACTCATTAATTGCTTCCGAGACCGCATGCGAGTTAATATTCTTTTGATAAGTGCGAAAAAAAACAATCTAAATAAGCTAATCCCATTGCATCTTTTTTTGACTCAAATTAATGTTTAAAATCTGATGCGTGTCGATGACTATGCTGAGATAGTGAGTATACAGCAAGCAAGTAAATACATTTTCGAATGTTTTTCAGCTCCATCATTTAAATAACAATTAAGTTGTACAAAAAATGTTCCATAGTGTAGTAAGGTCTAATACAATCTTCACTTCAAATAAACAATACCGGTATACGCACCAAATCGGTTTTATTGTGTTTTGGGATGAATAATGAAAAACAGAAATATTAATAACGGTGATAATAAAGTAGAAGAGCCTAGAATCAAAGCAGGGCCTGCGCTTCAAGCGGCACACGGCTTTACCCTTTCATCTGACACTTTGTCACAGAACAAGAAAGTTCATACACGCATTCCGTGGGATCAGCCAAAAACGTGAAGCAGTTACTGTAAAATCTCAAAATACGATTAAATAAGGATGAGTGTTATTCACAGTTACGATAGGCCCGGAGTGGCGAAAAAGCGATTTCTAAACGAGAGTGGGTTCGAAGCAGCAAACTCGCGTCAACTTTCGGGGAGCTGTGTCTCTCATAACCTAGACTTCCATGATGATGATCATGGTAGAAGTTTCAGAGCAAACAATACAGTGATGAGTGAAAAGAACAAAAACAATTCACTTAGAATTCAATGTACAATAAACGACATGTGCACCAGCTGAGCGCAATTTAAGCAGACTTTACTCAAAAATATTACTCGAGTTGAGAAACGCGGACAGTAGAGGGTAAAGTATGGTGCAAGACGCCCACTTGGGGTAATACGCCAACGAGCTGTTTCTTTGCAAGCACGTCATAATGGCTGTGAATACAATTGAAAAGGAAAGCCATCCTGCTACTGAACATCTTCAAGAAATTAGGCAGCAGGACGTTGGGTATTTTAGTGTTAAAAATAAAATTACAAAGTTTATTTTAGGTGGTGGCACAATCATAATATTTTAAAAATTTTAGGTATGGGTCAGCAAAATAGTTGATTGATTCTAGCGAAAAGAAATAGTGAGCTGTTTTAAGTACAGTACATCCTCGTTTATCCGGCCCTCGATTATCCGGCTCCTCGATTAACCGGTCGTGTGAGTTTGCTGCTGAAAGGCGAGAAAGCACTATCAAACAAACCTCCATCCTTTCGTTTTTCAGCAATAGTACTGATGAAAGTTAAACTGTTTAATAACTTATTTTGTTGAACTATGTGATTTTAAACTTTACCCAAATGTCTCTTTCGTTTAGCATTTAAATTGTTTTGTGGCTAAGCTTGTTCCCATACTAACTTCGTTTTTTTCGTTCTTTTTTCTTAAGGTCTTTTCTCATCCAGCCAAATGCTTATCCGGTCAAGATTTTGGAAAAAGATTGCCCAACATGACCGGATAATCGAGGATGTACTGTATTTCATGTAGTTAGAATTGCACATACATTGTGGAAAAATAAATGGTTTTGAGATTATACGTAAAACACCACCGGTGGGCGTTTTGAAATTTTGGGGTGGGCGTATTACCCTAGCCCAGGGGTGGGCAACATACGGCCCGCGGGCCGGATCCGGCCCGCGAGACAATTTTGTGCGGCCCGCTGGCAGTTACAGAAATATACACTCGTAACAACAGGATATCTGAAGACCTTAATTTTTTGCTCTTCACCGATCCTCACGGTGGAAAACAGCATCTGAGGACGTGAACAGAGGCGGATCCAAGAAGGGGGGGGAGGGATGTGGAGAAAGCATTCCCCCATTAGCAATTTTCAAACATGCTTTTGATGAATACAAGTTTTTCATAATTTTGAACTTTTTCGATAGCAATAAGCCTTATGCCCTAAGCACGCATAATCGGAAATGTACGAACAAAATGCATCATATTAGGTGAAACACTCAGAATGAGAGGCAAAAAGTTCAATCAAAATGCGCCTGAAAATTGTACAAAAAGTACTAAAATGGCCATTACAGTATGTAAATTTTGAGAATAGCTTTGAAAAAAGCTGTTTTCGTGTTAGGCTTCAAGAAATCCTCTGTCATAACTTTTTGAGAGCTTTGAGAAAAGCTGTTTGTCCGAGTAACTCTTTTTGAGTAGCTTTGAAAATAGCTGTTTGTTCTAGAAGCTTTTCGTGACGCTCTCTTCAGTGGGTAATCGCGTCAAAGTGGAAATGAGAAAGCAAGGTCTGGCAATTCACAAATATCAGTTTCGGACGCCAGACCTTGCTTTTTCGTTTCCACTTTGACGCGATTAACTACCGAAGAGAGCGTCACCAAAAGCTTCTGGGACAAGCAGCTTTTTTCAAAGCTACTCAAAAAGAGTTACTCGGACTAACAGCTTTTCTCAAAGCTCTCAAAGAGTTATGACGGAAGATTTCTTGAAGCCTAACGCGAAAACAGCTTTTTTGTACCGCCAAGCAATTATTTATGTAAATTTTCAAAAATTTTACGGGGGACCATGCCCCCGTACCCCTCCTAGGGCCTTTATATTTTCAATAAGCTTTAAAATATTTCTGCCCGAAAAACTACGCTTCAAAGATAAATCAAATTTGGGTACTCCTTCCCTGAAAAAATTTCTGAATACGCCGCAGACATGAAAACATTTTCAAAGGGTTTATTTACACCTTTTTTGGGTCTAACGTCTTTCTATTCAGTTAACATTCAACCTAATTCAAAATTTCATCCCCTCCCCGCCAAAGTCTTCTGGATCCACTCCTGGTCGTGAAGACCTTTTCTTTGTTTTGCTCATCACCAATCCGGCCCGAAAAGAACGTTGTCTACCCACATATGGCAGGCCGACTGATAAAGTTGCCCACCCCTGCTCTACCCCATAGGGTAAAACGCCCGATTTGATTTTTTTAACCTTAATAAATCAGCCAGAGCACAATTTTTTTCAAAAATGACTGTTGGAATCGATAGCTCTGAGCCCTAAGTTCAACCAAAACAAAAATTAGAATAAAAAACCTTGTATTCTGGGAGAGAGAGCAAAAGTCGCTTAAGAGGGGCTCGCTACCCCACCTTATTCTAGTTACCAGTAGCTAATAATCCAAATCTTCATTATGTTCGCGGTATTACGCCGAAGCGTGTAACCGTTAACGAGTAGCGGGATCCACCTCCGCCGCTCAACGCCTGGGCAGCACAGCTCCGAAGAAACATCGCTGCAATGGCAAGCCTTTGGGGACGCTGTACCCGATATGACCGAACCGGGATTCCAACCTTAAAGCTTCCGCAGCAACAGCATGTCGTAACAAATGAGCTGACTTTCATACCGCACAAATCCGTTAAGTCTTTTCATTTTTCTGAGAATATACCACTTGATATCCCAAGTTTGCAGCTGTTTCTGTAAGTGATGGCAGTTTCTTTCAATAAGCAAGCGCAATTTATGCAAATGTGCCGTCGATACAGATAAGCATCGTCATTTTTTACAATATATAGTTTATAACGAGCATGGCATCGTGCCAACAAAACGAAGCGCAAGCCCCTTAAGTTTATCATTACTGATTACAAACAATCTAAGGGGATGCTCTGTAAAGCTATGTCCTTCACTTCGCATGGACACATAGCTCTCGCTATGTTTTGCGATGAATAAAAGCAACGATAAGGAAAGAAATTTAAAATTTTTATTAGCAGCAAAATGAGGTTGAATCAAATCCCTTGGGTCTAAAACCTACGGAAATTGGACATGTAGACAAGAGAGTTGTGCGTTACCTAATGCAATATCAAGTAAGATAATATTATAGTTTCATAAACAATGCAACTTCCAAGCACACTTGCGACAATGCGACTGCTAATCTTGTTGAAAACTTAAAGCTGAAGTTTTCGCCTAACCTGAGAGCGTTTTACGTATTCGTTGAGTGGTAAGATCTGAAGTACACAAAAATTCAACACAATACCTGTAAAGTTTCTGATGCTATTGCGTAAGCATGATTGTGTTGGCACAAATCCGTTTTAGATTTTTAACCGAACATTCATTTCGAGTAACCTTGAAACGTTTTTATTCAAACGTTGCATTTTTGGCGGATGTTAATTTTAAATTTTCATGGGCAATTTTTATAGTAGAAATTTGTAAACTCCGACTTTTGCTATAAGCTTTTTTTTTGACTTTTCAAAGTTCAACAATGCTTTTTGATTGAACTTCGAAAAGTTGAGAATAATAAAATCATTTTGCAAAAATGAAAGTGGACATACAGGTTCTACCTTTCCATCAAAATTAGGGGGGTCAATTATTTTGCTTAACTTTATTTTTATTGGGGATAACCTGCATATTTTTTAAACTTTAAATAAGAATATGAGATTTCTACAAATTTTAGTGCTTCTAAGTTATAGCAGCTTTTCATTTTTTAGGTTGCTCGCAGTACTGGGTATCCCAAAACTTCGATCAAAAGGTGGAACTTCATGTTGAAAAAAAAAACATTTTGAAAGAGTTAACTGACGGATTTTCACACTACAAGTTGTCCAGGCACGTTTGAATTTAAAATTTGCCAAAAAACGTAGCACCTTAATTTTTAGATGCAAGGTATAGCACAAAATATTCAACAATTAGATAAAAGAAACCTTGACCACTTTTTAATTGACGATTCAAGAATACTTCTGATACTCAAGTTTTACCACTTTGATATCTCAATGCATGATTTCCTACAAAAATCAAGGTTTCATCTCCACTAACTTTTTACACTAAATATAGAAGTCTCATCACCTCGAAAAAGAAGCTAAGAACAAATGTTTCTTTTAAATAAGTAGCAAAGGGCACTCTCAAACAAAGCATCAACCACCAACAGCAAAGTAATCATGCTTAAATAAGCAAAGCAATCATGCTTAAATACACATGATCATGCTCAATAAACAAACTACAAAGTAATCATGCTTAAATAAGCAAAGTAATCATGCTTAAATAAACATGAAAAGAATGATTGTAGACTCAAATCTAACTAGAACAATACGCCAACAACCACCTTTACTGCAAAACAACCATGTTAAAAAAGAAACTAAAATGAAAATTTATTGTTTCTCTACCTGTGTTGCAAAATAAAATGATGTAAAAGTGCCATTAGTTTTTAAGCGCTTTTGTTTAACGAAAAACCAGCATCTAAAATTTACGACAATGTGCAAAGTTGTAGCGGCAGTATTCGACTATTGGTCAGACAAAGCGATGACGGTTGCTTAATTCAATGCGTAAAACTTACAGTACATTAATTTACGTATCATCGTCTTAATATTTTAATGCTGATTTTCCGTTACCTAAAACTTCGACGGTTCAGATTTTTTATTGGATAGGGAACGCAATTTGATGCAGCAAAATAGAGGATAGTGCAGTTAAATCGGATTTGATTCTTCCTGGTATAATAGAATGTTCGTGATCGTTGGTGCTTTTGTGGCCAACGACTGTCGAGTAGGTTTCAGTAACACGTGTGGAAAGGGTGACCAAAGGGAAATAACCATTACTAGCCAACAAATTAATATAATCAGTAGCTAAGTTAGATACTCTTGACATAGGTGCTATATCAGTATTGAAATTACCATCTAGATAAACCTTAGCATTCTCAAGCATACTATGGGCAAGAAAGACTATTATTTAAATATTTTAAAAAAAGCTTGCTGGAGTTATTTTTTGGGTGTCGATAAATAGCACTAATACCTACATCATCATCATTAATCTTTAAGTATAGGTTTTCACATCCTTCAATATCTAAAAGCAATGTCGGAATCACTTCAGCACAAATGTTGTTACTCACACAAATGGCTACAAAACCTTTTATGTTGTTCTTCACACAAATGGCTACAAAGTTTCTGAAATAGTTAGCCTAGCCTGCTATGCCCGATAAACAAAACCCCCTAAAAAACGTTTCCTACTATGCAGTGTTTAATCCAGGGAAATCAAGATTGGACAGCGGTTGATGGTTGATGTGAGATTCAAGCAAACAAATTATTTCAGGGGAGATCGGAAGTATAGATAAAAATTCGTGTAGCTAGTCATAATCTTTTGGAAGTGAGCGGATGTTAAAATGAAGAATATTTGGAGATTTTGAATTAGATTTATTTAATGGAATATGGCTATACTCGTTAATGTTATAATATGCACAAGGATAAAAGTTATTCGTCAATGAATTAACGGCTGCAGTTACGATATCAGAGTTACTGAACGAAAATCCTTTACGTGATCAGTGTTAAGGGCAATTTGACAATAAGAAGCTAACAGAAATAAAGAAACTTAAACAGAACATGTCAGATCACTTAATTAAGTCGAGGTCTTTTCTTTTTTTTATCATCTAATCGAAAGTTTTCGGCAAAGTGCGAGAGCTTTGCGAAAGCTTTCGCACAGCGAAAAGCTTTTAGAAGTCGCACTATTTCTTGGTTGTTAGTACCGGTTGGTACCCAATGACGTCACGAATTTAACGATATTTTACCAGTTTTCTCGTTACCGAGACCAGATATCGTGATCGATTTTTCGCGAAAATGTTTAAATATATTTGATACATATTTACAACTTTCGATAAATTTGGGTGCAGTGGGCCTTTAAAGCGTGAGAGTCATTATGCTTTCTTAATGTAAATATTTCCGTTCATGGTCCAAAAATACTTAAGGCTTGCTTAGCTTTTTGCTTGACCATCCAGAATAACTTCTTTCGGGCTTGATTGAATTTTCATTAATGAAAATGCGTTGCGTACCTTCTACTGAAAATCTTTTGAGGTTTAAATTGTGAGCATTTGTGATTGCGATTAAAGTTTGTTACAAACAACACTATTGACGAATCGGGCAAAATATCGCAGTAATTCGGAACAATGTTTTTTCTATAGTGGTCAAAATGACCGCTAATGGTCGTTGCGGGGGTAAAACATCTTCTAACATATTTGTGGAAACAATTTTTTGCTTGATACTCAGCATCAGAGTTCCTGCCTGCTATCTAGGAAAAGTCAAGAAATTTTACACCAATGCGAGTTTTGTACAAAAAAAAATCTCCCCTTGAAATTGGAAAACCGTCAAAATGAGGCACCGGCCGTTCTAGTGTTAAAGGTCTTATTAGACAGTAGACACGCTACTTAGCGCGTAAACAGTGTGCATTCGAACCTCTGTGTATGCGCTCGCAGCATTGCTCGAACTCAATTAATACTGGAAATACTGCTAAAAATAGTTTCAACGAATGTCTGCTGGAATAGTGTTAAACTGCTTCTCATTCCAAATTTTGTGTTCGATACTTTTACATAATTTTTTCCCCTTAGGGCCTTAGGCCTATAATTGAAACAAGAAATACGCTTTTCTTCGATCACAGCTCAGTTCGATTCGTAATCGTAATACCTTCGTCAATCTTTGCCAGATATTGTAATAAATAGATGTATAGACATTAGACATTTCGTGTTCTTATTTGGAATTCGTTGATATCACTTCATACTCTAAGCTAGCATAACTTCTGATTGCTTTAACTCTCCCTCCATACTGTAAACTAGACTGTCATGAAGTCAGAAACACCTTTGGCCTATCATTATTTATGTTAATGTTAAAATTCCTGTTAATTTGTGCATACTCAATTTTAGACCATCTCAACCGACTGTGTGCATTCTTTAGTGTGCTTGTTTGTGTTATAATTATACACTTGAATTGCTTCCGCGTAATAGTGACATGTCGCCTGACGCTGATCAAGAGTTTTTTGACTTTCTTGAACCTGGTCAAGCTGCCACTCAGATAGTCGATAATCACTTTTCCGGTGAATCATGCGATAATTTATTTCATTCGATGACAAGCAATATGAAAAGATGCAAATATGTTGATTTAAATTTAAACCATTCAAAGATTGATAAAAATTACTCACTGATCCTCTTACATGTTAATATTCGCTCCACCACAAAAATTTTGAACTGCTCCATAAATTTTTACACTAAACTTCAGTCCCGACATAAACTGCTTAACCGAGACGCGACTTAAAAGTGAACCGCTGATTAATATCGAACTACCTCGTTATAAGTTTTTGCACGTACTGTAGATACAACTACTGCGGCAGGGGGCGTTGCCATTTGTTTTTCTAATAAGCTTTAATGCGAAACCAGCCCTATTCAGTACAAATTGACCTCATCCGAGTGCTTAGGCATCGAAGTATCCGAAAACACTCGCAAACCCAAATTCATCGTTGATGTAGCATACGGTCACCCGGCGCAAACCCTTTTGAATGAGTTCTTGGAAAGTTTTTCCAACTGTCCATTAAGTCTCTCGAATCCTGAAAATGTCTTTTCTATATCCTTGATGATTTTAATATCAACACAATGCAAGAAAACCGGTCAAAATGTGCTAACGATTACATTAACTTGATTATGAGGAACGGTACTGCTCCCATAATAACGATCCCAACCAGGGTAACTGCAACTTCGTCCATTCTACTTGGCCATGTTATCACCAATAATATGGACCGAGTGATCAGCCCAGCCGTGATAGAAACTGATATAACTGACCATTAGCGTGTCTTCTGCTCACTCAACAAACCTAGATATTCAACTTCCAAATGTACCAAAAAGTTCTGTAGAGATAAATGATCATTTTCTTCTGATTCTTTCCCTAATGACCTACAAGCTGACCTTTACAACGCTTTTTCGCACCAACCTGAACTAACAAAAGAAAATTTCAACGAAATGTTTAATCCCTTTTCTCGCACTGTTCTCACCACCATCGACACTTATGCCCCCTTAAAACCATAGTCGAAAAAAACAAAGAAAACTCTCCCAGAAACCATGGTTAACTATAAGCATTTTAATCTCTATTTAGAAAAAAAGGGCAATGTTTAAATTCCATTTTTTGAGCAATGACGATGACAAAAAATTATTTTTTTTAAATATACAGCATACTAATAAGTCAACCAAAATTAAAGCATTATCAAAAATTCGTGCTTCACTACTGAGTTGAAAGAAAATCAAACAGACCCACGTACAATGTAGGAAATTATGCGCACTGTTTTTTCATGCTTCTTCCAAACGAGCTTCTGTGGCTCTACATTTCTTGAAAATTAATGGTCGTACTGTTTCTGACCAGAAGTCAATTTCTGAATAATTTGATGATTTTTTTGCTCTCTAGGCGCGAACTTAGCAAGCAAATTTGACAACTCTGCACCTATAACTATTTCTCGAAATTCCTTAACTTTATTCGGACCAAGAGATTTTGGTCGTGAAACCAAGGTATATTAATTTCTTCCTAAAATTTTTGAGAGGTTGTATCTTTTGAACCACAGCTCTTAAAACAAACTTTTAACTTGCTATGTGCAGTAAATTATATATATTCTTTCTATGGAAAAGATAGCAAAATTAATTTTTGAGAATTAAGGGAGATATGTTCATATATGAAAAGGTCGGTCCTTTGTCAAAACTTAGTCTGCCGACTTTATTCAAAGAGAAAAAGCTTTTTCATTATTGGTAATGCTCGAGTGCGCGGGACAAATTTACTCAGCGGATTAGTGTGATTAATTGTTTTATGGCTTTCATTGACCTCTTTTACCTTCATAAAATACATCTTTTTGAAAAATGGTGTAAATAGATTTCGGCAAGCAAGTAAAACATTTTTTGGTAAAAAATTCGAAACAAAAGAGTTTGCAATTCTGCATTATCTTGAAAAGTATTGTTTTAAATATTTTTTAAGCAAAAAAAGACTACTCTCATAGGTGTTTATTTAAGCCAGGGGTTCTCAACCAGTGATACGCGTACCACTGGTGGTACGCGGCAGTTTTTCAAGTGGTACGCGAGTATTTTTCAAACTTGCAGAAAAAATTGTTTTCCCGCAATTATCACAAAAACTTTTTTACTTTACGACTGAAATAAGTTACGTGAAAATATGTTAGCTAGAGATGTGTGTATCATCATGAGCGGAGACTATGGTATGACGTAGCATACTCTTATATGGGCATTGCCAATAGCTCGCTTGCATGCGGGCCTTTTTTTCATTCTGCAGCAGCAAGCTGCAACACCATCGAACATTGTAGCTGGCGTAATTGGAATGGTGAGGTGAAATATCTATGTGCATTCAAAGACCTAAATATGCCCAATCTTATTTTCTTCGAGTGGCCTTTTAGGACATCACGCCCATCATCAAACACCTCTGTTAGAAACCACAGCCTCATATTTAGGTCTTTTGATGCACATAGATATTTCAGCTTGTGGTGAAGCACCTAGCTGGGTGTATTCCATTGAAAATGTTTCTGGTCAGTTGTCGATATTCATTCTTGGAGAAGTAGCGTAAATTTTTATTTTTTAAGTTATCCTGGTAAACTATGTTGGTCACATAAGTTTAAAAGTTATTTTTGGCGCAGAATATTTTAAAGTTACACAAACAAGAAGTATCTTGCGGCTTTACCTTAGATTAAAAAATGCTAGAAGATATAATCGAAGATCTACTGAGTAAAGATTGGCCGCTGCTTGTGTCACTGGAGTGAATTGCATCAAGTCTACTGGAGGGCACGATCAATTTTGCTTTTCGAAGAAACAAATCACTGAATTTGAAAACTAAGCAAGCCATATAGTGTCGTGCGCGATATCGCAATGGATTGCGCGGGGTGGCGCTTGATTTCAAAATGATTTTCGACGCGTGATATAATTTCGGAAAGGGCACATGGAGTTGGCCGAGTGGTTGGTGCATTGGGCTCCGAAGCTGGCTTCGCGGGTTCGATGCTCAACTAGGTCATCATCCATGATGCATGTACTTCACTACCACAAAAATCCAAAGCTGCAATTAAGTGGCTTGAAAAAAAAAAAAATATATATATATATATATATATATATATATATATATATAATTTCGGAAAGGTTTTTGTTGCTACGCTGTGAATAAGATGTTCCGCATTAATTTTGGTAGAAATCAATAACGGCTAACTTGAGTCCGATCAAATGCATAAAAAAGGCGACAAAGTTATTATTTTATAAGGGAGCCTGTTATGGGGCGCCGTGTGCAAAGCTACGCAATATAAAATTTTGCATCATTTTTTTGGTTAAATTACATGCGATATCATATATTGTTGCAATTTATCTATATTGCTGCAATATGTGTTAAATTGTTGCAATTTATCTATATTGCTGCAATTTGTGTAAATTGTTGCAATTTATCTATATTGCAAAAAAAACTTTAAATCGCCTTTTAATTGTCATGGTGATATGCTAACTAAAACAGTCAGTGTTGCCCTTTCCCTTTTTCCATGAACTCATGTAGTGTGCTGGCGTGAGGCGCTGTTGTACTGACTGTGCAGTGTGCGTTTATGCTGTATGGCTGAAACATGTCAGATTACAGTAACTTCTGTGATCTGTCCACAGAAAGCAGGTAGGCTACATCCTGACATCAGCAGATCAGCACACCGATACACCAGTAGCCAGTTACATACGGTAAACTGTAAAATTAAAAAAGTCAAACTAGTCTACCGATACCGATATTTTGTAACTGAACAAACCCTAACTAAATTTAAACCTAACTGAACCTAATCCTGACCTAACCCAACTGGATCTGGGAGCTGACACTAGTTGTTACCCCTATACCGGTAGTCTAATCTAGTCTAGCTGCTGGTATTCCAAAGGATACCGGTGCCAGTAGATTAACAGTAGTAGCTTAAATGATTCATTAACCAGTAGCTTAAATGTTTCAGCCAAACCAATAAGCGCACACTGCACAGTCAGTACAACAGCGCCTCAGGCCAGTACACTACATGAGTTCATGGAAAAAGGGAAAGGGCAACACTGACTGTTTTAGTTAGCATATCACCATGGCAATTAAAAGCCGATTTAAAGGTTTTTTGCAATATACGTAATTGCAACAATTTACACAAATTGCAGCAATATACATAAATTGCAACAATATATGATATTGCATGTAATTTAACCAAAATTAACCAAAAAAATGATGCAAAATTTTATATTGCGTAGCTTTACACACGGCGCCCCATAGCCTGTACCCTCTTTACGCATTATTGCATCTTTTTCACCATTGTTTCATAAAAGCAGGACAAAAATAAAAAGTTTATAGCATGCAGCGGAATGGTGTCTATCGGTATTGCAAAGAATTCAGTCAACTTGTTGGGCAAATGCCTTCTACGTAGCTTTTATGACAACCTACTAAACTTACAAACTTTCAAAAACTAGTTTGAAATACTTAAAGGTTGCCGATTTAGGCGTTTAGTCAGCGTAACGATATATTTTATCTCACACAGTTTAATTGAGTGCAATCTTGAATGAAGCAACAGAAGAGTGACAATATGCATTTACAGTGCGAATAAAATGCGACAACTTCTAAGTTACTCATAATCTTGAAACAAAAGGCGTTCTTTTGTAAGAGTTTTAGTTACATGAATTGACAAAGTGTAAAATATCCAAACAAGACAGAAATTCCAAAACTATTCCAAAATAACTGACTCGCAACACCGCAGTAAAATTTGAAGTATCAATAATTGAGCAACAAACTGACGAAAAACTAGAGCCATATTCGCTAGTCATCACTGTATGGTCACAGACGAGCAATCAGTAATCCTTTTCCAGGTAACTCAAAGACATATAAAGTTGCATGAAGTTGTCAATGTTTGGATAATTCAAAAATATTAGAAGGTAAACTTAATGTGTTGCTGTTCGTATAAAGCTCATGTTAACTTCTATGGGTTTTTCTTGGTATGATTGAAAAGTTGCGGAAATGGATAAAAAAAACTTACACATATGAAATACACATTTAGACTCCTGACAACTGCAGCAAAATAATTACGAAAAAGTGTCGTTGGTATATGGCTTTACCACATCATGACACTGGCTGCGAAGTCGACAAAGGTTGTTTTTTTGCCGAAGAGCCAGCTGCGTCAAAGCAAACTAAACATCGACTTTCTTCGCAGATCGCGAAGGGTGCAAAGTCTGTTGGGAAGATTCATACTCGTCCTCACGCCCTTTTCCCGGATGACTTTAATTTTATTTTGGAAGCTCTTTGACAGACCCCAATGTGAACGAACTTCAATAAATGGGAGTACCCATGGCAAGGCCAAGGTCAATCAAACTCAAATAGAGCTTTAGCTACGTAGCTCCAATGGGCCGGCAGTTACATAAACACAAAGTGCAAAATAAATTCTCTTTAAAGCATATGATATAATCTCGGATAATGAGTCAATATGTTTGTTTATTCACAAAGTGATACAGAACATGCAGTAACAGCAAAATTAAAACGCAATAACGCAATTTACAGGGTAGATGTGTTCACTCTAATTACAGTATGTCATTGGTTCACTTGGCCAGGAGACAGCGAATAGACCGTGCGGTCATCGAGTCTACTGCCATCTGCTCAACAAAACAACATCACGAGTAATCGCTACAACTACTAAAGAAAAAACAACGAAAAATAAATTCATCGAAGAGCCTTTGTCTGATGAACAATATTAATTCCATTGTGTATTTTACTTCTGAATTTCAAGGGGATTCAAAAAAAGGAAACTCAAAAAAATGAAAATTTCAAGGGGATTCAAAAAAAAAAAATTCTTTGAAGCTTTAAATTAAGAAGTTGCTCAAAACAAATAGTTTCCAAGACAAAAGATGTTTTTAATATTTACTGATGAGAATATTTTTGAGTTGCTTAGAGAATAGGTATTTTGAATGCAACTTGACATGAAGGGGAATTTTGTTCCAAATTGTCACACCAACATAGTTTAAAGCAGATTGTCCAGACTGCGAGTGCATTCTTTGCAAATAATAATTTTTATTAGCGATGGATCTTGTATTGTGATTATGTTGAGTTGCCACAGATGTGTAGTAGCTGTCAAATATACATGGCAGATTGCCACGATGAAATGAATGCATAAACTTAGCCACCTCAATTTCAAAAATATCTTTAACTTGCAGAATTTTCATGTCCTTGTACAAAGTCGACATTTTTACGCGGTCTTTTAAACATTTAAAATTGATAATTCTAAGAATTTTGTTTTGTGCTACTTGGACCTTTTGCAACAAAGTTTTCCTGCTGTTACCCCACGCTATTATACCGTATTTGAGGTAAGGATATACAAAGCTATAATACAATTTCAGTAAAGTAACTTTACTTACATAATGCCGAACCTTAAACAGTATTCTAGAAGCTTTAGCTAATTTATTGATAATGGAATTAACGTGATTGCTCCAAGTTAATTGCTTGTCAATCATTACTCCCAAATATTTAGCAGATTCTAAGCATGGTATGGTATGATCGCCGACATTGACACAGAAATTCATCGTAGAATTTTGTTTATGTTTTGTGGTTGAAATAAAGAAGGAAGATTTTAAGAAATTCAAATACAGGCGATTATATCTCATCCAATTATCAGCATCACAGAGCTCTTGATTAACTGCTATCTGAAGATTGCTGATATTTTTATCTTTCATCATTAGTACAATGTCATCTGCAAAAAGATGAACGTGAAACTTAGTGTGCAATGGCAAATCGTTTATGTATAAAGAAAATAGCAAGGGCCCCAAGGTGGAACCTTGTGGCACCCCACACAACACTGTCTTTAAGTCAGATTTTACACTATTACATTCCGTTTATTGCTTACGAATATTTAAATAGCTACAAAGAAGTTGGTGCATGTTACTTCTAATGCCATATTTTTCTAGTTTATTCAACAGAATATCATGATTAACTGTGTCGAATGCCCTCGACAAATCTAAAAATATGCAGCAAGTGAAATAGCCATCATCATTGTTTCTTTGCAACATGCTATAGAGATCGGCAACAGCCATAGTATTAAATATTCTGGTGGTTTTGCGGCCCGGTTAAATACTTTAGTTTGCAATGCGGCCCATTAAATTAAAAGGTTGGACATCCCTGTTATAGAGCGTAACACCGCGAGTATACTGATGGTTTGAACTTTTTCTATTAAATTAGTTTTTGAATTTAAGAAGTTTCAGGGCAAAAATTTTACGATGAGGGGGAAATATTGTGGAAGACTGAATAAAAACCAATTGCATCGGTGGCGCCTCAAATTGAATTAAAAAAATCTGTGGTCCGCGAAAACACGAGAAGTTATGCTTGACGCTCAGCACTAAAGGGACAGTGTAGAGAACAAACCGGCAAGTTTACAGTACTTGTTGTGCCGTTGGGAAAGGCACTTAGTGGAATTACCCCAAGTTGGTGTGATATACAGATGTCTGGATACTTCTGAGCGAACTCGTTATAGCGCTTTGATCGCTTTCTCGTTATAGGAGGATAAATGTGCAACTTACTAAACTAATGATTATAACGTAAGCAAACGTAGCAGGGCTTCGCGTGATCGGTGCAGAGGAAAATGAAACAGATGAGGGGCTAAGAATTTGTCGCTATCGGTAAAAGCACCTTTTGCCTGGAAACAAAAAGGGTTCGTGGTACCGCCGCTGAAAGACGTTTTTTTCTAAATCTACCTTTTCAAAATTTTGTTCGTTGCTACTCCGGGTACCACAACTTTTTTGCTTGCACGGCGCCTTTGAGCTTTAGATATAAAGTGATAGCAAATATTTGTTCAAATTTTTGCAGCAAATTTCAATAATTTTACGGCGATTATTAGACTAATGGCGCCATCGGCCAACGTAATAAACAGATAACTGTAGCGCATGTTTGCTAGTAAAATGGAATTACTAATTGCAGAAATTAAACAAAAAAGTGTAAATAAGGTTTAAAAGATTTCAGAGATAACTTAATGCAAAAAGCTTTTGAACTGATATTGACGAAGCTAAGCTCAAACTTGAAATTATTCCCGCAGAGCTTTGCGTTAAAGTAGAGCCTGACCGAAATTTAATGCAGCAAATTCTATAGTGTAACTGCAGACTATCAATCATCTTAAAAAAAGATCCAGAAAGTTCTCAGAACCAAAATATCAAACAATACTTTTTTCCCGTTTTGTTTTTGTGCAACTAAAAAGGTCGGTTTGCATAATAAACATTGCTATCGGTGTGAAAAGTCTTGGGTTCGTTTACCGGTCTGGTCAAATCGGACACTGGCGCAAACTTCTCATCACACCTGTGACGTTTCTGCGTTGCCAAGGCGCTAAGTCGCTCTGATGGTCTCCCACTATTCGTCACACTCTTCGGCGTAATACCGCGAATATATTGAAGGTTTGATTTAGAATTTCGAAACACTAGTGTACTATTATGTACAAGGGAAAATGTAGACTTGAGCACCTTAAGCGCTTTCTGCAGGTATGATTTAGTTTCAAATATGCAAAAATTCGTGTATCAAAAGTTCCACGTCCGTTGTTTCAGCTTCTCTGGTTGGTGCTGGCAAGAGATCAATCAAGGAATTTTTAGGCAGGGGAAGGGGGTGGAGCTCTCGCAACCGAAAAAATATTCATCTTGCAATCTCTTGCTCCGAAAATACTGCTTTTTGGTGGTGTTTTTTTTAGTTTTTTGAAGCCACATCATTGCAACTCAGGTTTTTATCTTTTGTGAAGTACATATTTGCATCAAGTAAGATAGATGACCGAGTTGAGCATCGAACCCACAAAACCAGCTCCAGAGCTCGATGCTCCAACCAGTAAGCCGACTCCTTGTGCAGCCACTGTTTCGACCTTGTTAAGCCTCATTAAATAATCTCGGAATAGCCTGAAGATCTAAACATTTAAATTGATGGACTTTCAAAGATTTTTTTCTTGTGGTACCAACCACAAGGCAAAAAAAAATCTTGACCCCTACGAGAATGGTCAAACCGCAAAGTCATCAACTTCGCACAATAACATTATATGTATCTAAAAATTTAAAGGGGTGATCCTCTTAGTACCCCTGGTTCCGCCAATGGTGCCTCATCCTTAATAGTTATAACAGTTTAGGTTCTGCGAAACTCAGAACTGTAAATAACTTTTCAAACCTATTGCAATCACCCAGCATGGCAATTTGTGTAATTTACGACAGAGTGATCTCAAAGTTCAAATAAGTTGTTGCTTTAAGATATAAAAGCTTGCACTTTTTGCAGTCATGAAAGGATCACATGTACATATCTTGTGGAACAAAGTTAGTTAGAAAGCAGTTTTACAACTGAAATTTTATGAAGGTGATAAAAACAAACTCACCCTAAGTACTTGAGTCAATACTAAAAGCTGCGCTGGACAAACATTTGTGGCATCAGCTCTTGATTTAGCAAGTACTTAGTAATGAATGCTCGCATAGTTTCTAATTCCAGAGTCGAGATAGGTGATTTATTTTGCGCAATGTTTATTCTCTTGCTGCAAATTTACAGCAGCTCATTTTAAAACAAACACTATGTCCACTAACGAGATAATCTTGAACAAAACAATCTAACCTGATTAACAGACAGTTGAAAATAGCCGATATTTTTATCAAGAAATCAATAGCTTATTTGAACCCAATTGAGTACATTAGGCAGGGAAGTATCCAGGGGGAGATGTGATCGCCCCTCAAAACCGTATAAAACAGCAAAGACTTGTAAGTGCTATGAGCGTAACATTGAGAGTTGGGGTGTGCCGGAGGATCTAACCTCTCTCTTCTGAATCCGCCAACGCTGTTGAACTTATACTTTTGCTTGTAATTATAGAAGGTTGTTTGCAGGCTTCGCAAGTTAGATTAAGATGATTGAGTTTGATCGTATTTTAGACAAAGTTGGTCATCTGGGCCGGTACCAAATCATTATTTGTGCACTGGTTTATTGGCTTGGTGTACCAGCTGGATTGCACAATATTGCTTCAGTATTTTACGCAGCAGATGTTCCATTCAGGTAAGATAACGCGGGTCAGTCCGTCTGGGGTTTTACGAAAGTGTAGCTATCTCGAAAAAAGTTATTTGAGCGTAGCATTGGCCTAAACTCGACAAAAAAAAACTACTCGAACTTGGCATGAACGCGATAAAAATTATTGAACTGGAACTGGAAATATTGAAAAAGAACAGCTCGTACTTGCAAATTTTTGTAAACTCGAATTCGACTAAAGACACTTCGAGTTCGCAGTCGCGGCTTTGCAGAACTTATAACAATATTTTTGCAGATGCAACGTTCCCCCCATTGACACAAAGTATAACCTGACCGAACCCGAAATTCTCAACTACACGACCCCATTCAATGGAGAGTATGAATCCTGTAAGAGGTAATGCGATGTTATTGCTTTTAGTTACTGGAAACCATAAAACTATAGTTACCAGGGGGATCGGGAAAAGTCTTTATCTTTTTGAGTAGTTACTGAAAATAAAGGGTTGCGCATAAGTTTAAAAACCTTTTTCAAGAACATTACTGGTTCAGGAGAGTGGTAAACAAGGTTACTAGCTCCGACCTGAACCCGACACAAAAAACAACGGCCCTACTCAGATCTTTGGGTTAGAGTGGTGTAAATGCGTGTAAAGTGCTTTTACTTTAGCCATTTCGCTTTTCGAAAAATATATACATCACGGTTAATTAGTTCATAGAGCTCCACAAACCACCATAAGATTGACTATGTACGAGCTTGACGATGTTAAAGTTTAATTATGATTTATTAATTTCATGATGTTAAAATAAATGGATTCAAGAAACTATAGGAAAGATGTTGGTTGTATAGTAGTGGCAGTAATAGCGTCATTTACTTCCGCACCATCGAGAAGAACATAGTATAACAACGGTACAAGAAAACGGAAGAGGCAACAAACTTATTGACGTTGTAACCAGAGGTTGGAGATGAGGAGTTAGAGAAAATATGAGTAAGCGTGGTTGCAACACCCGTGTCACTGTGATAAAGTTGTCGACAAGGCCTATTTACTTTCGGAATCGCTTCAACCCAATAATGGTTAGATTCCAATGCTTGTCTATGGATATTGCTTAGTTAAGGTTCTTACCTTACCGGCACTACGTCCCGCCTTGAGCGACGACGTTTCTCGCTTTGCGCCTTCTTATTTTATGAATTAATACAGGTGCGTTCAACTTTTTTGAATGACGAGCCATATCTGCTTTTCAAAAATTTTTGCGGGCCTTAAATAAGTGCCTTGGCGACAATATTTGAGCGATTATAAAAATAATTTGAAAAATCATGTCTTAAGTTTTTGTTATTTTTCGTTTCTTGCTTGCCATACTCAATGCTAAATTTAAAATGAAAGCAAAATGTCACAGTACTACAAAGCGCGCAGAAATGCGAACGCTTGATCACTTACGTGGGACCATAGACTACAATTATACTTCATGCATTGTGTCTAGTTTCCAGTCCATTATTATAGCAGTCTATAGTGAGACAGCATGTTTCAGTATGACGACATATTAAGTGCAAGTTTAAATAAACAACAAAACAATCGAAACAGTACAGTGTGTGAACTCATCGCGTCAGCGCGAGAGGATGAATTAACTGACCAATGTAGAAAGTTTAACGGGCCACTTTGAAATCTTTGCCGGGCCACAAGCGGCCCGCAAGCCGCTGGTTGGACGCCCTTGAATTATTACAAAAGTATCATTTCAATTGAATTTTATTCAATAATTACAATCGGTTACCATATAGTAATAGGCTGCAAATTACATTAACTCCTTTGACCGTAAGTAAGCACTGACAATCATACAATAGGCGAAAAAACGTTTGGCTGATTTCAAAAGTAATAAAGAATATGCTGTAAAACACATAGGGTTAGTGCTCTCGAAAGCTTACGTACAACCCCTTGAGAGGCGTGCCTTCCTGGTGATAAACCACTAGGTATAAGACGCTGGCAATGTACTGTTTCAGTTTTTGTTTTTTGCTTCAAGATACGGATATAATTTGTCAGCATGTGAACCGCCCAGCTTGACTTGTGTTGATATGAATGCTCCTTCCATCAATTGCGATCAAGGATACAGTTATGATACTTTGGAATTTACATCAACAGTAAACACCGAGGTATGAAACTGTGGCACAGCCAAGCGGGAGAGGGGACCGGAGCTCTGCTTTAGGTCTCTTTTCAAAAAACCCTAACCTTTATTATTGTGCTTAAAATTTTTTTTCAAAAATACTTTATTTGTTATCTTGGGTCTGTTGAAATTTGCTCCCTCTAAATTTTTTGAAGACTACGGATCTGTAATGAAATTCATTTCGTGGTTGTAATTTCTTGCCATTTACTATTTTTAAAAAAATTATTGCTATTAAAGCCGTACATTGCTGTCGCTTGATGTAAGCAAGGACAAAGTTTAATCTGATTATTGTGATCTACTGCAAGTAACATTAGTTTGTACTTGACCACAGTGGATGATTCAAAAGGGCTAATCAAAGCCTATAACAGGAAACGACTCTAAAAGTAGGCTACTCTTTGCGTAATGACTTATAAGATGTTCAATATTCGTATGCGCCATTACGAACCGTAAAATCACGAAAGTCCATCGCCCCCTTTCTACACATCAAACCTTTGCGTCCTTACCCGGTCGACCTACATTATCTCATTGAAATCGAATAATAATGATATTTGAAAATTTGCTGGATTTTGGTGAGCAGGTCTACACTTGGTGTAAAATTAGTAAAAATTTTTTTTCATGTCGAAAACTCTCTGATGATCGAGTAAGCGTCACACTTATGCATGTAATAGGCCTATTTGGCCCTTGTTTAGCTAAAATCAAATATTTTTAGTGGGATTTAGTTTGTGATCGTAAAATTCTCGGAACAGTCGCTACATCAATTTACTTTGCTGGAATGTGGACTGGTGCTGTTGTCTTTGGAAACTTGGCAGATTAGTAAGACCTCATTATTCATGTACCCATCTAAAACCAAACGTCAGTAAATGTGCTTGTGTCGTAGCTTGAGCTTAAATTGGACCGGCCTGTAGACGACTTCGCTATCAGTGCGGGAGGTCTAGGATTCAAATTCTGGGTCGGTTAAATGGGACACAGTGTCACCAACAGTTTAACATCACTGAGACGTTTCTTCGGAGTTCGAAACTGTGTTGCCCAAACACTAAGCCGCGGAGATGGGACTCGCCACTCGTACACACTTCGGTGTGGCGCTGCGAGCATACGGAAGATTGGATTTAATTTTTTTGATTGAATGCGTGGACATAGTTTGCTTGAAAAATAAGGTTTTACAAATGATTGTATAGTTTCAAGATCTCAGCTATTTTGAATATAAATCAGTTACGTGTATGGAAGGTGATGGTCAATCTCTTCGGCGATTTGAATTGCAAACTTGTAATGCTATCAGGGGATTTGTTGGAAATTTCATAGCGTCACCAAATTGGCTTACAGTAAAGCAAAATGGAATTAAACATTTATTATACTCGCGGAATTACCCCAAAGCGTGCAACGAGTGGCGCGTCCCATCTCCGCCTTTTATCCCCCTGGCAACACAGCTTCGAACTTTTAAATAAATTGCCATTGTTTCAATTTGTACGGCCCGGAAATCGTATTACAGTATAGCCTAACAGCCAGTTCATCGGAATCCAATTTTACAGCATTGGGCGCAGGAATACGATGTTAGTTTCTTCTATCGGTTGTCTGGCATCAGGAATTGGAACCGCTTTCACTCCGTGGTTTGAATTATTTGTGGTTCTCCGATTTTTCTCTGCGGCCTTTTCCCATGGAGCCTTTCTGATAATGTTTGTCTACGGTAAGATTTCTGTTTAAAAATTGTTTAGCTGCTAGTTGGTGTAGTGGTAGCGACATCGTTAGCAGTGGGAGGTCTGGGCTTTGGTTCCCGAGCCGGTCCAATCGGACATAGTTACCCTGTTCACATGTCCAAATTTTGTGAGCTGTCATAATTAATTTTTTTAAGTCGAAATCACTTTTTTAAATAATGGACGTCAAAAAATTATATATATGATGCAGAAACTAGAACCAAAAACCATGGCCCTAAAACCAACGAAAGTTGGACATGTAGGTAGGGCAAGCGTCGCCAATGGTTCGCAACCGTTGCGATTTTTCTACGGAGTGGTGTTCAACAGGCGCTAAGCCGCGGAGGTGAGCCCCGCCACTCGTTACACGTTCCCGCGTAGTACCATGAGTATAATGAAGATTTGTTTTTCGACCATGCCTGGCAAGATCACTATCATTGCTAAGATATTGTCAGAGAGGCTCAAGTCGACGGTTAAATCTAAAACAATTGACATTTTATTTTCTGAAAATGAATGGTGCTGGTCAACCGTCATGTGTTTCATAAGTTTACTGGCGCAGCAGCGATACATGTGAAGCTGCATTTTTCGCTTTTTGCCGCGATTCGCTTGCTTACATAGAGTAAACAAAAAAACTTCAAAGAAAAGCAAATAGCGTCAAAAACCAAGCTATTAGTTGGATTAAATTCCTTGATTTAAGTATGAATTAAAACTTCAATAATACAGACAAATATTTCAATCATCTATCACTCGCCAGGAGGGTCAGATTTACCAATAGACTTAGCAAGCTGAAGGCAGGACCTCGGAGAAATGAGGGGGGTGGCTTATCACAAACCAAAGAGCGCGACACGATTCCAGAAAGATTTTGTTTGACCTTGAAAATCTTTATTTATTTGAAGATGAGTCCAACTGCCGATCATTGATCACTAGCGGAAAACGTAAAATCAAAACAGCTTAGGGCTTTTCGTTGTCTTAATCCTGCTCTGGTTGCAAGTCTAAGGAAACACTGTGGCAGGGACGTTGAAAATGGACTTGAAGTACCTTTGGTACCGGGCCTAAAATTTTTGTGAATAGCGTACAAGTTTGCATAAACCATCCAAGCCGGGTTGTAGACAGGCAAACTCATCTCTTACCCCATCCATCCTCCAGTCAGTGTCACAGTTAAAGAAGCCTATAAAGCAAAATGTGTGTTGGGGTTTAACTTTGCAACTTGGTCCGGGCTTAATTCTCAACTGCCCTGCACACTGTGGCAATGGAAACATGCTGATTTTGATTCTAGTTGTTGAAATATCTGGCAACCAGCGTACACTCACTGGTGTTCACACCCACACCGCCTTTGCTGTTGGCTACACCCTCAACTCTCTGGTGGCATATTTCCTTCGAGATTGGAGATGGTTTTATTTCGTGATATCTCTCACTCCAATTCCATATTTCATCATTCACTTCTTTGTGAGTTTTGTATTGATTTGTTTGTTTATATATTTTGTTTGTCTTTCGTGTGAGCTGCACGCTCTATTTGCAAGACTTTCATTAGACTGGGCCGCCACGCGGTGGAGATACTGCATGCTACGCTGGAAATTTGTCCTTATTTGCGAGAAATCGACATGTGTTATGAAAGGAGCTCGCGCAGGAGTTGCCATCTGTTTACCACTCTAAGATGGAAAAATACCGTTAAGTGCTTTTCTCAAAGACACAACAAGAAAACTTGTCGGCTTGTTTTCTTACCCTGTGAGTTACCGAACCTCAAGCAAGGAAAGTAGATTAACATGTTGAAGATGATTTTGTCTTTATCTCGTGTCTGTGGTGGAATCGATATTTTTGGAGAGGGGCAAATGTTACATCGCCATCCAAAATTAATACTACAGTAGACTAAGCTACTGTAACTTGCGTTTTATCTCCAATAATCATACTGCACCATCAAAACCGTTGAGATGATGATAGGCCTATATGAGGCAAGATGTTACCATGTGGTCTGCAGACCGCTCTTCTGCTCCACACAAATAGGTCTCATCAGAAGCCATTCCCCATTTGTTAACAGTTAAACATAAGTAGTCAAAGCCTGTTTGTAGGCGGTTTAACTTCAATTAAGTGGGTCTGAGTAAGCACAAAACTCATTTAATGTTATAGTTGTTCCCAATGTTACCAAATGTCCTTAGCCTAACATCTCGAAAACCAAATTGCATTATAAGTTGGATGATTTCGTATCAATTGTTCAGAACGTTTTAAAGCAACCGCCAACCAAGTGGTAACGACATCGCTAACGGTGCAAGAGGTCTAGCGTTCGATTCTCGGGTAAACCAAATCACACGCAGTATTGCCAACGGCTCACCATCGCTGCTACATGCTTCTTCGAAGCTGTGTTGTTCAGACGCCAAGCCGCGGAGATGAGTGTCACCACTCGCTATGCTTATTGCTTAGGCGAAATGTGGCGAGTATAATGAAGATTCAGATTTTTTTCTTTTTTTTTGGGAAGTTATAAAGCCAATGCGATTTTAATTTCATAGATTCCTGATTCTCCCAGGTGGCACTTTTCGAATGGAAGAGACGAAAAGGGCAAAAAAATTGCTGAAAAGTTTGCAAAGCACAACAGAAAGTTTTTGACTGAGAAAGATTGGGAAAATGCGGTTGTAACTAAGGTTAGCGTAGGCCTATACCAATTAACTGTACAGACATCTAACTTCAAAAAATCTTGCTTTTAGGAGGTTGCGCTGCCCACCTGTCCAATTCAAACCCACGCTGCTTCATGGGCTTTCTGCGTCATAATTTAAAATTTGATGTCAGAAACCACTTTTTTTCGTGATCCAATCAAAATGTGTTAGTGATGTAGAAAGAGAAAGCCCGTCGGCTGTTGGTTTACTTAAACTGCTGGACACGTAGCTTAGGATAAGCCTCTTTATATGCAATTAGGCTGCGGGGTTTGACTCGCAAAAAGCTTGATGTGTTTGGAAAAAAAACTAACGAAAGGTAGGCCTACTGTATACAGTGTTACAGACACTTTTGATACAGCAATATTCTGGTTTTCGTGTAAAAATTCAACTTTTCTAACCAAACCCTGATCATTTTCCACCCAGAGTAACTAGAAATTTTATTGTGACGACTTTATGAATCACCCATAAGAGGTGTAGGACAGGCCAGTCAGTCCTTTTCTTTTAATCATCATTGTTTCAAACAGACTGAAGAGGATGTCGTTGATCGAACTTATTCTTCATTGGATCTGTTCAGAAGCAGACGAATGAGATTAATAACCTTCAATTCTATGTTTAACTGGTAACTTTGGTAACTGGTAACGTAAGGTAATTTTAGCAGGACTGCAGAGCGAATATTTAGGTGAAAACAGCGCGAAAACTGCACAAAATGCACAATAAAGAGGCCGCAATAATAATTTAGAGCGACTGATTTCGGCGAGAGTGCCTCAAACTTTGTCGATGAAGGCCGCCTCACTAAAATCTTTTCGAGACTGTGTTGTACCAAAACCTAGAATTCAAGACGTAGCTTCCAAATTATAACACTCTGTAAAATTCTAAATTGGCTTAAGTGTTTCGTTTATTTTGGAACCTCACAGGAAAACTTAGGAGTGGATTCAGAAACTTATGTAGGAGACTTGGAATTAAAAAAATGCTAATCTTGCTGTTTTCGGTTCTAGAACTGCTAAAGTACTGGTGTATTAATATGCATTGCTTAAAATTTAGGAGAGAAGATTAAATCTCTTAGCTCCCCCGAATCCGCCCATGTAACATACTAATTAAAACTGCGATTGTTTCATAAGCTAATGGCTTCGCCTGAAAGAAATAGTACTGTTTTGCCTCAACAGATGCAAATGAGTGGGTTGCCCTGGGGATAGGCTACCAGTAATCAAGTTGTGGGTTACAAGTTATGGCCTTTTTTACTGGGCGTTGTTGCTTGTGGCTGGTCGCCTGCTAAAGGGAGAAAACAACCTAGAAAAGAAATGAAGTTGAGATACTGTTTAAGATGAGCGATGTAACAAAGGATCTTTACAGTCTGAATGAGTCTAGCCTGGATTGGCTGTGCGTAGCAAGGCTGACGAGACGTTTCTTGTAGTCGTAACACGAACTTGTTTCTGACGACTTTATCATAAAATGTGTTTTGTTTGTAATGTTTTATAGGCTGGTTATTGCGATGGTATATTATGGTTTGTCTTTAAATGCTGGTTCTTTGGCTGGTGATATATTTCTCAACAACGCTTTGAATGGTTTGGTCGAACTAATTGGCTATTTTTTTGTACAATTTACAATGGACAGGTTAGTAGTTTCAAAAGAGTGGGAGATTTGTGACAGGGTCGTGCCACATCGTTCCGATGCCCAAAGTGAGTTTCTGATAATGATGTCCATAAAAAGATCGCTACATGGAGTCCTCTTAAAAATAAGAAAGGTTATCCACCCCCCAGCGTCGACACCAGGGCATTTTGAAGAGGAATTAAAATTTTATAAGAGCGGAACTAAGAATTCGGTTTCAATTTTTAAAGAAGTGTGACAATCTTCTGCTACCGTATAAAGCGTGTTGCCCGGGGCAAGTGTCCATACCCACCTCTCTTTTAAGCTCGCCTCTGTCCATATAGGGCAGTTATTGGGAACACTAAACAGCTTATCGATTTTAGAGGATAAACTTCAAAAAATCTTTAAAAGGGAACTGAAATATAAATTTCTTTTCACTATAACAAAGGTGTTAAAAAAAGCAACAAATTCAAAACTGGGAGCATAAATTTTCAAATGCATTTACTTTATCAAAAACAGACGTTGAAAATTTAAGCCGATGACCTACTCAGGTTTTATTCACGCACTGAGGCGGGTAAAAGTTACAGCGGCAATATAGGCCTACTCGTCAACCGAATTCGCTTTTGCTGATCAAGGGTCAAACACCCATAGTGATCATGCACTGAAACCAGTAAAATAGTGCGGTTTATGAAGTAGTGCAGATCGTAAAATCCATTCGTAAACAATTGGAAAATTTACGTTATTTAGTGACGCGTGCGTTATTGGTGAAAAAGTTAGGTTGAGTTTTCCGATTGTTTCCGAATGAACTTTACGATCACTGATTTACTGGCTGCCCAAATTAATCTCGGAGCGTATGCCTTACTTGTCGCGTAGTCAACTTACTCGTGTTTCACAGTCCGCTAAAGGATTTCAAACAAATTTCTTTTTCGTTGCACTGTTATTGTGGAGTCTGTATAATGTGATTTGATCCGTTACTCTTTTCGTTACGATTTTGTTTTAAAACAATGAAAAGTGTTAATCAGTCAAGTTTGCGCAATATCTATATTTAAAAAGGCACTGCATTTACCTATAAAAACCTTCATGGGAATCCTTTCTCGTTGCAATGTTTACTGCATCTACCTGTAAAAGCCTTCAATTGAGATCCTTTCTCGTTGCAATGTTATTATAGTCCTACAGTCCATAGAACTCGGTTCAATTTTTTTTTCATTTCGTTTTAGAAGGGGAAAAAGCGTCAGTTTGCCCGGCAAGTGCATGCTATATTTATTTTACAAAGCGCACCGCATAATTCGGGTTGACGAGCATTGCCGTTGTAACTCTTGCACCCTCAGTGCGTGTAAATAAAACCTAAGTACGTCACAGCTTAAACTTTGAACGCCTGCGTTTGGTTAATTAAATGAATTTAAAAATTTTTACTGCAAATTTTGAAGTCGCATTTTTTAACATTTTAAGTGAAAAATAGTTCTACATTTCAGTTGCCCTTTAAAGCATAATATTTGGGCGTTTGTTTGCCTAACGGTTGTAAATCTTGGCCGGCTTCGTAAAACTAGAGTAAAAAGCTACAAAAATTTCGGCAGCCTTCGTTCCAAGATATTCAATATTTTCTATTCGCATGCTACATCGTTGATCGCTTTGCTGATTCTTTTATTTCTGGTGCTGTATTAATGTATTTTCATTTTGTATTTATCGTATGTTGACATGCGAAAATAAAAAAAAAACACCACCACAGGGTTTTATTTACAAAAAATTATAGGAGCTTAAAATAAACCTATACGGATGTTAATGAATCTGTAGTGTCTTAAAACAAAGCAAAATATATTTTTTCTAACTTTTTTTGATTTAAAATAAACGATTGTATTGTATTGTTAGGTTTTTGTTGATAAGAAACTGAATGAAGTTCTCAAATGGACTTCTTAACACGCGTAAAAAATATGCTTTGTGACTACTATTGTGAGAATTTTTTGCTCAGATTAGGAAGGAAAGTGCTATTGGTAATGATGATGATTCTTCAAGGATCAGCCTGCATTATTAGCACAGTACTTACCACGTTGGCTGCTGGGAATGAAGGTAAAGTTAATTAATTTCAATCATAAGCTTAGATAAAGGATTACGGGAAACCTGAATAAAAAATAGCGAAGCTTAAGCTTTTTGTGTTAGTTGTGGTTACTTTTATTTTGTTTAACTTGTTATATTTTGAGTCGTGTTTTGTGTAGCGATGATTACAAGCGGAGTTGTCTTTGCATTTATTGGAAAAGTTGGTGTGGGCGGATCCTTTGCAATCATTTTCAACTACACAGCTGAGCTTTATCCAACTGTCATCAGGTAAGGCAATGCGCAAGGGTGTGATCAGAAGCTTTTAAAGGGAGGCGCAACAGGAGCTTTACCGTGAAAAAGCACTATTTGTGTAAACAAGTTGAACCGATAGCGTTGATTGAAATGCATTGGAGGAAGGACAGTTTAGGAGCCCCCCCCCCCCCTACATAGTTACTTATAGTTCTGATTTTAGTGACCTAGTAACCTCAATGGTACTGCTGAAAACTGAAATCACGACCTAGGCTAAACGTTTTGGCGTTTGGCGTGAGTGAACAAAATTTTATTTCATGCCGCGAGTTGCTCGCTACATTTGTGCCGAGGCAACTAAAATCAAATCTTCATTATACTCGCGGTATTATGAAGACCTGATTGTAGTTGCCTCGGCACAAATTTAGTTGCCTGGGCGTGTTACGATGGGGGGGGGCCGCCTCCGCGGCTAAGCGCTTCGACAACGTAGCTTCGAAGGTCGAAGCAATGGCGACACTAATTTTGATTTAAAACCAGAGTGGAAATTGAACCCAGAACCTGCCGCACCAATAGCGATACGCAGACCGCAAAGCGAGGTAACTAGCTTTGATTGCGCCGCTAACGCTTACTGTAGCTAGATAGCTGCTAGCACAATGCACTTTTTGCATCAGTTAAGCGTATGCGAACATACCGTAAAGGTACGGGACAGCGGGTGCTAAGCACACATTGTGTAGGCTATTCTTAATTGCCGGCCCATTACAAATATCAATCATGAATGATTGAACGCTGTTAGAGGACATACTAGACGAACAACACGCATACACTTAACCCTTCTCACCTCCGCTTGTGTAAGCTAGCATTCAAAATTCAGAGTGATCTATTAAAAACTGCAGTTCTCTAAATGTTTACGCAAAACCAACCTCAATCTTAAAAATTTCATTTCAGAGGAAATGCTTTGGGGATTGGTTCAATGGCTGCTCGGGTTGGGAGCATCTGTTCCCCTTATATCATTCTCCTGCAAGATTACGTGTCATGGCTCCCCACCACCATATTTGGCGCTCTTTCCATTATAGCCGGCCTATCAGCCCTCACTTTCCCGGAAACGATGAACCGGACTATGCCCCAAACTCTACAAGAAGCCGAACTCTTTTACCAAGGAATTTATATAGAGTGAGTGATTGATTGATTAATAAGTTAATGTGTTTACTATTCTGTTTACTTGACACGTTTCTTCAGCACACGTAGCCTACGAATGTTAATCTAAGATACAGAAATTTCGACATTACGAAGCAAAGTTAGCAATGCATTTGGGATAATAGAGAAAGAGAGCCATTAGCGGAACCAGTTGGGATACTGGGACTTTAATGTCCCTTAATTGTTGGTGGTACATATTAACAGGCTAGTTTTTCGATCCATCATGCATCCGAAAAATTGCATTCTTTTTACAATTTTTAACTTCTCTTTCTCACAAATTTCTAGATCTGCCCCCGGAGAGCTTTTGGCACAAAAGTTCTTGTTGATTTTTAGTGAGAAAATTTAACAAATGTCGTTAAAATACTACTGGAATTTATCAAAAGCTTAAAAACTGTCTTAACTATACACGGTATGAGCGTTGTGAAAAAAAAGTGGTCCAACGTTTCTTTTTTCCTGCTTTCTTTTCTAACGCCCTTGGCTTATTGCAGCCTTTTTATTTGTAATTTAAGCGGTTTATGTGCAGACATAACCATTTTAAATACGCGAGAATTTTTATTAGACTTTTATAGCTGATTTTTATGTTTCATAGAAAAGCAAATGATGACGATTTCGAATCTTCTGCATCATCTTATCATACCGATGACAACACTACCCATCTATGAACACATTTACTCTTCTTAGCACAGTTTGCGCATGCGCTTTAACACCGAGCAGTCAGACCAATAATTCGGTTTTCAAAAAATTCTTTGCATTTCTTCATGTCCCTCCCCAGTAGAAGGGCAACAAAGAACGTTGCCCCCCTAAATAATTTTTTGCCCAACTCTCAGCGTTTACTGTATATTCCAACGCTGCGAACGCCCATCATCGACTCGCGTTGTTTTGCAAAAGCCCTGTTTTCTCTTAAGTACAATCATCCAAAAGCGTTTATCTTCCACAGATTGTCGCGGAAGACCTCTTTTTTTCTTGGAAAACGCCTATCCCACTTCTCACTACAAGCACACTGCGTACGCGCCTGTATTGGCTTTACGCGCTTAGAGGTGTATCTTACCTTGGGCCCATTTTTGCTACTTAACTCATACCAAACCAGTTACGAACATACAGGAATGCTGCAGCAATCACGAGCTACTGGCAGTTCTGCGGTTACCATTCATTAAGTCACAATTAGTGTGAGCCACCACCTTAGAGACGCTCAACACCCGCGTAATTTCATACAAACGTGTGTTGTTGGTCAGAAGTTTTTAAACAATTTTGTGTTAATCAAAATATATCTTTAAATAAACTATGCTTTTCCTTATTACAATTGAATTTTAATTTTAAAGGACAAAATCTAGTGTATCTTGAAGCAGGGATGTGAAAGCGGTATATGCGGAAACAGCTTCCGCTTCCACACCTATCGCTTCCGCTTACAAACAGATTCACCATAGTTTTGCTAGTAAAATACGACCAGTACGTTGGTAGCCGATAGCGTACACCGTAACTTTGTCTCCAACACGCTGGAAGCTCTTGGTCAAACTTTAGCGAGCGATTTTTTAAAGATAATTTGCAAAAAGCAAACGAAAGTGTAAAGGAATGATTGAATCACAATATTGAGTCACAATCCTGGGAGTCTTTTTCTGCAACTTTGCTGCGAAACTTACTCCCTTCATTAAAAAAATGTTGATACACTGCCGGAGATGAGCATTTATCGAGATAATTTATCGGCAATAATTATCGGCGATAATTTATAACCGATTTTCGTTATCGCTCAAAATAGTTTTGATTTATCGATTACCGATATCGCTTTCGTAATACTATATATTTTGTTATCGCCGATAAATCACCGCAATAAACGCTTTTTTATGCACAAAGTGTTCGCAGTTAGTGAGTTGGCGCTATGGAAAAAAATTACGGTGTCCACAAAGTCTTGTTGCAATTTAAAAAATTCTTCCTTTGTTTTGTTTAATGCCACAGCAGAGCCCGCGAACTACTCTCTTTTCTTGAAAAATCTAAAGGAAAAATTTTGCAATTTGACATACTAAAAAAACTTCGTCAAACACATTGAAAATTTACCGCAACATTTATTGAAAGAATTTATCAGTGATAATTCATCGATTACCGATATAGGTTTAAGAAATTGCGATTCATCGATAATCGGTATCGTCCAAACCTTTTTTAAAATTATCGATTATCATTATCGCTTTAGTACACAAAAGCTTATCATGCCCATCACTGCACACAGCACTCCATCTATTTCGTGTCATGATTGATTGATTGAATGATTTTTATTCTCCTATCACGAGAAAGCGACGGAGGCGCTATTTCTGGACCAATCCAACCTCGCTTAGGAGTTGCCTTTGTTTCCGAGTTTACCGGTTGAATTATGCTTCTGACTTCTTTAATTTGCTGCTTGCTAGATTCCACCAAGTACAGATAATCATCGTGAAGCATCTTATCCAAGAACGCAACAGCGAGAGTAGGTTGGGAGTTGAACCATTAACTTTTTGATCGTGGCCATCGTAAAAATGGCGCTCCAAACCACTGCGCCACGCTGCCGATTATATGATGTATTTCCCACTATGGAAATTTGAAGGATGTGTTTGGACAATCGGCTATTACCCAGCAAACAAACATTTTGAACATTATTATTCAGTGCCGTATTGTATCGATTATCAGAATTGCTTCAGTACAGTTATCTATATAAAATAAATGCTACAAATTCAAATGATGATGTCTGAATCTCAACAAAGAGCTCGATGTCCAAAAATTGGTGAGAGCATTAATAAATAAAATTTATTCTTGGCTACAAACGCACTACACGGTGTTTCATGCCACGTACGGCAATCTTCAGGTGCTAGCTTAATCAAAGAGAAATAGAATCTATTCAAATAGAAATAGAATCAAATAGAAATAGAATCTATTTGAATAAGCTTGCACCTGAAGATTGCCATACGTGGCATGAAACACCGTGTAGTGCGTTAGTAGCCAAGAATAAATTTTATTTAAATTATGGCTATATTGATCTGCGCTCTGGTGATAACTTGTTTCCGTATTGTGGGACAATATTGGTTCATTATTTGCCAGGGCAGTTCCAATTCTCGGACTAGTATTGGTGTCATGCAAACTCATACTATTACTTTTATATAGTTTTCTTATGGTATCTGTATAAAACCAAGTATTGCTTTTAAGCGAATATATACTGTTTCCATGCTGGAAAATACAGTCTCAATATTGTCCATTGGGCTTTCATTAAAAATTTGCCAAGTCGCTCTTTTGACATTAACCTAATAACAAGATTATGAACTTGCAGTGGTGGGAACGTTACTTTTCAAAAGTAACTTAGTTACAGTTACAGTACAAATTTATAAAAAGTAACTAGTTACAGTACAAATTTATAAAAGTGAGTAGCTACAGCCAGGGCTGCAAACTCGATCGATTATTAATCGAGTTCAAGTTCGAGAGACTTTTGCAAGTTCGAGTTCAAGAGACATTTGCAAGTTCGAGTTTAAAGATTTTTATTTTTCGAGTTCGAGTTTGAGTTCGGCAAAAATGATCGAGTTCAAGTTCACAGCCCTGTTCAAAATATCCCTTAAACAAACATACACTAACCAGAAGCGGATCCAGAAAATTTTGGAGGGGGGATGCTGTTTTGATTTAGTTTGAATGTTAGCTAATTACAAAGACGTTTGGATCCGAGAAAGGGCGTTTAAGCTATTTAAAATTAATGTTTTCATGCCAGGAACGTAACCAGATTTTTTTTAGGGGGAGGGCACCAAAGTTTGACATTTTTGACCGTAGATTTTCCGGCTGAGTTAGTTTTGAAGCAAAATGAGGACAGTAACGGTTTCAGGGGGGTCCGGCGGCATGCTCTTCAGGAAAATTTTTAAAAATTTGCATTCTATGATGGCCATTTTAGTGCTTCTTGAACAAGTTTTAAGGCAAATTGTATTTGAAATTTTTGCCCTTAATTTTGACGTCTTCACCAAATACTGGTATGATGCAATTTTTTCGCACGTTTTCGATTTCTGTGTACCGGTATAAAACGTGGGAATAATTGTTGTCGAAGAGGTTCGAAAGTATGGAAAGTTGTATTCATGAAGAGCATAGTTGAAAAAGGTTCCCCGCGCCTGGATCCGCCCCAGACCCACTTAGTAACAGCTGGAACAGAGATTGCAGCACCGCACAAACAACAGGTAACTGTTGCTGAAGAGCAGCTGCGTTTTCATTAAAATCTTTCGGAACACCGTTTATGATGCAATACATAAGTTTCAATGAGACAACGCAAAATGAAATGCCAGTGCAGTATCGGTACTAAAATTGCAAATTTGCAATTATTCTATCTACAGTATAACAAAAAATCAAAAGTAGGCTAAACTTCGTTTTGCGAGATTTGAATCAATAAAATTAAAGCACTCAATTAGTGAACTCGCACTCGATTGTTTTTTCTTCGAGTTCAAAAAATTTTATTTTTCGAGTTCGAGTTCGGCAAAAACGATAAAGTTATGCGAGTTCAAGTTTGAGTTAGCGGTCCTGGTTATAGCAGGGGTGGTCAACCAGTCACATGCTAAAAGCCACAATTCTTTCTGTTATTCAGCAAAGAGCCATATCATACGCAACGGATAATGATCGTATTAACCGCACCATATCTCTTATTGATACACATATTTTTGCTTAGCTAGATTAGTAGCACACCGGCCGGTTAGCCCAGTTAGTAACGACATCGTTAGTGGTGCGAGCGATTTGGGATTCGTTGTCTGGGCCGGTCAAAGCGGACAGTGTCGCCAGCGCTGAGATGTTTCTTCGGTTTCGAAGCTGTGTTGCCCAAAGTTCGTAAGTTATACGTACGTTGGTGTTGCCCAGACGCAAAATCGCGGTGATAACAGCTCAGATGGCCAGGTGGTAAAGAATATCCGCCTCTGGAGCTGCAGACTAGGGTTTCATTTCGAGTCGCGTCAAACCAATGACTTTAAAATTGGTTTTCATAACTTCCCTGATCGACGTTCAGCATAAAAGGGTCAGTGTGAGGTGAAGAACAAGCCTGCAAGTTTACTAGCTGAGTATAAAGCGCCATATGTAAAGAAACAGATATAAAAAAATTACCTACTTTTTTGCCACATTTACGTTAAAAAAATGCATCATATATAATATATCTTCACATATGTTATATCAGAAATTCCTACATACTATTCACAAAAATGTTGTTCGATTTTGGTACATTTGCAAATCAAACTGTTCTGATGTATTATATCAGAATTTCTGATATGTTTGAATCAAACAACTCGACTCGTTTTGGGCACATTTATAAATCAGACTGTTCTGATATGTTTGAATCAAACAACTCTACTCAATTTTGGAACATTTACAAATCAAACTGTTCTGATATATTGTATCAAAATTTCTGATATGTTTGAATCAAGAAACTCTACTCGTTTTTGGCACATTTAAAAATCAGATTGTTCTGATATGTTATATCACAATTTCTGATATGTTTGAATCACAAAACTCTACTCGTTTTTGGCACATTTATAAGTCAGACTGTTCTGATATATTACATCAGAATTTTTGATATGTTTGAATCAAAAAATTCTACTCGATTTTGACACATTTACAAATCAGACTGTTCTGATATGTTATATTAGAATTTCTGATATGTTTGAATCAAAAAATTCTACTCGATTTTGGCACACTTACAAATTCCCGGAAATGCAACAATACCGATGCCAATGAAGGCCACTACAATTCTCACAGGAATTGGTTGTATGGCGAATGTGAATTTTGCGAATTTTTTGGCCGATTCTACGCGGTTTTTGAAGTCTAAATCAGCGGATTTTTGTCTTACAAAGTTGGCAACACTGTATACAATTCACTTTTTGCATGTTGCAACCACGCTTACAGCCTTACACTTGTCTGTCTTTCAATTTAGTTGAAACTTTATCGCTGACTTTATGTCACGCGCAACAAACGCAGGTGACTTGAAACTAAATTGAAAACAAAAAAGTTCAGTTTCATAAAGACTACTGGTAGCCTAGTATTAGCATGGTTTCCGTTAACAAACCTGTGTAGGCTAACAAGGTGCAAGCGAAATACAGATTATGCCACTTTAGATAAGTTTCATAACGGGAAACAACTTTTTTCTGTGTTGAGCAATAGCACTAGCTGACGGTGTAGTGCAACATTGCGTGCAAAACCTTAATGTTGAGGTTGCATACGTAGCCTAATTGTTAGCTACAGTAGGCTGGTAGGCTGCAAATGAAATGTAGCAGCTTATTGGGTCGACAAGCGATTGAAGTGCTGTTTCCATAAAGTTATGAGTTGAGATGTGAATGCATTACTACATTTCATAAAACCGTTGAAGTAAATTGCCCCTATCTCCCGTAAACAGATATCCTGGATACGCCCCGAATCAAGTTGCACTGCAAAAAATATTACCATGAGCTCGGTCAACGAAGGCTTAAAGTGGACCAGAAGCGGTGGTCGTCATGAAAGCAGCTGGAGATCCTCAAAATTGCTGTAAGTCAATAGAATACGTACTTTCTCAAAACGCTGTGACTCAGCAGAAATTTCAAACATGTGGAAGCTAACGGAAATACACCTTTATAGACGGATTCTAACCTTGAGCTGATAGAGTATTGTGTTGTCTTGTATAGGCCCTATACAGTTTTACTAAACTTAAAATGTGGTCAAAAAGTGCCTTTCTGAATGTCGGTTAAAACTGTAAAATCTGATGAAAGTGCATTAACAAGGGATGAAAAAAAGATTAGGAGGTTATATCATGCGGGTAATTACACAAAAAATAAAGAATGGAACTACATTTATTGTATCATAAGGATTTACAAATGCACATCAAGTACAGTTCTCATGCATGCCATACCTTTCGTCTTAACTATCAGCGAACGTACACAAAACACGCTTGATGTGGTCTTGACAGAATCGCGGAATCTTGGGCTACTTTTTCCCATGAACCTAAATTAACGGAATTAGTCTATATTCGAATTGCACTAACACCACAAGCTGATGTTATGTAATAACTGCGACGAAGAATGCAAAACTTGGCAAAAATAAGAGTAAAATGTCGCAAAACTTTCTACCATAGTGCATATTATCACTACATTCTGACGCAAAGTTTCCTCGCAATCACAAAACTCTCAACAAATCAAAATGAATTGACATTGTTATACCTTCGATTTGTCTGAGTAGGATGCTTACAACTTGAGTAAATAAAAACTTATAAGCATGAATTTGTAAGGTGTTAAAAATACTAAGCAATTTCCTTTGACAACAAAGGTTTCATAACTCGACGATATGACATCATAATCAGCAACACTACACCGATTAGTAGCAAAACTGGAGCGAGAAGGATTGCTTCGTATTTGACGATAATCTTCTCATTCGTTTCGGCGCTTGGTTCTGCAATTGACAAACCTTCGTGAATCTTATGGTAACAAGCGATTATAATTATGATGTCGTAGTGAGTTTCGTGGTGGAATATGCATCCATTTAATCAGACTTTCGCTGTCACGTCAAAAACTGTTCATCTTATGAACGTTATTGTAAGTAACACTTCACTGGATGCTACGCGTGTTTTTCGAGGATAGCAAATAAATGCAAAAAACAAATTAGTAAACTGTAAAACAAGGCATAACAACAAACTATCAATCGATCGTGATCAAGTATTGCGGATTTCCTCTAAGCTTCTCTAATGATACCTAACAAGGTCGTATCAGTGGCTGTCAGGACATGGGGTATTTTTTCGCTCTTCCATATTTATATAGTGAGTGGTGTGAAACATTGTGGTCAACTACTTATCATGGGAAACCGAACTAATGGGCTCGATAGCGATATTGATTCTTCTTCATGATGTTGTTACTATTTTTTAATTCGATGAAGTGATCATCAAAGGCACTAGCTGACTTTAAAAACGATTATCAAAGGTGGAGTTGCTTAATGATATTGCGTCATTTTTCAAATAAAATTGGGTAGAATCAGGCACCATTCATCAATCGCTCGGTATTCGTACAAGCTTTATTTCTTCTTCTCCCACAGCACATCTCTTATTCAGGCTTGCTTTACCTTGCTTTATATTCACAAATTAATTTGCTGTGTACCTTGACAGGTTCTTTGATCATCCATCAATGTTTTTCCTTTCAAACAGGAACAAGTCACATCATCATTGATGATGGAGCAAATGTCTGAACATCCTCCTTTGTTCTAAAAGCATGAAAAACATAACCCGTCAAGCAAAGTTGGAATGAGCTTGTTTTTCACAGCTGGGCTCGTGCTAGAAAAGAGTCACTGTTGACTTCGGGTATGATGGTTTACAGTAGATTTTCATGAACGTAATTTTTTGTTTATTGTTTTGGTTTCAGGCCCAATCGGGCTTTGTTATCGAAATTGACCATACATTAGCCGTCACAATGCAACGAAAATTTTTTTTCATTACCATAATTTGATATCAAATAGTTTCTTTTATTCCAGACTAAATATCACTTGCATCATTTCTATTTTTGCTCACTGTCCTCTGAAAAGATGTCTGAATAATGCAAGTGACGTAAGCATGCCGTAGTTTATGAGTTCAATATAAATGACATTTAATGATTACTGATGTGAATCACCTTCAAGCAACTTGGTCTGCCTTCAGAATAGACACTGATCGGTCCGTAGGAATATAGTTGCGCAGAATCACCTTCAGGACTACTCACATCTCGTTTCCTCATGCACATCTGAAAAGCAGTGCTTACTGTAAACATACAAGCAATGTTACATCACATCTGCTAAGCCAATCAAAAACTTTTAATAGTAATACAAAATGCATTCTTCCAAGATCAAAGCACCAGGTTTTAGATCTGCCAGCAAACACTCACAGGTCCATCGCAGTTTGCTCCATCAGTTTGATTGTTGCAGATAGCAACTTCACAATGAATGAAAATTGGATCTTCAACGTTTGGATTCCAAACAAAAGATTGAAACTGGAATTTCCCTGTCGTCAGTTGATAATTGCGAGTAATTTCCGTGATAGGATTTGAATCAGAATCCACATCGCTTGAATTAGCACATCTGTAAACAAAGAAACTCGGCGCACTTACTACAGGCTGCTTATAGTGTTGGTTTGGAGGGTTGTTACTTTTTATGGCCATGATTGCAAGGTTATTGGTTCAAAGCAACCCTAAACACTATTGTTGCATCATAATGATGTTTTGCGTCATTTTCGTAAGAGTTACACTATTAGTTTTCAAGTCCTTAGTCAGATTGGGTCATTGTCGCATACTGACTGCATGGCGCCACGGAAATTTGTCCTTTTGCGAGAAAGCCTTCAACATCTCAGATGGCCGAGTGGATAGAGCGTCTGCCTTTGGAGCTGTATGCTCGGGTTTGATTCCGAGTCGGGTCAAACCAATGACTTTAAAATTGGTATTCACGGCTTCCCAGCTTAACGCTCAGCAATAAAAAGACAGTGTGGGGCAGACCAAGTCGGCAAGTTCACTTGCTGTGCCGTTGGGAAAAGGCACTTAATGGATTAATACGCAATTAAGTACAAACAAAATACAATACAAGGGACAAATTAATGTTTCGACTATAACCAAAGTCTCGTCAGCCTTGCTACGCACAGCCAATCCAGGCTAAACTCATTCCAGACTGTAAAGACTCTGTTTTTGCATTGCTTTACCTGTACATCTCGACTTAATCTCTTTTCTAGGTTGTGCCCTATTTTTGGCAGGCGACTGGCCCCAGACAACGATACCCAATGAAAGAACCTATAACCACTAACCCACAACCAAGTTACCGTTAGCCTAACTAGCCCAAATCACTAGAAGCCCCCATGGTAACCCACGAAGTCGAGATGTACAGGTAAAGCAATGCAAAAACAGAGTCTTTACAGTCTGGAATGAGTTTAGCCTGGATTGGCTGTGCGTAGCAAGGCTGACGAGACTTTGGTTATAGTCGAAAAATACAATACGTTATACAGCAAGCTCGCTTAGGAGTTGTCGGCCATCTGACCACGGATAAAATATTTGAAAATTTCTTAAGCAGCTTGTTTTCCACGCTCTGTCCCCCCTTGACTCTGAAAGCCAAGCGGGAAATCAGAAAATCAATCAAACTTTGGAAATATCACTGTAGGTTACTGAAGATTCTAATCGGCGCTGTATTGTTGGGCATTGGACATGCCTTCATCCTTCATGTAAAAAAAAAACAGAAGAATGAAGCATCTCTGATGTTTCGCACTTCTAATCTTTTTTTTTTTTTTCTATAAAAAAAGTGGATTGGCCTGTAATTGCAACCACTTTTTGTGCCGCTTTTAATTAGTCTGGACCTACAGCATCTACAAGGTCACTTAACTGTACGATAAGTTGTCTCAACTAGTCACGTGTAGATGCTTACACATTTTCCTCCTTGCTTTAATGTAGGGTCTGACGCGTTTTATCATAGCGATTAGTAATCAAAAAACGAATAACATTCACAAACATTCTAATGCATTGCACTTTTAACCATCACGAGACGAAAAAGATCGCATACTTCACCACTTTTTGAAATGGAAAATCTTTTTTTTTTTTTCGGGTAACATATCGACTAATTGCTTATTGCTTATTAATTTCTGATTAATTTACCCTGATCTAATTGCTTATTAATTTACCCTGATCTGATCAAGAAATACTGAAAAGCATCATTAGGATCATTCGAAGGAGTTGCCCAGCATGATTGTATCTAAAAAAATCCAAATTTGTCAATTAACATTTAGAATAATTTCATCAAAGATCAACAAATTTTTTTAATTGTTGCCCTCGCCTTGGTATACCACATGAGCATCTACCCTTTGTCGCAGAGGATCGAGACGCTTGGAGGCTCCAATTTCAGCAACAGGCCACGCGACTCCACAAGGATAAGAGGGCATACAAAAAATAGACATAAAAATATTGTGCTTTTTTCATCCGAGTTATAAGGCCTATATCGATAACGCTGCCAGCAAAAAGGGAGTTTTCCCATATTCAATTATTGATTCAATGCTTAAACGACATAATAATTGAAACACCGAAAAACGTTTTTTATCAACTTCCGCTAGGTCAGTCAATAGGCTAATCTTCAGACTTGACGGTCGTATTGCTTGCTTTATTTTTTGCTATTTATCTGATGAATGGACCTAGTTTTGCTCTATCTATTCAAATGATTGTACCGTAATACTTGTCACTGAACTCCAATAAGATTTTACTATCTCAACATTCACACTGAACGTGAGTGACGAGTGAATGTAAATCAAGAACTGTTTCAAAAGAAATACTGTATGTCGAAAGATTGGGCATTAAGAGGGTGGAGGTTTGAGAGTCGACATTGGCAAGAGTGTCCGCATTTATGTGTTATAGATATAATGAAAGAGAGTGGATATGAAGGATCACGTGAATTAAGCAAGTACGTAGAAAACATAAGTGGACAAAATACGTGTATTAGCATAAAAACATGATGCGGGAGTTAGTAGTTAAAAATATGACAAACAGATTATTTCACTGCAAAAAAAAGAACAAATGAAAAGTCGGAAACCTGGCGGACTAGCTCGAAACGTGTTAAAGACAAGAAAACATATCACGTAAGTCAAACACAAAAATGATTTGATCTTGTACGTATTTTAGCAACTATATGATACAAGTAACAACTACAACTCATGTCTCAATGTTGTGAATCCAAAAGTTCGACGGTGAAAACCAGCATAATGATTATGACTATTCTTTTTGCAGACAAATAACAAGAAGAGTTTCTCTGAGCAATTTAGTTAGTACCTGTACGATCAAGTTGGTGTTGTCAGAATCAGCGTTCAGTTTAACTGTGACATAAACAATGTCCGGTACCATGATGACGTCAGTGGTGGTAATCGGCATATCCCGAGCAGCGTTCATGTAAACACCCATCGAAAGATCGTAGCTGGTATTTTTTTGGACTGATCCAACAATAGTTTTGCTGAAAAAAATCAAACGTACTTTAAGAATAACGTATGGTGATCCTTTTACATGTAAAGTCTGAAATAGAGATGGCACGGGCTGACTTTTTGCGACAAGGACCGCCCATGGCCCGGAACCTTCTGCCCAGTAGTGGTAACCAACCCGGCAACTCATTCCAAAAATAAAGCCCAGCCCCGCCCAAAGCCCATTCTTTTATTAACCTTCGACCACATTTAAAAGAAAAATAAAAGTTGAAAAAGATTTTAAAAATTGGTAGCGGCTCGTCAGCGGCCCAATTACAGTAGAAAGAAATGATAGAACTGGGCCGTTAACGGCTGATTAGCAGGTCTCTTAGCGGCCCATGCCATCTTTAGTCTGAAATCGTTTGTGTTAAAACATTATACTGCAACTACGCAATTATTTTCCAACCGTTTTTTTTTTCACATCACAGTGTCTGTATCTACGCCACGAGCAGCAGAATCAGAATTCCCAGGTTTGATCATATTTTTGAAAGATATCTTAAGAGCAATAGGTGGAATGCTTATGTTTCTTGAAAGCACCATGTGGAATACGTATGTTGTGCAGAACATACCTTGTGATGCTGCAGGCACTTGCGATGATGATCCTTGTAGTTTTTGCTATGTCGTTACAATTGAACTTTTGAAAGAGGCAATTTGACGCAAACATAAAACATTTTTTACCCACCGTAGTTCAGTGCTGATTTCTGTAGAAGTAAGCAAACTCTTCGTCCGATAACGACATGTTCTGCGTATGCACGCATCTTCTCGAAGAACAAGAGCGTTGGCAACGTGTAATTTGCGAATAATCCAAGTGAACACCGTTGAATCTACGTTCGTCTGCATAAACATTGAATCTGTTTTTACCAAAATTTAGCGTCCAAATGTGTTTACTTTTTATACTGCTAAAGCCCAATTGTAGAGCACCAAAACCAATTCATATATACTAGGCCTACTGTAAGTTCTTCTAAAAACAGAATTATGAATTGTAATTTGAGAAAACTGATCGCATTGCTGCGCAAATAGCGCTTCTGAAATAAACCAAAAAACATTGGTTTAACAATTGCTCTATTTCACCATTGATAGTTAAAGGCTTTCAAAACGAAACGCAGGCACCGTTGCCAGAATTACGTTGCAGACCTTGATCGATCTCGCTAGCAATTCTTCATAAGCATCTACCCCATGGATGATGCAGAAGATCGAAAGGGATGCTTAAGAACGAATTGGAAGTGCCGCTCTCAAACCATCAAGCAAAAGCAATAAAAGCAAGTCACAGAAAATGAATGAATATATCGATAATGTTTCTATTTGAATAAATCTTGCCACGATAAAGGTCTTGGGTGTGAAACAGCCTGTAGAGCTATTAATAACCAATTGACTGTTAAGTCTGTTAGCATCAATATAAAATAAAATATCCAATATCACCACAGTTAACAAGTAATATTTGTAAAACCCAACAATCTGTTTCACCCAAAAGAGATCATCAGGGGTATCTGAAAACAAGTAGAGATTTAAAACTTGTAACTTGTTTTCAGATACCCTTGATGACCCCTTTTGGGTGAAACAGACTGTTGGGTTTTACAAATTTTACTTTTTAACTGTGGTGATATTGTATATTCGCTCAAACTGAATCTAGTTAGTGAGCACTTTTTGAAATACTGATCTCCACGTTTATTAAGATAAAATATCTATCAATATGATATTGAATTGTTTCATAGGATAATGGAGGTGGTAGTGTATCAATGACAGAATCAGTGTCTTTTTTAAAGCGTTTTGAGGAACCAAAATGGTCTCTCAAAACTGTCAGCGTTGTCTCAAAATCTGCAGTTACAAAAATATAGAAAGCTGTGTTTCATATTCTGTAAATTGAAAATTGGTGGTCTTTGAAAATTGCATAGTGGTTCCTCAAGCCAAACCTTAAAAAAAACACTGGACAGGACTAAAGCAAGAAGGTATAAGTTTACATGTATGATTTTATTTTACCACAGCAACCAGCGCCAACATTAACTAACTTACTACAATTTCAGGATTGCAGTCACTCAGTTGAAGGGTAAAGGCGTTGTCGCCGAAAGATCTTATGCATTTGGAATCAACCGAACTAGCGCTAGAAACTAAATCAACGTCAACAACAATCTGATCACCCGAATCCACGCCCAAAGCAGTGAGATCATCATTCGATAATCTGAAACCAAAATATAAGGGTTAATTTTTTTCACAGCAACAATTGATTAACAATTATCATCACTTTCTCAACCAATGAAACCAAGTCAGCATAGCTACTGCAATGATACTCCATTCTATGAAGGTGACGTTTATACACTAGCCATAATTGCCTATGACATACAGCATTTTGGGAATCTGTGTGCCTAATTGCGCGATAATGAATTAGGAGGAGTGTTATCTTTAGCACTTAATTTTGAAACTCCAAATTTTTAAGTGCAGTAATCTTATGCTCATGACCGGCCGATCTCTCATCGAACAATCATTTCCTGATGGTGTGCCTTCACATATTTGTGGCGAGCGTGCACTTGCAGTATTTTACAGTTGCTATTTACCAGCGCCATTATGCAATCTGTGCACGCATGCGCGCTATACTTTCTTCAATGCTTATTTGTCGCCGAGTTTGACAATTTTTGAAGTTTCTTTTATTAGTTTTTTTTATAATTAAGAATAAGACCACAACTTCGCAGGCAATACAGGTGTGATAATTATCATGTCCACATGTCCAATTTTTGTGAGCTTTAAGCCAGCAGTTCTGGTTTCTCCATTATAATTAATTTTTGTGATGTTAAAAATGAAAAAAGTGATTATGACATTAAAAAAAATTGATTGTGATGCAGAGACCAGAACGAAAAACCAAGAATGTAAAACACACGAAAATTAGACATTTGGAAGGGGCAAATGAGTATGAATCCTGAATTTAGTCTAAAGAAATACCTCGCAGTTTTACACAAATTGAATGAAGGTGCATGAACAGCAGGCTAATGTCTGTCAAGCGAAAAGAAAAGGTTCGTGGATCTCCCCCAGCGTTACACAAGCTTACCGTATTTCTACTGACGAATCCAAGCACATTCTGGGAGGTGGAGGAGGAGGTATTTCTGAAACAACAAAAGAGCATAGTATTTGTAAACATGAAATAATGAATTATCTTTGCAAAGCTGTGCATAGGCAGATACTCTATCAGCTATGGTTTCACTACGTTTATATTTAATGAAAATATAAACTTTTAAATTGATTGTTGCCAGTTAATTATGCTGATAGATGATTGTTGTGGTGAGTTGAAAACGGAGCATTGTTATGGATTTTGCGGTAGATTCACAGAGGTGAACTGATTATTATGGAAATTTAGGGTGATGAGCTATTTACGGTGAAGCATTATTGTAATGAGCTATTTTTGGTAAGTTGATTATTGTGGGGAGTCAATTGAAATGGAAGGTTATTACAATGAGTTGATTATGGGGCATGATTATTGTGATGAATTCATTATGGTGGATGATGATGGTATCCGATTATGGTAGATTGTTGTTGTAATGACTCATTTGTTGTGGATAGTTATCGCAATGACTTGATTATGGTGAATGATTATTGCAATAAGTTGGTTATTGCAGATGATTATTGCGATGAGTTGATTATTGTGCATGATTAATATTGACGCGAAGACGACTTGACGCGAGAACGATTTGACGCAATGACGATTTGACGTGAAGCGTGTGAAGTGGAATAGGAGTACCCCAACCCTTCCGACCCCAATTTCCCTGACCTCAATCCCCTGACCCCAAACCCCCGACCTCCACTTTTTTCTAACCCGCCGACCCCATTAAACCAACACGTTTCGCGTCAAATATTCTTTGCGTCAAGTTGTCCTCGTGTCAAGTTTGTTCGCGTCAAATCGTCCATGTCAAATTGTCTAGCTCCGTAGTGGTTCGGAGCGTAGTTTTTACGACGACTATGATCGCAAGGTTGATGATTCAAATCCTAACCAAACCACATTGTTGCGTCCTTGGATAAGGTGCATTACGATGGTTGTATTTGCTTGGTGGAATCTGGCAACCACAAATCAAACAAGTTAAAAGCAAAACTCAACTGGAAAACTCGGAAACAAATGCAACTCCTAAGCGAGTCTGGATTCGTTCCATGCACAGCGCCTCCGTCGTTTTCCCGTGACAGGAGGATACAAATCAAAAAATCAATCTAAGAATAGCTTTGAAAAAGGTGTTTTCGCGTTAGGCTTCAAAAAACCCTCTGTCATTACTCTTCACAATAGCTTTGAAAAAAGCTGTTTGTCCCAGAAGCTTTTTGAGACGCACTCATCAGTAGGTAATCGCGTCAAAGTGAGAATTGAGAACGAGAAAGCATGGCAGGTCTGGCGATTCATGAATATCAGTTTCGGACGGCAGCGAAGCGGTAGTTACATTGGCGAATCCAATCGAACGCGGGAAAATCACGCGCAGTCCTGATTGGACAAGTCGTGCGAACCTACAGTAAATTCTGTCAGAACAGTTTAAGAGTATTGACAAACTCTTTCTGTTTGCACATATTAGGTCGCCGTACTTTAATGTAGCTGGCCTCAAACAGACTGAGATGATAAGAACTGCGCGCAGTGTCCAGAATAGAGAATTGATCATCGTTGCAATTGGCAGCACATTGGTCGTTTTCTAATAAGTGTTGTCCAATTGCTGAGTCACATTCTGGGGCGGGTTGTTTTCGCTTGCACGCTCGGTTAGGTTGCACTCGCTGGGAGGCTGTGTGTTGTCGTAGCCATTTCGGAACATGCGGCTTGATGCGGTCTTGAAGTCGTTGAGATGTTCTTCCTACGTACCGACTGTCACAGTGGCACTTATATTCATAGGTGACAAAACTATTTTGAATGGCAAATAGAACACCCTTACGACTTGCAGGAAGCATTTGTCTGGAGACAAATACAGTCCGTAAAGCCACGGATCCATATCAGTTTTTGACAGCGATTCGGACGATTTTTTCTAGTGTCAATGCCGCCTTACCACTGTAGGTGACCCTGAGGTACACTGGACACTTGTCAGGGCCAAACCGCTTGGGGCGTGAAAACTGCGTGATCTTCTTGGATATTTGTTTAAGAGCAAAATCCTCAGGGTGTCCATTGTTCAGTAAGATTTCTTTGATCCGATTGATTTCCTTGATACTGGACAATGGACACCCTGAGGATTTTGCTCTTAAACAAATTTCCAAGAAGATTACGCAGTTTTCACACCCCAAGCGGTTTGGCCCTGACAAGTGTCCAGTCTATCTCAGAGTCACCTACACTAGTAAGGCGGCATTGACACTAGAAAAAATCGTTGGAGTCGCTGTCAAAAACTGATATAGATCCGTGGCTTTACGGACTGTATTTGTCTCCAGACAAATGCTTCCTGCAAGTCATAAGGGTGTTCTACCTGCCATTCAAAATAGTTCCGCCATCTATGAGCATAAGTGCCACTGTGAGAGTCGGTACGTAGGAAGAACATCTCAACGACTTCAAGACCGCATCAAGGCGCATGTTCGGAAATGGCTACAACAAACGACGACACACAGTAGGGTGAAGCGAAAAATCAAAGTTTTCTTATTTGCTTCGTAATAGTGAAAAAATACGTGACTTTGTTACACAAACTTACAAAAAAAAATTTGAATAAAAAATATTAACATCTTGGGTCGCCCCAAACAACTTAAAAAATGCTTTTCTTAGTGTTGTGGTTTTTTGGCTACTGCTTATTCACGTTGCGGAGTTTGTTTTAGCGTTAACATCTTTTTATTGTTTCAAAACACTAGCCAAGCCTACTTCATCAGTAACCTTCAGTTCATTGAAAATATTTGTTGAAAAAGCGTACTAAACAGGAAAAATGAGACTGTTGTTACAGTACCGTGAACTTCTCAACTTCACTCTGATAAACTTGATTGATTCTATATCTATATGGTTGCAAACTGCTAGGTTCATTAATAGCCACAATAGCTGCGGCAACTTTGTGTGATGTTGGTGTCGTGAGTGCACAGGATTCCTCCTAAGTAATTGACAGGAGTAAAATACGACGTGCTCGATCGCAACTAAGAGAATCATTTCAAGCACACCGTCAAGATGATGCTATTCTGGGGCTATACTTCGTAGGCGGAAAAGACAAGACGATGGAAAACGTATTCAAAAAAGACGGCAAGTACCATCGGAGGATAGTGACGTAGGAACATATTTCTGTAGTCAGTGAATCAGCATGTGAATACTTCTGCCATTTTAAAACCGATTCTGGCTTAAGCAGAGATATTGTGTTTTCACTGATAGAAGCAATGGAGAATGGAAACGTTGATTTATCCAAACTCACTGTTATGGGATGCGATGAAGCAGTCGTCAATACTAGTCATGTCGGGGGTGTCATTTGTTTAACGGAGTTGTATTTGTCCAAGCCTTTGCAGTGGTGTGTTTGCCTGCTCCATGCAAATGAACTATACGTCATTTATTTAAACCCTTAGATGGAGCAACAAGCGGTCCTTCTGGTTTTTCTAGAGCAATTGGAAAAGCTTTAACCACTTGCGAAAAGATGCCTATCAAACGTTTTAAAAGAATTGATTGCAGCCTTTCGTCATTAAACAAAAAAGAATCGAGCACAGATCAGTGTACCTATATGAAATGTGCCAAGCAATCAATACAGGTAAACGCCCAACCGATCTGTCCATTCGCAATCCTGGACTTAAGAGCTACTCTCGCTAGTTAACCACTGTTTATCGGATTCTTCGATTATATGCGGCAATGGATCATCCTACTGAAGAGCTGTCACGTCTGGTAACATATCTCATGAAAGTTTACGCTCCTGTGTGGTTCACGATTAAAAGTAAGCCTTTATGCAAAGAGGGAGCAAGGCATGTTTTCCAGTTGTTCAGCAAATCAAGATATTTCACTGAAAATCTAAAGCAGTGGTTTTCAATCTGGGGGTCGCGACCCCCATAGGGGTCATCAGGCGTTTTTCTAGGGTTCGCGAGAGATATTTAGAGTTTTTTAGAAACCTCTCTGTCGCAGACTCAGACGTTTTTACGAGTTCAGCGGAAATTTTGCAACTCAAGAGGAATTTATAGCGCTGAAAAATGACTCGACTGCGAAGAATGCTTTCAAAGCAGGGCCGGGTTTACGTATAGACTAAGCAGGCTGAAGCCTAGGGCCTGGGAGAAAATGGGGGGCTTCGGAGAAAATGAGGGGCCTCATCACGAACAACAAAGACTTTTTTTTGGTCTTCACCGAAATTTTTAGTAAAAACGCGACATTTGCGGACATGAAGACATTTTTTTGGTCTTCACCGATTTCTAGTGGAAAAAATAGAAACAGCCTAGGACCTCTCATTCTGTGGCGTAGCCAGCCTTTGTTGCAAGAGGGGCAAGGCCTCGGCGAAGGGGAGCAGTTTTTATTAGACAAAAATTAGAAATGCTTACCCTGTAAAAGTGACTTTCTGGTTTTGACGTAGTTTGGCTGTATTGTAACCACTGTTAGCCAATGTTTTCATTGTCATTTATCCTCTCACACAGTTTTACCGTTTTAATTCCGCTTTGACTAATTTTTCATGGTAATTGGTCTAATCCAGCGGTTCTTAACCTTTTTTAAATTAAGGACCCCTAAAACATTTGTTCGAAAGCTATGGACCCCTCTGTGTTGGTAGAACAAACACACTGCAATATCTCGTGCGTATGTAACTGTGCCATTGACCAATCAAGCGAATCCCTTGGAGTATCTTTATGAACCCCTAAGGGGAGAGTACAGCGGTCCCAAAAAAATTCCTGTGAGGAAATTACTCACGAAACCAACAGCCGTTTCCTCTTTTTGGCTATTCTATTCTCGGTAACAGTTAGCTTGTATTGTCTGATTGTGGTTGAATACTTCTTCTCTTTTGCCTACTCCATATAGAAATATTAACCCAACAACTTAATTGTTGTGTCTAAGTTATATGATTACTCTGTTTAGCTATATGAATAAGATACAATAGGTCTCGGGTTCTTATCTAGTCTGAGCCTGTCTGACGATTGGTAGGCCTATCAATGACCGTGAAATAGCTATAATAGAAATGATTAGAATTGTCAGCATTTTGCTTGTAAGCTTAGTGTCCTACCACTACCGATACCATTTCTTATGTTTATAACTTGATAACCTTACACGGCCAACTCCCCTTGTTACCAAGAAATGTCTGTTACAGCTGCTATAACAGTGGTTCTTAAACTGGGGACCGCGGTCCCCTTGGGGTACGCGAAGCAGTTTCAGGGGGACCGCAAAGAGGTCGTGGATTTCTCATAAATTATCCCATTGAATTGTGCTTGATTTGACATCTGCGGACTAGATGACTTTTTTTATGCTCTTCACTTGATTTTGCGTGGAAAATTGGACATCTGCGGACGTGATAACCTTTTTTTTGTTCTACACTTGATTTTGCGTGGAAATTTATGCTTAAAATAAAGGACCTTGAATGATAGCAAAAAATCTTTGGGGACCGCAAAGACGAAATTTTAAAAAAATTTGAGAACCATTGTGCTATAGTTTCCTAAATCCTTAAAACTACGTAATTCTCACTACCAGCATTTTAAGATCGACGCTTTTTTCATTTTAAAGCATTTAATGTTCCTAAATCACTTTGGAAAAAAAATGCCCTTTCGGCCTTTCCCTAAACTTTTTAAGAGATTATGCATGCGAATTGTGATTTGATTGATTATTAATCATAGGTAACAACTGTCTAGTGACGTTACATGACTCTGACGTTACAATGGCCAATATGTGTTACCCTTTAAGGTTTCAAAGCTAAAATACTCGGGCCCGTAATGTGATGAGGCCATGAGCGCAGTAAAACCTAATCTACACGTGGGGACTTTATATTACTGTAGCTTTACTTCTACGTTTGAAAAGAGTAATTGCAGTGTTGTGCAGAAAACAATCGGGAAATTTTTACGGGGGCAAGAGGGGGTCAGAGGTCTTATTAAGGGGGGCATTTGCCCCCCTGCCCCCCTCCTGGCTACGCCTCTGCTCTCATTGTCTAAATCTGGCCCTGCTTCGAAGAGATGTCTTTGCCTGCATATTGGTCAACCATGGTAGCTTCGTATGCTAGAGTGGCAAGCACAGCGATTCAACTTTTGATGCCTTTTTCATCAACCTGGCTGTGTGAGGCATGCTTCTCAGCATCACTGGAAATAAAGAACAAGGCCAGGAATAAACTAATAGCAGAGGCAAATCAGAAATGTGCTCTATCGTCTATCCACTATCGATCCACACATTGACAAGCTTGTCACCAAAATGCAACACCAGCCATCTCATTAGTGCAGCTGCCATGATGTGTATAAATTTATTGAGTCGTTCTTTTAACAGGGTGATATTACAATACTTACGTTAGTCATTTTTGTTGCTGCTATGCATGCACAACTGCATTACATGTGTTTAATAACTCATAATTTTGGAAGGGGTTCGTTTGTTTATGTCGGATTGCAAACTGGGTCGTTGAATAAAAAAGGTTGAAAACCACTGATCTAAAGAATATCTTTGATCCGGTGATTCAGCGCAATTCATTTTTTGCCCTTCCTAAAAATCTTCTGATCTCAATGATTACTGATGATCGAAAGCACATACGTGAACTTGGAATTCGCCGTATTTTAAAAGTACGCCATCATTCCCAATCCTTTTCAACTGGACTAGCTGTTAGGTAGTTTCTACAACCGAGAATCAATTTTCCCTGTGAAGATTACACAGAAATGATCGATTGAATTATTGAAAATGTAACTGAGCCCACCTTTGACATTTAATCTTTCAAATCGATCTTTGATGGAATACGTTAACGAGATTAGTACTCCAATCATTGAGTTGGAAAGTTACCCATGTCACGCGCAGGCCGTCGAGAGATGCATAAAGTTGGTAAGTGAGGCATCTGAAGGAGTTTGTGGACAAACAAAACGCGACGAGTTCATCCGTGCTAGGTTGAGTTCCGGAAGAATCATAACAAACTTTGAAACAAAAGGTCAATGCATCCAGCAAGATTACTGAGTGCATCAACACCAAATAGCCTACTTGTATAAATTGTTGTTAGTTGTTGCTTTAAAAACTGAGACAACATTTTTCAGACATTTATTTCGTGGAGTGGTATTAATTGGTACAGGTGTATCTTAATGAGTTGTTATCATATCTAAACTGTCATTTTTTTTTAATTTTCGCTGATAGAAACATTTTTAAAAACTGTTAAATTGAAAAATTTTCGTGACAAAAACACATACTTGTGCTTTCTGTGAAAAAATAGTTGGTGTATTTTGTGAGATGACGAGATTATGATAGTGCGCATGGTACTGTAGTTTTGTCGGTCATTGATTAAGTTATGTGTCCCTCTGCTTTCGTTTTCTAAACATCTGAAACTTATCAAAAGTATTATAGCATTGATATTAAATTTTAACTTTGTATTTTCTGCTTGCGCAACTGCTGTTTACAGCAATCACTTCAGAGCGTTAATTATAGATATATTGAAATTTTTTTTTAATTTCCGAAAACTGTGAAAATATAACGGCTTTGGGGCGACGCATAACATTAATATTTTTCAATGAAAGTTTGGTATGTTGCTATTGCCATGTAACCACGTCTTTTTTTTGCTGTTACAGAACAAATTTCCCCAAAAGAAAAATTTTACGCCAAATTCACTCCATCCTAACACATAACCTCCCAGCGAGTGCAACCTAACCGAGCGTGCAAGCGAAAGCAACCCGCCCCAGATTGTGACTCAGCGATTGGACAACACTTATCAGAAAACGACCAATGTGCTGCCAATTGCAACGATGATCAATTCTCTATTCTGGACACTGCGCGCAGTTCTTATCATCTCAGTCTGTTTGATGCCAGCTACATTAAAGTACGGCGACCTAATATGTGCAAACAGAAAGAGTTTGTCAACACTCTTAAACTGTTCAGATAGAACTTACTGTAGGTTCGCACGACTTGTCCAATCAGGACTGCGCGTGACTTTCCCGCGTTCGATTGGATTCGCCAATGTAACTACCGCTTCGCCGCCGTCCAAAACTGATATTCATGAATCGCCAGACCTGCCATGCTTTCTCGTTCTCAGTTCTCACTTTGACGCGATTACCCACTGACGAGTGTGTCCCACCGGACTATATCACTTAGTGCAGTGGTCGGCAACCACCGGGCCGCGACCCGGTGCCGGTCCGTGTGAGGTTTGTTACCGGTCCGTATGCGTTTTCAGAATAAATGCTTTGAGTTTAAAACATTTTTACAACGTGAGACGCAATTTTGGGACGTTTTTGTAAAAATGCTAAATAATTTAATTCTGGTGACCCAGTATGGCAAAGTTACTCAATTTAAACACTGCATAGTGGGGAAGATTTTGTTGGACTTGTACACCGGGCATCGTAGTCTAGGCTAGCTAGGCTAACTCAAGTTCTGCGCTGCTTGTTCTTCCGGTACGGTAAAAACGGAGACAGAAAAAATCTACTCTCCAATTTTTATTTTTGACGTTTCGCTTGGCAATGAACGCCAAGCTTCATCAGAAAATACAGTGACCTGGGAAGGAAATCAACCCAGGTCGAGAACAGTAAAACGTAGTAGCACTGATATTTTTTCTGTCTCCGTTTTTACCGTACCGGAAGAACAAGCAGCGCAGAACTTAAAGTTACTCAATATCACAAAACTAACCAAATTGAAAAGTCAAATCTTTTAATTGAACAGCGAACATTTGATTATGCTGTCATTTTATCGTAAGTCTTTTGTAAATCAAACAGCGCTTGGTTAAGAGAAAGAATAACGTTAAGAATCAGTTTTGAGAAGCTGCTATAAAAAAATTAAGCAATGCTGCTACAGCAAGATTGAAAAAGTTTAATACTCTGGTCAGAGTAATACAAGATCGAGATTTTCAGTTCTGAATAAATGTGAGTGTTTTATTGCTTAAACATTTTTGATTTTTTAAAGGCCGGTCCGCAAAAACAATTCAGTTTCAAACCGGTCCGCTGTGCGAAAAAGGTTGCCGACCACTGACTTAGTGTACTCGTTTCTGTCAATATTAAAATTGTGCAGATAAAAAGGTGGCATAATCTAAATTAATGCTACACTGACTAAATAAATTCACATCAATCTCTTCTGTTTTTATTGCTACCTCACAGAGTCAGTGCAATCTTTCAAAATGAAAAAGTTTAAATTAGTAGCTGTGTTTGGAAATAGTTTGGTATGTGTGCTTCATAAGCGGCGTTTTTTCTTTTGCAGCTTTGAAATAAAAGAGTTCATGAGTGCAAAAAAAGAGGGCGTCACGAAAAGCTTCTGGAACTAACAGCTTTTTTCAAAGCTCTTTACTACAAGAGTAATGACAGAGGGTTTCTCGAAGCCTAACGCGAAAACAGCTTTTTTCAAAGCTCTTCTCAAGTTTTGTACCGCCCAATCAATTATTCAAATCAATCTCTAGCCTGCAAAACAAAAAAAAACGTCGTTGTATTGCATTGCCATTGCAAAAAAAGTTGTATGAAAAAATCCTTTTGAAAAAGTTTACGCTGTCGGTTTACTCCAACAAGTGGCGATAAGTACAGTATATGGCGTATGCAGTGCCGTAAACTTGAAAAAAATAATAAAGTTTTAAGAAACACTTTAAACAAACGTTTACACTGTAAGAATGCGCCGTCAAATTTACGGCAATATACAAAATGCTATATCATCCGGTCAACATCATCTGTGCGTCGACCCAAGCGCTGGTGCCTCAGAATCTACCAGCACTGCCCTCAAACTTGTCGGTAAATTCTTTGTCACTTGTTTCCTCAAACTTTGTTTCCTCAAGCCCTCAAACTCTGTCATTTGTTTTTTATAAAGAATTATATTTGACGAATGGAACTTAACACTAACCCACTAAAACCTAAGGTTAGGGTAATTCCGGGAGAGATGGCCATCGAGGGAAGATGGCCATTGGCCGCTATATTTTTAGTTTTACATGCTACGCAAGATTGACTTCGTCAGTTTCGAATCGGCACATGGTGCAGCCACATGTTTGAAATTGCTGTCACAACTTGCTAAATTTTGTGAGATACAGCCAAAATAATTTTTAAGGTAGGGTGAAAATTTTCAGCAGGATATAGGTAGCAAGTAGTAATATTGTTTGTGGGCGTGTTTTCACTCTGTAGTTTTAGAATTAGAGAATTTACACTTTCAAGAATGCAATCACAAAGCAGGTACCTCTTGAAAGTTAGTTATCGTATAATCACGAGGGTAGCCATCTTTTCTTAAGCTGTGGGACTGATGGACACCCACTTATGAAGGTTGGTTAGATAGATGGATAGATTTTGCCATATTTACAAAAAACGAAAAGCAAACACACACACACACACACAACATAGTAAAAAAAAGCAAATAGGCAAGGAAGCATCGACCAACCACACGGTTTTCGGATCAAGATGCTTCCTATTGATACAATATTGCAGTTGTTGTTGAAAAGTGCGGGGAATTAACGCGAAAATTTGATAATTGTACACTTTAATAGACAAATGCAAAGCAAGCTGAAATGTAAGGAAAAAAGTATACAGGGCATAAATACTTAATCAAGAGGTATTGACAAATTATAGGACAAAACAAACAAACAATAAGAAATGTTAGGATTGCTTTTGATTAAATTAAAATGTCAAAGAGAATAATTTAGAGCAGACAAATTTATTTTGCTGGCTAAACATCAAAAGGAATTTATCAAAAGTAAAGACAAGGCCATATTCGATACTCATTCAAAAAAGTAAAGGCTCTAGTGCATTCGATGAACAAAAACTAAAGAATATCGCAATCGAATTTCGATTACAATCGATTTTTCCCAACCCTGCTTCTGTGTGCTAACTTCACATATGATATCATGGCAAAAAGTAAGCAAGTTCAATGTTACAGCAAAGCGTCAGCAAGCCTATAGGAATAGCAAGACCGACTAATATAAACGTTCCGAAATAACAGAAAAATTCTGTTTAATTTAGGTTCCATCTGTAGCTGCGCAAAAATAAAACAGTGTTATTTAATAGATTGAGAGCTACATACATGTCCATTTTCGTTTGTTTTACAATAAGTCTTTCTCATTTTGTAATGCAACCATATTGGCCATCTCATCTACATTTCCCAGGTGGAATGGCCAATAATGTCATTTATAAAATGTGAAATATTAATTTTGTGTATGACAAATTTAAACTAATGAGACACAGGAATGCAACTCTGGTCCTTAGTATCAACCCACCCTTTTACCTACGTTTTAAGCGAGTAAGAAGCAAACCATGGAGATTTATAAAAAGCGTGGCCATCTTACCCTAAATCACACGTATACTGGTAACTATTCCATAATAATGAAGATTAAGCAATGAAGGCTTGTATACCAAGGTCTATCCGTTTTGCTATTAAGCTGAGAGAGTGATTCAAACTTATAAATCAATACCAAAAATTTCAATTAATGATTTGAACTTGAATCTAACCCAGCAAAATCTTAGGCTAAATTAAACGTAATCAGAAAAATGCGTGTGTGGAATCACATTTTTCTGATTACGTTTGATTTAGCCTAAGATCTTGGTGGTTAGATTCCAGTTCAATTCATTAATTAAAACTTTTTTAAGTTGATTTACAGTATAAGCATGAATCACTCTCTCAGCCTAATAGCTAGACTGCCGACTTCGGTACAAGGCTTCTTTGCTGAATCCTCCTTTAAGTGTAGTATCACCAACAGCTTAAGATTCAAACGAACGCCATTTGAAATCTTTTTCCTTTAAAATGCGACGATAAAACTTGACACAAAAACGAACCCAGAAATTATTTATAGAGGAAAGCTAAGAATAAAAAAAATGCTAATCTGGCAGCTTGGTGCATAGAAATTCCAAAATCGTTAATGTATTAATAGTTATGACAAAAAATTTAAGGAAGGGGGGAGAGCTTGAGCTCCCCTTGGCCCTCCAGAATCCGCCAATGCGACATTTTTTGTTAAAAATCTGTCACTGCAAGGACAAAACAATAGCAAAAAGACCTTGCATTCATTGGAGTTGAGCAATCGTGTCGCATATTCTCTTACATCAGCAGCAGCTGTTAGGTCTGATTCATCGTTCGTCACAGAATTTTATCGAAGTGCATAAAAAAGCCGTGTCAACAAATTCTTCACCATGTAACTTATTTCAATTGAGAGCAAGATTTTGCTATGTAAGATTAAACAGAGGTTGAGCGACAAAAATGTTAGACTGATCGAGCCTAACTGTAGACCAGGGGTTCTTAACCGGGGGTAAATTTACCCCCATTTTACCTACCGAGGGGGTAAATTTTCTGAATTGAAGACTAAAGAAAACTTTAATTTTTAGTATTTATAAAGCCCCTAGTGGTACACTTGGTGTAAATTATACTTTTTTCTTGCGGCGAGGGGTAAACAAGACAAAAAAGGTTAAGAACCCCGGCTGTAGACTAATATAATAAATGCAAAGCTATGAGATCAAGCCGTCCGAACTCATATATCTGGAGGTAGAGAAACTCGTGTTATCTTGCGGCAAAAACAGTTTAACTCTTACATTATACTGTACTTCCTCAACTTGACCTGACCGAGTTTGCCCGCGGCCGTTGTAGGTTTGCCCGTGATTGTTCACCGAGTTTGCCCGTGGTTGTTGTGGCCGTAGATCACATGACTAAGGCATGGGGCCAAAAATCCTCCCTGCTCTTTCATGAGAACACACGTTGCTACGAGGTTAATGTTCTTTTAAAACAATAAAAACAACGTGCCATTCCAGTATGTAAAAATTTGTAATGTCAATTAAATCGATTCAATTTCATTCGTGTACTGGAGTGTCGAGACTCATTTTGACTATTGCTTACGCAATAGTTAGGCTATGTTGTTACTACTCTCGACATGAATGACAACAAATATTGTAACAGAAAAACAATTTGGTGTCAAAAACTTACCAATAATTTCATCGCGAAAACTGAATCTCACTCAATAAGTGCCAAGAAGTGCATTCGCTTTTTCAATGAGTTCCCCTTTAAACTTGCTATTTTTTTTAGCTCTCCATTGCCTGTGGTGGCGTAACCAGGAAGTTATTTGCCAAAACTCCTCATGCTTGATTACGTAATAGCAGCAATAAGTTTAATTCTTGCCAGGTCATATTACCGATAAAATTTTGATTGATTTTTCCGCTTTTGACTTTGCTTCTTACGGAGAGGTGGATGCGTTTGTAGTGTAATAAATTATGGAATATACCAGTTGTCGCTTTTAAGATAGCTAAATTGGCTGGCTGCTCACAGTGGAATGATGAATTAGTCTTAGCATATGTAGGAGAAATTCGGCAGCTCCAGCATCAGATTACGATGGCCGAGTGGTTACTGGTTAAAGTCGCGTTTGCTGTAAAACCTCGCCGCAACCATTGGGCTGGTGATACGTCACTGGTCGGTACGTTAGTGGGTTCACTTCTCACTCACAATCAGATTTTTTGATTACGTTTGATTTAGCCTAAGATTTTGCTGGGTTAGATTCAAGTTCAATTCATTAATTGAAATTCTTTATAAATCAATATAAGAATTTCAATTAACGAATTGAACTGGAATCTAGTCCCACCATTTTTTTGATTGCGTTTGATCTAAGATTCTAACCCAGAAGACCTTAGCAAGTTTAGATTTAAGTTTGCTTCATTAATTGAAATTCTTGATATTGATTCATAAGCTTGAATCACTCTATCATCTTAATAGCTACAGTAGAGCGAATGGACAAATTGTACATCGGTAAAGCATTCATTGCTATAGTCTCATTTGTTTTTTGTAAAAAAACTCTCTTACAAAATAATTGCAATAACTTTTTTAGCAATCAGGCTCTATTAAAAAGCGTAATACCTCGAATAGTCAGGTTGAATCCTCTGCGTACATCTACTTCATTCGATGAAAAGTCCAATGTTAGTGAGCTGGCTGAAGAAGTAAAGGGATTTGGGATAGTGGATCCATCAAAAGAAAACACTTCTGCGTCGTTTTCAAAGCCCTAAAAGTACACCCATGCATACAGAAGCAGTCTTGGGTCGTTTTTATTAGATTTGACAACTAGATAACTCGACCCTCCCTTTCTGCGACTTCGTCAATCCGAATTTTTAAATGAGGACCGTTGTCCAGGAAAATTTTTTGAGTCCACACGCCCTCTGTTCAAGACACGATCCAGGCAATCCCGTGCCTAGGGCCTACATTTCGATCGTTATACTTCCGACAGCGATCCCAAGCACCAAGAATATCAAGTGTTTTGATACTGTAAGCCTACATGAGTTAGTGTAATCAGTTCTCGAGTTGATGGGGGAGAAGGGGAATGCCATCCCCCCGCAAAACAACACCATACCCCATAAAAATTTTTGGCGTAAACTATCCCCCTATAAATAATGACCACCCTTCTTTTACTTCTGTGTGAAAAGCTTTTTTTTTTGCTCTTCACTTGAATTTTCGCCAAAAATCGGACATCAGTGGAGGCGATGACCTCTTTTTATTTATTTTTTTGCTCTGCACTTGAATTTGCGCCGAAAATCGGACATCAGTGGTGGCGATGAACTTTTTTTTTGCTCTTTATTTTGTTTTCGGCCGAAAATTTCGGCAATCCTAGCAACATTCCCCCATAAGTGTTTTCACAACTCGAGCATTGAGTGTAATACATAGCAGACGTTGCTAAAGACACCGTTGCATAAATACGTTTGAGTTGTCCGGACAACTTTGGCTTTTAACTTCCAGTCTCGTACTTAATGGGGTAACATTAGAGTGGTTCACTTAGTGTACTGTTTGGCCTTGCTCTAATCGGTAGTGGAACCTTGAAAAGACTAAAATCTATCATGCGAAACACACAGAAATTGAGGTTTCCGGAGCATCACTGCTTATGTGCGAGTTGTAGTAATGCAAACAAAATAAAGAACCATATGAGTAGTACTCCCCCCTCCAAAAAATGAATAAGTAAGTATAGGCCTACGCCAAGTTAAACATTTGGTTGTTGTTGCTACTTGGGAACGAATTCGCGTCTATGCAGCGCAAGTTGTATTTGGGGGCTGTTGACTAGATGACCGTAACATCAGGTCCCTTTCAGTTTCCGGTCGTTTTCTTTCAATAATTTGTTGTGTGTTGTAATTATTTGCGAGTGTTATTATGATATGATCCTAAAGCGACAAATAAACTGAAACAGAAACTATTAATTCGTTTCTAGCAATAAGTGAAATATTTAAAAAGACTTCTGTCATTGCTAGGAAACCTGAAAAATTTGTGGAGCTGGAATGAATGTAAATCTAATGTGTTTGATTGACAGACACTAGCCATAATAATTGTTTACAACTTACCACTAAGACGTCAAAATTCTCTTCTATATCTAGGTCATGAAATTCGATCATAATTGTGCCTCCTGGCACACTAGCCATTAAGTTCCACACACAATTGGCACCATTAGGATAAGTTTCAGGATACCGCGGTGAATAGATCATAATTGGCGTCGTCGTAACAGTTGCATTGAATCCACAAGTGAAAGTAAATTCTGAAGCATTTGAAAACATTCAAATGATAAAACCTTATGTGGTCAATAAATTGTTAATTCGTTAACAAAACTTCGTTCATTAACACAGACAATTCGTCTAAACTCTGAAGCAACGCTGCAAACTCGAAGCATTTTTGATCGAGCTCAGCAATTTTTACAGTTCGAATTTTCAAGTCTGAGTTATTCATTTTTTAAATTTTCGAGTTCTGTAATTATTACCGAGTTCATGTCAAAGTAGTTTTGAGCTTTAAGCAGGTAGGGGCACAATAAGGAGTTATATCTCTCAAAATAAATTTGCTCAAGCAAATATATAGTTCAAAACGTAAAAGCAAATAATCTCTTTATAGAAAAAAGTACTGCCGAGCAAACGTTGATTAAAATTGAAGAATGTGATGCCCAGGCGCTAAGTCGCGAAGATGGGCTCCGACACTCGTTACACGTTTCGACGATCGGCTTAAAACCACGAGTATATGGAGAGAAAAAAACAACAAACAGTTTCATAATAAAAGAAGCACAAGATCATTCATTTAAATAATGTTTTTTTATCTTTTACGTGCTCGTGCAGCATAGATGATCTTTTGACTCCTCATGGCCTGCTTGACATTTGCGTTAAACAATTAAATACGTACAACAGTAGTATTTTAAACAGACTTTTTAATTTAGTGATTACGAATGGGGAAGCCGAGGCCAAGAATTTGCACATTCACAGGTTGGTCGGTATAGCCTACCAGACTGCCTTTGTTGTTTAATTTTTATGAACTTTAAAAGGAATTATCACTCGTAAATTGTAATTGATCGACTTCAAGATAAGCTTCTCGCTCTTACAGCTTAATCTAATGATGATATTAATGTTGTGGCATTATTCTATGCTTTTTTTCATTTCTCTTTGCTGAATCGTAAGCTGTTGTATGTGGGTGCGGTAGACTGAGGTGACCATTTGGTCTTTCACCGCTTTCCCCTGCGCTTTTGCGTCATGGAAAACAAATAAATATTAAATATTAAGGTGCGTTTGCACGGATTTTTTCCAGCGCAGTTGAGCGCATTCTTTGTTTGTTTCATTAAACCGACCTTAAGCAAGTGCGAGCTGGCTTGCGGTCAACTTAACTTCACTGCTCCGAGCTATACTGCGGTTTTCATCGCTCGTGAGCGATAATTTGTGGTGCAGTTGAACTACGAGAGTGCGAGAGCCACAAGTATCAGAGGTCCTAGCCTAGGCTATCAGGCTGGGTTATTTCCGTGATCCGTAAGGAGTCCAGGATCACTAGTCTAGGCACAGGCATAAGCTATACTCAATTACTTAACGTCGAATCAATAATTTAAATTGAATGCAAAATTTTGATTAGACCCTAGGCTAGGCAAAACTTTATCTATTTAACCAGAGATAAGAGTTCCTTACGTGGAAATTTGAGTAGGATGTGTTAAGCATAAATGGGCTCGTTTACTTTTCGTTGTCATTGATTTTTTGTTTCTAGTCTAACAGCTCAGATGCCCGAGTGGCAAGAGCGTCCGCCTCTGGAGCTTTAGACTCGGGCTTGATTCCCAGTCGGATCAAACCAATGACTTTAAGATGGATGTTCACAGCTTCCTTGCTTGGCGTTCAGCATTAAAGGAATAGTGCACCTGATGCGAAACCAATCGCTACAAAATCATGCCGCTACTTCCAAGAAGATCGCAATTTCATCCACGAGAACGTCGACAAGCTGCTGTCTGAGGAGGTTATCCGACCGAGTTCATCGCCTTGGAGGGCTCAGGTAGTTGTGGTTAAAAATGAATTTAATCGAGATAAAAAGCAATTATATGGAGATTATTCTCAAACAATTATTATTTACACCGAGCTTGATGCATACCCATTGCCTAGAATAGATGAAAAGGTAAACGAGCTCGCAAAATACAATGTTTTCTCTACTTTTGATCTTCGCAGTGCTTGCCATCAAATCAAAATAATAGAATCTGAACGTAAATACACCGCTTTTGAAGCAAATGAAAAATTGTACGAATTTAATCGCGTACCATTTGGTGTAAAAAATAGAGTTGCAGTGTTTCAAAGAATAAATTCTCAATTTGCCGAAAGCGAAATCTGAAAGATACCTTTTCTTATTTAGACAACGTTACCGTCGCCGAAAAAAATCAGGAAGAACATGACTTGAATGTGAAAGCTTTTATGGAAGCAATTAGTCGCAACAATTTTACGCTTGATAAATCCAAAACAATTAGCTCAGTTCCTGATGTTCAAATTTTGGGCTATGTTGTCGGGAATGGGCTCATTAAACAGATCCGGAAAGTATGCGTCCTTTACAAGAATTTCCGCCTCCGACAATTTTCAAACTACTTCAACGAGTATTGGGAATGTTTGCGTATTATGCAAGATGGATCCATTGCTTTGCCGATAAAATCCTTCCACTGGCTGACGATAAAAGTTTTCCTCTCGGCGAAGAAGCGTTGCAAGCATTCAAGCACTTAAAGAGTGAACTAGAAAATGCTGCTTTGAAGTCTATCGATGAAAGTAAGCCGTTTGTAGTGGAATGCGATGCTTCTGATGTCGCGATATCAGCTATTCTAAACCAAGGAGGAAGGCCTGTAGCATTTAGGTTTCGTATTTTGCAGGGTAGCGAACTCCATTATCCTGCTATCGAAAAAGAAGCCACGGCAATCATTGAGGCAATTAGGAGGTGGCATCATTTTCTATCACGGAGTACCTTTACCTTGGTCACGGATCAACGCTCCGTGGTGTTCATGTTATATAGCCGACGTCGTTCAAAAATCAAAAACAACAAAGTGCAGTAGTGGAGGTTGGAACTATAGCGTCGTATTCCTACAAAATCAAATATCGACCAGGAAAACAAAATGTTGGTCCCGATACCTTGTCAAGAGCTTTTGGTTCGTCTCTTTCTGCTTCATCATCTCTGGAAGAAATACACGCACAACTTTGTCATCCTGGTGTGACACGACTGTTGCATTTTGTACGGACAAAAAATTTACCGTTTTCTACATCTGAAGTCAAAAGAGTTGTTTCCAGTAGTAAAACTTGCGCTGAAATTAAATTGCAATTTCATCGATCAGAGACTGGAGTTTTGGTAAAAACTACACAACCTATAGTATGGACTTAAGGGTCCCGTAGAGTCAAAAAGTTCAAACCATAGTCAAAAAGTAGAGTCAAAAATTGTGGACGAGTTTTCACGTTTTCGTTTTGTGTTTCCTTGTAAAAGCATGACGTCATCAACGGTCATGCAGTGTTTAGACAAGCTTGTTACACTTTGTGGCTCACCGAGTTGTGTTCACACCGACTATGGAAGTGCTTTCTCTTCGTACGATTTCAAGCAATACCTGTTGCGTAGAGGCATAGCGTCTAACAAATCAAGCATTTGTCATACATCCGGTAAGAGTCAAGCAGAAATAACAATGGGAACTGTCTGGAAGGCTGTAAAATTGGCGCTAAAAACACGCGCGTTACCTGAATCAGATTATGAAACAGTGCTAGATGATGTGTTACATTCAATGCGATCGCTTTTGTGTGTTGCGACTAATATGACTCCGCATGAGAGATTTTTTAATTTTCAGCGGCGATCATGTACCGGTACATCTCTTCCGACTTGGCTAACTAATCGTGATAAAGTTTTTGCTGAGAAGTCTGTGCTAAAAAGAAAATTTTCTCTATTTTCAACAAGAAAAAAGTTACAGCCGAAAAACAAAAACTGGGACTATTTTTGATAAAGTTTTTGCAAAATTCACCTACAAGTAATTGTGTAAGAAGCACTGTCATTTAATTTTGACCGGTGGAACTAATTCTTCTCATATAACTAACACTGTATGTGATTTGGTGCATCAATAAATGTACGGATGGTGACTTCCACTCCTGTTCAAATAAGACGAGTAGTAACAATTGCCTCAAATCAGCAGGACATGAGCAACAAGAGGAAGTCACTAAAATAAGCGTAAAGGAAATTTAGCGATTTTGGTATGTTGATCTAATTTGATGGGAAATTGTTTTTGAATTAAACACAAAAAAATTGTTACATGTAAAGACTGCGTGATGTCAAAACTGACTCCACCACAAAATAGTACAATACAAGATGAAACAAATGACTGTTTTTGGCAGCAAAAAAATACTATTAACCTCATAAGGAACAGTTGTGACAAGTACGAGAAGTTTGGTGCGATGGTAAAATAAAAAGCTCAAAGCAAAAACAGCTGTTTTGAGATCAATTTGACCCACCTCGCCTATAGAAGAGGTCACACGATTTACTAAAGCACTGTTGGAACTGCGTTGTGGTATCGAACGTTTTCTTAAGTTAGCGAGATTTAATTTTTTTTGTCGAATCACTCTTTCTCGTCTATGCAAATACTTCCGCAACTAGTTTGACGTGCCGCTCCACTAATTGGCAATGAAATAGGTAGTGTAATACCAAAGGTTTCTTCAGACATTCTTCTATTTCTGTATCTGTAAGGCTTGCAATTGCTGGAGGTTGTTGCTCGAAATTGGCTAATTCGTAGTAAGCATTTGCTTCCAAGTTCACAGTTGGTACATCGACCAAGCGAATCAAACTGTTGTTCAGTGCATGGGGGTAGTCATCGTTATTTGCACTTTTTTCAGCTACTTCTTTCCGACGTGCTAGCACTTTCGCCAGTCCTACATTTCTTACATTACATCACCTACTATCGCAATCAAAGCATTTTCTTGACATGCAAAATAACCGTTTGTTGCATCACGCTCAAAGCGATTTCTTAAACCCATTTGTTTCAAAAATTCCTAATCCTCTAAACTAAGCTGAAAAAGTTGCTGGATCCATGGGTTACCTGATTACGTGACGATGTTTTTTTGTACTAAAAATAATAATATAATAAATAATAACTGAGGTTATTTTTAAATTATATTGAACTGATAATTCAACAGTAATTGAGGAAGACTGCTAAATGAGCTTGCGCTCTTCGAGTCAGCAGCCACCCGTTACATATGTCAAATGCGATCGGCTCCAGCCGCGAATCGAACCCGTCACGTAGGATCTGTCACCTGCGCGCGGTACCGCTAGGCCATGTCGCTAAAGGGCAGATTTAAAAAGGAGGGGCCATGGCACAATGCCCCCCCCCCCTAAATACGTTCCTGTAAAGGGGCTACTGCAAAATGAGCTTTTCGATAATCTGGTTGCATATTTCATACTTGGTTTCATTAAAAAGTTTTCTGGGACCTAAACCTTTGTATCTCTCTTTTGTTAGTGCACCAGCTAAGAAATTCAAACAAAGGTGAAAACTTTGAAACTGTTGTGAACTGCATTACATTAGCTTGCAATTTTCTTTCCATAACATTTAAGTTTTTATATTCAACCATCCCTCTTGCAAATTTTCTAAGTCATGCGATGCTTAAATTATTACTAAGTCAATGTTCTATAATCTTTGGTGTATGCGATATAGGTTATTTGCTCAACTGACGATCTGTCTAAAAACAGCGTACCTATCAGTATTTCGGTCAATCCATGAAGAAAGAGTATAGTTTTACCAAGTGTCTTCCCCTGGCAGCAGTAAAAGCGAGCTTGTCGGCTAGTTTTCTACACCAATGGTCTCAATTTTGTTTTCCTCGTTCTTCATTCACACACATTTTCCATACTCGCGATGCACTGCTGCATTTGCAACATATTTTTTTAACGCACTATTCTTCTGTTTGGTCCTATGCATGCTGTGGCGAATTTATCAAAATAAAGCATTTGCCGCCTCTTTAATTTTATTCACTATATTTTACGTCTAATCATACAAATGCTTCAAACGTGAATTTCAAGTCATTTTCGATGATGATGTCACAAACACATCAATTTCGATGTCTCATTTGCATAATAGAAGTTTTTGCCTCATTTTTTATCCTTATGTCTCGCAGCGGCACGTCTAATCATACAAAATGCTTAAACTATGAATTGCAAGTCATTTTCGATGATGATGTCACAAACACGTCAATTTCGATGTCTCATTTGCATAATAGAAGTTTTCGCCTAATTTTTAACTTTATGTCTCGCAGCGGCTCGCTGGCGCCGCAGTGCGACCATGCTTATCTTGCAACTTCCTTCATATTACATCTTTAGGAAAATATTAATATTTCCCGCTTCGCTGCAATTGGCCAATTTTGTGTGTGACGTCATTGTCCATTTCGATGTTCAAAAAAACTATAAATAGAGGTAACTGGCGGCATTTAGAAAGTCTAGCTTGTAGGGGCGCTCTATGTGTTCTGAGTTATTGTCTGTTTTGGTTAAATTTTAATTAAAAGTTGCTGCTGAACTACTGCCTGAAAATTGAAGAAAAAAAGATCTAGAAGTTTCCGAGCAATCCATTTGGCAATCTATTTTTCCCAGCAACCATAAAAGAGTTTGGTAGGCTACTGCGAAGCAGCTAGTCTACAAAAGGGTTACAGCTACCTATCAGGCCTTCCATCCATTTCCATCGAGAGTGTTAACGCGCGGCTACGGCCGAAGATTGCGCTTTCGCTAGTGGGACCCATTCCTGAAACCCCACACTAAGTCCATAACTGAATCCCCACAATGCCTTATAGGCTACTGTTTGATCATCTCAAATTTTTTATCACAATGACTACTCTTACCTTCACCTTTTTTGCTGTTTATATTTTTAACTTACTGTCTTGTTATTAATACTCTTTTCTGACGGTGATTTAAACGAATAAAAATTGAAGATGTGTGATCTTGATCGCCGCGGAAAGGCTTTCTTTGCTGAATTATTTTATTGACATCAGGTTTTAATAAACGTTCACATCATATGTAGAGCTAAATCACGCTGTCAATCAGAACTTTTGTATCAAGAAACTAACAAAAATGTTGGGTACCGGTACGTTAAAACGGGTTACCATTCGCCAGTTTTAATTTTAGCATGAGACTTGGGCAGTTTGTTTCAGTCGAGTCAAAAAATCCGTTTACGTGCACCTCAAAGATATATTTTTTCACGCAAATAGCAATGTTCAGCGTAGTCTGAAGTTTCCGGCTAGGGTGGTCCCCACCTCCAAATTCTTCACATTGACGTCATAATGACGTCATTTTTACAAACGTTTACGATTTTTTACGTATCTGGCGATGTTTACTTATTCGACTGGTGCCAAACTTGAGGTTACAGTTGGTTGCTGAATTTTTGGGCAAGACTAAAGTGACACTTGAGCAATCTTCAGATCAATTTGTGACGTTATACCTCTATGAAGTCACTACTTACGTAATAAAATGTTTCAAAGTTTGTAAAAAATGGCGTAGTCAGGTGTATATCAACTCTTATAACTTATGTTCTGAATAATTTAGAAACTTGAAACTTGTTTCCGAGAATATTTGTATGTTTTTCCACCAGCTGTGTGAATTTCATAAAATTTTGATATCATCTTTATTAGTCAAATTTCGTTGTTTTGGTGAACTGTCATTTTTCATAAATCACTCACATTTCGACTTTTTGCTGTACCGGATCATCAATCATAACTACGCAAAATCGTTTTTTTTTTTTTTTGCCGCGACTCGTCAAATACTGTAGTGAACGAGTGAGTGGCCAAATGCAAGAAACAATGACGTAAGTAACGATAATGGCGTCATCATTGATGACGTCACAATGTGAAAAATGTTGTTATTAGAATGACGTGTAATATATAATTATTTGTATTGAAGCCCAATTTCAAAAAGTGATTAAATTTTTTTAATTCGACGTCATCTGAAGTGTTTAAAGTGACGCAACAAATACATGAAGTCGCATTTTCAAAACAATTTATGCCTAAAGAAAGTCGTCTCCCGCTGCAAAAGCGGGTTTGTGTCAATACTAAATTTTACAGAAAAGCGTTTCGCAAATGCTACCACACACTAGAACAGACCGTACACAAAACTTCCAGAAAAAAAGAGTTGATTAGATACATCTTACGAAACAATTAGATTGCATCAACGTAAGATCAGTAAGAGTTATCAAGTGAGCTTTTGAAGTTGCAATGTAAAATTATAAAGAAGCAGGTGTTTTAGACAATGTGCAAAATATATCATTTTTTGTTATTTCAAAAGGAGATTGCAAGATAGCTTCGTACCGCAAAAATATAAAATGAGAAGTACTTATCTTGTAATGAAAGTTAATGTGGAACATATTAGTAGTAGTGCGATCCGGTAGTGAAAAATTAACATATTGCCACCATCATCAAAGCGAAAGAAAGGAAATGTGGAACAAGTGTGCATTATACACGAAAGCAATGTAAAACACAAAGAAAAAATTAAGTTTGTTCCATTGAATAATGTCAAAGGCAATCCTCGAGAAAAACTAGACCATTTGTTGAGTATTATGCAGGTATAAAATGGCTCAAGCTAACAGTTCTTCAGCAGCAACCAAACTAGAAACAATTTTTCAAAAGATACCAAAAGATGTTGATAAAATAAACGTGAGTTCAGTCGGATATCACTCCGAATGCTACAGAATTTTGACTAAACATGCAGAAAGATGACAAGAACAGCTTAGTAAATTTTCGGGAACCAACATGGAATATTCTCCTCAAAAATCTGCTACTCCCAATTCTAAAAACTTGTTTCCGGACGAGTGTATTTTTTGTGACAAGCTTCTACGAAAAGTTAAAGGGAAACCTGAAAATTGTCAAAACTTTCCAGTTTTTAAGAAGAACATAAAAGTTAAAGAAGAAAGCTGGAGGAGCAGTTAAAATAGGCCTTGACAGATTGGTTCGTAAAGTCAAAGGAGAAAACATATTTGGTAGAGAAGCAAATTACTATAAGACCTGCTCCAAGGATTTTCACTTGAAGTATCCGAATTACTTGAAGGCTGAAGAAAAAAAGGAGGAAAGGCACTCTGAAGCTCAATCAGATCCGGCTACTGGTTACGGCTACGCCTTTAGTATCGCATTTGACTAACACGTCGCAAAGGTTGCATCGCAAGTCGCCGGCAGGAATTGCCGAAAACTCATCCGGATATTCCTGGCAAGTTTGCCTAACTTTCGTTATACTGAAGAAGATTTGACTTGTTTTGGCATTCTTTGCTTTGCAAGCTATAACTCAAAATTAGCTTGCTTTGCAAGCTACAACTTACTTTTTTAGTTATTGATCTTCACCCTGGCCGCGTAAAGGATTTGACTAGCGTGGTAACGTGAACGCACGAGTGGATACGTACCACAAAAGGTTAAATTCTTTAAGATGTATTTATCCGAAGGGATGAGTGATCCCGGCAAGATCATATGTATCGGAAAATGAATGTACCTTACCTAAGGGCGGCTGATGAGGGCTAATAACACGAAACAGCGCTGTCCCGCTTTACGGTACGATTGACTGGAGTGCTTTGCACTGTTGGTAATGGAGAGCTAATATAGCCTCCGAACCAGCAAGAGGAAGTTGTCATGACTTCCCGACCAGTAGGCCAGGAAGGTCATTGCTTTTTTAGTTATTTAAATTCAAAGACGCAAATGATCCAGAAAATATAAAATTTTATAAATTAGGTAACGAATTTATTTCTAGTTTACTATGCGATATCTTCAGTTCTTGTGTATTGAATGGGTTTTCATTTATGAACAAACGCTCGGCACCTTCAATAGACGATTTTTCCAAATCAAGATTTCGCGTAAGTTTATGCTTGGCGAAAATCTTGTTGTGGGTAACCCTATCCACGAAAGGGGCATGAGTATTAACTGAAGGTTTGCGATTGTTATTACGAGAAGGCCGTACAGGTAAGTCATGTAAGGTCGATGTGCCCTCAGGCTTCACTTCAACCTTTAACAGTTTGGTTACCTTACTCACAATGGCGTTAGTATTTTCTACTATGTACGAAACCATAATCAAAAACTATTTATTCCCAGCGCAGACAAAAAAGACATAGTAACAAACAAAACATTAAAAACCACAGTGGTGTCCTTCTGTCACCAAGTTTTGTATCTGGCCATGCTGTTCAATGACATGCACTTCCTAGTCAAGTTTAATGTTTTTATCTTCTCATGTTTGATGTCTGCTCTTGTAATGTTTGGATCAGTTTTTCTTGTTCTTGATTGATTTGAAGTAGATTCTATACAGTCAGACAGTAAATCTTCATTTATTTGAGACAAAATCTTGACTACTCTTAGCTTCTGCAAGTTCAGTCTTTAGTCTGTTGATTTCCTCCTTGAATTCATATCTACATAAACTAACTGCGCTTTCCAGTAATTTTTGAATTTTTTTCATATCGGTCAATCATATTACTAGTTCTTCCGTTTTTTCTCGTCTAGGTAAACCATCGGCTTTTGCCATTGTTTTGAAGTGATGTGGTAGTTCTAATGGTGGTGAACGACTTCAAAATGAACTTTTTGAGGACCTTGCAAGCTTTTTAAATTCTTGAAATTATCAGAAAATCTGCTCAGAAGCTTCAGCTAACGAGATTTTAACTTCTTAACTAAATTGTTAGCTCTGAGACTATATCTCTGCTACTGGAATTGTATAATTTTCATCTGCCAGTCCTTTCTATTCTGATCTAATTGAACAATCTAAAGCAGAGCTTCAAAAACACGTCGAACTGCTACAATGAACCTTGACTGAGATGAGCATAATGCGAAAAAGAAAAGTACAACAAAATATGATTATCAGATATTCACCTGTTGCCGTTAGGTTGAAACCAGCGCCTGACATGCTATCTTCGTCATCCGAAATGAATTCCATTCTAATTGTATTTGTTGAGCTAACGATTGTTGTGGGAGGATTCCTGTTGTTAAATTCAATTCTTGCCGAGGCTTCTTCGACCTAAAACATTTAAAAATCTATGCCATCTCCGATTTACGAAAATAAAATTTTGCATTATGTTACATGTAATTGAGCTTGTTTATAGCGTGTCTAGTAAAGTATTGGGGATCCCTGGATCGATCTCCTTGATCATCCTCTTTGTTCTGTAATCACGGATGAAGTGAGGAAGCTAACAATAACAAATTTCGGGATCTCAGTTGAATTTTTCAAGTTCAGCTCCCAAACCCATTTCTGATGAGGGTCTTCTTCTGGTCGCAATGCAATGCATAGAAACACGTGATGTTTAAGCGTCACAGTTAACCGCTACACGCAGTGCCGGTTTGTCTATCGAAGCTGCAGAGACGCAACCTCTTTACGGTATTTATCATAAACTGAAATTTCCCCTGATATTGACGAGAACCGGCTGGTTGACGCATATAGTGGTAGCAATATCGCTACCCCTTCGGGAGGTCTGGGTTACGATCCCCGGACCGGTCAAATCGGTCACAGTGTTACCAACGGCTAGCCATTGCTGTGCTCTATACTATCTACGAAGTACGAAGCAGTGGCAAGCGCTGCGCAAGCTTTATAAGCGGTGGAGGTTCTTTCCGCCACTCGTTACACACTTCGACGTAATCCGAACTCCTTAATTACGCGAGTGAAATGAAGATTTGACTGACGAACGGCAAAGTTAGTTACTTCAGTCAATTAGTTTCGTTTGGCTATTTACCTTATCAATTTATGGTTACTACTAACAGCGAGTAAGCGTTTGGCAGAAAGAGTATGCACAGTATTGTGCAGTGCACTCTTGTGCAACTTTTCACGGTTGATATAGGCTACCGGTACAAAAAAAAGCAGTAATCGCTGCTTTGTAAGACCACTATGAACCTTTTTGGCCTCAATAAGCGGATCAGAGTTTTCGTCATTCCAATATGGTTAGCTTCTTAATTGGATATGCAAGAATCCAGTTAGTAGTACAAGTACCACCGATATTGCTGTTTAAACAAAAATACCTTAAAACCAATGCTTTGCTTTTGAATGAAATTTAGGCGGGCGGCATATAATGAGCAGTTAGTTTCGGTCAAGTTAGAAATTTTGCGACCAAAAAGACTTACGTATAAGCACGAAATAAAAGATGCAGGTCAAAATGTAAAACCTCAGCAAAGCTAATGGGTTCGCTTTTACGTCACTCTGCGCAACCTCGCGTGCTCGCTGCAAGTTCGATTAATTCTAAAATGGTCGCCTGGACCTGGTTCAATTTACGCTGGCTGTTCTGGTTCCACAATTGGTAAACTACAGTTCAATTGCGACCTCTGAGTTCACATTGTTAAAGACAGAAGTGTAAAATTTATTATTGTGTAGTTGTGCAAGCTACTGCTTTTATATAGCCCAGTGGCCGGCAACCTGTAGGCCGCGGCCCAACTGTAGGCCTTTTGGCAATTCTCGAGGGCCGCGGGCTATTCGGTTTTACAAAGTTTTTGTGGGCCGCATGTTAGCTGCAAATAAAAAGCCCACACAAGTAATAATAAAAACCTGCCCCTTGATGCTTTGCGTGTAAAACAATCCAATGCTTTTTCTCCCGGCAGAGGGCAGTAGGCCTACATGGCTACAAAAGCAAAACTCGTCGCAGGCAACCATGCACACAAACGGGTGCCGTGTGTCTGTATCTCTTTGATGCAATGCTCGCTTTCTTTCTTTTGTTCTATGGATGCGAGCCAGTGAGTTGAAAGAAAAAGTACGCGCTTTGCATTTTCTCTGCATTTAAAAGACAACGCACCGTTTTTTTCATTTTGTAGTTTGTAGTCGTGCTGTACAGTATATTCGTTTTGTAGTCGTGGTTTTAAATGTAGTGGGCCTTCAATAACTATTCAAAGGGTGATCTGGGCTGCGTTAAAAAAAGGTTGCCGACCACTGATATAGCCTAATCAGAAATAGCTAGGTGCTGTAGTATGTGAAGATTACGTTTAATGAGGCTTGGTCTAGAATTCTGGCAAAGCGATGTACCAGTATTCTGTTTTAGCGTATAGCCTAGTTTTCTAGTTTTGAGTTGTGCCAGCAATCAGTATGTGGTGCTTTCTAACGATTCCGTTTGAATATATGCTCCAGGGGATTACCGGTAGGCCAGGGCTCTGTACCTGCATCAAGCTGTAGTTAAGCAAAGCGTGTTTGAGTAAAAGAAATACAGTAGAATCCGCTTAATAAATCCAGCCGCTTTATGCATCCAAATTCCTTGGAACGGAATTTTCCTGACCCTTTCCCATTGAAAAAAAATCCGGTTAATAAATCCATCCTCCGCTTAATAAACCCAAATTGCATTACGATCGTAGGTATTTGTTCATAAATAGGTGCAAACAAACGGCAATTTGAGCAGGCTTCTGTATTTTCAACTACTGTATTATTGAACAAACGATATGCAGCTGTCATTTTAAAGTAGTCTGAATTGGAATAACAGCTTTTTCTGTTCTAATAAATGATGGAAATCGTTAAACTGAGTGCATTTTTACCTCCTAGGGGGGGTTTAGATATCGTTATAGAAAGAAATTCGGTTAATAAATCCGCCGCTTAATAAATCTAAAATCGACTGGCCCATGGTGGATTTATTAAGCGGAATCTACTGTATTACAAAGAGAAGAGAAGAAAAAAGAAAAAAAAAAGAAAGGTACCTGAAGCCTACAACCTGGCTAAAGTACAACAACCCGGTACATGGCCATCCATTTTTGCAACACAAGAAACAAAATAGCTTTCGCAATAAAACAATAACTTTCTCCCAGGTAGCAAAAAAACTTAAAAAGACTGAAGAGAGCCTTATCGTGTGTTCACATGAACAACGAAAGTGGAGCTTAGCTTTTTTGTTGTTATATAGGCTAGTATTATGCTGCCTGGATCCATTTTGGTTAACTTGATGAGCAACCTTATGTAAGAACAAACAAAATTCCGTTCCACTTTGTTCATTGTATGCACACCCACGTCATTGGTGGATGCGGGCTTATCCTTCCTTCATTTTTTTGTGATACGTAGGCCTATCAATACATTAAAAACTGCATCTTCTAAAAGCACAAAACTGCAAGAGAAGCAATTATTAAATTGTTACCCCTCGTACAAAATTTCTGATCTGTCCCTTCCCTTTTAATCACAGTACAACAAAATGTTACAATGTTCGAATTTGACTTGCCGCAAAACCATCGTGGTCGTTAGGATCCATCACATCAAAACTCCCTTGAAAGTCAAGGAGTATCCGATATCCCGGTGCAGCTGTCAGAGTCCAATGACAAAGCACATTAATGGGGTAATTATCAGGATATTCAGGTGTCTGTATCACGAGTGGAACATCCGTAACATTAGCTGCGAAGCCACATGCTGCAATACAGAGAGAAATTATTAGGCTCTAAAGAGTTGCTACTTTATGATAGATCTCATTGCATCAGTAAGCAACAGCCAGTTTCAGCAAAGCACGTTCGGCAAAAAGTGGTAGTAGTTGTAATAAATTAATTCAAATAAAGCTTTATTAAATATTTCTTGAATGGAACAAAATCTGTGTGCAATGTGCATTGTTTCATAAAGTACCCTTACGTTACGGCCTTACCTTACCACACTTAGTGTAAGGTAGCTGTTTGGTAAAGCAAAAACGTAGTTTGTGAAAGGCGTATGCGCAAAACTAGCATTTATTTTTTGGGGCCGCCCTACCAACTGCTCCTAAAGGTTTTTATTGCTTTTGAGAAGGTTGCAGAATTTACCGTAGTGTTAGAGGCACAGATAAGGCCCTTTTCACTTGAGGTCGCAGCGTCTTTGAGTCGCGCCTCAACAATTTCAGTCGCCCTAACGAGGCATCATGACGGCGACACATTTCAGCAATAAAGATGTCCGGGGAAAAGAGGATAGTTGCCGTCCAAAACATTTCAAGTAACAGTGTCAATGTAGAGATTTACGTCGATCTTAAACCAGGGGGAGGGGGGCAACAGGGGACAGATTATTGCCACCAAAGACCTTTTTAATCTTGGAGATCGACCATACCAGCCATTTTGGGGGGGAGAGGTATCAACCTGATGGAAGTACTGTTTTGCTGGGTAGCTGCGCCACTGCCTGTGGAAGTTGTCGTGAGAAAAGTTGTCCGTACGAAAATATTTATGAAATGCCCAAAAACTGTTGCTCTCCTATGCGTGCATGCGCTTAGCGAAATACGATACGACAAAAGAATGAGATAACGGTTGCTTTTTAACTCTTACTTTCCTTGTCGTCAACACACTTTCGAAATCCAGTGCCAGCAGTACAGGGCTTAAGCACAAAACTTTTTTTCTAATTTCGCACTGAATCAGGCCAGATACACAACTAACAAAAATATTTGATTTCGTCTTGAGGCATTGTCAAAGTTAGAAAAAAAAGAGTTAAAACCCGAAAAAAATCTGCAAAAACACTTCAAAAAATGGTTTTCAGTGTAGTGAGTTTTGTTTCTACTTTTGACTCTAGTTTTTTCATTTTTTCCCTGGTACTACAAATCCTTGTGAACCTGGACTGATTCAAGTGCAAACTTAAAAGTTTTTTAAACTAAATCAGTCAAGCAGTGAATCGGTAGGTTTTACTAATCGCAAAGATCCTTTTTCAGGTCAGAAATAAAATGCATTAAAAAACCTAGAGATTAAATTTAAGATTTTTTATTTTATAGATAGTTGGAGGCTGTCTTTGTGTCAATTCTCCAAACTCAGACACACGAACATTTAACCTATCCAAGATGAGCTAACCAATTTCGCTCCTTAACTGTATATAGACTGTAGGCTATTGGGTCTTTTAATTATGGTAACTGTTTTTAAACCTTTTTTTATTCAAAACAAAATAGCAGTACAAGCGATTCGGGTATAGCCTCAAAATAAAAATTTTCATCTGAAACTTTAATTTAATGCAATGATTTCTTATTTTTGAAAACGCCTATAATAACAAATGTCTGAGCGAATACAGGTAGTCGACTTACGACCTGCTCGACTTTACGACCGCTTCCCTGGCAAGGCTAGGCAGCCGTATCGATAATTATCGATAATTCCTCATATATACATACATGTATATATGTATGAAATTCGACTTACGACCACTCCGACTTACGACCAGATGGTCGGAACCGAACGCGGTCGTAAGTCGAACACTATCTGTAGAAGGGTCTGAGCGAATAAGAAAGACCGACTCAACAGCAAAAATATTAAAAACACGCACGAAGTAATTAATACTGTAATGATGCTGAGAAAGATAAGCTCCGCGCCCCTTATAGCCAAGATAATCCATAACCTCATTGCAATTTACAAACACAAGAGCCACTGATAGCAAAAACAGTTTTAAAAACGATTTTTAGCTTAATCTGTTTCGTGGAGCATTAGGCTACCAAATGAATTGTTTTTGTTTTGCAACAAAAATAGCTTTTACTCCACAAAATAACGGCTTTTACTACAGTTTTCTATCTGCCTACAAGAGTTAATGGCAACATTTTTGCTTCAACGATTTTGTTACGTTTCATTTCAGATTAGTGCGCATAGCGTCTAGGTTGCATGTCACTATAAAATAACAAGCGAACCTCAGCTTTGCTCCATTTTCGTTTTTAACCTACAAAATTTACTTTTTGCACGTGACTTACCCGGTGAAACTCTTCTTATTCTTGCTGAAGCTAGTGCCACATTCTCACCATTTCGAGCCAGCGAAGTCGACAGAAAAAGCAAAAAGAGGAATGCTGAATAATTCATATATATGCAAAGATAAGAATTGGAGGCATTTGCAGTGTTTGAGTTTACATTACTTAATGCCGGTTGACGCTAGATTAGAAATAACCATTTCTATGTCCAAATAGCCTATATTTGCATGCGGTTGATGTGACTATGCGGTATACGAATGCGGATCCAGAGTTTTTTAGGAGGACTAAAAATGAAAAAATGTTTATCTTGCAGTTTTATGCATCTGGAAAACTGACGAACAATCGAAGTAGGCCTACTTATGCGTAAACTAAATTTACGGGAGACTTGAGCAATGAGCACCCTAGTCCCTCGCGGTCCACCATCATGTATGGGTAGTTTATAAAGAAACAGTGCACTCGATACAAGAATCATTTAGCTGTTTTATAGCTACGAAGCTTGCGAGCAATCCACGAGACAATTGGATTTTACGTATCACAAGTCAATAAATATTCGGCGGCAATAGATTTATAAAAACTTTTATATCTCAATCTCATGCCTACCCTTGGAGGTAAAAGCGCAAGGCACATGACCAAAATCCATTCAATTGAATTAATTTTTTGTTATGTAATTGTATTTTGTATTACATCTTTGTGCAGATAGCCGAGGCGGTTTGTAGGTTTACACCCCTTCCCCATTGTTTCGGCAACTTTTGTGCTTTATAGCCGGTATTCACTGATCTGTCGTAGGGAACGATGGTTTTGATCCTTGCTTGGTCTGCGATTTTTCTGTATTCATTTGCATATTTATCCTCCTATCACGAAAACGCGATCAAAGCGCTATGACGACCTCTCTGAGGAGTTACCGAATCCCCATCTCCCACACCATGATGGGGGAATCCCGCTTAGTACCTTTCCGGACGAGTAAACTTGCCGGCTTGTTCTCGACACTGTCCCTTAAAGCTGAGCGTCAAGCAGGAAAGCTGTAAATAGCCTACTAATTTTTTAAAAGCGTAAGCGTTTTAAAGTGTTTTAAAAGCGTTGGTTTGACCCGACTCGGAATCAAACCCAAGTCTGCAGCTCCAGAGGCGGACGCTCTTACCACTCGGCCATCTGAGCTGTTAGATTGTAGTAACATCACAGCGTAAGCCCGCTGCCGCTAGCGTTGCTCAATTATGGCTGTTGCTCAGTTGAGAACAACCAGGAGAGAAATATGGACCCCACCAGCCATTTTCAACAATGTTTTGATAAATACAATTTTGACTTTTTGTATAATCTCCAACCTCTTCGATAACAACAAAGCAGCTGTGATCGCACTAACCGAGGCACTGAGACCTTTGAGACGCTTTGCAGATTTGTTTTATTATAACATCACATCTGCACAAAGTTATATCATAATAAGATAAGCCTGCACAATGTCTCAAAGATCTCAGCGTCTCAGTTAGTGCGATCGTACCTTAAAGCCGTAGTCACACGAGGCGAGTTCTCGCGCGAGAGAATTTCTCCGTGTGACCACCTATTTGCTACAAAAATCTCTCGCGCAACGGGAAATCTACTCGCTCGAGTAGAGTTGAATATGTTCAACTTTACTCGCGCAAGTAGCGAGGAAAATCCCCGTTTGCTTGAAATCGTCAGCTTGAAAAGCAAATTCGAGTTTGGTTCCTATCCAAACGGCAAATAGCCGCAGCGAATTACCGTTAACAAAGCCGAGCATTAAGTTAATGGAATGCATTAAATGCATTGGAGAAATGCAATTTAGCTTAATAACAAAACAAGACTATTTCACATCGGATGAAAGGCGAATGTGTTATCTATTACTTCACAATTTGAGATACAGTAAACAAGGTAAAGAAGTCCATTAAAAGCGGAATGGGTGCAGAAGAAGTCTATTCACCAAAGCTTGCTTGGTTCCAGCAAGCCAACTCCTTCTGGTCAAAGGTTGTTTCTGGAAGGGAATCTTCTTCAAATCTAGTAAGTACTAAGTACCGATAGTCTAACTATAGTAGCAATAAGCCACAGTAAATAGATTTCCATTTTTTATCAAAGTTGTAGATATCGGTATCATAACCGAAAAAATTAGCACACGACACCAGCTCTCTCTTTATTGTGCGCTTATAGTGCATCAAAATGCGGTAGAAAACAACCCATACAATAAGGCAAAATATTTGAATTGCATACTAGTCACTCTTACAAAATAATGCAACTGACAGAGCTGCCAAGGCACAGACCAATAGGGAAAAAACGCTACTGCGTACTCTTGACAAAGTGCTTGAGCCGCGTTGGAGAAGTTGTTACTTGTTAGACATATAGCCTACGCTTGTACGATTTACCGACTGTAGAGGACGAACCAACTCTTGTCTCCACTTTCTTACACTTACTGTATAGTACCACTATCTACAGTTTTACATGAAATAGGCGATCTCATGACTTCGTCTTGCTTCGTTATAGCCGGTGAGAATAATGCAAGCAATTCCTCAAACTTAACTTGATCTATACGCAGCACATTTATGTGACCGGCTGGATCTTCTAAAGCTAATTTCCGCAAAACATTATCAGAAACTCCGAAATTCCTCCTTCTAGCTACCTATTCTTTCATCCGCATTTTTTTTTTTTTTTTGGACCCAAGCTCTTTCAAGACTTCTTGCGATATTTCGGTGCATGCTAAGCGAACTAAACGATTAACAACTTGGCGCTTAACTGGGGACGTATTTGCAAATAAATAGCTAACTAATAAATAGCTTAAATCGTATAGATTCACAAAACAACATTGGTTTAAATGGCGGGAGTGTTGGCGCAAATAGTTGTTTAGTAACTGCCACCATAGGTGGCGGAAGCGGGGTACCGGGGATTCCCTGTCCCCCTCTTTTTTTTTCAGGGGAGGGGGGCTAATTTACGCGTTTATTTTTACAATTATATATCTGCATGAATGTGTTTGAAACTTAATAGGTCTACCATCGAAATTGAAACCCAGAAAAGAGCTTAAATCCAAAGATGTTTTTTTTTAATTTTGTTTGTGGGGTGGGGGGAACAGAAAAAGTGTAATCTTCTTATAGCAAAAAAATGAACTCGCGGCTTGTAAATGCTAAATTGAGCATCTTAACATATAAAAAGCAAACCAGCGATTGTTAGCATTTAAACCACGGGTTTTCCTCGACCGTGGCCCTTTGCAGTGACTGGGCATAACCCAGTCACTGCATTCCCTAGTAGATGCAGATATTATTGGAAACCCTGTTACTTTAGAAATGAGAGAACTGAAGTCCGCTGGTAGAGAGGAGAAGGCTAGTGGAACGTGGATTGGATATTGGTTGTTTACTAACTGTTAATTCTATTTGAATAAGGTTTTCGTTGTGTAATTAATAATAAGCTGTTATCATACTTTGTTTGTTTGCTTTGCAAGTTAAGGAATCTGGGAAATTGTTGCCAGCATCCCCACACCTTGGCCCCTTAACGAGACCACAGAGCAGAAAGTGTTCTCTTGGCAGCCACGATGGTAGGAACCATTAATGAATAATTATAACAGACCGGGACTTTTAAACTTACACGCTATACGGGCCACGGTTTTTTAGAGGTACAATCAAGGGGGCACGGCTCAGAAAAGATTGAGAATCGCTGATCTTAGCTTTCAGTATCGAAAAAGCATTTTGCAGTACGTTTTAAGACGAGGCGAGATACAGTAGCTGTCGTAAGTGTCGTTTATAGTAAACATCTGCAACTAAACTCAAAACTAGGCCCCTCCATCAATGTATTGTATACCTCAATGGCGTAGCCACAGGGGGGTTGGGGTTACAATCCCTCCCTTGAGCCTCAAGTGACGTCATACTTACGTCTCTTTCTGACTTTCTTTTTGAAGCGTTAGATACTTTTACTACTCTTTCTTAAGCAAAAGTCCGTGACTGTAGGCCCGAGTCGGTTATTTTATGTTAATTGGACGCGTAGCCAGAGGCGGATCCCAAGAACTGGTTTTATAGGGTGATATACGGCGCACGAAAACAGGTACCAATTTTACCAAGAATATGAGCAAAAAGAGGTATATCGTGATAGTTTAAAATTTACCAAATTTTTCAGGAAAATTGGAGAAATACTGACGTTTTAAGGGGAGAGGGTGATCGTCTTCACCTCCCGACCCCAGATCCATCACTGCACGAAGCAGTGCCAGTGTAGCGCTGTTTTCTGAATCTTGTTCTTTGCCGTTATGCTTATGAAGCAATGGCGCAATTTTATTAGCAAGGCAGTGCCGCTCCTATGCACGCAACTGCCCGGCTCGGCCCCTCAGGCCTTCCGCAGGAAAAAAGCTAAACGATTTCAAGCGAAAATCATTTACGTAGCTCAAAAAAGAACTAAATCGCTAACATTAGAATATCGTTTTACCAATTTCACCAGAAAGCATTCCTTTGACTTCCTTACAATAACTGTGCCTTAACTGCCTTCGGTATTTTTAGTTTAAAACATCTTTCTTAAATTTGAGGCCATCGTTTGTTATTATACAACGTATGGTCAAATGTGACGTCATTCTCAACCCCTCCCAATGCGAAATCCTGGCTACGCTACTGGTATACCCTAGTATCTGCACTGACTTTGCAGACAGTCACTCAAGAGAAATGTATAGCCTACTGTATTTGCAGTGTAATTTTTCATAATGCAAAGGGCGGGGCTAATTCTCGGGGAGGTGGGAGCTTTGCTTTTTTCAGACTTAATTTTGACTTCAACAACTAACCTTCAAAATCGATAAAATAAGCAGCTGTCATAAAATAAAAGCGGTGGACTGGGCAAAATTTACGTGTGACAATGCGATTTATGAAGTTCCACTATTTCTCGACGCATCACCTTATCGGTGTAGGAAATAACGTTAATTGGAGTTGAGCTACTAATCATCCCAACTTTATCTTTTCATATGCTTCAAAAAAGCTTACTGCTCTCGTTGTTTCCATGACCGTATACGTGACATACCGTGAAACCTCTATTTAAGCGCCACGCGGGCACAGCGCTCTATTTTTCAACCCTTCTCCAATTGTGGCGTTCTATTAGAGGTGGTGTCAGAGCAGTAATTCTCAAAGTGGGCGATATCGACCCCCAGGGGTCAATTGGACCACCTAAGGGTCGAAAATACCCAAGAGATCGAATTGGGGGTTAATGAATAACTGTGGGTCTACTGGAGCAATAAAGCTTCCAATTCAGAATTATCATTAATCCGCCAAGGAATGCAAAAGACGTTTTTGAACAAACCAAACAAAATTAAGAGGGCTGATTGAATCTCAGCTACAGTAGTTTAAAAGTGCATTCGTTTTAACAAGTTTATTCACTGCATATTTTAGAAACGTTTTTCCATAACTTAGGTTAACGTTTTGTCACTGTTACCTTTTTTTTCGACCGTATCTTGTGATATGCGTTGTTTTTACGTACTTTGATAATTGTTGAATAAAACATACTGCTGCTACTACTAAATCATCTTCAATTGTGATGGCATCATGAAAACTGTTTTTTTTTTCCTTTGTTACATCACAAACAGTGTTGTCGAGAATGTGGCGCAGTTGTTACACTGGCGGGTACAGCAGTTAAGGCGCGTTTACCGATACGCGGCAGCGCGACACGCGATGACGCGACTAAAATTATGAATGTAAGTAGATGTAGAAGGATTTCGCAGGTTTTCGCGTGATCGGTGAACAGTAAAATAACACCAACAAGGTGCGAAAAAATTTGTCGCGTTGCCGCGTATCGGTAAACGCGCCTTTATAGGCTATGCAGTAAGACGGAGAACAATCGTTGTAAATGCGAGAGATAGCCTCAGTACATAGCTTAAAAGCAGAGAAACGGGTGTGCTGCACTGACAGTTACGTTTCATGTTATGCTTGCATCTGTGGTCCTAAGCATATTCGGGTTTTGTATTATTTTAGCATACATTTTAGTTAAAAACTCGACTTTATTTTGACGTGTTTTGTTTCCTTGTAATTGTTAATTTAAGCTAGGCTAGGGGGTCTATAGAAAATTTTATACAGGGGTCAACGTGCAAAAAAGTTTGAGAACCACTAAGTTAGAGGATGGGGCTATATTTTTTGACTAGCTGGTCAGAACTTTAAGAAGATAAATTTAACTAATCAAAAGAAAAAATTTATGACAGAGTTAACATCTAACCTTTAAAAAAAAACATCTACCGTAACACAGTTACTGATAAGTAATCAAAAATTCAATGCGGAAAATCAGGTGGCAGCACGTCCCTGTGTAGCCGTCCTCGTCATTTTCAACACCTTCCTTGTAGTGGCATTACAGGTGGTGTTCAATTAGAGGGTGGCGCTCCACTTTTCAATCCTTCCCCTATCGTGGCGCTCAAATAGAGGCTTTACAGACGGTTATGGTATTTACAGTAGTTGTTGGATTTGCTAAAGCAATGAACTTTAGCTGCACAATTACCCTGTCCATATGTCCAATTTAGTCCAATTTATGTGGGCGTTAGACCCACGGTTCTTGCTTCCAGTTTTTGCATCACAAATTTTATACAGCTTATGTCTTGCTTCCAGTTTATGTTTAATTGTGATGCAGAAACTAGAAGCAAGAACCGTGGGTCTGAAACCCATATAAACTGGACATGTTGTAGCAACGCTAGCAAGCTAATTGGAACCACAAACTTAAAATTTCGCAACAATCAATACCTCATACACCAATCGGAAACAAGTCAAATCTAACGCCCGGGCGCCAAAAGCGCTTCACATATGAACGATAGTTTTTTTGACCTTTGGCTACATTGGTGACAACCCGACGTGTTTGGGACAACGCAACCTACGCTCGACGCAATCTTCAACTTAGATTTCAGCCGTTTACTCTTTCCATCTTCACAGGTACGACGATGCCGTGCAACCACGCCTCCAAGCATTTCATATACAGATATCCACGTCTTCCACGGAGTCAACAGGCCTGCAGCATCAAGCTTCACTTACAGCGGAAGGGGGAAGTACTGTAGCAACGCCCGGTCGCTTCAGCTACATTGGCTGGTACCACAAACTTAAAATCTCGCAACAATCAATACTTTTCACACCAATCGGAAACAAGTCAAATCTAACGCCCGGGCGCCAGAAGCACTTCACGCATGAACGATCGTTCTTTTGACGTTTGGCTACAATGTCGCATGTGGGCAGGCTAAATATGGGTTGTAGGCGAAGAAAATCTAGTCCTTGCTTTTGGCCCCCCCCCCCTCTTCCCCCCTCCCCCCCACTCACACACACACACACACACTTTAAAAATGCTTCCGCCATTGCTGACTGCCACGCGGCAATGTTACTCGTGCTGGTCACTCGCGCGCATACAAGCATACATCAAAATATGCGAACAAAATGCATCATATTTCGTGAAGGATAAAAATTTAAACAAAATTCGTTCCCAAAATGTTCAAAAGTTTCTGGTAATTAAAGTACGTAAAATTTTCAAAACATTTCCGGGGGAGCAAGCCACCGGACCCCCTAGAGCATTTTTTGCTCTTCAATTTGCTTCAAAGTAACTCTGCCTGAAAAAAACTGCTCTTAAAAAATGTCAAAATCAAATTTGGTGCCCCCTAAAAAATTCTGAATACGCCCCTGACATGAAACGTTTTGAAAGAGCTTATTTTCGCCCTTTTCCTGTTTCTGTATTTGGTTTACATTCAACGCATTTAAAACTGCATCCCCCCCCCTACCAAAATTTTGTGGATCCGCTCCTGAAAACTGCAGCTACTGCTATGGATACTACAAAGTTTTGATTTCGTAGTTCATGACCTAACTGCAGAAAGTTCCAGTTAGTAGTTAGCATGGTTAACGATGGTTGAAAAATTCCACCCTACGACGGCTATACCTAGGGAAGAGTGCGGTAATTTGGCCGTTTTTTGTTTTTTTTTATTTCCAAATATTTTTGTTATGGTAAATGCTATTAGCAAACCAAGTAGATCTTCAAAATTTTAAAGCTTCTCGCTTTCATTTAAGATCATTCTTATTTCGATATCTTCTGAACTTTGCTCGCACAGCTAATTTAAAAATGTCCGTTGAAAATGGCCAACATGCCCCACTGGTAGGGTAAGTTGGCCATATCACTTCTTGAACACAAACGATATGTAATATGCAATACAAAGTTCAAAATAACGAATATCAAAACAAAACGAAGAAATCGTCACTCGCACTGGCAGTTTTTACTAGTCGTTCTGTAGAGCCAAGTAAACTTCAGCGGTTTGAATGTAAGTTGGGGCAAGTTGGCCAGACCTTTAGGCAGTAATCGGTCACAAATGACAATGGCAAACGTACCCCACTGGGCAGCCATGTTGAAAATAGCCTAACAGCAGAATGAAGATTAACGTTGAGAACGCCAAAGTAATATAAACCTATTGCTAAAGCGCCTGCCAACCTTTGACCAAAAATTTATTTTTCCGATGTTTTAGAAAGAAAAGATAAGCTGGTGCTAAACCGATTTTTTCAAAATCCAGATTGTTATCAAATATCAGTTTTTTAGAAATAACTTTACTCTGTTCTTCCAAGAAACTTACCTAATTGCAAGAATGAGGCTGGTTGTGCCAATGCACGTCACCATGGTACCGCTCATCTTCGAGAAAAAGGCGATGGCCTACTTACCCTCCTGGCCAACTTACCCCACTCTCTCCTTCAATGTGCTCGGAGGAGATTAGCATAATCAGCATTCTATGAAGTGAGCACGCTGGCTAATGCAAATTCACAACAATCAATAACTGTTTGCGAGTTTAACACAGAACTGTCAACGGGCAGAAAATGATGAGCCCGACCTGAATCCGAATCCTGATTTATCAGCCACAGTCTAAACCTGATTTAAACCCAAAATCAAAAACATCACTTTAAATTTTGAAGAAATTTTGATTGAAAATCCACAGTCATCCACAGTCACACCAGTTACGAACAGCAATATTCATATCACGAGTTCTCTTTGCTTTATTTCAGCGATCGCGAAAACCCTATCACTCACTCAGTGACGTGCGGTGAGGTCCGTGATTGGTGAGGCACTGTTCATTTTAGCATCATGTTACGAGCAATTTTTATTCATAGTATTTAATTAACAAATAGAAGTAGCGTCCTAATAATTAAAATACAACTTCATGGAATGTTTTACATTTATTCGTTATTTACAAAATCCATACGTCCATCGTTTTGAACTAAAATATTTATCATTTTATTGCGGACATCCTCTTCATTTTTCCATTTCTCGTAAAGTCTCTCCGTCTCGATGGAGATTGTTCCCAGCGACGAAAGATGCCCTTCTTCAGTGTGATTTCCGTACCGTGCGAACAACTTGTTGCATTAACGGAAACTTTCAAAGCAAAGCTGTTGAAATTATGCCAAATGCCGAAATAGAAAAGTTATATTTGGAAAGGATACGTCTTGCAGTTTAACGCACCAAGTTTTTAAAAATTTTACGTGCTTTTTTTGTCTCCCCACGCGAAATAGGGTTAAAATTCCTCGGTTTTTTACACTTTGGAACGGTAAGGTCTTACCTCAATTCTCAGCTGTTCATGTAAAGCGAAATCAAGGACAAAAGTCTAGCAATTTGGCTTGGAATGTGCGCGGTCGATTTCTCATACTCCTTGATACATTCTTAACTTCACAAAATCATGTCTTGGTCAAAACATTATCATTTGCTGAAAACAAGAGACAGGAAAAACGGAAAGACAGTTTTTTAAATCACACCCCCACAGCCAATCTTTGCTTTTGTACCAAACCACTTAAAAGGAACGGAGCTTTCTTTCTTTTGCCTTGAGTTCTGGGCTTTCCTTTGTTTGTAACTTAAGGTTTAAATCAACAATTCAGTATTAAAAAGTCTATCAAATCACAGGTTGATCAAATTCGATACTAATTTGCTCACTTTGTATTAACTTAACTTCAAACTATTGGCCTTTAATGCGAACTTTCAGCTTGGCCCAAAAAATGTTTTTATCTTAGGGACCTCACAAAGATTTTAAGGCAATGTCTCAAACCGTGTTGAATTTAGCATTGAAACATGGACACTTGGGGAAAAAAACGTGCTATAACAAGTTTATGTACATTTTGCGCCAAGAGTGAGGTCACTCTTAGCCTCGTCATTGCCTCACGCGTGTACTTGAGCGAAGAAAGCTGCGTGAATTCTCTGTGCGAATAACGTCATAGACACCACTGAAGCATCGATGGGGTGTAGGAACATAAATGACAGTAAAATAGCTGGCGTCAACAAATATTTCAAGAGATAAGACAACTATTCAAAACAAAATACGAGGTGGCTATTCTTACGGGCCCGTAACATTGGTCTCTTTGATTTATTTTATTACTTTATCACGCTCAGGTACAACCGAGGAGAGCGTGAAGGGATAATAAAATAAACGAAAAAGACAAATGTTACGGTCACGTAACCTTAGCTTCTGCTAACAAAATAGTTTAATTTTTACGCATCAATTACATATTTATTCAGCGATAAAATTATTGTTGCATCGCCATGTTTTTTAGATAGGTGCATGTTTTTTATTTTTTAGATAGTTTTTTAGATATTTAGATAGGTTAGATAGCATCGCCATGTTTTTTAGATAGGTGTGCATCGCCATGTTTTTTAGATAGGTGAGATAAAATTATTGTTGACTCGCGGAATTACGCCGAAGCGTGTAGATAGATAGGTTAGATGGGCAGTGCCTCACATGACCGCACGTCCCTGTACACACTGAAAATCGTGATTTGCTCAGGCGTACGGCCCGATTAAAGCCCGACAATTTTTCAAAATGTAAGCCCGAACCCGATTGACCACTCTGGTTTAACAAGCCTACCGGTAATGAAGATAAGCGTTTTCAATAAGCAAAAGCGTTACGATTCTTGGCCCCCTCAGAATTGGTTAGCTTAAACATCGTTCTCCTGATTTAGCTTAAATCAAATCTTCATTATACTCGCGGAATTACGCCGAAGCGTGTAACGATTGGCGGGCCCAGTCTCCGCGGCTCAGCGCCTGAACAACACAGCTCCAAAAAAACATCGCAAAGGTGGCAAACCATTGGCGACACCCTGATGTAGGTAGCAAATATTATATTTCTCACTCGGCAACACAAGGTTTAGTGTGACGGAGAACTAAACCATGGGCTTGGCCAGAAATTTCTTTTATTATTATTCGTTCAATTGTCATTGCTAAAGTAATTGTCATTATAGGTATAACGCAGCAGTTTTACCGAAGCTTTATTGCAGAGGTTCCTAACCGAGGGTAAGTTTTGCCTTCCGAGAGGGTAAAATTTTTGAATTATAAAGCAAAGCAAACTTCACTTTTTAGTATTAAAAAAGTGGTAGTGTTGCACTGGGGGTAAGTCATACTTTTTCATTCGGCAAGGGGTAAACGAGACAAGAAAGGTTAAGAACCCCTGCTTTATTATCATTAGTCTACGATACAATTCCTGATACCGGTAACCTTCGATTGGGGACATACTGCAATATTAAGATAGTTCCCGCTCTTTACTTACGAAAGTATAAATCTTCATTTTGCGCACTGCGCAACACGTCATAAGTAACAGCATTGAAGTTTAAAATCCGGCTCAATATTTCAACCCCCATTGAAATTTTCTGCCTACGCCACTGTAGCAATAACTGAAAGCGTCTGCCTTTTCTGCCTTTGAGGAAGGGTTAAACGTGTGGTTTAATTCAAATTCAAACCAAACTGAAAATTCAAAAATTGATTTTCCGAGCTTAACGTTCTGGTGATGAAAAACCAGTCGATGAGTTTACTAGACACTAGTGCCTTTGGAAAAACATGAAACGGATTTTTCCATCTTCAAATAATATTGTAGGCCGATGAAACACTGTTTTGAAGCTTTTATTTACACATTTTAGGCAAAAGAGTACCGCCCTTCGTCATGACATGTTTGTATTTAGTTTTTCGTCATTTCTAATTAAACCCTGAACCTTTTGGAAGAATTCTAGTAACTAGTGTTTCGAAGCAACGCTGCGTAGAATTCTCATCAAGCCGATCATTAGTTTGAAAATTAGTAAATTGGACTATTATGTGCTATTTTTTACTTTGACTGGAAAACCAAAAAAGCTGTATTGTAGTTATAGTTCAGTGGTCGGCAACCCGTGGGCCTTTAACGGTTTTTTTTTTTTGAGCCGCAGCCTATTCGGTTTTACAAAGTTTTCGTGGGCCGCATGCTAGCTGCAATTAAAATGTAAGTCCATACAAATAATAATAAAAACCTTCCCTTTGATGCTTTGCGCGTAAACAATCCAATGCTTTTTCTTCCGGCAGTACATGGCTACAAAAGCAAAACTAGTATTACCATGCACAAAATCGGGTGCCGGGTGTCTGTATCTCTTTCATGCAATGCTCGCTTTGTTTCTTCCGTTTTATCGATGCGAGCGAGTGAAAGAAAAACCAGCACGCGCTTTGCATTTTCTCTGCTTTTAAAACAACGCATCGAACGGACGCGTGTTGCGGAACCACACACGTGCCCGCTTTGCAATACGCTATCGCCGGGTCGGTTTTAAATGATGTGGGCCTTCAATAACTATTGAAAAGGTGATCTGGGCCGCGTTAAAAAAAGGTTGCCGACCACTGCTTTAGATAGTAACTAAAGTTTAACCCATAACAACAGGTCAGGAGCGCGATTGTTTCTAGGTATTAGTGCAGTGGTTCTCAACATTTTTTATCTCATGCACCCTTTTAATCCTTATCACAGATAAATTCCCCCCCTCCTTTACCGCCCCTTCTTACAAGCCATGGCGGCGTAGTATTGACGACACTGTTTTAGCGAACTGGCACTGATGTAGCAATGGTGAGGCGAGATAGCCAACGACGTCAGCCCAAGTCGTGGCAAATACTTCTCATAGCGTCTGACGGGGCAAAATATGTCTACAACCCTGTGCTTTGAACTATTACTGCTGACGCTACACCAGGCTACTGTCACAACTTCTGTAAATTCTTCTAATGTTCTAAATTTGTACTGGTCAGTGCTCACTTTCGCTTTTCTCACACAAGGCACGAAATTCATGTTCGTTTTACTTCGAATCCTAAATGATGCTGACGATCAATTCAGATATAAATGCTGCAAAATCTTTATTACGCTGATGCGGATTTGCATTCTCATTAATCGCACGTGGTCAAAGAGGCAGAATGACTGCTGAGTTTGCGTTATATACGTCTTTCAGAACTTCCCATTGTTACATAGCAACGCATCATATCAGAAGTGTTGCTGTTTTGAAGGAAGTCCAGAGCCGACATGGGCTATAATTTGTGTGCTGCGCACAAATGGATGGCAATCTAGAAAGTAGCTGAGAGTGCTACAGCACAAAACAATTAATCAACTTATAGAACTGGACGCAACAACTAATGCATGCTTAAATTATATTACATTTTAAACAAAATCCTAAATACAGAATTCCCCTTTGCAAATGCAAAATTCCTTCTTGGTGGGGAATTCCCCCGGTTGAAAACCCCTGTATTAGTGAGAGTCCATCCTTATGAAATGATTAAAAACCTCTACTTCAAAACATAAAAATTTCTGGCCCTCCTGAAAAAAATCTGATTATTCCCCGCCTGATTCAATCAAAAAGTTTTTGGGCGAAATAAAAACTTTTTACAGTATTTTACCTTTCTGAAAAGAAAGAATCATCACAGCAAAGTATTTTTGTGAGTAGAAGAACTACACCAAAATTAATCAAGATTTTCTTCACTGAATCCCATCAAGCTTTAATTATATTTAACACCAGCCCACACAGCTAAAACCTTATTGTGAGTTTAAAGCCGTGTTGTTCAGTGTTATTAATTTACCTAGTCGGATATGAATAATGTATTTTCATCGTAGGGATGCTCGTAGCTGGAAAACAGGATGCTGATCAAATACAGCTAATTGTTCTACAATAAAGCACTACAATAACACTGCTGTGAAGAAACGCGACTGAGCTTTGTTGTTTGATATATTGCTGTAGTGCAGTGGTTTTCAAACTTTGTGTTTCTACGCCTCCCTTACAGACATTTAGTCATATGACGCCTACCCCCATTTTATAAAATAATAAAAAAAAAAATATATTAAAAAAGTGCTCTACACTTACGCGTTTGCAGCAAAGAGCGATATATCTCACAATTTATAGCTGATTTTATGATCTCACTATAAGGTCCCTGCGTCTAATAAGGCCCGACTCCTAATAAGGCCCACCGCTAGGATCTTCTTTCCAGGAGCAAGTAAAAATTTCGTTTTGGCTTTTACTGAAAGCTAACATAAATTCACTGCGGTTTACCACATTTCAACTTTTTCTATCAAACCATTATTTCTCTAGAGCTAAAAGAATTTTTTGAGAAATAAGGTTAGCGTTGGAAGCAAAATTTGTAAAAGTTCGAACTGTAATTTTAAGCAGTTGAAGGCGAGTTTTTTTTTATTTAAAAATTTTGCATAAAAGTACACTTACTAGTGAATAAAAAATGCGGTTTATTACAAAAAAATTTTTTGACGTAATGAAAAGCTAAGCAGTTTGGTGGGGAAGGTAGATGTTCCTAATAGGGCCCACGTGGTTGAATAGTCTTGTTAGAGTATCAAGGTGCAGGTGCAGTCAGGTTACTGCAGCAATTCAGTCAAATATTGTCAAGACTTGTTATTAGATATAACTATAGATTGTTGAATTTAAAGCTGATTTGTGATTAGCTAAACATACTTAAACAGAGCCGGCGGCAGAGCACTCGACTTAGGGGGGCCAATCGTTTATCAGGGGGGGGGGGGCTACAGTTTGAAATTAAGCACAATTGCCGCTTTCTTCAAAAGGGTAAGCTTGTTTATTGGGGGGCAAGCATGTCGATTGGGGGGGAGGTAGGCCTATTCCCTGGCCCCCTTGGCGCCTGCACTTAAAGCTATGTTTATGTTTCGGTAGGCTTACTATAGCACCAGTACTGTTTCTGTTATATATTTAATATTTTGGACTAATTTTCGTCCTCTTAGAAGTTGTTGACTGGTTGACTGACGAAAGATGAAAAAACACCATTTAGTGTCTTTCGGAACGATATAGCAAACAAGTTTGCTTTGTTTTCTATAGTAGCATTTTGTGAGTTTTGAAGTGTTTGGTTTGACCCGAAACGAGATTGAAAACTCAAGCCTCTGGTTCAATATTTTCTAAACATAGCTTGCCATTTTAAATTCTTGAGGCTTTATGAGCATACCTTGGTAATTACTGCATAATTGCAGTGTTTTAATGGTGAAACTTAAGAGAGGAACTGTGGCCCACTTTTGTAATTTTTTGTTTTGCTTATAAAAATCAAGTAAATGATCATTTTGCCATATGCTTTCATTGTGTGATGATCATGAACCCCTACTTATAAAATACCAACTTTTAAGCAAATATTTCAAGCAGTGGTTGAATTAGAGCAAAAATCGTGTTAGCGGGCCTTATTAGGCACATGTACCTTAATAGATTTTAATTTTGATGTATTTACTACATTGTTTTTTGATTATTTATCCATTACTTTTCGATTAAACAAGATAAATAACTCCTCTCCTACGGATTGCCACCTTAACGTGGTGGGGAGGTTTGAGTTTTCAATGATCCTTAGAGCAGTGCCGTCGGTAGAGTTTAATCATTTCCATCAGGGTTATCCATGGCGGTAAGGTCGAAGGAGAGAAATAGACAAAGAAGCAACGCAATGCTGTGGCTAAATGGAAAGTTGTAGCAACAATATTCAAGCTGCATCGGATCGCGCGCAGGAATAAAAAGGTCCGCATTCGAGTTTTAGGCGGAGGGACTCGTTCGAAAAATAAGCTACAGTTTCCCCCACAAGCTGATCGTCACCGGAAACCCACCAACGTAGTCGCTAAGCGTTTGGGGAGGCAAATGGGGGCAGCACACACAAAATATACTCTAGTTGGACCAAACTGCCGGAACCTAGCTATTGGGAACTGGAACGTTTTGTCACTGACAGGAAGAGCAGGAGCTTGTTTGTGAAACCCAACAGTATCGCCTTGATGTTGTGGGAAGTTTATTAACAAAGCGCCGGGGTTCTGGAACTGTCGAGTTGAACGGTGGGTGGAAAATTTTCTACTGAGATGTTGATGCAGCAATGTCTGCTCAAGCTGGTGTTGGCTTACTTGTGAGCCCCAACATAGCTGAGTGTGTCGTTGACTGGGTACCACTGGGAGGAAGGGTTTGTCTTCTAAAGCTATGGCTGCAGGAGCGATCTCTGTGTATCTTGCAGGTGTACGCACCTAACATAAAATCACAGTACGAAGCCTTTCTGGAGGAAGTTGAGGTTGCATTGGGAAAAGCAACTTCATCAGAATCCCTTGTCCTTTTGGGCGATTTCAATGCACATGTGGGCATCGATTATGCGACCTGGAAAGGTGTTATTGGGCAACATGATGACCTTGACATTGTAGGCCTGGTCACACGAGCGAGTATATCGCGCGATTGACTCGCGCGAGTAACTCGAGCGAGTCAATCGCGCGGGAAATAATTACTCGCGAAAAGTGGTCACACGAGCGAGCTACTCGCGCGAGTGTTTAGCTGCGAGTAACGTTACCGTCAGAAAGTTACCAGCCAACCGTTCGCGCCATTATTATGCTTACTGTGAATCTGATTAATTTGGACGTAGCAGTATCCATTTATATGTTAGATTATTGTGGTACAGCGGTATACCACGAGTTAAGCGCCTAGTTGCTAAGCGTTTAATTCAGTTAGCTTGCGCCGAAATATCGCAAAATTGCTTGAACAAGTATGAATCTAAAAGAACAAGAAAGTGGGTGAAAAGATGGTCGGTAGATTACATCTGTGCTCATGCCGAATAGATTTTTTCATTTTATTAACTTCCCCTCTGCAACTATCTTTCATGTTTTTAATTTTTTTTTTTTCGAAGCCTCACCTCATGTAACACCAGACCAGCATCAGTTAACTTGTGCAATAGCTTTTTTAAGCTCGCTACCTCGGCATTTTTATTGCAGTAATTTTGATGACTCGTGTTCCATAAACTTTCAAAATTGCGAAAAATGTCCAAGAAAATCACAATTTCAGAATTCGATTACTTCATATGAGCTAACAGCAGCTGCAAGCTTCGAATTTGTTTTTCCATGCCGGGTTTTCTTTCGAACAATTAAAACTAATATGTCATCGTAACGTTTTCTCTTTTTCGAACAATTGCAACTGTTACGTCATAATGAAGTTTTTTAAACAGTTACAACTGTTACGCAATAAAAATTTTTTTTCTTTTTTGAACAATTGCAACTATTACCTCATCAGTGTAGGTAGCAAACGGAAATTTTCCTTGCTACTCGCGCGAGTAAGGTTGAACATGTTCAACTCTACTCGCGCGAGTAAATCTCCACTCGCGCCAGTGATTTTTCGCTGCGAGTAGGTGGTCACACACAGCGATTAACTCGCGCGAGTTATTCGCGCGAGCCAATCGTGCGATTGACTTGCTCGTGTGACCAGGCCTTAACCAGAACGGAAGGTGTTTATTGCAGTTCTGTGCCACCAATGGACTGTGCATAATGAACACATTTTTTCAGCACAAAAGAATTCTTAACCACACCTGGTACAGAGACTTTTTGGAACAACGCTCCCTGATGGATTTTTGTATCGTTTCGGCGGACTTGTTTTCTACCGTGTCTGATGTTCGTGTTAAAAGAGCGGCGAAGTTGTCAACTCATCACCACCTGGTTGTCTGCACTTTGAAAGCTTTGAAACCCTTGAAAAAACAAAAGACTTTTCGATTACGAAAAACTTATAGAATCCAACGGGAATCATTGGCTGACAAAGAGGTACAACTGCATTTGCAGACAACATTGCATCTACAGCAAGTTCAAAGAACTTCCGACCTCTACTGCAGACATTGAAACTGAGTGGTGTTTGTTTCGAACAGCAGTCATTGCGTCCGCTACTAACTGTTGTGGACGTAACCGTGTTGGAGGGATGAAGAGTAGCGAGAAAAGAACTCCTTGGTGGAACAAAGAAGTTAAAGAAGCTATTCGTGCTAAAATGTGGCCTGTAAGGCATGGCTTACAAATAAGTCATCACTTCCACTTCGTTCGCAATACTCTCAAGCACGTAAGGCGGCAGCCACAAAAGTTAAACTGTCTAAGGATAGGGCCTGGAAGGAATTGGGACAAAGATTAGACAATGATTTCAAAACGGCAAACAAAGTATTCTGGTAGACCATTCGCCGTTTGCGTGGAAAAAGATCTCGAGCCGCTTTCTTCATCGAAGATTCAAATGGTGTGACTCTGAAAGATCAAGATGCTGTTTTGAATCAATGGAGAGACTGCTTTAGTGATTTTTTGAATCCAGTTGATGCTACACCGACACAAATTCACGAGGAACAGGTTGGGGAAGATATTCAGGTATCCCAAGCAGATGTGAATGCAGTTATCAAATCATTGAAAACTGGAAAAGCACCTGGTGAGGATGATATCAGACCTGAAATGTTAAAAGCAATGAACATATTATGTGGTGTTCGTTGGCTGACTCGTGTTTGTAAGGTGGCATGTAGGCTGGGCAAGCACCAAAGCAATGGCAAACCAGTGTGATAATTACCTATCCACAAGAAAGGAGATAAGAAAAAATGCACCAATTATAGGGGCATATCCCTCATCAGTGTCCCGGGTAAGGTCTATGCCAAATGCCTTGAAAAGAAATGCCGTGAAATATTGAAGCCTAAACTAACGGATGCTCAATGTGGCTTTCGTCCTGGCCGAAGCACAATGGATCAGATCTTTGCCTTGCAGCAAGTCTTTGAGAAGTCGTGGGAATATGCAAAAGAGGTCAATGCATGTTTTGTTGATCTTGAAAAAGCATATGATCGCATTCCTAGAGACAAGCTTTGGGCGATGCTGTTACAGGCAAATGTTTTCTGTTTGATTGAAATTTGTGTTTGGGAAGTTGCCACCATTTTCCAGCCGGCTATCCCCTAAAATGTTATCGCGACTGATGATGCCGGGGGTAATTCACATATCTCGGTAACCACTGGTCGGAGAGTAATGACATATGGCTTAAAATCTGCGGAAATACCATGTTTTTATCTGTGCTAAGTAGAAACTTTTATCTCTTTTCAACAACAACAAAAAAAAAAGTTACAGCCGAAAAACAAAAATTGCGATCATTTTTGGTAAATTTTTTGAAAAATTCATTTACGAGTAATTGAGTGAGAAGCACAGACGTTTGATTTTGACTGTAAAACTGATTCCTTTCACATAACTAACACCGTTTGTGGTTTGATGTTTGAGGCCTGGTGTAACAACGTTACACATTCACTTGATCTAACAATATTTCGGTATAATGCCATATATCGCCGTGTAAATCAACTAATTGGTATCTTATCTATAGATTCTGAAAATGGGACACCTCGTTCCACATTGGAAAACTCCTCGCCATGTTGAATCTCCTGAGAAACTCCTCGTCACGTTGACACCTCGCCATGTTGAAATTTAGTCTATAAGGAACTGGTCAGCACTTCAACCTAAACAGCTAAACTTGACTGCAAAGAAGTCTTAAGTATCACGCTGCTCACTAGTTCGAAAAATTGACTTTTGGGTATGGCTACCTTCAAATGTATGTTGAAATTTTTAATAGTTTTTTTTTTGCAAGCTGTAATCCTATTGCCTAAGTATTCTATCGCAAAACTGCGTCCGAATCAAACGATACTACCACCAGCACTGACACGTGCAACCGCCTAAATTACGACGGTGCTGATCTGCTGCCGCCTAGTCTAGATTTTGTGAAATCGCGTTGTCCCATTTCGGAAAACGTCCCATCTTGGGCTACCTTCCCCTAGTAGAATTTATTTTTGTTTGGAAAGTACGTTTATTTTTACGTTTATGCAAATTTTTTAGGGGGACTATCTGAGGTGTCGCAGGTATCCTCAGTATCACACTTCACACGTCTTGAATTAGAACAGATGTGCAAAAATTTTGAAAACCAGGAATATTTTTATTAGTACCAGTACTATTTTGCAGCAGTAAATCATGTAGCGATATTTAAAATTTCATTGTAGCATGTTTATGAAATATGGCTGGAACTCGCGCGACTTTTTCAATATTGTCGCATGCCACGTGTTGTTAAGTACACTGTTTCTACACCCCTGTCTCACGCCTTTCCCCAGGGCTTTTTTTGTTGATAGCTGGCCGCCTGACAATACTGTAAGAAGAAGAAACAACCTAAAAACAAAATGAAGTTGAGAGGTTAAAGATAAGCAATGTCATACAGAGTCTTTACAGCATGGAATGAATCTTGCATGGATTGGCTGTGCATAGCTAGGCTGACGAGACTTTTGTGCTTATCGAAACATGAAGTGGTCTCTTGCAACTTTTTCATACAACTATGGTTTGCAATGCGATAACAATTTGTTTGATAATGCAAATCAAACGTTTAATGAGAAGACTTGATCACTTTTTGCAATTTGTTTTTTATATCACTGTTATCCAGAGTTGCCGACTCAGCGGAAAATTTACTTAATGTGGCGGGTTTTGCTTATGCTTAGCGGAAAACTTTTACGTTTGGCGGACAGCGGATTTTTACGGAAGTGTTGGTGGATTTAGCGCAGAATTACGGATTGTAAAAAAATGTTGCAACAAAATATGAACTGAATCGGTTTAAATTTTGCTATAAATAGTGACTTCAGTAATCGAAGTTGCAAATGTCATTAAAAGTAGAAGTACCAGTGCTCTGTCTGATCGTGCTGTGTTCAAGGGTGGAAACTCTAACCTAAACCGAAAACCCGGTTTTAAAGGAAGTTTTTGAAACCCAAACTAACACTGACACCGATTAAGCCAAATTTTTGAAAACCTAAACTTGAACCGAGACCGTTTTTTCTTGAAACGTCAAAACTGAAACTGAAACTAAAACCTCTTCAAAATTGTCCAAGGTTTTAGGTTTTAAAAATTGCCATCACCATCAGTAACAGTTCAGTTCCTCTAATACTGAGTGTCAAATATAGAAGCTGTAAATACTAATTTTCGAGTCTTTGGTTTCACTGAATTCGGAATTAACCCCAAGTCGACAACTTACGAAGCAATTGCTCTATTCACTCGGCCACCTCAGCTGCTAGGCCTACTTGTCATTGTAATAAAGCAAAAACGCCCAAAAATGGAGCGCTTAAGCAATCTGTCTTAAAAGCAAAACAGTTTTCTTGGATGAAACTTAAACCGAAACTGTAACCCAAAAACCGAAGCCGAGCATAAGCAAAACTGAAACCAAAACCTAAACCTGTTTTTTATCATCCGCTAAACCAAACGAAAACTGACACCTGGCATCTACTTTTCACTGCACTCAAACTGAAACTGACACCCTAGCACCAGATATCCAGGTTTCCACCCTTGGCTGTGTTTGCGCTGCTGTGTGAGTGAAGGAAATGCGTTTAGTGTTTTTAGCAGCATTGTAGTAGTTGTCAAATGGTTAGGGGCAGACACAGCTAAAAAAATTGAATAGCTTTATTCAGCATAGATGATGTTAAAACAAAGCTGAAAGAACCTATAGGCCTGCAGCTTTATCTACAGTAATTTGGAGTCAATGTCCATTCATGGGTACCGTAATCATTTTATTTTATTATAATTTCATTAGCTTTTTAATTTTGTGTTATCAGCGAACCTGCGAAAATTGTTTTGGCCTTCTTTGCCATTATCGTTGCAGCATTTCTGGAAATTGTTTCATTCATAATTACTAGGGTTTCCCTTACGAGATTTCAGACGGGAAATTTTCCGGAAAATTTAAAACTTTTCAATATTTCACTCATTCTTTTTTTCTCTGCTTTTAGAAATACCCACCGCAAAACAATTGGCATTGCTGTTTGTAAATTTTCCGTTTTCCGGGAAATTTATGTCGGGATCCCGGGAATTTTTTTTACTTTAATAAGGGTTTTAGTGGTATTGATATCTATGATTCCGACATAAAAAATGCGTTATTGCAAATTAAAAAAAATTTTTTTGCTTATTAAAATTTTTTTTTCAAAATTCGCAAAATTTTTGAAGACGAAAGGCTTGTGAGATCAAAATTTTTTTCTCAACTTGTCAGAAAAATTGAAAAACTAGAACTAAGTTTGTCAAAACAGCATAACAAAATGCTAAAAATTTGATTTGAAATGCTGAATATTATATAAAATGTCAAAATGATCAAGCTCGGGAAAATTTCCCGAATTCCGGGAATCCTAAGGATTTTTGGGATCCCGAGAGTTTTTCGGAATTCCCGGAAATGCAACAACTTCCGGAAATGCAACAATTTTCCGAAATGCAACAATACCCATGCCAATGAAGGCCACTACAATCACTATGCTACAATTGTTACGGTGACTGGTTATGGTATATTGTATAGCCAATGTAAATTTGGCCGAATTTTTTGAAGCGGATTCAACTATGCATTTACGCGGGTTTTGAAGTCTAAATCAGCGGATTCTCGTCTCACAAAGTTGGTAGCACTGTATACAACTCACTTTTTGCATGTTGCAACACCGCTTACATTTGTTGTCTTTCAATTTAGTTGAAAGTTTAATGCTGACTTTATTTCGCCCGCAACAAATGTAGGCGACTTGAAACTATATTGAAACTAAAATATTATAGGTCAGTGTCATAAAAACTGTCGGGAGCCTGTTAGCATAGTTTTCACTAACAAACTGGTGTAGGCCAACAAGATGCAAGTGAAACAGTGGCGTAGCCAGGGGGGGGGGGCACCGGGGCACTAACCCCCCCCCCTTTTTGACGAAGCTTAATCTGAAGTGTAATTAAAACATTCTTATAAAATACCATAAACTTAGTTTCAAAAACTTCCTCATCTTTGCCACTTTTTCATTTACGACTAATTTTTGCGCCATTTGAATTTCGACATAACTTCTCTACAAAAAGCGCTTGTTAAGCATTTTTGCATCATAACAGCGCAATGGGATCAAATATTTATGTGTAAGTACAGAGAAAAAGGAAGACTGTATCGCAAAAAGGCAATCGAATATGGGAGCAAAAGGAAAGAATGCTCAATTAAAAATTATTTTAAGAAGAATAGGGACTTTTTCGTTGTGTTTGTAGTTCTATGTGTGTCATGTTCGTGCTTACCTTACGGTGACCAAATCGTTGGGTTTTCTTATATAATGCCGCGCAGAAGGCAGTTTGATTAGTATTAGGTTAGCGATTAGCGAACAAGAGTTGCCTGCCTAGATCTACAGTAAATAATTAACTCCATATTCATCCGTAGACAGTGGCGTCGTAGCATTGGGGAAAGGGGTCCCGCCCCCCCCCCCCCCAGATTATTCTGAGATGTGTCGCTTTTTTTAATTTAAAAAGTTGAAAATTAAAATATAAAAAATTTAGCCCGTGTCATTTCGTTTTCATCCTTCAAACTAACCTCATACACCCCCCTTCTTATACTATAAATTCCATTTTTTGTTTTTTTAACTGTTGCTTCAATCCATCACTTCGACTCAAGAGTAACGTTAGTTTCTTGATCAGTAGTTAGAATTTAGGACACATTTTGCACGCGTTGTTAAAAATTATAGCCTAGAGAACAGTGGTCGGCAACCACCGGGCCGCGGCCCGGTGCCGGTGCGTGTGAATTTTGTTACCGGTCTGCATGCGTTTTCAGAATTTTTGAGTTTAAAAAATTTTTATAACGTGAGACGCAATTTTGGGATGTTTTTGTAAAAATACTTAATAACTCAATATCACAAAACTAACCAAATTAAAAAGGCAAATCTTTTAATTGAACAGCGAACACTTGATTACGCTGTCATTTCATCGTAAGTCTTTTGTAAATCAAACAGCGCTTGGTTAAGAGAAAGAATAACGTCAAGAATCAGGTTTGAGAAGCTACTATAAAAAAATTAAGCAATGCTGCTGCAGCAATATTGAAAAAGTTTAATACTCTGGTCGGAGTTAAACAAGATCGAGGTTTTCAGTTCTGAATAAATATGAGTGTTTTATAGCTTAAACATTTTTGATTTTTTAAAGGCCGGTCCGCAAAATCATATCAGTTTCAAACCGGTCCGTTGTGCGAAAAAGGTTGCCGACCACTGCTATAGAACACACCTATACACGTGATCCCATCAAATGCCTCTAAACTAATAATGATTGCAGCCTCCTTTCGTTTTAGCCCAGCTACTGCTTTTAGACATGGACTGCTAAAGCATTTTTGTATTGTCTCACACTATACTAGTGACTGCACTTACTGCAGGACACCGGTATGTCCTTTGTCGATAAGAGAGTGTGCTGAAACGAGTGTTATGTGAAGACCGTAAAAATTCGTTGGCGGCTGGGGGCTCCGCCCCCAGACCCCCCTTGCCTAAAGCGGCTGGGGCTTTGTCCCCAAACCCCCAGCAATGTCCTTCCCCTATGTTAAATGGTGGGGCCACACTGATTGCGTATAATGTTCATAACTAAGGAGCGGTTTGAGGTATGAAAATAAATTTTGATTTGTTATCCAAAAATTGGAGCATCACGACATATTTTGGTATCTTTTCCTACCTTTCTTTTTCCAAAGTATTGTAAGTCCTTGGCCTATTGTAATTTGGTCCCCCCCCCTAAATATTCCGCTGGCTACGCCCCTGAAGTGAAATACAGACTATGCTACTTTGGATAAGTTTCGTAACGGAAAACAACTTTTTCTGTGTTGAGCAATAGCACTAGTCCACAATGTAGTGCAACAATACGTGCAGCACCTTAATGTTGGGGTTGCATATGTAGCCTAGTTGTTAGTTACAGTAGGCTGAAAGACTACAAGTGAAATATAGCAACTTATTGCGTCGACAAGCGATTGAAGAGCTGTTTCAGTAAAGTTATGAGTTGAGATAAATGCATTACTACATCTCATATAAAATCGTTGAAGTATAACTGGCCCTATCCCACATAAACATATATTTTGGATACGCCCCGGCTCAAGTAGCCCAGCAAAAAATATAACCATATGGTGTAACTTTCGTATTTTTTTTCATCCTTGTTAATGCCAGCACTTTCATTAGATTTTACGGTTTCAACCGATATTGAGAAGGCCAATTTCCGACCACATTTTAAGTTTAGTAAAACTGTATTGGGCCATGCAAAACAATACAATGCTCAATGAGCTCAAGGTTAGAATCCGTCTGTAAAGCTGTTTTTTTTTTTAATCAACCTCCACATATTTGAAATTTTTGCAAAGTCATAGTTTTTCAAGAAGCACATATTGCATTGATTAACAGCGATTTTCAGAATTACCAGCTGTTTTTCCGCGGACCACCGCTTCTGGTTCACTTCAAACCTTCGTTGACCAAGCTCAAGGGTAATTACACAAATAATAAAGAATAAAATTGCATGTTATCGTATAATAAGGATTTTCAGATACACATCACGTACAGTGTCATCCATGCCGAACCTTTCGTCTTAAACTATCAGCGAACGTACACAAAACACGCTTGAGTGTGGTCTTGAGAAAATTACGGAATTTGGGGCTACTTTTCCTAATGAACCTAAATTAATCGATTCATAATATTCGAATTGCACCAACACAACAAGCTGATGTTATGTAATAACTACGTTGGAGAATGCAAAACCTGGCAAAAATAAGCGCAAAATGTTGCAAAACTTTCTATGATAGTGCATGTTATCATCACTACATTCTGACGCAAAATTTCCTTGCAATCACAAAACTCTCACCAAATCAAAATGAATAGACATTGTTATATATACATTCGGTTTGTCTGAACAGGATGTTTACAACTTGAGTAAATAAAAATTGATATGCATGAATTTGTATGGTGTTGAAAATACTAAGCAATTTCCTTTGACAATAAAGGTGTTGTAACTCGACGATATGACATCATAATCAGCAACACTACACCGATTAGCAGCAGAACTGGAGCAAGAAGAATTGCTTCGTATTTGACGATAATCTTTTCATTTGTTTTGGTGCTTGGTTCTGTAATTGACAAACCTTCATGAATCTTATGGTAACAAGCTGTTATAATTATGATGCCGTAGTGAGTTTCGTGGTGGAATATGCATTCATTTAATCAAACCATATTTGCATAGTCAGTGGCGTGAAACATTGAAGTCTACTACAGTACATCCTCGTTTATCCAGCCCTCGATTATCCGGCTCCTCGATTAACCGGTCGTGTGAGTTTGCTGCTGAAAGGCGAGAAAGCACTATCAAACAAACCTCCATCCTTTCGTTTTTCAGCAATAGTACTGATCAAAGTTAAACTGTTTAATAACGTATTTTGTTGAACTATGTGATTTTAAACTTTACCCAAATGTCTCTTTCGTTTAGCATTTAAGTTGTTTTGTGGCTAAGCTTGTTCTCATACTAACTTCGTTTTTTTCGTTCTTTTTTCTTAAGGTCTTTTCTTATCCAGCCAAATGCTTATCCGGTCAAAATTTTGGAAAAAGGTTGCCCAACATGACCGGATAATCGAGGATGTACTGTACTTATTATGGGAAACCGAACTAATGAACTCCAAAGCAATATTGATCCTTCTTCATGATGAATGATACTATTTTCAAAGTCGTTGAAATGATCACCAAAGACTCTAAGTAACTTTAAAAACGATAATCATAGTTGGTGCTGTTTGATTAAATTGCGTTATTTTTCAAATAAAATTGGGTAGAATCAGGCATCATTTATCAATCGCTCGCTCTTTATAAAAGCTTTATTTCTTCTTCATCTTCATAGCACATCTTGTATTCAGGCTTGCATTACCTTACTTTATATTTACATATTAATTTGTTGTGTACCTTGGCAGGTTCTTTTATCATCCATCAATTTTTTTCCTTTCAAGCAGGAACAAGTCACATCATCATCGATGATGGAGCAAATGTCTGAACATCCTCCATTGTTCTAAAAGCATGAATAACATAACCCGTCAAGCAAAGTTGGAATGAGCTTGTTTTTTACAGCTGGGTTTGTGCTAGAAAAAAGTCGCTGTTTTGACTTCGGCTATGATGGTTTACAGTAGATTTATTTCATGAACGTAATTTTTTTGTTTATTGTTTCAGTTTCAGGCTTAGCCGGGCTTTGTTATTGAAATTGACTATACATCAGCCGTCACAACGCAACGAAAAAAACTTTTCATTACTCTAAATTTAGGGGTTTTTAACCTTTTTTGCGTTGTTTACCGCTTGCCGAAAGAACGAAGTGTAATTTACACCCATTGTACCACTATCGCTTTTTCACTGCTGAAAATTAAAGTTTTCTTTAGTCTTTAATTCAGAAAATTTACCCCCTCAATAGGTAAAGTTTACCCCCACCCCCAGTTAAGAACCCCTGCTCTAAATTGATATCAAACAGTTTGTTTTAATCTAGGCAAAATATCATTTGTATCATTTCTGTTTTTGCTCATTGTCCTCTGAAAAGATGTCTGGATGATGCAAGTGATGTAAGCATGCCGCAGTTTATGCATTCAATAGAAATGACATTTCATAGTTACTGAGATGAATCACCTTCAAGCAACTTGGTCTGGCTTCAGAATAGACACTGATCGGTCCGTAGGAATATAGTTGCGCAGAATCACCTTCAGGACTACTCACATCTCGTTTCCTCATGCACATCTGAAAAGCAGTGCTTATTGTAAACATACGTACAATGTTATGAAACATCTGCAAAGCAAATCAAAAACATTTAATAGTAATACAAAATGCATTCTTCCAAGATCAAAGTAGCAGGTTTTAGATTTGATAAAAAAGTCTCACAGGTCCATCGCAATTTGCTCCATCAGTTTGATTGTTGCAGATAGCAACTTGACAATGTATGAAAATTGGATCTTCTACGTTTGGATTCCAAACAAAAGATTGAAACTGGAATTTTCCTGTCGTCAGTTGATAATTGCGAGTAATTTCCGTGATAGGATTTGAATCAGAATCCACATCGCTTGAATTAGCACATCTGTAAACAAATAAACCCAGCGCAGTTACAACGGGCAGCTTATTGTGTTGGTTTGGAGGGTGGTTACTTTTCGTGGCCAAGATTGCAAGGTTATTGGTTCAAAGCAACCCTAAACACTATTGTTGCATCATAGTGATGTTTTGCGTCATTTTCGTAAGAGTTACACTATTAGTTTTCAAGTCCTTAGTCAGATTTGGTCATCGTGGCATACTGACTGCATGGCACCACGGAAATTTATCCTTTTGCGAGAAAGTCTTCAACAGCTCAGATGGCCGAGTGGATACATCGTCCGCCTCTGGAGCTGTATACTCGGTTTTGATTCCGAATCGGGTCAAACTAATGACTTTAAAATTGGTATTCACTGCTTCCCAGCTTGACGCTCAGCAATAAAGAGACAGTGTGGGGCAGACCAAGTCGGCAAGTTCACTTGCTGTGCCGTTGGGAAAAGGCACTTATTGGATAAATACGCAATTAAGTACAAACAAAATACAATACGTTATACAGCAAGCTCGCTTAGGAGTTGCCAGCCATCTGACCACGGTTAAAATATTTGGATATTTCTTAGGCAGCTTGTTTTCCACGCTCTGTCCCCCCTTGATTCTGAAAGCCAAGCGGGAAATCAGAAAATCAATCAAACTTTGGAATTATCACTGTAGGTTACTGAAGATTCTAATCGGCGCTGTATCGGTGGGCATTGGATATAACTTCATCCTTCATGTAAAAAAAATCAGAAGAATGAAGCATCTCTGATGTTTCGCACTTCTAATCTTTTTTTTTTTTTTTTTTTTTTGAATAAAAAAGTGGATCTGCCTGTAATTGCAACCACTTTTTGTGCCGCTTTTAATTAGTCTGGACCTACAGCATCTACAAGGTCCCTGTGAGACAAGTTGTCTCAACTAGTCACGCATAGATGCTTAGACATTTCCCTCCTTACTTGAATATAGGATCTGACGCGTTTTACCATGGCGATTACTAATCAAAAAACGAATAATATTCACAAACATTCCAATGCATTGCACTTTTTACCATCACTAGATGGAAAAAATTAGATACTTAACCACTTTTTGAAATGGAAAAACTTTTTTGTTTTTTTTTTTGTTTTTTCACCTAACATATCGACTAATTCCTAATTAATTTACCCTGATCTGATCAAGAAATACTGAGAAACATCATCAGGATCATTCGAAGGAGTTGCCCAGCATGATTGTATCTAAAAAAATCCAAATTTGTCAATTAAAATTTAAAATAATTTCATCAAAGATCAAGAAATTTTTTTAATTGTAGCCCTCGCCTTGGTATACCACATGAGCATCTACCCTTTGTCGCAGAGGATCGAGACGCTCCAATTTACGCTCCGATTTCAGCAACAGACCACGTGACTCCACAAGGATAAGTGGGCATAGAAAAGATAGACATAAAAATATTTTGCTTTTTTCATCCGAGTTATTAGGCCTATATCAATATCGCAACCTGCAAAAAGGTAGTTTTTCTGTATTGAAATATTCATTCAATGCTTAAACGACATAATAATTGAAACACTGAAAAACGTTTTTTATCAACTTCCGCAAGGTCAGTCAATAGGCTGATCTTTTTTGACTTGACGGCCGTATTGCTTTCTTTATTTTCTGCAATTTATTTGGCGAATGGACCGAAATTTGCTCTATCTATTCAAACGATTGCATTATAAAACTTGACACTAAACTCCAATAAGATTTCACTATCTCAACATTCAGACTTAAAGTGAGTGATAAGTGAATGTAAAACAAAAACTATTTCAAAGGAAATACTGTATGTCAAAAGATTGGACATTAAGAGGGTGGAGGTTTGAGAGTCGACATTGGCAAAAGTGTCCGTAATTTTGTGTTATAGATATAGTGAAAGAGAGTGGATATGAAGGATCACGTGAATTAAGCAAGTATGTAGAAAACATAAGTGGATGAAATACATGTACTAGCGCAAAAATATGATGCAGGAGTTAGCAGTTAAAAATATGTTAAACAGATTATTTCTCTGAGCAATTAAGTTAGTACCTGTACGATCAAATTGGTGTTGTCAGGATCAGCGTTCAGTTCAACTGTGACATAAACAATGTCCGGCACCATGATGACGTCAATGGCGGAAATCGGCATATCCCGAGCAGCGTTCATGTAAACACCCATCGAAAGATCGTAGCTGGTATTTTTTTGGACTGATCCAACAATAGTTTTGCTGAACAAATCAAACGTACTTTAAGAATAACGTACGGTGATCCTTTTAAAGTCTGAAATAGAGATGGCACGGGCTGACTTTTTGCAACAAGGACCGCCCATGGCCCGGAACCTTCTGCCCAGTAGTGGTAACCGACCCGGCAACTCGTTCCAAAAATAAAGCCCGGCCCCGCCCAAAGCCCATTCTTTTATTAACCTTCAACAACATTTAAAATAAAAATAAAAAGTGAAAAGGATTTTAAAAATTGGTAGCGGCTCGTCAGCGGCCCAATTACAGTAGAAAGAAATGATAGAACTGGGCCGTTAGCGGACCTCTAAAAAGACCAATTAACGGCTGGTTAGCAGGTCTCTTAGCGGCCCATGCCATCTTTGCTCTGAAATCGTTTGTGTCAAAGCATTATACTGCAACTACGCAATTATTTTACAACCGTTTTTTTTTCACTTCACAGCGTCTGTGTCCATGCCACGAGCAGTTGAAACATATCTTAAAAGCAATATGTGGAATGCTTATGTTTCTTAAAAGCACTACGTGGAATACGTATGTTATGCAGAACATACATTGTGATGCTGCAGGTACTTACGATGCTGATCCTTGTAGTTTTTGCTATGTCGTTACATTTAAAGTTTTAAAGGATGCAATTTGACGCAAACATAAAACATTTTTTACCCACCGCAGTTCAGTGTTGATTTCTGTAGAAGTAAGCAAACTCTTCGTCCGATAACGACATGTTCTGCGTATGCAGGCATCTTCTCGAAGAACAAGAGCGTTGGCAACGTGTAATTTACGAATAATCCAAGTGAACACCGTTGAATCTACGTTCGTCTACATAAACATTGAATCTGTTCTTACCAAAATTTAGTGTCCAAATATGTTTATTTTTATACCGTTAATGCCCAATTGCAGAGCACCAAAACTTATTCATATACAGTAGGCCCACTGTAAGTTCTTCTAAAAACAGAATTATGAATTGTAATTTGAGAAAACTGATCACATTGCTGCGCAAATACCGCTTCTGAAATAAATCCAAAAACATTGGCCCAACAGTTGCTCTACTCCACAATTGATAGTTAAAGGCTTACAAAACGAAGCCCAGGCACCGTTTCCAGAATTACGTTGCAGACCTTGATCGATCTCGCTAGCAATTCTTCATAAGCATCTACCCCATGGATGATGCAGAAGATCGAAAGAGATGCTTAAAAACGAATTGGAAGTGCCGCTCCCAAACCATCAAGCAAAAGCAATAAAAGCAAGTCACAGAAAATGATTGAATATATCGATAATGTTTATATTTGAATAAATCTTGCCACGATTAAGGTCTTAGGCGTTAAACAGCCTGTAGAGCTACTAATGACCAATTAACTATTAGCATCACTATAAAATAGAAATATCCATCAATATGATATTGAATTACTTCATAGGAATAATGGAGGTAGTAGTGTATCAATGACAGAATCAGTGTCTTTTTTAAAGCGTATTGAGGAACCAAAATGGTCTCTCAAAATTGTCCAGCGTTCTCTCAAAATCTGCTACTACAATAGTGTAGAAAGCTGTGTTTCATATACTGTAAATTGAAAATTGGTGGTCTTTGAAAATTGCATAGTGGTTCCTCAAGCCAAACCTTAACAAAAATACACTGGACAGGACTAAAGCAAGAAGGTATAAGTTTACATGTATGATTTTATTTTACCACAGCAACCAGCACCAACATTAACTGACTTACTACAATTTCAGGATTGCAGTCGCTCAGTTGAAGGGTAAAGGCGTTGTCGCCGAAAGATCTTATGCATTTGGAATCAACCGAACTTGTGCTGGAAACTAAATCAACGTCAACAACAATCTGATCACCCGAATCCACGCCCAAAGCAGTGAGATCATCATTCGATAATCTGAAACCAAAATATAAGAGTTAATTTTTTTCACAGCAACATTTGATCAAAAATCACCATCACTTTCTCAACCAATGAAACCAAGTCAGCATAGCTACTGCAAAGATACACCCTTCTGTGGGGGTGACGTTGACATACAAAAACCATAATTGCGTATGACATGCAGCATTTTGGGAATCTGTGTGGTTAATTGCACGATAATAATTACGATGAGTGTTATCTTCAGCACTTAATTTTGAAACTCCAAATTTTTAAGTGCGGTAATCTTATGCTCATGACCGGCCAATTTCTCATCGAACAATTATTTTCTAATGGTGTGCCTTCACATATTTGTGACGAGCGTGCATTTGCAGTATTTCGCGGTTGCTATTTACCTGCGTTATTATCTAGTCTGTGCAGGCATGCGCGCTATACTTTCTTCAATGCTTATTTGTAGCCGAGTTTGACAATTTGTGAAGTTTTTTTGAATTATTTTTTATAATTCAGAATAAGATCACAATATCGTAGGCAATACAGGTGTGATAATTACCCTGTCCACATGTCCGATGTTTGTGAGGTTTAAGCCAGCAGTTTTGGTTTCTCCATTATCATCAATTTGTTTGATGTTAAAAGTGAAAAAAGTGATCATGACATCAAAAAAATTGATTATGATGCAGGGACTAGAACAAACAACCACGGGTTCAAAACTCACGAAAAGTAGACATTTTGACAGGGCAAATGTGTATGAATCCTGAATTTAGTCTATAGAAATACCACGCAGTTTTACACACATTAAATGAAGGTGCATGAACAGCAAGCTAATGGCTGTCAAGCGAAAAGAAAAGGTTCGTGGATCTCCACCAGCGTTACACAAGCTTACCGTATTTCTACTGACGAATCCAAGCACATTCTGGGAGGTGGAGAAGGTGGAGAAGAAGGTATTTCTGACACAACAAAAGAGCATAGTATTTGCAAACATGAAATAATGAATTATTCTTACAAAGCTGTGCATAGGCACATTCTCTATTATCAGCTATGGTTTCACTACGTTAAATTTAATGGAAATAAAAACTTTTAAATTGATTGTTGCCAGTCAATTATGCTAGTAGATGATTGTTGTGGTGAGTCGAATGCGGTGAATTATTGTGGGTATTTAGGGTGATGAGCTATTTACGGTGAAGGATTATTGTAATAAGCTATTTGTGGTAAGTTGATTATTGTGGGGAGTCAATTGAAGTAGATGATTATTGCAATGAGTTGATTATGGTGCATGATTATTGTGATGAGTTTAATATGGTGAATGATAATGGTACGCGATTATGGTGGATTGTTACTGTAATGACCTGTTGGTTGTGGATAGTTACCGTAATGACTTGATTACGGTGAATGATTATTGCAATGAGTTGATTATTGTGGATGTTTATTGCGATGAGTTGATTATTGTAAATGATTAATGAGGCGAGTAAACAGTGACGGATGATTATTGTGGTGAGTTTACAACGGTGAGTGAGAATATTAAGATGGGTTGATTGTGGTGGATGATTTGGATATGCGTTGAATATTATGATGACTATGAAAGTGCATCAGTAAAGGTAGATGGTTGTTGTTGTGAAGTAAATATGCTGAGTTGAGTAATTATCAGTGCTGTTTGAATCAGCGGTGTAGCAGAAAGGGAGAGAAGGGGAAATAAACTATTTTCCTCCCCTTACATTTTTGTATGAATTACCAGCATATTTAAAGTCTGTAGCAACAGCACAAGTAACCAGTAGACCAAGATTTTCCAGTTACAAAGTCGTTAACTTGTCTGTCATGGTTCAACACACTTTGTTTGCTCCTCTCTCCTCTAAATTTGTTCCATCATTTCTGTTTTTTATTTGGTTATGCATTTACGCAAAGCTTCTAATATAGCAAGACTAACAGCTTAAAGTTGTATTCAGGGTTGGGAAAATCGATTGTAATTTATATTCGATTGCGAGATTTTTTACTTTTTGTTCATTGAATGCACTGGAGCCTTTTCTTTTTTGAATGAGCATTGAATATGGCCTTCTCTTTACTTTTTTTTTTCGGCGCAATTCGATATTCCATATTCGATTCTGTTTGTCCAGGTTACTTTGTCTCACTTTAGTAAATTTAAAATAATCGTCGATGTGTCATTACTTTGTTTTCGCTGATAAATTATTTTTTGGGCCAAAAAAAAAATTTTGTTATTGCAAAGTTGCGTGGCATATAGACCTACTATGACCGTCGTTTGTCTGTAAATTATCGCATGAATGTGAAGACATCACAAAAAATGCTTGGCGTACACCGTTTAATGCTCAGTGTAATATTGAATATCGATTACAATATTCTTTATTCTTTACTTTTTTAAACTACCATTGAAATTGATTATTTCTTTACTTTTTGGTGAACTATCGAATATCAATTATTTCTTTACTTTTTTGGGTATCGATTCCCAACACTGGTTGTATTGCTGCGGAGTGGTACCACAAGCTGTTTTTTTGATTTTTGAACAACCCTTCCTTTGGTCAACAAATATCTGGTTGTGTGTTGCATTATTGGTAATTTTGTTATCTGGTTTGTCAAAATAATTCTGAAAAATTTGCTTCCGCACCGAAATAAATTCTGGATACTCCGTGAAAAGGGACCCGGAAAGATCTCGCACCGGCTCCGTAAGTATTTGTTCAGCCGTAGTCTGCTGAGTCTGATTTGTGATAATTTCGCGACGATTGTTTTGGCCGTTTCATATGCTTAATTTATTGGATATTAATCTACATAGTAAAGTCTAGATTTCGAAACGGTGTTCATACAACCTATCTAGAACAGAATAACAACAAATGGTTATATAGGTTTGAAAACAGCTGACATTATTTTTATGTTTGACTTATTTGTTTTTGCGTTGGCATATATGTACAAATAGAAAAACTACCGCAAATGGGGTGAACAGTTGCGCTTCATATAGACAGGTACCAGTGATGTGCGCGTCAACAAAGTATATTGGCGGCGTCAGCGCTAACTGTCAAAATTTTTGTCGCCGTTAACGTCAGCGCTAACGAAAAAATCATTAGCGCCGTCAGCGCGAGCGTCAATTATTTTTAGCGTTAAATGTTGAAAAAGGCTTTAATACCGGTAGCCAACATTTTCCCAAAATTATTATAACAAAGAAATTGGCTGCAATCGCATTATTTTAGTGTGGGATTTAGGGACTAGTTCTCGTGCGTCGAGCTAAAACCAACCACTCAGTGCCGTAGCCTATCAAATTTAATCAAAAGCAGCAAAACTCGTTAACCCTTTGCAAGAAGCACAACAACCCTGGTAATACCAATAGGTTCACCTTTTATTGGCACGCAGAAATAGCAGCATTGCAAAATGTTTGTCCGTCATTCGGTAACGTTTTGGACGCAAAATATACTTTCCTACGCGTTAATTGCCAGCGATCTAACCTTGCAGTCAGCGGTACTGCAAAAACAAACCTGATTGACGTGTTTCGCGTGATAAAGTCTTTCTTTACCTACCTAAGCTTATGACTCCTATCGGTATCAAAAATCAAATCTTCATTATACTTGCGGTATTACGCCGAAGCGTGGTACGAGTGGCGGGGCCCATCTCCGCGACTTAGCGCCTGGGTTACACAGCTCCGAAGAAACGTCGCAGCGGTGGCGAGCCATTGGCGACATTGTGCCAATTTAATCGACCTTGGTTTTGAACCCCAGACCTCCCGCACCGTAGCGGAAGGTCTGGGGTTCAAATCCCGGGTCTTCAATAATTCAGAGTTGGCCGAACAATATGCCCTTTGCACTCTGCTTCGAAATTAACGGCAAAAACTTTTTTAAATTGTTGCTTATATCGTTATTATTATTTTTTATTTGAAATTTACAGAACTGCTTACGCCATGTACTTATTCCTATTTTTTAGAGTAAACAGACTTCGTAAACTTTTTGTTTAGGAACTTTTTTTACAATGACACAATTAGGCTACTACAAGACAATTGAGGAAATTTTATTTCGCAGGCAAGAGAGCAGAAACCCATAGCTATTAACTTAATTATGAATCTGGAACAAAAACGACCACAAATCGCGTTTTAGGTTTGAGAACAGTTGACAGTATTTCCATGTTTGACTTGTTTGTTTTTGCGTTGATATGAACATACCAAAAAAATCTATCGCAAAGGTGGTGAACAGTTTATGTCTCATAGACAGGTTCTATGCGTATTTGGCTATTTTGGAAACAAGGAGAGACGTTTTGAGGCCAAGGCGCAATTAATACAGTGGAATTCGCTCAATATATCTGCCATATAGGCCAGCCGATTTTGGATTGAATAAGCGGCGGATTTAATAACCGAAATTTTTATAATGCAATCTAAACCAAGCCCGGGGGATAAATACGCTCAAATTAAATATTTTCATCATTTATTAACGCAAAAAAATCTTGCTTTTCAGCCGTAAGCCGGATTCACACAGGCGAAAGACAACGATTGACGATTTCGAAATGTCAGTTTGATACGATGGCGCGACGCTGTATCAGCGAGCAATGCACACCGCGCGCGATACGATCGTTTGCAAGAGAAACGCATAGCGGCATTCGCACTGCTAGCTGATTAGCAGTTGCAGATTGGCATTGGTGCCTGCAGAAAAACCCGATACTGTCCAGTAAGTTCTGTTGCAGCATTTAAAACCAAAGATTTGTTTCTTTTCAGTCAAAAGCTGCGACCAAAACGGAATTGTTCGGTAACACATATTCGTAAAACAATTTTACTTTCATCTCTTCTAGTCTAGTTTAATTTGCAACTGGGCTAATTTTCGCCGGTCCCAAGAGGGTCCAAAATGGACAGTTTGCAAAATTTACTCAGCTGGGCTTACTCTGATTACCGTTGATTTTAAAGCTCCATTAGCCAACACATATAACCTTTGAAGTAAACAAAAATTCGGCATGGTTGATGGAAACTTTGGAAAGTTAAATTACCCCACAATTTTTCTGCATTTATTAGTTATTTGAAATTAAAATGAAAATTGCCGACTAATTCATATTCTAATACAATGCAAATTAATGCCAGGTTATTCATTTCTTTTCAGTTATTGCAGGAATCATGAGCGGCGGAACCGGAGGGACGGGGTAGGGGGGGCGCATCCCCAACCCAGAAGATTTCCAGAGGTGGATAGGGGGGACGGTTTTTAGGTGAAAAAACGTTTAGCTTCAACCAGTATCGTACAATTTTGGCCCATAGACGTAGCCAGGGGGTAAGCCAAGAGATCCATACCCCCCAATCCATCCTGGACAAAAAAAGGATCTTGGAAGAGTCGGCGCCAAGGGGAGCCAGAGGGTCTGGTCCTTCAATCGACATGCTTGGCCTCCCAATCAAAAATCTTACAGTTTTGAAAACAGCGGCTTTTGTGCTTAATTTCAAACTTTGGCTCCCCTGATGAACGCTTGGCTCCCCTAATTCGACTGCTCTGCTGCCGCCTCTGGAGCTTGGTAATTAGGATAAATATTTGCCATTGCGTGTTGTTTTCTGGCTGGGATTTTAATAAGTGAGCTTACATCGGAGAAATAAAATACAACTTTGCTTTTTGCGTCGGCTAGAGTGATGATGGCGCAGTCGCAATGGCCAGCGAACAGTCAGGCGTCACTTAAATTGTTTAAAACGAAGCTCCTTTGGCATATTATTTTCACCGTGCTATGCATTGCTTAAATTTGAGCGCTTCTGCATCTGTAAAAGTTTCAGCAATGCAAAATGCTGAAAGCGATGCACGAAAAGTGGATAAAATGTGGACCGGTGAGAAGAAAAAAGCGTGGTTGAAATCCTGCATCAAAGAAGATGTCTCTAGCTCTGGAGAAAAAAACGTTATCTTGTCGGCTTATGTGAAACCCGGTTTGTAGAACGCCATGTATCGATACCGGTGAAGCACTCAAAGTTAGGGGCAAAAACTTTCAATAAAGTTTGCCCGAAAACTGTTCAAAATGCACTAAAATAGCCTTTACAGACGTGAATTTTCAAAAAATTTCCGGGGAGCATGCCCCGGACCCTCTGGAGTCTTTTTTGTTCCTCAACTTGCTTTAAATTAATTCTGCCGGAAAAAACTACGCTTGAAAAGATGTTGAAATTTGGGGTCCTTTTTTAAAAAAAATTTCTGATTACGCTTCAGACATGAAAATTTTTCAAAGGACTTACTTACGATTTTTTTCACGTCTAGACGTCTACCGTTTTGGTGTTCACAGTAGTAAACATTCAACCTAATTCAAAATTGCATACCCCCACCAAAATTTTCCAGATCCACTCCTCGCCTGAAGTAAGCACGTATAAATCGAAAATGTGCGAACAAAATGCATCATATTTAGTGAAGGACTCCGAATAAGGGGCAAAAATTTTGATCAAAATTTGTTCAAAAACACTAAAAAGGCCATTGCACTATGTAAAATTCCAACATTTTCCGCAAGAGCCTGCTCCCGGACCCCCGAGAGCCGTTTTTTTTCAATTTGCACTGCCGGAAAACATATGCTTGTGAAAAATGTCACAATTTAGTGCCCTCCCTAAAAACAATTCAATTACGCCTCTGACATGAAGCATTGACGCCCTATTTCGAGTCTAAACGTCCAGTGCCGAAACTAGCGCCCCCCGAACCCCCAACCAGGGGGGGGGGCGCACAAAAATGAGGCTCCATAAATAGGCAGTACGTAGTACTATTAACTCAACGTATGATAAAGGTTTCTTAAATAGGCCTATTCTAAGATTCAATATATTTTTTGTCTTAACTCGCGCGATGTGGGGCCTCCATACCATATTTATGCTTTTGGCTATGCGGGTCGCTGCAAATTTTTCGAAAAATAGCAGTCGCAAAACTAGCAACCAAACGTTTTAGTGGCATACCAAGGGCCCCTCATCCTCAAGTGAAAGGCGGAAAAATAAGCCTTAAAAACGTTTTTTCTTCGCATTGGTAGCGAAATGTTAGAGTATAGGGTTTACTTGCAGCATTGTTTTAGTGAGTTTGGAAGGGACCTAGTAAAACAAACTATTAAACTTTGTTAAAACTGATGAATTTTAAAGGCTCAAAACGCACAAAAAGCCTTCAAAATAAGGTCAAATTCCGGAAAATTTTCTGGGGGGGCATGCCCCCAGACTTTCCTAGCTTGGCATCGCCCCTTCGGGGCTCGTTATTTTGTATCACCATCCAAGGAAATTTGTTAGGGGGCCCCGAAAGATGATTTCGGGGGGGGCGCATTGCCCAGTTCTGGTCCTGTAAACGTCCAACGTCTTTGTATCTAGTTAACACTCAAACTAATTCAAATCTGCATCCCCCCACTAACATTTTCTGGATCCGTTCCTGCTGTAGGGTAAGATTTGTTTAACTTACTTTCGCCCCTACCTCCCAATTGAAAATCCTGGTTACGCCTATGTGTTGGCCTATTGGCTATATAGCTGATTAAAAAATAACTCAGAAATTTGTCTCGTCGATCGTTATTCTAATCTACGTGGAATAATGACGATTGTGCAGCTAATGTAGGCTACAATCGCAAGTTGTAATGAATATTTATTCTGATAACTTATTTACGATGATATATTCGTCTATTCCGTCGGTCTTCCTGTCCTTAAAAAATAGCCATTTGAAAGTAGATCATTTGCCGCATAACGTGGCAACTATAGTTTAAGCAGCTAGAGATGAGCAAGGGTAGATCCAGGGGGAATGTGGGGGATGCAACTATGCATCCTGCCCTCGCCCACCAGCCACTTTTCAAAAATTTTTTTGATAAATACAATTTTTCCATAATTTTGAACCTCTTCGATAACAATAATCTTACATCTTGCAAGCATAAATCGAAATGTGCGAGCAAAATGCATCATTGCATCATATTTGGTGAAGGACTCAAAATTAGAGGTAAAAAACTTAAAACAGAATTTCCTTACAAATTGTACAAAAAGCACTAAGATGGCTATTACGTTGCGTAAATTTTCAAAAAATTTCCGGGGTAGCATTATTCGCACTACCTCACAGCTGTTTTTTGCTTCTTGATTTTGCCTCGAAGTAACTCTTCATGAAAAAATGTTTTATCCTTTCAAAATGGGGTCCTCTTTCACCCCTTTGAAAAAATTCTGAATTTGCCCCTTACACAAAACATTTTCAAAGAGCTTATTTATGCCCTTTTTCGGGTCTAACGTCTTTGCATTTAGCTATAACATTCAACCTAATTTAAAATCTCATCCCCACCAAAATTTTTTAGGGGTCCGCTACTGGCAGGGGCGCACCCAGCAAGTTTCAAAAGGGGGGGGTCTAAAAAAAACTTGATTCCGCACTCAGGAGCGGATTCAGAAAATTTTGGTAGATAAGATAAGATAAGATAATTTTATTTTGAACAACTCAATACGCCACACCAAATCGAACGCATTTAGATAAACAACGACAAAAACTACACTAAGCAAATCTAAATTACATTAAACAACGGTAATAAAGGGATACGGAAAATAACGCGCAAGTAAACAAAAAGGTAAGGTTTCATGAATTGTAGCAGGAAGCTGCGAAGGGACTTCTAAGTCATCGAGTCGAGCAGCTCCCTTGTAGTCAATTCAGGCTGCTGGACGTTTACATAATATTTCCTGGATTAATTTTTGTGCTATATTACGTTTTACTGTATTTCTCTTAATCTTAAATGATTTGAATTCTATCACATTTAGATAGTACAAGCTATTAGTCTAATACTTTGAAATAAAATGCTTTTTGAATTTAATTTTAAACTGATTAAAAGACAGTATTTTCATCTCTTGTGGTACCGAATTCCAAATTATGACTTCTTGAAATTTATAAGATCTCTGCAATTTTTCTGTTCTATAAAACGGTTAGCTCAGATTAAGTCCAGATGATGCCAACCGGGTTGTTCGTGAGTGTATCGCATTTATGAGGGTAAAAAAGGAAGAAAGTTTTTTCGGCAGTTTATTTTGCGAATATTTACGCATTAATTTAGCTACTTCGTAAGTATAAAGATCTTCTAATTTTAAAATATTTAATTGTGAATAATAAGCAGAGGCATGGTCCTGCCATCTACCACCGCCCAATACTTTAACGGCTTTATTTTGGAGTGTTCTTAATCTTTTTAGATGCTTTTCGTATGTATTTCCCCAAATAGTAATACCATATAGCAGATGTGGATGAATCATGGAATAATATAAGACCAGCAAAGCTTTTGGAGGTAGCACGTTTCTAAGTTTACACATTACACCTAAGGATGTAGAAATTTTTTTCGCCACTATGCCAATATGTTCTTCAAAATTTAGTCTTGAGTCAATAGTGATGCCCTCAGTTATTTTCAAATTATTGTGAACAGAAAAGTCAACAGCAACTGAGGGACACTGCGAAGGGAGCTTGCGCTCTTTGAGTCAGCAGCCAACCGGTATAGGCCTATAAGTTATATGTCAAATGCGATCGGCTTCAGCCGGGAATCAAACCCGTCGCGCAGGATCTGTCACCTGCGCGCGGTACCGCTAGGCCACGTTTACTATAGTTAACGATGAGTTTTGGTGGGATAGGCAGCATAGTTAGAGATGAGTTTTTGTGGTATAGGCGATCTACTTTAATACTGTAATTGTAATGTAGCTTCCGCTTTTCACTTACGAAGTATAAATCCCCGTTTTGCGCAACCGCGTCATAAGTGACAACTTTAAAGTTAAAATCCGGCTTAATGTTTCAACCCCCCCCTCCCCCCCATTTAAAAACTCCTGCCTGCGCCACTGCTCCGAAGTACAAAAAGGCATATTATCCGGTCAACATCATTTGTGCGTAGATCCAAGGGCCAAGCGTTGGTGCCTCAGAATCTACCAGCACTGCCCTCAAGCTTGTCGACAAAACTCTGTCATTTGTAGTTAATAAAGAACTTCATTTGATGAATTGAATTTAAAACCAACCCACTAAGATTTTAGGTTAAATCAAACGTATTCTGGTAATTATTACATAGGCCTATTAATAGAGATGAAGCAATGAAGACGTGTACCGAAGTTTATCCAGTTTTGCTATTAGGCTGAGAAAGTGGTTCAAGCTTATAAATCAATATAAAGAATTTCAATTAATGAATTGAACTTAATCTAACCCACCAAGATCTCAGGCCAAATCAAACGTGATCAAAACAATGCGCGCGTTCAATCACGTTTTTCTGGTTACGTTTGATTTAGCCTAAGATATTGGTGGATCAGATTCACGTTTAATTCATTAATTGAAATTCTTTATATTGATTTATAAAAATTATAAGCTGGAGTCACTCTCTCAGCGTACATAGCTAGACTGGGTAGACTTCGGTACAAGGCTTCTTTGCTGAATCCTCATTAAAGCGTATAATATCACCGACAGCTGATTCAAACGAATGTTTTTTAAAACTTTTTCTATTAAAAAGCAATGGTAAAACTCGACACAAAGACGAACCCAGAAATTTTTTTATAGAGGAAAGCTAAAAATAGAAAAATGCTAATCTGGCAGCTTTGTGCATAGAGATTCCAGAAGCGTTAATGAATTAATAATTATGATAACAAATTCAAAGAAGGAAGGGAGAGAGCTTGAGCTCCCCTTAGCCCTCCAAAATCCGCTGACGTGACGTGCTTTTGTCACATGACGTAACTAGATAACTAGATGACTTGTATTGTTATGAAACTGCCAAATTTGTATATTGCTGTCTTCAAAACCAAGTGCCAACCCCATTCCTTAATTATTTCACTAAAGTCAGTGAGGCTTCTCAAAGAATCACTAGACAATCAACTGATGAATTACGCTTGTATATTCCACGGTACCCAACTACAAGATTACAAAGATCCATTAAGTATCAAGGAGTCAAAAAATGGAATGTTTTTTCAAATGAAATTAAATCTATCGAATTCAAACGTTTCAAGATACAACTGAAAAAATTTCTCTTGTCCAGTTATGATGATTACTAAAATGATTATTTGCAACTAAAGATTCGAGTGAATTACTGATGGTCTGCATTCGGCAATAGCAGTTGTAGGCCAAGGTGCTGCGCATCTAAGATTACCTTGTCGCCCAAATTCAACAAAGTCCTTAAACTAATCGACAAATTAAACATCTCTCACTTTAATGACCAATATAAATTACACCGACATTGGGTGGCTGCTTGACTTGATGACTTCACGGTCCTTCGCAGTTTCCCAGTCGCAAATTGATGTGAATAACTTGTGTTATATATTTTTTTTATGCAAATCGTGTTGTTTATAGTGCGACAAAATAAATCTGTTCTGTTCAAAAATCTGTCACTGCAAGGACAAAAGAATAACAAAAGGACCTTGCATTCATCGTAGTAAAAAAATCGCTTCGCACGTGCTTTTTCATCAGCAGCTGCTAGGTCTGATACATCGTTATCACAGAATTTTATCGAAGTGCATGGAAAAGTTGCGTCAATGAATTTCTTCACCATGTAACGTATTTCAGTTGAGAGCAAGATTTTGTTACGTAAGATTAAACAGAGGTTGAGCGACAAAAATGTGAGGCTGATCGAGCCTACTGTAGACAAATAAATGCAAAGCAATGAGATCAAGCCGTCCGAACTCATATATCCGGAGGTAGAGAAACTCGTGTTATCTTGCGGCAGAAACAGTTTAACTCTTACATATACTGTACTTCCTCAACTTGACCTCACCGAGTTTGCCCGTGGTCGTTGTAGATTTGCCCGTACACCGAGTTTGCCCACGGTTGTTGTGGTCGTAGATCACATGACTAAGGCATGAGGCCAAAAATCCTCCCTGCCCTTTCACGAAAACACACGCTGCATGCTACGAGATTAATGTTCTCATAAAACAATAAAAACATCGTGCTCTGGTGCCATTCCTGTATGTAAAAATTTGTAAGGTCAAATCGATTCAATTTCATTTGTGTACTGGAGTGTCGAGACTCTTTTTAACTCTTGCTTACGCCATACTTATGTTGTTATTACTTACGATAGGAATGACAACAGAGCAATGTGACGGAAAAACAATTTGATTTCAAAAACTTGCCAATAATTTCATTGCCAAAACTGAATCTCACTTAATAAGTGCCGTCAAACGCATTCGCTCTTTCGATTAATTCCCCTTTAAACTTGCTGTTTTCTTAGCTAGTTGATAACTAGCTTTCAGGAGAAACCTGCTTTGTGATCGCATTCTTGAAACTGTAAATTCTCTAATCCTAAGGCTATAGAGTGAAAACACGCCCACAAAAAATATTACTGCTTGCTATCTGTATCTTTCTAAAAATTTTCACCCTTCCTTAAGAATTCTTTTGGCTGTATCTTATAAAATTTAGCAAATTTCGATAGCAATTTTAGAAATGTTGCTGTACCATGTGCTGATTCGAAATTGACGAAGTCAATCTTGCGTAGCATGTAGAACTAAGAAAATAGTGTCTAATAGCCATCTTCTCTCGATGGCCATCTCTCCCGGAATTACCTTATGGTAAGACTAATTCATCATCCCACTATTAGCAGCCAGCCAATTCAGCTATTACGTCATCTAGTCTAACTATTAGGCAGATACAATGATTCAAGCTTACAAATTAATGTAAAAAATTTCAGTTAATGAATTGAATTTGAATGTAACCCACCAAGATATTAGGCTAAATCAAACGCAATGAGAAAAATCTGGTTACAAGTGGGATTCGAGCTCACGCCGGCACCGACCAGTGACGTGTCACCAGCCCTATGGCTGCCTTGAGTCTTGACCGGAGGCGCGGCTTTAATCATTCGGCCATCGTAGTTTAATGCCGGAAGAACTGAATTTTTCGTGTGCCGGTATACATTAAAAATTTTTCGTTCTCATGTATACGCTAAAATCAAAGCTGGTAAAAACTCACCGCAACCATTGGGCTGGTGAACTGGTCGGTGCGGGCGTAGGTTTGAATTTCAATCGTAATCAGATTATTTTCTGATTATAGCTTGAAGCAAATAGTTATTATTATTATTATTGGCATATTTATCCTCCTATCACGAGAAAGCGATCAATGCGCTATACGAGCTCGCTTAAGAGTTTACGGCCATCTGTCTACCACACCAACATGGGGGAATTCCGTTAAGTGCCTTTCCCAACGGCACAACAAGTAAACTTGCCGGCTTTCTCCACACTGTCCCTTAAATGCTCAACGTCAAGCAGGGAAGCTGTGAATACCAATTTTAAAGTCATTGGTTTGACCCGACTCGGAATTGAACCCCAAGTCTACCGATCCAGAAGCAGACGCTCCATACCACTCGGCCATCTGATCTGATCAGTGAGGGCGGATAGACTTTGGTAAAGCCTTCATTGCTATAAACTCATTTGTTTTCTGTAAAAACTCTCTTACAAAACAATTGCAAAAATTTTTTTAGCAATCAGGCTCTATTAAAAAGAGTGAATACCTCGAGCAGTCAAGTTGAATCCTCTTAATTCCCCTACAGCATCTGAACCAAATTTCAATGTTAGTGAGCTGGTGGAAGAATTAAAGGGCTCTGGGATAGTGGATCCATCAGCGCTAAACACTTCGGTGTCGTTTTCCAAGCCCTAAAAGTACATCCATGCATACAAATGCAGTGTTTGCTTGTTTTCATAGATTTAGCCTAACAATTAGATAACTGGACTCCTCTTTTCAACGACCTCGTGAATCCGAATTTTTGAATGAGGACCGTTGTCTGGGAAAAAATTTTGAGCACGGACGCCCACTGTTCGAGACATGATTCAGACAACCCCGAGCCTAAGGCCAATACTTCGATCGCCGTACTTCCGATAGCGAGCCCAAGCACCAAGAATATCAAGTTCCTTAATCCTGTTGGCCTACAGGAGTTAGTGTAATACATTGCAGACGTTGCTAAAGACACCGTTGCATAAATGCGTTGAGTTGTTCGGACAACTTCGGCTTTTAACATTCACTCTCGTACATACATGAAAAACAGTAATGGGTTTACATTTAGAGTGGTTCATTGGGCGCACTGTTTAGCCTTGCTCAGAGCTGGGCATTTCGTAAACAGTTTTGCAAATTCCGCAATTGCAAAATTTGAATTGCGCTTTAAGTAATTTTTTTTTACTACTTGCGAAATTTGCGTGGCGCTTTAAATTTTTTTTGCTTCTTGTGCAATTTTTGTAGCGTTTTAAGCTCATTTTTTGACCAATTGCGCTTTTTGCGTTGCGTTTTAAGATAAATTTTTGACCAATTGCGCAATTGGTATTGTGTTTTAAGTAGGGATGTCCATTTCAGAATTACGAATCCTACGGAACCGGTTCCTATTTTGAACCGGTTCCGTTTTTAGGATTCGATTTAATACTGAAGAAAAATTGCGCGTGATAAATCTTTTCAGACGTTGCGCATAAACGCAAGTGCGCGCTCGGCCTCGTGTGTGTGTGTGTGATCATGCGGTTTTCGTCGAAGACCGTAAAAAATTTGTGGTAGCCATGAGTGTAGTATGCACCGCTTGTACATATAGGCCTACTGGAGCCGTATTTTTTTTTCTTTTGTTTTTAAAATTCAAGAAGGGCATGCCCGCTGTTAGCTCCATGGCTACGCCACTGCGCGTATATATGCTTCGAATTTACAGTGCTGCAATCCTTGTGCTGGCTATAAATTCATTAAAAATGAAACAAATCGCTGATTTTTTTGTTTTGCAGTAGTTGAGCGGTTACGTGATGAACTGATACCAAAATACTACTACGGCTCTTTTGTGGATTTAGGATGCGGTTAAGGATTCGAAATTCTGGATTCGAAAAAAAAAGATTCGGAATTAATCTAGAATACGTAATTATTCTGAAATGGACATCCCTAGTTTTAAGCAGAGCTAGGCATTCCGCAAACAGTTTCGCAAATTCCGCAAACCGCAGCATTGGCAATGCTGTAGCAGAACAGTCCGAAGATCTGCCGGCAGTTGTAGCTAAATCACTTGACGATTGGGTAGTACGGACCAGGGGGATAGTGACGCCAAATTGCTTCCCCTCTTTATATCGGGAAACATGAATTCACGTTTTCAAAAACTATATCGCCAGGGTCCCAAGCTCAGCAGCAATGGAAAAAGTATTTTCGGTTGGCTCGGGCGTTTTGCGGCCAAAACGAGCGTCGCTGACTACAGAAAATTTTGAGCGCTTTGTGTTGCTGCGGGATAATGCAAAAACTCTCTCCCAGTCGTTGCTCCTTCGGAAATAAAATAATGTTCAAGTTTTTTTTTTATGAAAGCTTAGGTCTGGGAGTTAGCTCGTAGATATTTGTTCTTGCCATTATGTATTGATTTTTGTTTTCGATTGTTATATTGCAGTGCAATAAATGCATTATGCAGTTGTGGTTTGCTATAGTAGGAAATCTTCGAATGGAGCATGATTTAAAAAGCCGCCAGACCAAGCTAAATGCTAAGGGCACGGTCTTGTCCTCAGCCAGTCCACCATATTATTATCAACAGCCGCTCATTCGCGAGCCTCATTTAAGTGGTGATAGATAAGGCAAGATGACGTGGTGGGGTGATAGCTGTTCCTCTCCGTCGCTCTTACAAAAAGCTCCTGCTGTCTGACGTTGCTCCGAACGAAGAACAAGTTAGGAAATAAGCCATAGATAGCGAATTTGATTGCGCTTTAGTTTATGATGGAACTTCCAGTTGCGGTTACGTTTTATGATTAAAAAATACTGTTTGCGCAATTTGCGTTTGCACTGATATCCGCTCCAAGACTTCAATTGCAGAATTTGCAATTGTGTTTTGCCGTTTTAAAAATCTGCTTGCGCAATTTGCGGTTGTGCTTTTTAATTTTAAATTTTTGGTTGCAAAATTTGAGATTACACTCTTTTACTTCAAAAAATCGTTTGCGGAATTTGCGTTGCGCTTAGTTAATTTTTTTTTAGTTCCCTGCTTTGACCTTGCTCTAATCTAATCGGTAGGGGAACCTTGAAAAAACTAAAATCTACTACGCGAAAATAAAGAAATTGCGGTTGTCGCAGCATTACTACTAATGAGTTACAGTAATGCCAACAAAATAAAGAAATTTGAGTGGTAACCCTCCCCCTCCCAAAAAAAAAAATCAATATGTAAGTACAGGCTTATAGCGAGGTTGCCACTGGTCCACACCAAAAAATAAGCACGTTGTTGTTGTTGCGACGACGAAATAGCAGGCTACCAAAAAGTTAAAAGCTCTCTTTTGCAAAGTATTAGAAATCGGTGAAGACCAAAAAAAGGGTCTTCACGTCCGCAGATTCCTATTTTTGCGGTGGTCCAACAACTTTTTCATGTGAACATCATGACATGATTAATGAATGCTGATGTTGTTTTCTAGTTAAGCTCTGTGGCCCTCTGAAAACAGTCCCGTGGCTCATGGCTCACAGGTTAACAAAGCTCAAATGTTAAAAATAAACATATTTTTCTCTCATGTCTCGTTCATTTAAAGAAAAAAGCATTTCAACTAAGATATAATTATTAAACACGAGATTCAAAAATAAGCACGTTTTTTAGAATTAAGCACATTCACGTTTTGTAAGACATTGCCTTGGAAAATAGGCACAAATCACAGAAACAAGAACGAAATGGTAACCCTGCTTATAACGCTACAGTAGCTTACGTTAATGCCAAGTTAAACATCCGGTTATTGCTATTTGGAAACGATTTCTCGAATTATATGTATTTGTTTGTAGCATAGTTAATTATTTAAAAAAGACTTCTGCCATTGTCAGGAAACCTGCGAAATTTGCGCAGCTTGACTGGATGTAGATCTAGAGTGTTTGACTGACAGACACTAACCATAACGAATGATTGGGCTTCGTATATCCTGTGAATAAAAATTAAAAATCGAAAAGTTGAAAACCTGCAATGCTTCTTGATAAACCAGGGTTAGCCTTCGATTTTGATGGGACTGAACGCATAAAATTCATCAATAATTGTTTACAACTTACTACTAAGGCGTCAAAATTCTCTTCTGTATTTACGTCATGAAATTCGATCGTAATTGTGCCTCCTGGAGTACTAGCCATTAAGTTCCACACACAATTGGCACCATTAGGATAAGTTTCGGGATACCGCGGAGAATAGATTATAGTTGGCGTCGTCGTGACAGTCGCATTAAATCCACAAGTGAAACTAAATTCTGAAACATTTGAAAACATCTCCATATATAACGCCCTGTGCGGTTGACAAATTGTTAATGCGTTAACAAAACTTCGTTCAGTTAATTCGCTTAAAACACTGCTGCCAACTTGCAGCACTGTAATCGAATTCGAGTTTACCAGAGCTTTGAAGTCCAAATTTTTGAGCCTGAGTTCGTCATTTTTTAAATTTTCGAGTTCTGTAATTCTTAACGAGTTCATGTTAAAGTAGTGTTAAGCTTTAAGCAGATAGGGGCACAATAAGGAGTCGTGTCCTCCCTAAAAATTTTGTTCAAGCAAAGTTCTAGTTTAAAACGTGAAAGCAAATGAAGTCTTTGTAGAAAAAAGTACTGCCGAACAAACGTTGAATGAAAATCAAGAATGTGATGCCCAGGCGCTAAGCCGTGAAGATGGGTCCCGACACTTGTTACACATTTCGTAAGGAAAAAAAAAATACAAAACAATGAATGAAGCACAAGATCATTAAATTCAATGATGTTCTTTTATCTTCAGCGTGGTCGTGCAACAAAAATCTTTTCACTCTTTATGGCCTGCTTGATATCTGCGTTAAACCATTAAATAGCTACAATAGCAGTAGCCTACTTTAAACACACATTGTAATTTAGTGATAATGAATAATTGATTGGTGGTACAGAACTTTAGAATAGCTTTGAAAAAAGCTGTTTTCGCGTTAGGCTTCAAGAAACTCTTTGTCATAACTCACAAGAGTAGCTTTGAAAAAACGTCGTTTGTCCCCGAAGCTTCTCGTTACGCACTCGTCGGCGCGTAATCGCGTCAAAGTGAGAACGACAAAGCAAGGTCTGGCGATTCATGAATGTCAGTTTCGGACGGCAGCGAAGCGGTAATTACATTGGCGAATCCAATCGAACGCGGGAAAGTCATGCGCAGTTCTGATTGGACAATTCGTGCAAACCTAAATTCTACTGGAACAGTTTAAGAGTATAGACCAGGGATCTTTAACCTTTTTTTGCACAATCGCCCCTTTCTGGAAAATGTGAGACGAAATCGCCCCCTGAGCGCATTGATGTATTTTTCCACTAAAACCTAGTGAAGAGTAAAAAAAAAGGTTTTCACCAGTGGCGCACCCAGGATTGGGCGAAGAGGAGGGCCACAACCGGGCGTGTGGGGGTGAAACCCCCAGCCGCCCGGGGCCAAGGGGGTCTGGGGCGTAGCTCCCAGCCGCCAACAAATTTTTACAGTTTTCAAATTAAAAAAATAGTCATTTTAACACACTTTTTTACCGAGAAAGGGCATGCAGCGAGCGCAGTCACTATGGACAATGCAAAAATATTTTCGCAGTTTATGTCTAAAAGCAGAAGCTTGGCTAAAATAAGTGAAAGGAGGCTGCAACCATTATTAATTTGAGAAATTATAGACTGAAAGCTGGGTTTTAGCACCTTATTACAGGGCCAAAGAGGGGGATATGGCACCGCGCCACCTCTCTGCGTGCACCTATGGTCTTCACGTCCGCAGAGCTCCATTTTTCATTAAAAGCAGGTGAAGAGCATCCACAGAGCTTTTTTCGGAAGATTATTGCATAATATGTTGTTGCGTGTTGGCAATTCTAAAACCGCCCCCCTCACAAGCAAAATCGCCCCCCGATTTCAACAATTGTTACAATCGCCCCTATAAAGGCCAAAATCGCCCTCTGGGGGGCGATATCGCCCCCGTTGAAGAACCATGGTATAGACAAATCAGAGATTTCCTTAATTGAGTTGTCCGACTTTTTCTCATTTTTGTTTTTTGTTATAATGGTCACGATTCAATACTAATAAATCGATTGTCTTAAAGAATCGACACGGTGCATAAATTACAGTAGCAGCAGCATAAGAGTGCAGTAATGCAGTAATTAGTGTGTAATTAGTGTAGTAATTAGTGTCAACTTACTACCAAAACTCTGCTACTACGCTAAAGAAAAGTTAACTCGAAGCTTACTTTTCTCAGCATATTTAGCAAAAAATGCTTTACGCAGGCAGGCTAATAGGCAGTTGTGTAAAAGAAAGTAACAACAGACTTTTACACGAGTAGCTTTTTTGATAATGAGTAGGCCTAGATTTTTCGATGACCAGTATTTTTAGCATGAAGTTGTTACGAGCAGTTTTTACTGCAAAAAGCTACCGGAGCAGTTTTTGCTGCAAAAAGCTAAAACGTAGTTTAGTTTCAAATTTTGAGGCGCAGGGTCGATTTCCTTGGTTAAAACAAAGGATCGCGCTAGATAATCATGAGATTTTAGAAAGCTTGCAAAGCACACAATATTAATATTTGACGAGCGCGTCACGAGAAGCTTCTAGGATACAACAGCTTTTTTATAGCTATCAAGAGTATTGATGATAGAGGTTTTTCCAAATGCGAAAACAGCTTTTTCAAGGCTATTCTGATGTTTTGTACCGCTAACCAATTGTTCAAATATTAATATTTCATTTGCACTGGCAATGATGGACACGATAAATTTTTCTGTAGGCTACTAAAGCGATAACGATAACCGATAATTTCAAAAAAGCCCTGGGCGATACCGATAATCGATAAATCTCAATTTCTGAGAGCGATATTAGTAATCGACAAATTTTTCCGATAAATGTTGCGGTAAATTGTCAATGTGTCAACTTGTGGATTAGTTCTTTGGCAATCTGCCCCAATGTCTTGCATGATGTGGTTGTAGAAAGGATCTCTGGTACTGTTGTTAAAACTCAACTGGTCAACACTCATTATTATCAAAATTATCAGGATCACTCTAATCATTATTCAATTTATAAGAAATATATTTCGTCCTAAGTGGATAAGACTGATGATGTCCACTTGATACGAAATATATTTCTTATAAATTGAATAACCATTAGAGTGATCCTGGTAATTTTGATAATAATGAGTGATTCTCAATGTGTTTGACGAAGTTTTTTTGTAGACGAGGCGAAATTGCGAAAATATTTTTCTATATTTTTTAAGGATAGAGAGCAGTTCACGGACTCTGCCGTGGCATTAAACGAATCAAAGAAACGTTTTTTTTTTAATTGCAACATTACTTTATGGACACCGTGTATTTTCCACAGCGCCAACTCACTAACTTTGAACACTGTGTGCATAAAAAATCGTTTATCGCGATGACTTATCGGCAATAACAAAATATATTACAAAAGCGATATCGGTAATCAACAAATCAAAACTATTTTAAGCTATGACGATAATCCGTAATAAATTATTACCGATAAATTATTCGATAAATACCTATCTCCAGGGTTACCATTTCGTGCTTATTTTTAAGATTTGTGCTTATCTTCAAGGGCAATGTCTTAGAAAATGTAAATGTGCATATTTCTAAGAAACGTGCTTATTTTTGAGTCCCGTGCTTATTTTTGAATTTCTAGCGGAAAAACTAAAATTCTTCGGACGTCACCGACTGTTAGTGGAAAATCAGGACTCTATGGGCAGGGTTGCCTTGGTGGTGGGGGCCCTGGGGGGCTCAGCCCCCTAGTTCTAAAAAAATGTTTGCAGGGGGGCCCGGGGGTACTCTTAAAATCGGCCAAGTCCTTGTTAACGTTTAGACTTTAGAGCAGAGGTTCTTATACTGGGAAGCGTAAAAGGTTTGCAAGGGGGGCGTAAGCATAGCAGTGACTAAATGATTGAGCTTATAAGCTTATTTTCAAATCTTTTTTTCGTCAAACATCAAACCTTGTTTCTACAGAACAGCTGCATCCTTCTTATTAAGACGATTAAGACCTTGCAAATAAATTGTTACATTTTCTGTATATTTTTTGTAGCGTGGTGAGCAGTGTCGTATTAAGGCATCTCCGAGGCTCGGTCCCCCGGTAGGGGGGGTAGGGGGGCATTTGTAGGGGCCCCACAATATTGTTGTATTTGACTCAGAATTAGAGGCAAAAAATTTAAAGAAAATTTCGTCAAAAAGTTGTTAAAAAAGTACTATAATTGCAATTAAGTGATGTAAATTTCAATTAAATTTTCAACAAATTTTCGGGGTAGCATGCCCCCGGACCCCCTAGAGTCATCATTGACTTTTATTCTGCTTCAAATGTGCTCTGATTTTGCCACACCCTGAAAGACACCGCAAGCACGAAAGTTTGGGGCGCCCTTCCTGAGGAAATTTTTGGATACGTCCCTAGAAACAACGCAGCTAATGAGTCGTAAAAGCGCGAAACTGCCTAAATTATTGCAGATATCAAAGGACCCCATCTAGATCTTTTTTTGTGGGAAAAGTGATAATCTTCACTCGGCACTGGTAGTAGGACTTGGGCAAAAATAACTAAAGCCAAAGGAGAATGGGGATGTAACTGAAAAAGTTTACGAACATCTGGCATAAAGTAATAGAATTTTTAGCATTATACAGGCCCCAGGGCCGGGACCAAGGGGGGCCAGGAGGGCCTGGTCCCTCCAATCGACATGCGTGTCCCCCCAATTGACAAGCTTACTTATTTGAAAACAGCGGTTTTTGTGCTTAATTTCAAACTTTGGCCCCTCCTGATAAACGCTTGGCCCCACTTAGTCGACTGCTCCAGCGCCGGCTCTGCAGGGCCTTCCTATTTCGAATTTTACCATGGCACCCCTGTCTGTGGACGTGAAGACTTTTTTTTTTCTGGTCTTCGCCGATTTTTAGTGGAAAATTAGGACTCTGTGGACGTGAAGATCTTTTTGTTTAATCTTCACCGATTTTTCGTGCTTTCACATTAAAGAGCTTTTGACTTTTAGGTAACCTAACTTCAGCGTGCTTATTTTTTGGTGTGGACCTGTGGTAACCCTGCATATAGGCAATACAAGTACTGTAAATGAACGGGTATAACTTAAGAAACATAGAACGAAAATGTTACACCATTAATTCTAGTTCATGAGATGATTTTATACCAATAGGATCGAAGACTTCGGATTTACATACAAAATTTATCCATTGGCGGTCCAGATAATTTTGAAATTAGCGATATTCATAGCCTGTTTAGCCAGCCAAAATAGCTTTTTTATGTTGTTGCGTTAAGTTTTCATTCATGAACAGACGCTCGGCACCTTCAACGGTCAATTTTTCCAAATCAAAATTTCGAGTAAGTTTACGAGTGGAGAAAATCTTGTTGCGGATATCCCTTCCCACGAAAGGGACATGACTATTAACTGAAGGTTTGCGATTGTTATTACGAGATGGTCGTTCAGGTAAGCGATATGAGGACGATATGTCCTCAGGCTTCATTTTAACCTTTAACAGTTTGGCTACCTCGGTCACAATGACGTTGGTATTTTCTCCTACTCTATGCGGAATCATAATCAAGAATTATTTATTCGCCGCGAACGCGATGACAAAAAAGACACAGTAACAAACAAAACATAAAAAAACACTATGGAATCCCCACTGTCTCTAAATTTTGTATTTAACCCATATGTTTATTGGCATCCACTTTCTAGTCAAGTTTAATGTTTGTATCTTTCCATGTTTGAAGCCTGCTCTTGTAATGTTTGGATCCGGTTGTCATGTTCTTCGTTGATTTGAAGTATAATCAGACTGTAAATCCTCATATTCATTTGAGATAAAGACTTGTTTATCTTGTTGATTTTCTCCATAAATTCGTTTCTACATGAACTGACTGCGTTTTCAAGAAGTTTTTTAATTTTTTCCTACAGGTCAATCTTATTGCCAGTACTTCCGTTGTTTTCTCGTCTAGGTAAACCGTCGGCTTTTGTCTTGGTTTTGAAGTGATGTAGTAGTCATAATGGTGGTTAACAACTTTATAGTGAACTTTTTCAGGACCTTGCAAGTTTTTTAAATTGTTGAAATTCTCAGAAAACCTACTCAGCTTACGGGATTTGAACTTCTTAACTAAATCGTTAACTTTGGGTCTATCTCTGCTACTGGAATAATATAATTTTCAACTGCCAATTTTTTCTATTTCGATCTAATTAAACAATCTAAAGCACAGAGCTTTAAAAACACGTCGGACTGCAACAAAGAACTTCGACTCAGAAGAGCATAATGCGCAAAATAAAGTACAGTACAATAAAATATGGTTATCAGAAATTCACCTGTCGCCGTGAGGTTGAAACCTGCGCCTGATGTGCTTTCGTCATTACTCGTATCGAATCGCATTCTAAGTGCATTCGTTGAGCTAACGATTGTTGTAGCCGGAACTTTGTTGCCATAACCAAATCCCATACCGCTTTGTGTGATCTAAATCATCTAAAAGTTTTAGTACGGGAGCCCATAGGTGTTACATAGGTGGGAGGAAGGTTACCAAGTTTGATGGTATGGCAACTTTTAGCAGGGATACCAAGACAAACTGGGAAGGGAAACTACGTTTGTCCGCATAAGAACAGTAGGACTACTCACAAAACAACGCTCAAGAGCGATATTTCATGTGTTACGTTCGCTAGATGATGATTTCGTCATTTTTATTCTCCTGTTACAAGAAAGCGACGGAGGCGCTATACATATAGGACGAATCCAGACTCGCTCAGAAGCTGTCTTCAATCGGAGTCTTCCGGTTCAGTTTTGCTTTTTACTTCTGTAATTTGCTGCTTGTTATATTCCACCAAGCAAAGATCATTATCATGAAGCTTCCAGGACGCAACAACGAGACTTAGGTGAGAGTTGAACTATCAACCTTGCGATCTTGGTCGTCGTTAAAACGACGCTCCGAACCACTACGTCACGCTGCCGACTAAGCGATACTCGAGACTTGGTAGTTATTAGTTTTACACCGACTTATTCAAAGGTAATATGCTTATTTAAAAACGCTGTCTAAGGCTGGAGTGGTAAACATACCATGATGATCTTTATGTATGCGAAAAACAAGACATTCTGCATCAGAACTATTAAACCGTAGAAACATTATTCACATCAGAAAATTGATTTTAATACATCCATTCAAGGCGAAAATGTAACAGAAAATATACCTACAAAAGCACACACAAATATAGGACTACAGGACCAATAATTTCAAGGCAAAACAAAACTGCACAAGTGAATATTAACACACAAAATTGTTAACTACGAATATCTGCCACTTTACGAAGCAGTTTTACTCGAGCTTTCGCTGGTTAATTTTGTAATCTTTCGTGCCATCATGGGTGGAGCTTCAGTTTTGGGATCATTTAACCTTTTTAGCTCGTTTTTAGCAAAGCAGTTTCACACCACAGCTAAAAACAATTCAAAATAAAAATGTCCTGCTTTACACGCATGACGCAACATGCCACAATACTGAGTTGATTCCTTAACAATATTTTTACTGCTGCTACAAAGACTGAACGTTGACAAGATGCTTGCATCATTGTGTTTTACTCTTTTGTCAAATATTATTGTGGCATAACATCACTGAAATCACATTTGGACCTTTTGGTGAAAGTAAGCCGGAACGGTCAGGTGCGCCGTTCCGGTAAAGGATTTGCTGCCGGAACGCTGTACCGGTAAAAGATTTTAAATCTAAATCCAGCCTATAGCACATTCCACAAATCAAATCACAAAAAAATGCAAAAATGGGCTCACTGTTTTTAAATAAATTTATTTTTGTATAGAATTAATTTCAAAACTTTTCATCTTAATCCAAATTCTTTAACGCGAACAGCCTTTTGTTTAAAGTACCCGTAAGCTAAATAACCGGGTTTGTTTGAGGGTCTCGTCTGCAGCCAAAAAGAATCTCAAAGTTTTCTAGGACCTGCCTAGACTAGGCGTTTTTTTTTTTTTACAAAAGTTTGGCCACGTTGACGTGGAAATTGATGTTTTTATGAGAGGAATTAGGCCCATTTGGATTGTGGTAGCAGAGATGGCAAAATTTACTCAGTGGTTATAGCAAATCAGCACAAACTGTGACATCCACATCGCAAATAAAATTTTCCTTCGCGCAAATGATAGCCTCGTTTTAAAGACGACGCAACCAGTAGCCTATTAGCCCAGGAGATCTTAAACTGGGGCGCGCGAAAGATTTTATCAACTGTTTTGTTATTACAAGGATATGTGAGAAAATTGTGTTACGCTGACAGATAAGCCGTCAAATGTGTTTACACCGTAACCACAGTGCTGTAACCATATTCTTTCTCAGTGGGAGCTTTGGAGTTTAATTTCATAGTTCTGTGGCAAACCTTTTACTCTCCAATATGCATCAGGCAACGGTAGGCTACTACAGGTAATTGTTTCGAGTCTCAGATTAGCAATTCATTCTAATCCAGAGACAAATAAGTTATTTGCGTTTTAGCCATTCTCGGATTATCTGATATTTATAGTTCGTTAAAATTTAAAGTTTTGGGTATAATTAGGGAGTTTAGGATTTTGTGACTGGATGAGTGGATACCTAAGACTCATTTTCCTTTTTGTATCAGCACCTTCGAATTTTTTTTTACTTTTACTACTGTTCTGGGCTTCTGGCGCAATACCAATAAGAAAAATTTTCTACTTTCACCGCTGCTTATCTATCTACCTTCAATACTAATATTTATCTATTCTGCATTAGGCTACCTTGGTACACAATCGCCTCACAGGATCTGAAGTCAATTTGGGAACCCCTAAAAAATGTAAGTGATAAACAAGAAGAATATAAAAAGTTGTACTTAAAAAATCAAGAACAAGGTACTGCTGCTAGTAATTCTTTTGTAGGAACAATAGATGTTCAGGAGAGGCACTTGAAGAGGTTTTTGAAATGATATCTTCAATTGAGGTAGCTGTTCGGAAACTTGCTCATAAGGTCTCCATCAGTGAAAGAAGAATTGACGATGTGGAACAGTACAGTTGCGTGTTGCTTTGCCAGTGGAAGGAGCTTGTTTTCAAACTGGTAGCCATTATTCAAAACACTTAGAAAAAGATGTCAAAAAGCCGAAAAGGTTCAAATGTTGAGTCTTTCAATGAGAATGACAGGCGACAAATAGGTGAAATCAGTGAGTCGATTCGTGAACTTATTCAAGAAGTTCGTGAACTTAAGCAAGAGCTGAAGGAAACTAAAGCCGAACTAAAAACTGTCAAAATTGAAAATGAACGATTAAAGCAAGCTATATTTCTGCAGGTGTTTAAATTAGATGAACTTGATCAATACGGCCCCCGCGAAAACATCAGAATTCACGGTGTGCCTGAAAGCTTCGATACCAAAGATGACGGCGAATCTGTTGTGCTTAATGTCGCCAATGAACTGAATATTAAAATTAAGACTGAAGATATTTAGAGAGCTCATCGACTAGGCAGAATCAGACCAAATGCCTCTAAACCACGCCTAGTGATTGTCCGTTTTATGTCTTATAAAATTAGAAATGAGTTTTTGTATTCTAAATCCAAACTAAAGAATAGTGAAGAATTAAGCCAAGCGTTTATCACTGAAGATCTCACCCTTTTACGTCTCCAATTGTTCATATATGTCGAAAGAGAACTCAAAAATGATTTCGTTATGTGCCACACTTTCAACGGCAAGATCAGAATGAAAAAATCAGCCCGCAAAACCGGTAAATTGATTCGTAACGATGAAAAGGATCCCGGAGTGGGTAACTGGATTTGGATCTCCAACTCAGACGATTTTTTCAACATCGTATTGACATTGATTTCAATAAGCTTAATTACGCGCCTCTTGAATTTAATGTAAAATATGTCGATGAAGACGTTGAGTCAGAATAATTGATTGCTTCTAAACCGCTACTGTGTTTTGAATTGTGATTGTTTTTTGTTTTTTTTCACTTTGAATGGCTTCTTCAAAGCAACAATTTCATTGAAATGAAATGTTGTGTGGTTTTATGGCGCTTCATAACTAGTAAGGTCCTTTAGCGCCAGGACTAAATTTTGTCAAGAATCCACTAAAGTATTTTATTCTCTGTTTATTTCATCCTCCGCGCTACACTTAAATGCTGAGCGTTTAGCAAGTGTAACAGCAGATACCAGTTTTAAAGTCTTTGGTTTGACCCGACTGAGAATAGAACCCAGACTACTAGCTTCACTGACAACAATTTTATTGGCAATGAAATTTGTTTTGGCTGCTCTCCAGCTGATATGACAATCAAGACTAATCAAAACTTAGTCCCAGCTGTTAGCGCCAACTGTATTTATCCCTCAGATCATGTCTTGATTCCTAACTCGGTCGACTGTGTTAATTCCAATGATGCAGAAAGTCAAGAGGCATACATAGATGTCTTCAAGCCAGGGTTGCGAACTCGATCAAAGTTTATTCGAGTTCAACCTAATTTAGCAAGTCCGAGTTCTCTAATTTAATTTTTACGAATTCAAGTTCGAGTGCAACAAAAATAAAATAAGTTTTTTCGAGTTCAGGCAGAGGATTATTTAAAATCGAGACAACTTTTTTACCGCCCGTGCTCATGCAATTAAAAAGATAAAAATGTAGGTCGCATTGGCGTGAAGAAATAAAAAACATGCAGGTTTTCTTTTGGTAAAATCATAACTTCAATTTAAACGGATTGTGACTACTTGAAAAGCAAACTACATTTCGTACTGATCTTTTACTTCTTTTCAACAATATAAATGTCTTTCCCATGAACTCGAACAGTTTTATTCGAGTTCAAGTTTGAGTTCAGTAAAAATATTTTTTCGAGTTCAAGTTCGAGTTCGGCAAAATGATCGAGTTCTTTCGAGTTCAAGTTCGAGTTCGCAGCCCTGCTTCAAGCATTCAAATTATTTCAGCATCGATGCTACAGTACGAATAATACCCCAAATAGCATGAAAAGCGACGATTTATTTTTAATCTATTTCAACATTCGCAGTTTGCAAAAAAATTTTGACTATTTATGTAACTACTTATTTGAACTTAAAAGATCTCCCGATGTCATTGCCGTAACAGAAACTAAACTTTATGATAATGCGATACATGCCAACATTGATATAATGGGGACTCATTTATTCACTGCGATATTGTTACTCGGGCAGGAGGGGTTGCCTTATACATCAAAAACAATATTAACTTTGATATCAATAAGAGCCTTTCTTGCGAACTTGCCTTTGTTGAAGACCTGTGGATAAACATCTTTACTAATAGTGGTACATTAGCAGTTGGTGTTGTGTATAGACACCCTGTCTATAATGCGGATGAACTTGATGAGTTTACTAAAAAAATGAGAGACATTTTTCATTCTCTAAACCACAATAATACTGATTTCATAATTTCAGGTGATTTTACAGTAACATTGACTTGTTGCAAACAGCTAATAATAATCACTTCAGAAAATACGCTAACAATTTATTAGGCTGTTCCTGCAAATGTGTGATCAACGTCTCAACAAGGATTTCTAAGACTTCGAAAACCTTATTAGATCACATCTATGTTCCTTCTAATACTGCTGTAAAACACCAAATTTTCGAGGGAATAGCATTGTGCGATATTACCGACCACCTTCCTGTATTTGCAATTAAATCTGCTTAGTTAAAATCCGCCTCAACCAACAGAAGTGTCTACATTCGTGATTTTTCCAATTTCGAACCTACGTTGTAAAGTACCGACCTACAGCAACAGCTTGAACTTTTCGATTATTTTAACAAGTCTACCGCTCGCCACCGTTGCGACGTTTCTTCGGAGCTGTGTAGCCCAGGCGCTAAGCCGCGGAGATGGGCCCCGCAACTCGTTACACGCTTCGGCGTAATACGGCGAGTATATTGAAGATTGCCGTAAACGAAAAGCTGAAAAAGTTCAAGCTGCTGCTCGAAAACTCCATAAATGAATTTGCTCCACTAAAAAATGCATCTAGAAAAAAAGTTAAATTAACACAAAAGCCCTGGCTATCAAAGTCGTTGCTAAAGTGGATAAAGTATAAAAACAAATTATTCAGACAAGTTTTGAGTGATAACTTTCAAGATACTAGACTTGTAAAAAATTACAAAGTTTATCGAGATTTTCTAAATAGGACAATTGAAAACGCCAAGCGAAATTGTTATAACGAAACGTGCATCAAGAACTAATATAACCAACAAAATTTATGGAAAACTGTTTACGAGATTGTAAATGGCAAAAAACGCTCTTCTTCAGCGCCGACTAATTTAAGAACCAACAAAGGGAATCTAACTGCTGATCCGCAAGAAATAGCGGAAACGTTCAATGATTTTTTTTGTCAATGTCGGTGTTGAAATGGCTAAAAAAATAGATTCGGTTGATAGCGTCTCATCATATACTACACAGCAAGTCGGTGTAAACAATTCAATTTTTTTCTCGCCGTCCACAACAGAGGAAGTAATCTCAATCATCAACGCGTTAAAGGATAAAAAAGCAATTAGAAATTGTGACATTGAAACTAGTTTTATAAAAATTGCCAAAATTCCAATTGCCAAATTTCTTAGTAAAATTTTTAATTTTTGTCTTGAACTTGGGGTTTTTCCAGACGATCTTAAAATTGCAGAAGTGATTCCAGTTTTTAAGAAGGGTGATCCCGCCAAAGCAACTAACCATCAACCAATTTCGATTCTTTCACAATGTAGCATAATTTTTGAAAAATTATTATTTATTCGCATCATCAACTATCTTGAAAAATGTGACTTACTCTCGAAAGATCAATATGGATTTCGGAAAAATTCATCCTCGATCCATGCTATGACTAATATTCACAACGGCTTGATGACTAACATTGATAAAGGATTATATAACTGTTGCTTCTTTCTAGATTTATCTGAAGCGTCTGACACAGTCGACCACCAGATTTTATTGAGAAAACTTGAGTATAATTTTGGGATACGAGGCTGCGCGTTAGAAGTAATGAAAAGCTATTTAAACAATCGTTACCAATACTCTAAAATTAACAAATCTACCTCCCAAATAAACTGTGGTGTCCCTCAAGGTTCCTCCTTGGGCCCTCTTCTTTTTCTATTGTTTATAAATGATCTGCCTTTAGCATCAAATTTCGATCTTTAGCATCAACTCTGTTTGCTGACGATAAGCCTACGTATTTGAACATGTCCGATAACAATTTAAATTCTCTAGAAAATAGAGTTAATGATGAATTAGTAAAAATTGAACAATGGTTTAAAAAAAAAAACTATCCCTTAACTATAAGAAGTCTTGCTCTATTTTAGTTAATAAGCAACCTCAAACAACAATCAACGAAAAGTTTAGAATTAATATTAATGATAATCCTATACTTAAGACAAACTCAGCCAAATACCTAGGATTGTTTATTGATGAAAATCTTAGCTGGTCATCTCATGTTAAAGAGTTGTCATTGCAGCTGGCAAAATGTTGTGGAATATTTTATAAACTAAGAAGTTATGTTACTGAAGATGTCTTGCGCAGTGTGTATCATAGTCTTGTATACAGAAGGTTACAATACGGCATAATTATATGGGCCACTGGTACCAAAACTTTATTGCAAGAAATTCGGGTTTTACAGAACAATATTATTCACATTCTAACTTACAGTACAACAAAAAATTCAGCCACGTAACTCCTTTATACAAAAAATTGAATTTGTTAAAATTTGATGATATTTATAAACTTGAATTGGCAAAATTTATGTAACAGCAAACTAGTGTTCCCTCTGGCATCTTCAACAAATTTACCAAAATTGAACAAATTCATGGTTATGATACAACCCAAGCAAGTGAATTAATTTATTACGTTCCTAAATTTTCAAAATCAATCTTGCAAAATCATAATTATTTTATTTAGAGCTACTGTACAAAATTATGGAGAGAAATAAACTAAAATCTTAAATCTATGGACTGGATTAACTTCAAGAAAAGTTACAGAATATCGTTATTGGAAAATATTAATCTTAACACATTTTTACTCTTCTAATTGGCCGATTTGATTTCTACCGGCTCTCTAGGTTAAAATAATCGATGTGACGTTGCAGAGCAAATTATTCTAAATTTATACAATCGCTCACTGAAACACCTTTATCATTATTATTGACCCAATGGTTTAAATTATTCGTTAATCTCCTTCACTCACAAAACTATTACAATGCAACCCAACCAGAAGGTATCTTGACTCGATAACCGAAAGGTTTTTCGATACCTCCTGGCCATTATAATTAAATGTAAATATTTTTGTTGCCTGTGAGTGGCGTATGTGTGTTTATTATACTGGTAAAATAAATTATTACTACTACAGTCGCAGTGATTGTTTGATACCGCATGGCTGCCAAAATGCTCCTGCAAAAGCAACTAATGAGGTATTTGAAAGTTTTGTTCTTAATTAATACTTTAAGTTTTATTAATGCTTTAAATTGCAGGCTCAACTTACCATCTGAACTAACTCATTCAGATATTGATATTAGTCATGTTCTGCCTTCAGCTAAAAACAAAAATCCTATCATTATTAAATTTGATAGACGTACGGTGCGAAACATGGTGTTCAATCACAAGTCCAATTTAAAAACCTGGCAGGAATCGGACCCCAAATTGCCTCTCACTGAATCTCTTACCAAACGGCGACTTCGTTTAGTGGAACAAACCAGAGAATTATTTGGGTTCAAAAATGTGTGAACACTTAAAGGATCGGTGTTCTGCAAATTCATGGGACGAAAGCATTTTATTGATGATTTCTGTGACGTCAATAGAATAAGATTTTGTGATTCCACCAGAGCAGCAAAGTAAACTATTAAGTTGCAACCTTGACCATTAACCAGCTTCAAACAATTTACATCACATACAGAAGTCCCGAGACCTGTTTTTGCACTTTTAGCCCCTTAGGCTACCTGAAAATACTGATTATTTTGAAATTTAAGCTTAACTTAGTTTTGCAAAGTGTAGCTTGACTATTTGTTTTTTTATTCCACTAAACCTGCAGCCTATTTGTTTTTTTCACGCCTTCTTCCAAGCTGTCGTGTGGTATTTGTCAAAAAATTATAAAAAGCAAAAATCAACTGAACGTAAACTCTGTTCCCAGCCATTTCATAATCGATGGGCTAACACATCATCTAGTAGTAATAGTCCATTACAATCAGAACCTTAAAAAGAGTCATTTTGCTGTTCCTGTAACCCCAATAACAGTAATAGTCATGCAGCTAATCTATCCAGCTTGGTTTTGGATGTTAATCATTTGAATTCAGTATTAAATTATGTTTGTGTGGATGCAAATGATGAAGATGTGGAAAACCTTCATTTTAGCAATATTGATGAGCAGCATGTCGATGTATCTTCAATTAAATCCTTAGCATTTAACAACACTTCAACATTTATTTCTGTAATGTGTGTCAACATGAGATCTCTCGCTAACTTGAAAAATGTTTCCAAACTTGAGGCACTAATTGGTAGCATGGAGTTGAAACCTGATGTAATTTCCATTACTGAAATTTGGGCAAGATCACATGTTTCCGGCCCTTACAATAGCTTTAAGTGGTTACAATTTTATATCAAATTGTAGGAAGTTTTCTATGGGAAGAGTTGGCATTTATGTTAAAAGTAGCATTCACTTTTCAATAATTGATAAATTTAACTATCATGAAAGAAAAACTATTTGAATCAGTGTTTTTTAACATTGAATTCTGTAATAAAACTCTACTAGTTGCCTGCTTGTACAGATCGCCGTCCAATGATGCTCGAAGTAATGCAATTTTTGTTAGTACTCTGAAAAATTGTCTCAATCTTGTTGTTAATAAGTTCACTAAAATCATGTGTGAAAACTGTTACTCAACCTTAATAAACAAACCAACGCGTATAACTGATTCGTCCGCATCAGTATTGGATCATATGAAGACTAATATATATGATGAATCCATTAAATCCGGCATTATTACCAGTCCAATATCTGATCATTTACCTGTGCTTATGTGGCGTTAGAGCAGTGGTTCCATATTCGTTTTTAAGCTCGCACCCCTTCGACAAGTAAAAAACATTCTCGCACCCCTTGCAAGGTACTTCACTCACGCGCTGTTTCTTTACGGACAGTGGCGTAGCGAAAAATTTTAAAAGAAGGGGAAGAGCTATCATTTCTACATATTTTTAGGCGTATTGTTTTCGGCAGTACAAATTTGAAGCTGATTGAGAAACAAAAAAAAGTCTAAGGGGTCCGGGGGCATGTTTCCCCGGAAAATTTTTGAAAGTTTACACGCTGTAATGGCTATTTCAGTGCTTTTTGAATAATTTTCAGGTAAACTTTTTTTAAATTTTTTGACCCTAATTTTGAGTGCTGCGCCAAATGTGATGCAGTTTGTTCGCCCATTTTCAATGCTTAAGGCGTAACGCTTATTGCTATTAAAAAGGTATTGTTGCTTCTACATAATTCCATGTACAGTTTTCTAAACAATATATCAAATAAAAAAAAATGTAAAAGGATTTATCAATGACGTTATGTACATCTCGAGAATTTTCGGTTTGCAGTAGCTCAGTTCACTGCTTGATTCATGCATGTTTTAATGTATATGTTTTAATGATTATGTTTTAATGATTCATGCATGTATATCGTTTTGCCGCTGTAACCGTTTTTCGGCCATTGCTTCAGCTTCTTGCTCTCGCTTGGAGTTATTCTGATCACTAAATAAAAATGAATTGCTACTACCGCTAAGAAAGCCTGAATGAGATTAACAATTGAGCACAAAAATCACTTACCTGTTGCAAACATGGTTATCCAGAGACACAGCAACAAGAAAAAAAATCTCATCTAGAACATGCATAACAATGTTGAAATAGGAATAAAGAAGCTTTGTATCAAGCTTTTCGACCGGTACTAGACAAACTATGTCCCTATAGTTCTTGCACACTGACTGCACTATAAAGGCCAAAACAGTTTTAGCTACGTGATCATCTTCTGTCAGGTCAATAGAGCTTCCATTACATTACTCAACTTTTTGAGCAGCATAAACCTCATCATTGAGTACAGGAGCGTATTTCGGAGAGGGGGATGTTGTGCCACGACCCCCCCTTTTGACCCGGCCTTTTAGTAAAAAGAACAAAACTAATGGTGCCATGTGACTGAAATATGCTAGATTCTTTTCATGGTTTTTGTAGCTTATCAGGGGCGGATCCACGGGAGTAGGATGAGGGGTATGCATCCTCCCACCAGCCATTTTCGAAAATGTTTGTGATGTATGCAATTTTTCCATAATCTCGAACCTCTTCGATTGCAATAAGCCTTACGCCTTTAAGCACGCATAATCGAAAATGTGCGAACAAAATAATGTATCATATTTGGCGAAGTACTCCGAAGTAGGGCCAAAAAATTTAAACAAAATATGCCTGAAAATTATTCAAAAAGCACTAAAATAGCCAATACAGCATGTAAACTTTTAACAATTTTCCGGGGAAACATGCCCCCGGACCCTCCAGAATTTTTCTTGTTTTTCAATCAACTTTAACTTTGTCCGATCGAAAAAATTACGCTGGAAAAAATGTAGAAATCATGCCCCCTCCCCCCCTTTTGAAATTTCTCACTACGCCACTAAATAAGTAGCACGACTGTTCGTTCACCGACTGTTAAGTCCGATGTTCTTTGCTTTAAGTAGGTAATGTCTACTTGCCTGGTTTCAACATTCAGGTCAATCGAGAGTTGCTGCAATCTTTGGGTTGATGGAAATATAAAAAAATCAGAAAGTCTGTTAAATAAGGAGCTGTTGTTCAGTTTCCACAAAAAGGCCAGAGTAATGAGCTCTGAAGAATATCTTTGACTATGCTTCGAATATGCTCTATTTGATTAAGTGCATGGAAGGTATTAAATTGCTTTCATCAACTTCCTGATCATTTTGGAATAGTTAAAGAGCATAAATATTTATGCCAAATTGATTCAGCTAATGTTGTCAGTATGTTGGGATTTCAAATCATTGCCAAGATTTTTGCAAAATGCAGTGATGTTGCTGATTTCTGTTTGAGTACTAACACTATCTTTTTTCGTTAAGCGTTTATACATTTCGTTTGGCAGCAGAACGGAATTAACGAAAGCATCTAAATTAAAATCTTCACGAATTATAAGTTAATCGAAGACATAAGATTTGGAACTGTGTCAATATCATAACTGCAACAGATGAAACGAAACTGTATTGAATGTTCTATTTCAACTTTAATGACATCAGATAGTACACAAAAATTATTGCAATGTTTTAGCTCACAAAAATTTCTGACACAATCATTTTCCAACTTTTTTTCATGTTGCATTTGCATGCAAAAATTTTCTTTGTCTAGGCATGCAGAAGATGAACATGCACTGATTGAGCGCTTGTAAGGGACTGGCTTCGACAAAATTAATGTTTTGGCAAGCCATGAGAAATGTGGGGTATGGCATTGGCTTTCAATCTGGTTCTTTTAAGTTGTGGAGTATCTCTTTTATTTTGACGACTTTGGCATTTTTTTGTTGATGCCGTTTCAAAATCACCATCATGAAAGTGCTTCGCACATATTGCGGTAATCTTTGTCACATTCCAATTTTTTCCAGGAGTTGCATTAATCCAGAGATGAAGCATATCTGATTCTGTAGGAAATCGATACACTGCTATTTTTTCTTTATTTTTGGCAGATCTATAGCCACTGTTACAGTTTGGTACACAGCATGTGTATCCCATGCTGCTCAAACCAGGAAAAGTATCTTCTGAGCTGTTGAGTGCGAGTACTAAATGTAAGCTAACTTGTTTAAATTCTGAAAATTCTCACAAAAGGTTTTAGGAAATCGGCTAGTGTATTGGTAAATTTATGGGTATCTACCGGTACATGATTCTGTACCGGTACTTAACAGCTTAAGCATGGTAGATTTAAGAACTTTTTTTTATTTTTAGGTTTAGGATTGACGTACTGTATACTTTTTACCCGCAACCCTAAACAAAACTTAACGCGCTTTAATTTACAAACCCCAAAAGTACAGGATTACGTACCACTTGTAACCGGCATAGCGGTGTATACCGGTATGGTACGGTACCAATTTAACTGCCAATTTTGTGCAATAAAAAAATGTTGTAAAATGGGTATGCTTTGAACTAACTGATAAGATGACCAGCATCATAAACTGCAAATACCTATACTGAACTGCTGAAGGCAGTTATTTTAAATTAGCAGAATAATGCGCAGTTAATTTGAAGTTCCACCAGTCCACTGAATTAGTCTAAGCTGAGGAAATTCATGTGGAAGGCCAAACTGCTACCAAGCATAGGCTACCACAACTCTTATCCATAATCATGGCTTAGTTAGTTAGTTAGTTAGTTGCATATTTATCCTCCTATCACGAGAAAGCGATCAATGCGCTATACGAGCTCGCTTAGGAGTTGCCAGCCATCTGTCTACCACATCAAGATGGGGGAATCCCGCTCAGTGCCTTTCCCAACGGCACAACAAGTAAACTTGCCGGCTTGTTCTCCTCACTGTCCCTTTAATGCTGAGCGTCAAGCAAGGAAGCTGTGAATACTAATTTTAAAGTCATTGGTTTGACCCGACTCGAAATCAAACCCGAGTCTACAGCTTCCGAGACAGACGCTCTATACCACTCGGTCATCTGAGCTGTCAAAGTTCGCTAGTTCAACTGAGTCCCTAACTGGCAAACTTAACTTACTAGTAGACTATTTCATGCTTATGTAGGTGCAAGGCAACAACTTCTACCTACGAAAATAATGCAGTATAGTATTCTGAATTGTCTCCTTATTTGGCTGAATACATCATTTAATCGCTAATCATTCAACCACCATTCAGTGCTTTGGCGCAAAAAAGACAACAGGCTTCTCATTAAATTGCACCAGTTCACCTACATTCTTAAAATTACTTCTCTGGTGTAAAATATATTAATACACCGTACATGGCATTGCATTTAAAGTTTGGCAGCATTTGTAAAAGTAAGCGTAGTTTATGAAATTATTTGTTTAGAATTGATCATAAAAACGTGGGGTCCGTAAGCTTGATGATTATCTGAATGGGGTCCGTGACTTAAAAAAGGTTGAGAACCACTGATTTATATGATAGAGTTCTTGACGTTGATTATGAAAATGGCAATATTTTTTTATCATGACGTCATTTTGAGGGTGGACCATGCGATATTCGCGTATTTTGCACTTTCTTGATATCTCTTAAACTGCCTATGGCAGTAACTTGCAACTGGTGTCAAATGATGCAGAATTATGCGATTTCCCATGAGCATTTTATACACTGAAAGTCGTATTGGCTTCAAAAAAAAAGTTAAGGCGAAGAAAAGAGATTTCACGCAATATCACACACTTGACTGAAAAAAAATTTAATTGTGTTTTATGGCCGTACTTTTTTTTTTCTGAAGCCAACGCGACTTAAAAATGTATAATTTACACAAGAAATGGTATATTCTGCATTAATTGATCGACGATAGTAGCAAGTTTCTCACGCACGTAAATAACGATAGGCCTACCTCTCTCAGCTGAACATAAGACTAACCTCGCCTCCCCGTGGTGTCCGGTGGAAACAACATTGTAATGTTGGCTAAAGAGGCTCTGGCATTTTTACTTTTTATGTTTGCCAACTTAGTCTTAGCAACGGCCTTACCTGTTGAATTTGCTCCTTGAAGCATTTCGGCTTCTTTTCCTAGCGGATGAGAAGTCGAGCTGTGAAGAAGGGAGTGGATAATGCAGATTTGGCATTAGCGAGGATGCGGGTGGTAGGCACCAAAAATTGTTTATATGGGACATGTCAGGATTGCGTGACTGAATTTCAGATAATTGCAATAGAATCACATAGTTGTAGAGGGTACCGGTCTAAACCGCGCTCCGTACCGCGGCCGCAAGATAGTTCAGAGGCCCGCACCTGATCTAGCCAACTGGGGGGCTGCCTCCGTCAGCTTGTGGAAATCTCCATGCAATTGTAGCTCCAGTTGGCGACTGGGAGGGGGCCTGCAGTTGTATTGGGGGGGGCATTCCTGAGGCCACTGCACAGAATAGCAAGTCCATTGCACATAGTTGCCTGGGTCCAGCTGCGGGACTTGACGTGGCCTAATAACAATTTTTTTTCAAATCTGGTCTTTAGGCTTTTCCCAGTTATAAAGAAAAACCAAAACTTTATGAATGAAAAACAAACGAAAAAAGAAAACAGTACGATTTGTTCCCCTAACAAGGAAAGAACCACTGTCGCAGCGAACAGTTCTTGAACTATTCAGCGGCAGTAAGAGTACTCAGCTAGTCAAAGCCTCTACTCCTGCAAGGGTTGAGGTGGAGACAAGTGCGAAAAAATTGCCTTCAGCCTGGACTTCTCTTCTGTTGGAGGAGAAGCCTCTGGCAAATCAAGAGGCAGCAGTTTCAGTGGCATTGTCGATTGAAAAGTCGAATACCGCTCAAATATCCGGTTCGCTCACTCAGAATCCATCAATGTCTCCGGACGCTGGTAGCACGTCTGAGTGGCGTCGAGGAAAAATTATGAAAGAAACCAGAAGTGGAAGCAGCGAAAAAGGTTGTGGAAGGGGTTGGAGGGCTTGAACATCACTAACCGTGGAGATAATATTCAAACTGCCTGCAACTGTGCATCAACGAAAAGGTCGATGGAGTCTTCTAGCACTCAATCGAGAACGTCAGAGCTGCTTCGGAAGGAGCTGAGGAGCCTCAGAACCCTCATCAGGGTTTGAAGGCAACCAGTTCCAACTAAAGTAGACCGACAATCAATACCGGAGAGCAAAATTGTTGTATTTTCAAAATTCATACCGTGTGAGTAATAGATCTGCAACAAACGCTCTAAGTAAACAAAAACAAATCCCAGCACGAAAAACCAAGTCGAATGGATTTGAATGCTGGCAGATTAATCTTCACAGAAGTAAGGCCGCTAGCTGTAACTTAGCCCATGTGAAGTAACAAAAAACATTCGTTCAGGTATAGTTCTAATTCAGGAACCCTGGACTTATGGAGGTGCAATCAGAAGTAAACTCAGGGGATGGAAACTTTTTTAAGGTAATAAAAAAATAAACGTCCCCGAGCATGTATTTATGTCACTTCTGATATGACATGCTCTCTCATACCACAATTTTCTAGAGAAGATGTGGTAGCAGTGAGAGTTAAAAATGTAAGTAGAGAAGGAGATGGCTTTGTCTTTGTATCGGCTTACATGGCTTTGGAAGAACCAGCTCCACCAGTGATTCTGAAACTCTATCAGAACAAACTCTATCATAAACATCGATTGCATGGTACGCGTTTTAAAACATGGGAAGTGGTGCAATTTTGATACATCCAATCAGCATGGCTTTTACATTCACGTCACACAATATATCGAATAAACATCACAAAAGTAACGAGTTCCGGTACCGCGGTATTTTTAAAGTGTAACGTTGCCACCTTTGCTTATAACGCGTTTACACAAACAACTAAAGTGGTGCTTAGCTTTTTTTATACTTAATAATACTATTATTGCTGCCTGGATCCATTTTGGTTAACTTAATAAGCAAGATGATGAGAGAACAAACAACGCTTTTTCCCACTTTGTTCATCGTATGTAGTCTACATCCAGGTCATAGGCGGATGGGGGCTTAATGGCCCCTTCAGTGGCGGCTCGTGACTATTTTAAACAGGTAGGCTACATGATTAGAAAAGCTGGCCAGAATAAATACCCGCTCTGAAATGAAAAAAAAACTCTTTATTTCACTAGCAAGGCGGTAGGCTTTGGGCTATATACAACTGCAGGAACACTGGCAGGTTTCCCATGAATTATTATTACTCTACAATTTTTTTTTATCACGCCACTGTACCAATAGCTGATTCTGTGCGTACCTGTAGCCTAGGTAACCTGCACCTGTAGTCTACATGAATAAACACAAATTTGGCCTAAACAAATTTTTCTATTTAAGTACACTACCGGTACTCTGCTATTGTACTTAGTCGACTACATCTAGTGGGCTACAAAAAAGCTACCACTAGTCTACAAACCTAGCTAAGCTGCGGTACCGGTCAATCAACAGCGTAAAAGTTTTTCTTTTTACGCAATCTATCAGTTCAAATAAGGTATAACTAAAGTCTACTAGCCTTTACCACTGTATTACAAGCTTAAGCTGTATGCAACCCGTAACATCCCATATCTTTCATTAAACCCAGTATCTCTATGTGATTGCAACTAAATAGAGCCAATCTCTAAGCTTTACACCTCAATTACCACCAAAAAGGCTGCTTTGACACAGCCTTAACATGTCTCATTGAATGTAATTCAAACTTCCATAAAGCATTGATGACGTAACACTACAGGGTTAGTTCTTGCTACTAAAGGCTGTGGCTGTCTTTATGTGTTGCCATTTTTTGTACAAAAATTATTTTTTTCAAAAAAGATATTGTCGATAGTTGTATGAAAGACAAGAATAGGTAAAAAAATTTTGCTTCTTAAAAAAAAATAAGGAGGTGATAAACTGGGTAGGCTGCAGCCTTTGCAGCCTTCACTACGAGCCGCCCCTGGGCCCCTTAACTTTTTTGTTATACTTACCAATACATTTCTATAGTTCTACTTCAGCTACTTACAATTTATGATAGATATTTATGATGAGAGGGCGCAGACTAGACGACCGCGTCTGGTCCATTTTGGGCCAGGACCTATTGTTTTTCGCGCTCTCTCATCGAATGTGCAAATCCATAAATGTGCTTTAAAGCGTTCTACTAATTTTATATTTGTTATCGTGTATTATGCGCTTGCTCTTCAAACAAAAATAAAAGAATGAATGAATGAATTCTAAAAGCACAAATTTGCAAGATAAGCATTTATTAAATTGTTACCTCCTCCATAAAATTTGTGATCCGTCCCTGCACTTTTAATGACAGTGCAACAAAATGTTACGATATTTGAATTTGGCTTACGACAAGTACGTCGGTAGGGAGATTAAAACTCCCTTGAAAGTCAAGGAGTATCCGATATCCCGGTGCAGCTGTCAGAGTCCAATCACAATCCAGATTAGCGGGGTAACCATCAGGATATCCAGGTGTCTGTATCACAAGTGGAACATCCGTAACATTAGCTGTGAAGCCACATGCTACAATATAAAGGGAAATTGATTAAGCTCCAAAGACTTGCTGCTTTATGATAAATATACACTGCATAAGTAAGCAACAGCCGGTTTTACCAAAGCATGTTTGAAAAAAAGTGGTAGTAGTAGTAACAAAATGATTCAAACGCCACTTGGAAAATAGTTCAAGAATTGAACAAAATCTGTGTGCGATGTGCATTATTCTTCATAAAATGCCCTTACTTTACCACATTCAGGGTATGGTAGCTGTTTGGTAAAACAAAAACGTCGTTTGTGAAAGGCGTATGCTCAAAATTTACATTTACTGTATTTTTTTGGGCCGCACTACCAACTGCTCTTGAAGTTCCTTATTACTTTTGAAAAGGTTTGAAGAATTTTCCGTAATGTTACGGAGACATGTATAAGGCCCATTCCATTTGAGGTCGTAGCGTCTTTGAGTCGCGCCGCGACAATTTCAATCGCCCTAACGAGCACATTAAGTTGGCCAAGTGGTTGGTGCATTGGGCTCCGGAACTGGCTTCGCGAGTTTAATGCGCAACTAGGTCATCCTCCATAATGCGCTCACTTCACAAGCATAAAAAAATTTAAACTGCATTTATATGACTTGGAATAAAAAAAATCGCTCCAACGAGACATGACGGCGACACATTTCAGCTGTAAATGTGTCTTGGGAAAGGAGGTAATTGTCACCCGAAATATATCTAATAACAGTGTAGATGAGATCTATGTCTATCTTGAACTAGGGAGATCGGACAACCGTGGACAGTTTACTGTCATCAAGAACATTTTTTTATTTTTGGAGATCGACTATCGAAGTCATCCTTGTTTGGGGGAGAAGGGTATCGACCTGCTGAAAGTACTATTTTGCTGGGTGGCTGCGCCACTGCTTGTGTCGTGAGGAAAGTTGCCCGTACGAAAATATTTACAAAATGCTCAAAAATTGTTGCTTTCCTATGCGTGCATGCGCTTACAGGGATACGATACGTCAAAAGAATGAGATAACGGTTGCTTTTTAACTCTTACTTTCCGTGTCGTCAACACACTTTTGAAATCCACAACTAGCAGTACAGGGCTTAAGCATTAAACTTATTTTTCTGATTCCACACTGAATCAGGCCAGATATACAAAGATATACAACTGACAAAAATATTTCACCCCGTCATGGGGCATTGTCAGTGTTCGAAAAAAAACTAGAGTCCAAAACCCAAAAAATCTGCAGAAAACACTCTCAAAAAATTTTTTCAACGTAGTGATTTTTTTTTTGTATTTTTGACTCTAGTTTTTCATTTTTTTCCTGGTACTACAAATGCATCCGATGGAACCTGGTCTGATTCAGGTGCAAGCTCTAAGGTTTTCTAAGCTAAATCAGTCAAGCAGTGAATCGGTAGGTTTTACAAATCACAAGGATCCTTTTTAGGTCAGAAAAAAGATGCATTAAACAACCTATAAATTAAATTTAAGGTTTTTTATTTTATAGATGAACAGTTGCTGGAAGTTGTCTTTGCGTCAACTCACCAAACTCAAACACACGAACATTTAACCTATTTAGGGTGAGCAAACCTATTTCGCTCCAGGTTGAAGTTAACTGTGTAGACTGTTTTGGGTCTTTTAATTAATCATAGCAACTGTGTTTAAACCTCCTCTTATTCAAAACAAAATAACAGCACCAGCACGTGATTCAGGTAGGCTAGCCCCAAAATAGACATTTTTAACTGAAACTTTAAATCACTGCACTGATTTCTTGTTTTTGAAAGTGCGAATATTAACAAAGAGGGACAGCGTCTGAGCGAAAAGGAAAGACGGAACTCAACGAAAAAAAAAACGTTGAACAATGATAAATAATAGTCCTTAGAGAGATAAACTTTGCGCTCTTTACAGCTAAAATAACCCATACCCTGATTCTAATTTACAAATACCAGAACCACTGACCGTCAAAAGCAATGTTAAGAACTATTTCTGGTTTAAAATCAGTGAAGGTACGCATAATGCGTAGTGTCGGCTCATCCGTCCGACACGGGGCGGGCAAAAAATCAAATGAAAACAAGAGAAGGAAGCATGTCGTATTTGTAACCACAAAATAACATTTCAAATGAAATTGTTTTGCTTTGCAGCACAAAATATCTTTTACTTTAAGCGTCTACAGGCTGCATGTCATTATAAAAGAACAAACGAACCTCAGCTTTGCTCCATTTTTGGATTTTAACCCACTTCAACACATCAGAATTAAATATCTTTTTGAACGTGACTTACCCGGTGCTGGAAGTGCAATTCTTTCTACAGCTGGTGCGACATTTTCATCAATTCGAGCAAGCGAAGTCGAAAGGAAAAGCAAAAAGAGGAATGCTGAATAATTTATATACAAAAATATTTGGAAGCATTTGCACTTTAGGTTTACAACCGGTTAATGCTAGATTAGAAATATCCAGTTCTATCAGAGATGTCAACAGACCGAAGATGTTGAATCCGACCCGAACGCAATTTTTCAAGCACGACCTGAACCCGAATCCTAAATTATCAGCCAATCTGAACCCAATTTAAAACCGAAATCAAAAATATCACAATAAATTTCACAGAAATTTAAAGAAAAATGAGTTTTACCCATTAACAGTCACACCAGTTACAAACAGCAATATTTATGCAATCAAGAAAATAGAATTAACTAATACGCACTGTATAATATCCTTAACTTTTTGTACCTAAAAATATATAAAACTTCAATTCTGTTCCGGCGTCCGGTCCGATTGAAACACGACAATTTTTAAAAGCCTAAGCCCGAGCCCGGCCCCAAACCGACCCGAAAAGCGCGAGCCCGATTGACAACTCTGATTTCTATCGCTAAATGGCCTATTTGCATGTCGAAATGGGTTTATGCCAGGAATGTCCAACCTTTTAATTTAATGGGCCGCATTGCTATAATATTTACCTAGGCCGCAAAATCACCGCAATATCTTAATGCAATGAAAAAATTACTTGGATCGCAATTCGCAGTGTTTTCAGCTCGAAGAACACCTCACTCGTTTTGCAGGAAACGAAAGATTGCTATTGTAATTAGAGGCGCATCCAAATTTTGATAAAGGGGTGGCGCACAACTGGAGGCCTGGGGTCGCAGCCAAAGTAGCCCAATGAATTTTTACGATTTTCACACAAAACACACTCGTTTTAGCTCACTTTAGTATTGAAAGAGGACATACCGGTACCTGCAAGAGAGTGCGTTCACTAGGCTTATAGGCAATGCGGAATACAAAAATAAATCAGTAGCCTATGCTCGATGTCTGAGAGCAGAAGCTTGACTAAAATAAATAAAAGGAGGCTGCAACCATTATTATTTTGAGTAACAATAAACTAAAAGTTAGATTTTAGCAGGTTATTACGAATTTCTTGAACGCCAAAGCCAAGAGGCAGGGGGCATGGAGCGGTGCCCCCCCTGCGTGAGTCTATGATTGTAATTCAAAAATTGAAGCTTGACCCTGAAATAGCTAAAATTTAACGGCCTAACGCCCAGTGTCAACTTTTTGAAAATTGAGGCGCATCGACTTGCGTCAACGAAAGTTGATGGCGTCAATCGGCACCGTCAAGTTAGCGGCGTCAACCCATGCCCTTGCTAATACTGCAAGTATTTCAAAAATGTTAATTCAGTTTCAGCAAGGTGGCTTTCACTCAAAGGCATGACGACCGCCAGTCTTTTTTTTAGCATTGTAAATGGGGGGGCAATTGCCCCCCAGTGAACTATTTTGCCCCCCCCCCCCCCTTTCCAGTAACTTGTTTTGAAATGTACGGTAATAGCTTGTTCATTGGGTTATATTATACTTTTAAACTTTTATGGCAGCTACAAATAGTGAAGCGTTGATTTCGTGACGATAAGTACTCGAATAACATCGGATTGATCTTCTTAGGTTAAATACGTTCTGATTCTCACCCAAAGTAATCTACGATCTCAATGCGCCTAGGCAACTCGTTAATGTCGTAATAATATATTAATCAGTTTGTGCCATTGGCCTACACAAAGCCTTCAACAGTCACATTTCACTAGTTTACAGCAAAGTCTAGTCTAGCAGAAGAGAGTAATGGAGTGTAGCTAGAGAGAGCATAAAAAACAGTTTGCTGCATTTCAAAAAAATGAGAGTTATGTTAGTAAAGTAAACATAAAGCACTAAAGTTGTAGGTTTAGCGAGATTACGTAGGTTTAAAAAGGTACGATATTTTACATGCTTGTATCGCGTGCAAGATGGTGTTAGACTAAAGTTAAGGTTTTGATTCAGCTTGTTTATTTGCTAAATTGCCTTGGCCAGGAGACAGCGAAATGACCTTTCGGTCTTTGAGTCTAGCTAGCTGCCACCTGTCTTCCACTTTACGTGAATTTATAGAATAATATAAACACAAAAAAAAAAACGATGGTTGTTCTTGTTGCATCCCCACACTGTCCCTTTTAACGCTAAACGTCAAGCAGGGAAAAGCTGCAAATATCAATGTTTAAGCCATTGGTTTGACCCGACTCGGAATCAAACACAAGTCTACTGCTACAGAGACAGACGCTCTATATCCACTTCGCCATCTGAACAGTTGAATCTAATGAAAACGATTTTTATTTTTTACACACATCATAATATGTAAGCAAGTTATAAAAACGGTGATGCAAACGTTTAGGACTCAAGGCTAGAGACGTCGGCATAAACACTACTTGTGGGCCCAAACGGGGCACAAGACAATTTGGTGTTTGCTAGGGTATTTTTAGATTAATTGCGTTGAGTTTTGACATTATTTGCGGCGTTGCACTGCGTAAGCTTTTCAAAGACAATCTAAAATGGATCAAGCAGGTCGGAAAATTTTACGCTGTTAACAGAATAAAATATGGGTGTCCAATCTCATTCTTGACTTTAATTTTTATATCATGTACAACATCAAACATTTCGACTAATTGTTGTTTCATGTAAATAGCTGTAATAATTAGTCAGACTAGAATTAATGACTATACTACGGCAGTTTGTGACAACTGCTCGTAGAAAAATTCTTTTTTATGTTGCAATGGCATATGAATTTATGCACAGAGGGAAGGTTGTGGCACCGCAGCCATCCCTGCGTCATCACTCTTTTATCTATGGGTAGCTATCCCTGAAAAATACTTTTTGGTAAGCCATTTTTATGCTAATAATTGATCTCCAAACTGCCAGGCGAAAACTGTCTTAATCTCTTTCTCAAATAGCATTTTTCAAAGCTAACCCAAAAAGTGTTTTTCGAGACCGCCCATCGATATAAGGGTGATGACGCCGATACTATACCCAAATCTAAACTGTGTATTTTCTTGTCGAACTTCTTCTCATGTTACTGGCTTAGCGTGGTTAGTATGGCCCTGAATCTAATTTCTGCTGCATTATTTAATTTCGTTGAATTAATCATATTTACATTTTATAAGCACCAGAATACTGTATTGAGAATTAAAAAGGTAATATTGCATTTTATGAAGAGTACAGTTTTCACGAATATACAGTTCTACAAAAGATGCAAGCGCAGTTGACAAGCACAAATCTATTTTATACCGTTTCCGTCAAAATCGATTGTGGCCCAATGACGTTGGCAATACGCACCTAAGGATTTTAAAGCCTTTTTAATCGCTTTAGCAAAAACTTGTTAATTGCTAATTCATCATTACGAAATTGCCCCCCCAGTAAAAACGTCTTAAAAAATGGCCTGCTTACCTTTGCGTTTGAGTGAATTGGAATAATAATAATAATAGCGGCTCAACTGACGACCTAGACGAATCAATTAAAGAAACAAGGTTCTGCAGTTGAGTCAAATGAGTGACCACTTTGAATTCTTGCAACAGCCGTAACTTAAGTGTTTGTACTATAGTCAAAAGATATCACAGACAACAAAGCATGTTTTTTTGACTGGTAGAGTAAGAGCACCGGTATAGATTATATGTTAATTAAGATGTCAACAAGAAAGTGTGAGAACGGAGCATCTAAGCGAAAGCGACGAAAGTTGCAAGAAAGTGCAGTAAAAATTCACGCTCTATTGTGCAATTTTTGAACCCAAGACATTGTGATATTGCATGTCCGCATCAAGCCACCGTGCGGTAAAAAATTAACTTCAAAGGGCAAAAATGGGGTGAGAATTTACAGAAGAGTATGCTGATTTTATCGTTTTCGCGGCTTAAGTTAACAGTGACGTCACCGAGGGCCTCTTTTCGCTATGTGGCCCTGTACCTTTATTGGCTCTGGGCGGTCTGAAATTGCTATTATCATTGTTCGTTCAATTGTCATTGCCAAAGTGATTGTTATTAGCCATAATGCAGCAACTCTACCAAAGCTTTAATTGCCAATAACCTACAAAACATTTCCTGATAACGGTAACCTTACGATTGACGACATACTGCAACGTTTATTAACATACCTTGCGCTCTTTACTTACGAAAGTATAAACCTCTGCTTTGCGCACTGCGCAACCGCGTCATAAGTAACAGCACTGAAGTTAAAACCCGGCTCAATATTTTAACTCCCCATGGAAATTTTTGCCCACGCCCCTGCAGATGGCCTAGAATTGAGAGCGTCAGCGTTTAAGATAGGGTTAAACGTGTGGTTTGATTCATATTTAAACCAAACTGAAAATTCAAAAATTGGTTTTCCCAGCTTGAAGTTCAGGTGATAAGAAACTAGTGGATGAGTTTACTTGACATTTGTGCCGTTGGAAAAACATGAAACGTACGGATTTCCCTACTTCAAGGCGTAGGCCGATGAAACACTGTTTTAAAGCATGTACTTACACATTTTAGACAAAAGTGTATCTAGTCTTTCGTCGCAACATGTTTTGTATCTAGTCTCTCGTCATTTCGGATCAAACCGTGAGCCTTTTGGAAGAATTCTGGTAACACGTGTTTCGAAGCAACGCTGCGTAGAATTCTCATCAAGTCGATCATTAGTTCGAAAATTAGTAAATTAGGCTATTATGTGCAATTTTTTATTTTGAGTGACTGAAAAAGCCTTCGTCGACTTTTAAATAATATTTGTTAGCTAATTCATTTAGTGAGTAGAACTACGTAGTAACTTAAGTTTGACCCATAACAACAGGTCAGGACCGCGAGCGTTTCAAGGTATTAGTGAGGGTCCGACAGGCCATTTTTTAAGAAGTTTTTACTGAGGGGGGGGCAATTTCGTAGTGATGAAGTAGCAATTAACAAGTTTTTGCTAAAGCGATTAAAAAGCAGGGAATCGAACCGAACCCGAACCTCAAATATTTTAAATCTGTGAAACTAAACCGAACCCGAGCCTTTAAAATTTTATGCAAGTGAACCCGAACCTAAAATATTTTGCGTACATAAACCTAAACAGAAATAGTTTAGTAACCATGTTTGAACCTGAGCTAATTCTTAAAAAATATTAATAAAAATCTCTAGACATGTGCTGCGATGCCAAACATTTTTTCTGCTTTTCAAAATTTAATGAATTTTTACATTTTTATTTAACCTTAATTGATTCGGGCATGCAATTTACATTTCGTTATTTTAATGATATAAGACCCTAATTTAGTTTGTGGCCAAATTAAAGATTTTGAAGTGAACCCGAACCTGAACCGCGAACCGGTAAAAACCGCTATTTTTCGGTGAACTCGAACCGAACCTGAACCTTTAAAATTTGGATTTAGTGAACTTGAACGAAACTTTAAAAATTTGGTTTCGATGAACCCGAACCGAACCTTTAAATTTTGGTGCAACTGAACCCAAACCGAACCTAAATCCAAATTTTTGAAAAGTCTTGAACCTGAACCGGAACTGAACCGTTACAAATGAAATTTCTTGAACCTGAACCGGAACCGGAGCGATATATTAAACGGTTCGACTCTCTATCATAAAGGCTTTAAAATCTTTAGGTGCGTATTGCCAACGTCATTAGGCCACAATCGATTTTCACGGAAACGGTATAAAATAGATTTGTGCTTGTCAACTGCGCTTGCATCTTTTGTAGAACTGTATATTCATGAAAACTGTACTCTTCATAAAATGCAATATTACCTTTTTAATTCTCAATACAGTATTCTGGTGCTTATAAAATGTAAATATGATTAATTCAACGAAATTAAATGATGCAGCAGAAATTAGATTCAGGGCCATACTAACCACGCTAAGCCAGTAACATGAGAAGAAGTTCGACAAGAAAGTACACAATTTAGATTTGGGTATAGTATCGGCGTCATCACCCTTATATCGATGGGCAGTCTCGAAAAACACTTTTTGGGTTAGCTTTGAAAAATGCTATTTGAGAAAGAGATTAAGACAGTTTTCGTCTGGCAGTTTGGGGATCAAATATTTGAATAAAAATGGCTTACCCAAAATGCATTTTTCAAGGCTAGGTATACCCATAGACAAAGGAGTGATGACGCAGGGATGGCTGCGGTGCCACAACCTTCCCTCTGCGCATACATTCATATGCCATTGCAACATAAAAAAAAAATTTTCTACGAGCAGTTGTCACAAACTGCCGGTAGCATATAGTCATTATTTCTAGTCTGACTAATTATTAAAGCTATTTACATGAAACAACAATTAGTCGAAATGTTTGATGTTGTACATGATGTGAAAAGTAAAGTCAAGAATACTCAAGCAAACACCAAATTGTCTTGTGCCCGTTTGGGATCACAAGTAGTGTTTATGCCGACGTCTCTCGCCTTGAGTCCTAAACGTTTGCATCACCGTTTTTATAACTTGCTTACATGTTACGATGTGTGTAAAAAATGAAAATCGTTTCCATTAGATAGATTTTCATTAGATTTAACTGCTCAGATGGCGAAGTGGATAGAGCATCTGTCTCTGTAGCAGTAGACTTGGGTTTGATTTTGAGTCGGGTCAAACCAATGACTTAAACATTGATATTCACAGCGTTTTTCTGCTTGACGTTCAGCGTGAAAAGGGACAGTGTGGGGATGCAACAACAACAACCATCGCTTTGTGTTTACTTTACTTACATAACTCTCATTTTTTAAAACCAACAAACTGTTTTTTATGCCCTATCTAGCTACACTCCATTACTATCTTCTGCTAGACTAGACTTTGCTGTAAACTAGTGAAATGTGACTGTTGAGGGCTTTGAGGTAGGCCAATGGCACAAACTGATTAATATATTATTACGACATTAACGAGTTGCCTCGGCGCATTGAGATCGTAGGTTACTTTGGGTGAGAATCAGAACGTATTCAACCTTAGAAGATCAATCTGAAGTTATTCGAGTACTTATCATCACAAGATCAACGCTTCACCATATGTAATTGCCATAAAAGTTTAAAAGTATAATATAATCCAATGAACAAGCTATTTCAGTAGCCAACATTTCAAAACACGTTACTGGGGGGGGCAAAAAAAGTTCACTGGGGGACAATTGCCCTTTTTATTTAAACAGCATCTAATTATTTCCCGCCTGAATCAGTCAATGAGTTTTCGGGCAAAACAAAAAGCTTTTTAAAATATCTTACCTTTCTGAAGAGAAAGAATCATCTCAGCAAAGTATTTTGTGAGTAGAACTACACCAAAATTAATCAAGATTTTCTTCACTGAATCTCAACAAGGTTTAATTATCTGTAACACTACCACACAGCTAAAATCTTATTGCGAGTTGAAAGCTGCATTGTTCAGTGCTGTTAAGTTACCTAGTCGGATATGAATAACGCATCTTCATCTAGAGATGCTCGTAGCTGGAAATCAGGATGCTGATCGAATACAGCTTATTGTTTCGCTATAAAGCAATGCAATAACACTGCAGTGAAAAAACGCGACTGAGCTTTGTTGTTTGATATATTGCTGCAGTGTGGAGAACAACTTATTACAAATAGATCATCGACAGCAGCTGCTATGCGAAAACTGCACTGGCAGATCCAGGTTGGAGCTAATCCTAGGTGGTTAAATCCCCCCTACAAAAACTACTGCTAGCTGGTCCGTATCTAAAAATATATTTCGGGGGGGGTTGATATGAATAACAATTTTTCAATTCTCTTACCATCCATACTCTCCCATACTCCCTCAAATTTTCAATACCATCCCATGCTCTCCCCATTCTTTCCCATTAGGGCTATTACGCCTATTAGTTCTATCAGTTCTGTTAGTCCTTTCAGTCCTAATAGTAATTTGCGAACTGCAAACATTCTTCTGTTTCAAAATAAGGCTACATGTAAACAGTAGTCGCAGCGAATTGAAAAGCGAATAGAATTAGCCTACGTCACAAAGCGCTTTATAACAGACCATGTAAATGGGGTTAAGGCCTACTGCTCTCTTTTTAGCTGGAATCGGAATCGTTTGATTCGAATTCCTGTAATGATTACAAAGTATCAGATAAAAAGTAACAAATATCTTATCTCTGCTTGTGAGCGTCGTACGCAGACAAAAGAGAAAAAATATTCGTCGTTGCGTAATATTTAATTGTTTTGATTGTGCTGCTCTCTTTAGATTCGAATAGATTTTGATTCGTGATTACCTAAACGAATACAAGTAACGGATAAAAAGTATCAAATATTTTTTCTAAAGTAATCGCTTGGAAACGTTACTCAAAAGTAACGGTGAAGCATATCTCTAAACTCAATTTTCGAAAGAAAACGACCAGCACGTGACGGGAGAAAAAATGTAGTAACAAGTGACATGTTTATCTTTCTTTTACGAAAAAGCGATCTAAGCGCTATAACGAGCACACGCTAACAATGCAAAATATGTGCATGAGCGAGCACTTACAATTTTGTCATGCAAAATTCTGATTTTTGCGTCACAGCAGCTTTACCTGGCGTCAAGCGATGTATCATATCAATTGTCCCAGGTGATCATCGAATCCGTGAAGCTAGGTTAAGAGTCCAATGCCCCAACCACTTGGCCAACTCCATGTGCCCCTTATTGTTGCTTAAAATTTCAGTATTTCAGTTTAAACACAAATTCATAGAGCCTACTGACGAAAGAAAAAGTTTTAAGCTAAAATAGCTAAAAAACACGTTTCCCTACCGCCCTCTAACGGATAAGAAAATTTGTTTGAATTTAATGAGGTTTCCTGAATTTTCGCGATTTTTGCCTTTGACTCCAAGTCAGGTGCTTTGGGGTAACCCTTCATTATATTAATCGTTTTGTTACCCACATTAAGGTTAATATCCTCCGATAATTGGAGGTCCTAGCAGTTGCCATTCAAAAGTTATGAGCTTCTGAATATTTTCCTGTTTTTGACGTTTGACCCTAAACCACTTGACCGCAAACCCCCAAAACTTGTTAGACACAAGTTTACGTCGAGGTCTACCATCCCTGAAAATTTCAAGTCTCTAGCATCAGCGGTTCAAAAGCCTTAGGCTGCACAAAAAAATTTTGAAAAAAAAAGAATTTTTTGGGGTATAATATAATTTAAGGGGAAATCCGGGAAAGTGAGGGTGGCTGGGAAAGTTAGGGTGGCCAAGTTGTAGACCTAGGTAGACTCACATTTGAACTCTAGGTCAGATTTGAATTGGAGCAGCCAGTTAGAAGTCATGACCGTTCGAAAATTGAAAATTTGAAAAAGTGGCCAAGTAAAAACAATATGGCTTCCCGCTACGGGAAATCATAACAATCAATAATCGCTTCTCTAATTTCTGACCGCCTATAAAATAATTCATCCGAAATAACGCTCGGAAATAAAATGGAGCAGAAAAAGAAGTTATCTCTGTAATAAGTTCATGTGCAACAAAACGTACGGTAAGGAAAACAGTAGGGAACATGTAAGTTGGGGATAACTTTAGGCATCATCAAAACATGGTTGCACCTCCTAGCTCAACTTTTAACTAGGGCCCGCTAAAGTCAAATTTTTTTCAGGACCTTATTACACGATCAAACACGTACTAACGTTCGTTTCAGGCGTTCAGAAGTCAGTTTTGATAGATTTTATAAGTTAAAATAAAGGCAAAATTTTGTATGAAGTCAAAACTTGTCCAAATTGTCTTCGTCAAAAATTTCCTAACCCTTACAAAAATGAAAAAACTCACATTTTTTTGCGTTTTTTCGAAGTTTTGAGCTGCTATTAAAGTTTTATGCGAAGTTTTATTTGATTAGGGCCTACTCTGAAATAGTAAGTTGCAATGGTAAAAACGGGTGCGGTAATTTAGAAGGAAATAGCACTTATTATGCATGAAATGTATGTGAATTGCGGATTATAAACCATTTTTAATCAAAAAAGTGCAACCAGACTTAAACAATCGGGCAAAGGCGGTTATGTCAAAATAAAGTCAAAATTTAGAAAACATTTTATCTGCGATTTTAATGTTCTGGTTTTTATCATCGAGTACTCTGTGCAGGAAATTTACATTACAAATACTAAAGTCGAAGTTTTGCTAAAGTAAAGTCAAAAATATATTTGTTTAGGTTAAAAATATGGCCCTACTTCTTACTAACTCTACCCTCAACTTTCTTCTGTTGCTGCTAGTTAACTAAAATGAGTTGACCTATGCTGCCACAAAAAGAAGTAGGCTAGCCCACACCGCACACGTCTTGCTTTTGCAGGCTACAGTTAATGATTACACTGCAGTTGTCTTGCTGTAATCCAAGAAAAGGTTTGCAACCTATGATTGCATAAAAGTTTAGACTCAAAGATAGTTTTTCGCAGTTGTTAGGCTCAGTTAGGCTATTTGATAATAAGTTAATAACTTCTATCGTTCTGTAGCTACTAGTTTCGATGAAGAAAGCCATCAACCTAGGTCACATAGCTAAGCCTATGCAAGATACAACTGCGTACTAATTTGTTTTTAACTTGTTCGTTTACATTGTTTCACGACGATAGGCATCTCAAAAAACAAGCAAGTAAACTTAGCTGCATAGCCTAAGCCTGGCATCTGCATTGTGCAACCTTGTTACTGGCGGGCCAAATGTGAAATATTCCACTTTGCTGCGGTCCGCATCCATTTGTTGCCTGCGGGTCATTTTTTGAATCCATGTTTTGGCAAATCAACCAAACAGCCTTGGACAACAAAACATTTCACGAATCAATCGTCATTAAAGGTTCGCTTTTCAAGGGGCCGCGACCCCCCCGCAGGCAATTGCACGAAGTAAAGGTGGTAATCGTATAAACGTATAAAGGACAATCTGAGGGCGTGATGATCTTTTTTTTTGCTCTACACTCATCTTTGGGCGAAAAATTAGACATTTGCGGGCGTGATGACCTTTTTTTTTGCTCTTCACTATATCCGGCCCTGCTGGCTTGGCTTTAAATTACTTTGGAGAGTATTCACTATCCAGGTTCAAACAGCAGCCTGCTGCACGGCTCACGCCGGGTCCATGAGCCAGTAACCAATATCCGAAAGAACAGAAACGGGGATTACGGTTCAAAACCCTACCATCTTCGACTACCAAGCTGAGTGACCCTCTTCCACTCAGATCAAATTTTTGGGCCTACAGCCAACCCAATCATTTGCCACGAGTATTGCGATAATCTCGTGCTATCTGTCTTTGCAAATACTTTGGCCTATCTTAACTTTTGATATGATTTAATAATCTGAACTTTTATGTTGATCTTTGCGTGGCGTTGGCCGGTGTTTTCTAGTCTACTCTACTGTTAGTCCTTTGTTCTTATTTTTCGGTTAAAGCTTTAAATTTTCTTGCCCTAAACCTACGAGTATTTTTTGATCATCTTGTCTTACAGTTGTCGTCTTGGAACTAGTCACAGGGAGTGACTCCTTATTTTTAGGGATGTGCCTCAAGGAAAGTTACTCGGACTCGCCAAGTAACGAGTATTCACGACATTACTCGGCCGAATCCGAGTCCGAATATTTAAGACGTCAAAATATGAACTCAAAATCAGGTGAAGAGCTAAAAAAAGGTCATCACGTCCGTTGAGAAGTCCTAATTTCGACTCAAATTCGGATACAAAGCAAAAAAAGGTCAAAATGATAATTGTTTAAAACTCGGCCGAGTCCGAGTCATGTCTTATTACTCGGCCGAGTACTCGAACTCGACTCGGCACATTCCTACTTATTTTGACTTTTCGGTTTGGTAATCTTGACTTGGTGTAAAACCATGGGCTGTGTGGCGTGTTTTGTAATGCAAGTTTTTAGCCGCATTTTACAACCTTTTGTCAGTCTGCAGAAGGTAAACTTTTGTGGTAGAGTTTTTGCCTCGGATTTCTCCGACGTTTGTCTCTTGCTTAAGTTATTCAATGAACAGATTTCAAGCTTTGACGCATTTCAGCTAAGTGCGTTTTGGCGCGTAATTTCAGTGCCACGTTCTTATTTGGAAATCAACTTTTCGGTTCGATTTTTTGTGACGGAGCTTTACGTTGGCTTGTGTTTGACGCTCGGCTTGCGTCAGATCATTTGTGGCTTAGCTCATTTCAACTTTATTTAATCTGGGTATAATTTGCGAAACTTGTTCAACTTTGCAAGATGTCTCAGACTTTTAGATCTTTCATCTCCTAATTCTCAGTTCTCACTTTCTTGAATTTCCCCCCTTGAGGTTTTCGATAGGACCTCGATGGTTGGCATGGTGTCCTGGTTTCAGCGGATCGAACTCAGCAGCGCACTTTTTCTGCATTTTCAATTTTATTTGCGATGTGCGACTCACTGCACGAAAGGGGTGTTTTCAAGGTACAACGAGACAAGGTGGCGTGATCTACCTCATACGAGGCCACTTATTCAGAGATGTTGTGTTTGATTCTTACGGAGATGTGGTTATGCATTTGAGAGCGGCTACGGGCCTATTCTACTTTCATTTTGTTTTACCTGCGCAGCAGAGGCCGCAGGACGTTGGAGGTGTCGTTTTGATTATTTTTGTTTGCAACTTGAATCCCGCGACAAGCTACTGCTGTTAGTCGCTGAGATTTCATTTCACTGCGAGAAGAGAGGTGGCACATCTTTTGTGCCCATTTCAGCTGAGATTGTGCTGTTGGTAAAGATTCCTTCCGTGATGTCTATCTGTTTTGGAGATTCCAGCGTTTTTGGACCTCGTTTCCTCCACGTTACATCTTTGAACGCTTTTAGTCTTATTCCGCCCGCTTTTGACAACGAACTCTTGAATCGAGTTGTTGATTTTCATCTGTTGGAGTTTGGTTTGTTTTACGTTGTAGCGCGATACTGAAGTCTTGATCTCAAGGTAGCACACCGATGTAAGAGCCAGAAGAGAGATGTGTTTTTAGCAAGCACGCGAATTTAAATGAATGCAAGAAAAAAAGCAAACTACAAGCATGGCCACCAGGGCTGCGAACTCGAACTCGAAAGAACTCGAACTTGCCGAACTTGAACTGGAAAAAATATTTTTTCTGAACTCGAACTTGAACTCGCATACAACTGTTCGAGTTCATTAGAAAGATATTTAAATTGTTGAAAAGAAATAAAACATCAGTAGGAAATGTAGTTAGTAGTTCAAGTAGGCACAATCCGCGTAAGTTAAAGTAATGATTTTACCAAAAGAAAAGTTGCATGTCGTTTATTTGTTCATGCCATTGCGACCAATAAAGTCCAGAGCTGCGAACTCAAACTCGCTGAACTCGGTCGTTTTTGCCAAACTCGAACTTGAACTCAAAAAATAAATTTCTTAAAACTCGAACTTGAACTCGGACTTGCAAATATCTCTCGAACTCGAGATTGAACTCGGATAAAAATCGATCGAGTTCGCAGCCCTGATTGGCCTTGTTGGAATGTTGGATTGCTGGAAATGACACCTTCTTCTTCCGAAAAACCTGCTTGTTTCAGAACAGAGGAGGAGATGATAAAAAAATAATAGAAAATGTATGAAAGGATTCGGAAAAAGCTTTAAAAAATCACATTATCGATAAAAAAATGTCGGGAAGCAGGCAGATATTGTCTGGGAAATAGATTGCTCGACGTCCAGCAACCATTAACAAGCACGTAATCGCCACACATCCGTTATTTTTTGTCTGCTTCATGAAAGAGGAATGGTTTGCACCGCGCGCAGCAACGCAGTGTTGCCACATGTGTTTTCGTTGTGCATTTAGTGTCTGAAGCCTGTCTGGATTTCTCGTGCCTTTTGCTGCAAATTCAGACATCTTAGCCACTTTGTTTCCTTTCAACAAAAACTTTCAGTGTTAGGTTTTGTGCAGGGAGTCGAACCGAACCCGAACCGGAGTTTTATAAACCGGTGTTACGCTATTTTTGTCAAACCTCAACCGAATCCGAACCGTATTTTTCAAAGTCGCAAAGAGCGAACCGGAACTGTACCGAATTATGTGAGTATTTGCGAACTTTAACCAAACTCAAACCGATTGAAAAAGCAGCTCACTCCGTGAAGTCACTCGCGTCACTTTGAATTCAAAATACCGTAGTACTAGTAGTCACTTATGCAAGTAATCTATGCATGATGAAGCAGTCTACGTTTAATATACCAGGTCCCGTAGTACACGCGTAACAGACTAAACCAGGGCTACTCCATTGCTTTTAACAAAGGTCCATTTACAAAAATTCCAAGCCTGCCGCGGTCCGTTCACCGCGGAGAAAAAATTACAACACAATACAGAACATATGGTAACAAATACAACACATGTTACGCGCAGCTGGCGTATAGCTACCTATTAGCTAATTTGGCTAAAACCAAGGGCGGCAGGGGCGTAGCCAGCGGAAAATTTAGGGTGGAGGCCAAAATGTCAAAAAAATTCAGAAATATGCGAATTTGACACCGCTGTTTTAATCACACTTCAGACCAGGCTTCGTCAAAAAGGGTCAGTGCCCCACCCCCCTGGCTACGCCACTGTTTCTGGAGGCGGCAAAATGTGATGATTTTTTATGCGAACAAACATAGTCGCCTTACTTCATTCTCAAGCAGACTCAGGCAAAAATAAGGCAAGGGGGGGCACTTCGCGTAAAAAGCCAAGGGCGGCACATTGCGTCGCTACTCGCTATGCCACTGGTTACGCGAACAAAACACTAGTTATTTAACGGCCAACAAGTCAGCTAGTGGGATGAATGGCATTTCTTGCTTCTTGCTAATTCCTTAAATTTGGGTTCTAATGTAGTGATAGCTAGTCGGATGCAGTCATGAAGGTTTTCATTGGTCATAAAGGTGCGAAATTTATTCTTTATGAAGTTCATGGTTGAAAATGCAGACTCGTAGCAGTATGTTGATTCAAACAAGCTGAGAATTTGCTCTGCCGATTGGTGCGGAAGAGGAAAATGACCAAAGAGCTCTTTCAATCAATCAATCAATTCTTTTTTTATTTCCGCACTCCATTACGTTACAAACACACGTTCATAATAAGTATTGGAAAAGCGTGGAAAAGGGCACACGCAGCAAAACGGGTAATCGTTGAAGCATGCCCGTCAAAAAGACTAGGCATGGCTGCGTGACCCTAACAAACATAAATAAATAAAAACAACAAAAAAACAAATGGATTTAACAACAAAAACACACGCACAAAACGAACCAACGCAGAAACAAAATTAATTAATTAATTAAGCAACATGCCATAGCAAACAAGATCAAATTTGCAAATAAATGTATTAGCACTAAGATTTCAGCCTGTGACCCTAGCTATTGGGGGGCTAACAGGTTCTAAACCTTGCCCAAGGGTTACCTGGAGGGAGTTGTGAATGGGTACCCTCATTCATCCGCACTTGTTTAAAAGACAAGTTCACAACCGGGTACAGTTTTTACTCATGTCCAGGAGTGTTACTCATGTCCAGGAGTGTTCTCTTCCTTTGACCAAAACGTTTCTGGCGTACAATTGCCAAATATTTTCTTCATTGCTACATTCTCCAGAAATTCGATTAGCTCAAGTTGAATTTTGGCCACATCTACCCATTTGAACGTTTCTTTTGCTTCAGCTGAGAAGTTAACAATATTTGTTATTAGGAACGGGTTTTCAATGAACAGTAACAACTGTTGTGCAAGAGAAAAGTTACCAAATCGTACCACAAAGTTGTCAATCAACTTTTCAATAAATGCGACGTATCTGGCATCGCCTTTATCTTTACACTGCTCCAAAAGCCTCTGAAAATGGTTGAGTTGATTCTGAATATCATGTTTGAAAATTATTAATTTTTTCTGAAATGCACGAACTGCATTGATCAAATCAAAAATATTGCATTTTTGTCCTTGCAGTTTTAGACACAATTCATTGAGGTGCGACATCATGTCAGTCAAAAATCCAACAATTTCCATTTTTGTATCATCTCTTTAAAAATGCCAAAAATGCATTTGCCTTCACATTGCTTTGACCTTCCAAAGACACCATTAATTCCTCCCTTATTGACCAAAATCTCTCCAACACTCTTCCCTTACTTAGCCAGCACCTGATATTGTTGTGTACCAGCAAATCTGAATAAATAGCATTGCTTTCGGAAAGAAAATTTTGGAGAAGGTGATGCTGCAGTGCGGACGTTGATCTAAGAAAGTTTACTAGTTTGATAATAGTTTCCATAACTTCACAACATTCTTCTCCCAGACTGGCACACAGTACTGCTTGATGCATAATACAGTGGAAAGATTTCAAATTAGGATTATCTTTTAGTAGTCGCCTTATCAGCCCCCTTCCTTTACCAAGCATTGCTGGAGCTCCGTCTGTTTTCAGTGAAATAATCGACTTCATTTTAAGATTTCTCGATTCTATCATGCTTTTCAAGGCTTCATAGATATCTTCTCCTTGTGTTCTTCCTTTAAGAGCAGCCACACCAAACAAGTCCTGCATAAATTTTTTCGTTTTTCCATCATAATATCTCACAAATACCATACGTTGAGCACTGTCAGTCATGTCTTCGACTCGTCAATAGCTAATGAAATGCAAGGTGCGCTTTTCAGACCTTCATTTAGTTGTAATGCAAGATCTTCAGCCAATAATCCAGTTCTCCTCATTGCGGTAGAATCGGACAATGGGAGCTGCTTTACTTTATCAATGATCTCGTCTCTCTGCTTACCATCAAACAAAGTCTCAGCTGTCTGTATCACACATTCTTCGACTACTTCTGCATCAGTGAAAGGCTTTTTATGTCTTCCTAAAATCCAAGCGATTCTCAATGAACATTCAGTGACTTTTCTTGAGCTTTCATGGTATTGGCAAAAATCATGGTTGACTTTTCATACTGCGAAGTAAGTAGCCTTTTTTTTTTTTTCTTTCTCTCTTCCGTTCCTTCCTTATACATCTTTTTAAATTCACCATGTCTGCTTTCATAATGGCGCTTTAGGTTGTTGCTTTTCACCAAGGCTACACTTTGAGTACATATAAGGCAGTGTGGGTTTGAGCTGCCTGTGGGAAGAATGAAAGCGTACTGCACTTTCCATTCTTCTTTGAATGCTCGATTTTCCTTGTCAAATTTTCTTTTTTTATAAGACATTATACGATTAGTCTGGAAAAAAAAATTAAGAGATTACTGTACCTTAATTTCTGTTAACTGCAGTAGACGCTCTATCGCTATCCACTCGGCTATCTGAGCTATCCACTCGGGTATCTGAGAATTATTATCATGATTATTATCCACTCGACTCGGCTATCTGAGCTACATAGTTTGCAAATGTGGGTTTGAAAACCAGGCATCGAAGTGATTGTGACGATAAACAATCATGACAGTGATTGTGACGATAAACAATCATAACAATCATTAGGAACAAAGACTAGCTAGAACCTTAGGCACATAGGCAGTGATATATTTTCAGCAATGACTCCCAGTGCATGTTATCTAATGTTTCAAAAAATGACAAAAATATTCACAGTTATGAATCAACAAAATTGTGAACTAAAGAAGCAATTGAGTGTAGCCAAAGTTACCAACCGGACGCGGTCCGGAACGAACGCTTGAAAGGTCCGGACTCGGACCGCGGGCCGCCAATTGAGTAGCCCTGGACTAAACAAAGCGCTTTAACACTAGTTTAACGCTACCTGTGGATTGAGTATAAGCCGCCGGTATCAGAGCATAATAATAATTTAATTATCTCGAAATTGGCTTTACAAGTATTTTATGCATTATATTGGCCTGTCAATGCGAAGAAAATTGCTTGAACGTTTCATTTTTTAAACTGCGTAACTTGAATTATTCCAGTTTTTACTGCGAACGTGAACCGGAACTTTATAAACCGGTTTTGAAATAATTTTACTGGAGCGAACCCAAACCGAAGCGTTTCAATTTATCTGTACCTTCTCCGCAACTGAAACGAAATTTGAAACTGCTGTTGAACCCAAACTGAACTTGAACCGGAAAAATCAAACGGTTCGACTCCCTAGTTTTGTGCGTCGGGGACGCCCGTGTTCATTCCGACACCACCCTGCCTTAACAAGTTTTCGGTCGTCTAGATTTGCTCGAGGGGCGCCACCCAGCACTTCGAAACCTATCTATCTTTTTGTCTCTTGCATCTATTCTCGTTTGGTTTTTATTGGTAAAGGTTTCTGTGGTAGTTTCAGAACTGTTTCTTTCATGGTAATTATACGAAATTTTGTGCCTGCATCGTTTCCATTTGGATTCTAACGGTCAATGAATTGGAAGATTATGTCATTTGAACCATACCGGGCGCACTGCTTCGCTCCATTTTTGCAGGTGCTGTTCTCGAAATTTTCTCGTATGAGCTGAAATCTTGGTGGACTTTCGAAATTTTACCACTCTGCCACTTCCTGCGCAGCACCCCTAAATATTATGCTCTGCACAGAAGCTATGTATTCGCTCTTTGTAAGCATCAAGGCACTATATGCAGTTATATTGCGTTGTACTCAAGAAGTTTTGGCCACAGAAAAATAGTTTTACTAGAAATATACGTAATTTTGGCAAAACTTGCTCCTCAATGTTAGGAAAATCGCAAAATTATGGGTTCGGATCTGCCCTAAGATTTTTCTTGAGTTTACAGCTAAGATAATAACAAGTAATAACCTTGCATGCAAGTACAGCAGTGTCTGTAGTGCACAGTGAATTAAGGTACCCTTGCTGCAAACCAGATCTTTACTGTAAGCAACGTAGCTCACGCATTTCTCACGCCTTTGATGAACAATACCGTGGATGCACACTTGTGCTTGCATTGCTGCTTTTGTTTTTTAACAGCTTGAATTTTCGGTTTACGTGGTACTTGGTGTTTGATGGTTATAACGCTGAAACGAAAGATAAGCCTACCGGCAGTGGCGGCTCGAGGCCAAAAAAACAAGAGGTGCTGAAAGCGACAAATTTAAGCGAGTATTCGTAGCTGTTGATCTGGCTAATTGTTTTAAACAATAAGTTACAGATAAAACTAAGCACCGAACGTAGCTCTCCTTTTTGCAGTTTTATTGCACGATATTAAGCAGCGGTTGCCAACTTGAGATCCACCGGCCACTCCGGCCCGACGGCAAAGGAAAATGCTTGAGAGGTAAAAATTTTTGCAAGGGGGCAAAAATTTTTTAGATAGGCTATTGTTACTGATTTTTTTAAGGGGTGAAAATCTTTGCAGGGGGGCTTCCCAGTCCCGCACTCCCACTGGCTGTGAGCGTGGGAACTCTGTTGTTGATCTGTAAAAATATTCAGGTATAGGTTGAGGGAAAAATTGGTAAGTACATTCATATTTCATGAGCATTCAGAATGGTTTGGCCTAAAGTGTTTGGCAGCTACGAGAAAACTTGTAGCTCGTATAGAGAGATAAAAGAAATGTTGGGACGACAGTCTTAAAGCTCAATTCCTGCCATCTTTTTCAAGACTTAAGTATTTCTACGCTTTGCAAGAACCAAATATTCGTCACTGAGTGAAAAAGCAATGGATATTTTAACTCAAACTTTCAGCAACACGTTTATGCGAAAAAACATTTTCATCTGACACAGTAATTAAAACACGTAACCCAAAGGTTCTCAAACTTTTTTTGTCGCGACGCACTCTTTAAAGAATTTTTAAACTCGCGACGCTCTGGTGTAAATGTAAAGCTTTTTGAAACAAAATATTGGGTTTTAAGTTTGGCGCATTGTAACTGCTATAGATTTTCTGCCTCAACGACTATTCTGTTACTTTTTCTTGATTTTACGAACTTCACAGGATATCATACAATGGAGTTCTATTTTACAGTCGTTGCTGGGGATACCGTCATTTAAGTTTTTGGTATCGCTTGACCAAGAAGCGAACCCAGTACCTCAACTACTAAGCAAGAACTCGAACCACTAACATAATCGCAAGCTATGAGGCCTCTGCTTCTAACCAAATCGTCCAGAAAATCGTCATCTTGGAACGATAAAAGCATATAGATTTGTAATTACTTGGCATTTTCCGTTTTTGTCAAGTGGTACATGCGCTGGAACACGATTTATAAAACGGAGTTTGTTCAAAAAATAGATGTTTATAAAGGTCACAAGCTGCGCAACGAAACCACACATGCACAATTTGATATCGAAGCTGTTGCTATAGTTCTCCGATTATAAGGCCGTAGCTTTTCTAGAGCCTTCTAAAAAAAATTCGAATCAAACCTTTATTATACTCAAGGTAATACGTTGAAGCGTGTAACGAGTGGCGCGGCTCATCTTCGCGGTTTATAGCACCTGGGCAACACAGCATGAAGAAACGTCGCAACGGTGGTGATCCGTTGGCGACTCTGCGTACGATTTGACCGGCTTGCAAGTCGAACCCTTACCTTCCACACCGAAAGCGTTGTTGTTACCGCTATACCAATTAGCGGGTTATTGAATGAAAAACATAGGCCTACGGCTGCATCAAACGCACTGAAAATTGAATCATTACAGTATAACCATAGGGTTATGGCGCATAAAATATAAGTTACTGTTGAGTTGAAAACAGAATATTCCGAACAAAGCAAACAGTTGTGAACTCTTGTGAAATCAATCAAAGCTTTTCATTTTTGCGAAAAATGAAACAAAATTGAGTTAAAATTTACTCCCATTACGTAATCCAATATATTTTGCGACGCCCTTTGAAAATTAAAATGACGCACCAGGGCGTCGCGACGCACAGTTTGAGAACCGCTGACGTAACCGCTATCGCCTGTTAAAACAGACGCATCTCGCTGTCTTACAGTATCGCCATTAACGCCGGAACTCCAGGTATAGACCTACCAATATCAAATAAACAAGAATAACCATGATTTTTTTTTTTAAGTATTATCTACCTTACTTTTCTGTACTTTGCATTAAAAAAATTAAACTTTTTTGATTGGTGTTTGCAGACTAGTTTTGTACACATAGTCCCTTACTCACAGACCTTATTTTTTAAAGTCATTTTGGTCGTCGGCCTAAGAAACCATTTTACTTTTGCTGGTCCATCGTGCATGACTGCTGCAAAGGTTGCGAGCGCTGATACAAAACACTGCTAAAAATGAACCTCAAACTTAGAAAATTTTACCAAATTTTACGCTGACATAGTGAATAATAACTGAGTGGTTTTCAAAAGAATAGTAATTCTTCTTTGGTTAAAAGTGCTGTAAAAATATTTGCTTCATTAAGTAGGCTACGTACGTTGCGAGCATTAATCCCGTCGCATTCAGTGCATAATTTGTCCAACTGTCAGGGGGGGCTGAAAATTTTCAGGGGGGCTTGAGCCCCCCTTGGCCCCCTACATCCCGTGCCTATGACAATACCAGGAGGTCAAAATCTGTATACGATATCTGTTGAGCTTAGAAATCTAACTTTCAAGCATTTCAAATCTAAATTTAAAAGCATGATTTTAAAAAATTACATCTAACAAATTACTACACTTCCACAATAAACTACAGTAGTAATTATGGCTGTTGAAACTGATTACGGCTGCTTTGATTGTTGGATATGCTGTAAGATTGGCTGAACGCTGTGGCTACACAATTTGAAATGTTGGTGATTACCGGGTGGCTGCATGACTTAGAAGACCTTAATCGGTCATTTCGCAGTCTCCCCGGAACACATTTTAATCATGTAACTTAATATTGTGAATGTAACTTATGAGTATTTTTTTTGCGTTTGCGTTTAGTGTTCCTCGAAAAAATCTAATCATGCACTCAAAATCAGGGGCCAAACATATAAACAAAATTTCCTGAAATTTGTTGAAAAAGCACTAAAATGGCCATTACAGTATGTAAATTTTCAAAACATTTCTGGGGGAGCATGCCCCCAGACCCCCTAGAGTCGTTTTTGTTACTTAAGTTGTTTAAAATTAACTCTGCCGGAAAAAAACTACGCTTAACAAAATGACGAAATTTGATGCCCCTCAGTGAAAAAATTCTGAATACACCTCTGACATAAAACATTTCAAAAGGGCTTATTTACGCCCGTTTCCGGGTCTAAATGTCTTTGTATTTAGTTAATACTCAACCTAATTCAAAATTACCCCCCCCCCCCACCAAAACTTTCTGGATCCGCTCTTGCCCACAACAGCATTGGTACAACCCACGGAGATGCAACCAGGAACCATGGTGCAACTCGTGAGACAGGTGCATTGTGACGTTGCGTTTGGGTTGGATGACTTCGATCTCAAAATTAAACACTTATTGCATTTGAATAGCATGGTAGGAGAAAAAGTCACTCTGCGCTATACAAAACGGTAATATAAACCAGGGGCGGTACTACCATGGCTACACAATTTGAAATGTATTTAAATAGTTATTATTCACTACCGCCGCGGTAGGCCCATACTGCTCAACTTTTGTTGCCCTTAACGCAATGCGTTAACTTCGTTTGTTTATTAAGTTAACGCATTGCGTTAAGTGCACAAAAGTTGAGCAGTATATCGCCCCAGCTCATTCAATGTCTCTTAAGTAGCTACCATTGTGTCTAAAGCTCAAAATACATATGCAATCAAGACCTCTCTCTGCTGTTTGCTTTTGTATGTTGCAGATTAAGAAATTTCTGAAAGGTAGAAGATCAGTGTCGAAGAAATCGGAACATAATCAAAATTAGAAATATTCCAAATTGACGAAGTTACAATCTTAAAAGGAATGAAGCAAATCAACTGACTTTTTCCACAAAAGTTTATTACATACTAATTGCGTTGCGTTTGATGTTTGGAGTTTCTTATTAGAGTAAAACTTTAATTAAAAAATTTTGAAGAGATGTCAGTTTCGTTTAGCCCCTCCTCGCCAGAGATAAGTGTAAATTTGTCTCAAATGCTTGGCAGGTGTTGCTTGCTTTCTCCAAATTTGTGGTGTTTTGTCTTTTATTACTCAATTTTGTTTGATTTTGTTTTCGGCTCATAGGCTGTAAAATGCTTTAGGTGCAGCGATCATGCTTTTTTTAGTTTCGAAATTCAATGTAGGTAGGGTTGTATATTGCATGCTTTAATGGTTAACGTTTTGCCGCTGTTACCTTTTTTTCGGCCGTATGTTGTGATATGCGTTGTTTTTATGTACCGTACTTTGATGGTCGTTGAATAAAACATACTAGGCCTACTACTACTACTAATAGGCCTAAACAGTTTCAGTTTGGAACATTGTAGAAAAGATCTGGCTCGCCGCTCGTGTTCACCGATACCTTCGTGAAGTGTGAACCTATCATACAAGAAAACGTTGCGTCATCGGTCGGCGTTGAAAACAAAAAACAATTTGTCGTTCTTCGAAAAAAATTAAAGAACTCAGACTGCGCTGATATTGCAAAGATTACAGACGAGAAAATCCAAAAATCTTAGCTACACGTATTCACCAAGTGATACAGAACATGCAGTAACAGCAAAATTAAAACGCAATAACGCAATTTACAGGGTAGATGACATGTGTTCACTCTAATTACAGTATGTCATTGGTTCACTTGGCCAGGAGACAGCGAATAGACCGAGCGGTCATCGAGTCTGCTGCCACCTGCTCAACAAAACAACATCACGAGTAATCGCTACAACTACTAAAGAAAGAACAACGAAAAATTAAATCATCGAAGAGCCTTTGTCTGATGAACAATATTAATTCCATTGTGTATTTTACTTCTGAATTTCAAGGGGATTCAAAAAAAGGGAAATCAAAAAAATGAAAATTTCAAGGGGATTCAAAAAAATTCTTTGAAGCTTTGAATTAAGAAGTTACTCAAAACAAGTTTCCAAGACAAAAGATGTTTTTAATATTTACTGATGAGAATATTTTTGAGTTGCTTAGAGAATAGGTATTTTGAATGCAACTTGACATGAAGGGAAATTTTGTTCCAAATTGTCACACCAACATAGTTTAAAGCAAATTGTCCAGACTGCGAGTGCATTCTTTGCAAATAATAATTTTTATTAGCAATGGATCTTGTATTGTGATTATGTTGAGTTGCCACAGATGTGTAGTAGCTGTCAAATATACATGGCAGATTGCCATGATGAAATGAATGCATAAACTTAGCCACCTCAATTTCAAAAATATCTTTAACTTGCAGAATTTTCATGTCTTTGTACAAAGTCGACATTTTTACGCGGTCTTTTAAACATTTAAAATTGATAATTCTAAGAATTTTGTTTTGTGCTACTTGGACCTTTTGCAACAAAGTTTTCCTGCTGTTACCCCACGCTATCATACCGTATTTGAGGTAAGGATATACAAAGCTATAATACAATTTCAGTAAAGCAACTTTACTTACATAATGCCGAACCTTAGACAGTATTCTAGAGACTTTAGCTAATTTATTGATAATGGAATTAACGTGATTGCTCCAAGTTAATTGCTTGTCAATCATTACTCCCAAATATTTAGCAGATTCTAAGCATGGTATGGTATGATCGCCGACATTGACACAGAAATTAATCGTAGAATTTTGTTTATGTTTTGTGGTTGAAATAAAGAAGGAAGATTTTAAGAAATTCAAAGACAGGCGATTATATCTCATCCAATTATCAACATCACAGAGCTCTTGATTAACTGCTATCTGAAGATTGCTGATATTTTTATCTTTCATCATTAGTACAGTGTCATCTGCAAAAAGATGAACATGAAACTTAGTGTGCAATGGCAAATCGTTTATGTATAAAGAAAATAGCAAGGGCCCCAAGGTGGAACCTTGTGGCACCCCACACAACACTGTCTGTAAGTCAGATTTTACACTATTACATTCCGTGTATTGCTTACGATTATTTAAATAGCTACAAAGAAGTTGGTGCATGTTACTTCTGATGCCATATTTTTCTAGTTTATTCAACAGAATATCATGATTAACTGTGTCGAATGCCTTCGACAAATCTAAAAATATGCAGCAAGTGAAATAGCCATCATCATTGTTTCTTTGCAACATGCTATAGAGATCGGCAACAGCCATATCCGTGGAGTAACCTTGACGAAACCCAAACTGGTGTTTAGTAATTGCATTATTTCGTCTGAGGAACTTTTCAAGTCTAACATTCAAAAACCTTAGATATTGTAGATAATAGAGAAATTGGCCTGTAGTTATTCGTTGCGTATCTACTGCCAGATTTGTGTGAAGAAATAATTTTTGCACATTTTAAGACAGCAGGAAAATATCCACTCTCGTAACAAGCATTAAAGAGATTACTCAAATAGGGAGATATTATTGGCGCTAATAACTTGTAGAATTTATCTGGCACATTTTCAGGTTCACTAGCTTTAAAAGCATTTATTTGACAAAATTGCATCAACACTTCTTCAGATGTGATTGGCTCATAGAAAAATGATTGGACAATGCTGGGGACATTACATTTTTTAATTTCTGTTCGAGAGATTTTGGAATCTAATGAGGTGCCAACATTTGTAAAAAACTCATTAAATAAGTTAGCAATCTTAACTTTATCAGTAATATTGCATTTATGATGATCCGTTAACATATTAATTACCTCATTACTTGCCTTTTTATGACAAATTATTTCATTTATAATTTTCCATTGTTTTGCCAAGTCACCTCTGTGTGTAGTTAGTTCGTTCTGATAATAGTTTCTCTTTGCAATTTCCTTAATTTTAGTTAATGTGTTTAGATATGACTTATATTTAGCAACTAAAAAAAGGATTGTTTTGTTTGTAGCACTGTTGGAACAACTTATTTTTCGTCGAAATAGATTTAAGTAAGCCTTTGGTAATCCAAGGTTTCGATTTTGATTTCATCTCTTTTCTAGATAGTTTTCTTAAAGGTGCATGCTTATTCGTAGCATCTATGATGATTTGAAGAAACTTTTTTATTGCCAAATCTGGATCATCGGTATATATCAGCTGCTGTAAATTCAGTGCTATCTCCTCAGCAAAAAACTCGTGATTAAAATGTTTTACATCTCGAATCATTCTCACACAATCAGAAGCTCGATTTTTTTGGCAATTATTTTTAATTAAACAAAAGGTTGGCAGATGATCTGATATATTAAGTATTAGAACTCCTGATCTGCAAAGATTTTGAATTGCATTAGTGTAAATATGATCTAGATTAGTAGCAGAAGTTGATGTAAATCTAGTAGGTTTAGTAATTAATGAATAGCCTCCAGTGGAGTATACTTCATTTAGATAATCATTAACCTTGATATCATTATTCTGTTTAGCTAAATCAATATTTTAATCTCCCAATAAAACAAAAGGTGTGTTGTGTTCGTTAAGCATATGCATTACGTTTCAGAAATTTTTTTGAAATAAGGAGTAAGAATTACAAGGATGCCTGTAGACTACCCCAACTACTGTATTTTTAAGCTTTTTTTTACTAGGTTTACTTGAAATTTCAATAAATAAGCTTTCACAATCTTCGCTCTCTACAGACACTGTAGGTTTTATCACAAAATTTAGATCATTTCTTACATAGAGGCCAACTCCTCCAGCATTAGATGTCGAATCTTAATGTGCAAATTGATAATTTTCCAAATCAGTTTGAAGTAAATCAGATTTTAAGTTTACCTTTGTCTCGGTCACAGCTATCACTTCTGGCAATGTAGGTAATTGCATTAAAAAAGTTTGAACTTTGGACTTATTTTTAATTGAAGATCGTAAGTTAAAATGCACTATGGCTAGTTCACTTTTTGCTTTTGATTTTAAAACATCAGCAAATTCAGAAATGTTAAAGTACTTACAATCTGCAGTGAAATTAGTGTCAGTAATTTGAAGATGTTCATTCAAGTCATTAATGGTATTAATTAGGTTCATCACGTGTATGGCTCCAAATCCAGCCAAATAATATAAATAAAAACAAAACTACAAAATCAGAAAATACAATATAATAACAATGGACCAGTAAATAAGCCTATCGTAGTACTAATAGACTTGCAGTGTTATTCTCTAAGAGTTAATCAGAGAGTTTAGAACAGAGACTTTTCCAAATCTGGTGACATGACAAAACTGTGCACTAGTTTCAATGCTGTTTGGCTTCTTTTTCCTCAAAAATTGCTAAAGATTCAGGATTTGAAATAACCAGTTCAATCTTCTTTTTAGGATCTGTTGATAAGGTGCAAAAGAGTTTTCCATCAAAAGACCAGAATGCTGTAATTTTACCTTCTTTTCTTAGTTTTTCCAGCTTCTTTATGAAAAACATCCTTCTAATAGATAGAGATTCTGTCACCACTATGCCAGTCTTTTTCAGTTTTCTTTTATTAGTGTAAATCAGATTTTTTGTATTGTGTCTTGTAAATTTTATAATGATGGGCCCATTTTTGCTTCTTAATCTGTGAGATCTATCCACATCCTGAACAGAGAGAGATATTCCCATGAATGTCTGAATGGTGCTTAAAGCAACTTCATCAGTATTTTCACCAGCACTGGCAGGGATGCCGTGAATCAGTAAACAATTTCTGCGAGAGTATTGTTCTTGCTCTTCTAACTTATCTTCCAATTGTTTGTTACAATTTTTTAGCTCAGCTGCTTCATTTTTCAGTTTCTCAAGTTGATTTTGGAATTGTAGTAACAGGGAATCACATACAATTTGGCAAAATGATTCGTTTTGTATAATGTATTCACAGACTTTTGATGATACCAACTCAAGCCATTTTTCATCAGATTTCAAATTTTGCAAAAGTGTAGGTAAAAGTGAGGTATTTGAAGATGAAGTTGAACAGGAAGGTATTAATTCTTCAAGAATGTTTAAGTCAGCAAGAACATTTTTAACAACATCCTTGATGATTTTAGCATTACTTAGCACATTAGAATTGGATCTGTTTCCAGTCTTATCAGAGTTGTTTTTCTTTCCAGGTAATGAACTCGTGTGTACACCTTTGGCTTTTTTCTTTCCAGGTAATGAACTTATCAGAGTTGTTTTTCTTTCCACGTAATGAACTCGTGTGCCAATGGTATTGCAGGGTGAGCCCTGAGCACCTTGAACCTCTGGAGAAAACGCCCCTGCTTAGTTGTACTTTTGTTTCTAATTGGGCCGCTAACGAGCCGCTACCAATGTTTAAAATCCGTTTCAACTTATATTTTTCTTTTAAATGTGGTTGAAGGTTCATAAAAGAATGGGCTTTGGGCGAGCTGGACTGCATTTTCGGTATAAGTTGCCGGGTCGGTTACAGCTACTGGGCAAGAGGCTTTAGGCCATGCGCGGTCCGGGTTGCAAAAAAGTTAGTCCGTGCCATCTCTAGCACAGAGAGTGGTTCCACCAGCCATAGTTCCACAATCCACAGTAATGTTAGTAATGTAATAATAAATGCACTGTGACCAGAACTCTACTGTGACCAAGCTTTGAAGGTTCTGAGGTAACGAGGATTTTTGTTACGGAAACTGAGCCAAAGGTGTACAACAGAGCCGGATCCGGATTTTAAAAACCGGATAATCCGGCTGTTGCTTCCGATCCGGATCGGGATTGAGATTTTTGCTTTTTACGCATCAGGATCAGGATTCAATTTGGGATGATAACCAATGATTTTAACAAGCCTATTGGGTATATACGTAATTTGTATATAATGCCAATACAGGACTTGGATTTGCAGTCGGATTCCGTTTCCTGAATTTTTTAGGATTCGGAGTCGGATTCGGATTTTAACGCTTCGGATTAGGACTAGGATTAAAATTTTTCGACTCCGGACACCTCTGCGGCCTGCGCACAGAGACTGAGCACAGAGAGGATTCCATGCCATGGTTCCATCAGAAACATCGGGGTTCAACTGTTATCTGGTTATAGTAATAGATGCTGGTAGATAGACCAGTGGGACTGTGGCGTTGGTGTAACGCTGGTGGTGGTAGTGGTATCCTGTACCAGCAGGTAGTCTACCTCTATCAACAGTAACTTGAAACATAAAAATTTGGAGTAATGTGTGTTAAGCTGTTAAGGTCTAATTTAAGTTCAGAGTTAGGGATGCAAGGGAGATCGGGGATAGAGTTCTCAGTTTGAGACATCTCAAGATAGTGTACCAAACCCAAATCGTAGTCTACAGTGTACCTACCTGCATATCTTTGGGGGTGGTGTGTAGCAATGTAGCCTAGCTTACAAAACGTTATTAAAAGAAGAAACTTCTGCCAGTGCATAGTTTTAAAGATGGAGCCTATGATGGAGCTGATATTGAAACACTACGACACTGTACCTGTAATTTTTTGTAGGCCCAAGGTATTACAAAACAGTAGAAATGAAATCGATCTGAAGTTTGCCATTACTATTAGAGATGTCAACCACGCAGCGCAGCTTGCGCTGTCGCTTTCATCGTTTTTTTGCAGCGTAGTTGCAGCGTGCCGCGTAGTGGAGTAAAACGTCTGCCACCTAGTGGAGGCGTGCCGCACAAAATATATGTGATTAGGTATGTGTGATCTTAACAACATCCTAAAAAACTGCGGTGTGCAGCGCGGTGCGGTACTAAATTTGTGTAACAAATTGCGGTTGCAGCGCAGCCTGCGGACTAGAAACACTGGAGCAGCGCAGCTTGCGGACATAATTTGTGTGTCGGCAACATCTCTATATACTATTATAGACTAGTGTTTCCACAGTATTTCCTGGTATAGAAGCAATATCGTTTTGAACCGGAATGTAGTAGACTATATATACCGGTAACCATTAACTACAACATTGTTTCAGAATATAGAAATGATGTCGAGACAGCTTTTCCTAGTCAGCAGTGCACTGTACTAGGGATAGGCAGTGTATGATATATAGAACATTTAACTGTTCCAGAACAAAACCGAATCCGGAGCATCGAATTTTTAAATAAATATACATAAGTTTAGGCCTAAAATCAGTCACACACTACTTTAGGCCTAAAATCAGTATACTGCTATACCCAGCAGCCAGCAGCACTTCAAGCCGCAAGCGTACCGTCATATATCTATTTATCATTCATAGGCAAAACAATGTATGTCAGTAACTGCACTTCATTCAAAAAGAACTAATTAAACAACTGCACAATTCAACCTCTCACAGAAAAGACGGATTGCACAGGTGCAGCAGTGCAGTGGAAAACAATTAACTTCTCCAAATGTTCTCCTGTCAGCAGGTCAGCCTGGACCTCAGCGCTGTCACAGTCAGCCCTGCTGAAGATATTCGGATACCGGTATTATAAATAAAATTTTCTGTCATTTTATCCGAACCCAAGTACTCGAATGAATAAAATTTTGCATATATACAGAATACTTTGGGATTCAAATCGCACTGGATTCGATATTCCACATTGCCCACTGCCCATCCCTACACTGTACAGAAACGGGTCCTACTGAAACTGCAGGTTTTAGCAATACCGTACAGAAACACAGAACAATATTGTTTTGACTATAACAAAAGTCTCGTCAGCCTTGCTACGCACAGCCAATCCAGGCTAAACTCATTCCAGACTGTAAAGTATGGGGCGCCGTTTGGAAAAAAACTATTCGTTTTGTGAACCATGTTTTTTGAGCTTATTTAGACCATAGTTTGTCCGATATGTATATTGGAAACGTCCTACTTATATATCAGACAAAATGCACTCTAAGTCGGACCAAAATACATGCGCAAAATAAGTCGGACAAAATCGTTTTTTTTCAAGCGGCGCGCCACATGCCTTTTGGAAAAAAACGATTTTGTGACCCCTGTTTTTCGAGCTTATTTGGACTATAATTAATCCGAAATATACATCGGAAATATCCGACTTATATATCAGACAAATTGTGCTATAAGTCGGACCAAAAAACACACGCAAAACAAGTCGGATATTTCCGACTTATATATCGGACAAATTCGCCGTTTGGAAAAAAACTACACGTTTTGTGAACCATGTTTTTTGAGCTTATTCAAACCATAATTTGTCCGATATGTATGGGGCGGCATTTGGAAAAAACTATACGTTTTGTGAACCATGCTTTTTGAGTCTAAACAAGCTCAAAAAACATGGTTCACAAAACGTGTAGTTTTTTTTCCAAACGGCGAATTTGTCATTTGTCCGATATGTAAGTCGGAAATATCTGACTTGTTTTGCGTGTGTTTTTTGGTCCGACTTATAGCACAATTTGTCCGATATATAAGTCGGATATTTCCGATGTATATATCGGACTAATTATAGTCCAAATAAGCTCGAAAAACAGGGGTCACAAAATCGTTTTTTTCCAAAAGGCGTGTGGCGCGCCGCTTGAAAAAAAACGATTTTGTCCGACTAATTTTGCGCGTGTATTTTGGTCCGACTTAGAGTACATTTTGTCCGATATATAAGTAGGACATTTCCAATGTACACATCAGACAAACTATGGCCTAAATAAGCTCAAAAAACATGGTTCACAAAACGAATAGTTTTTTTCCAAACGGCGCCCCATAGTAAAGACTCTTTTTTGCATTGCTTTACCTGTACATCTCGACTTCATCTCTTCTAGGTTGTGCCCTATTTTTAGCAGGCGACTGGCCCCAAACAACGATACCCAATGAAAGAGCCCATAACTACTAACCCACAACTAAGTTACCAGTAGCCTAACTAGCCCACATCACTAGAAGCCCCTATAACAACCCACTCATTTGCAGCTGCAGACGCGTTTCGACTTTATTATGGTCTCATCAGTGCAGTATAGCAACCTCCCACCTTCCTGAAGAAAAAAAAAAAAAAATTCTAACCTTCAAAAGAATTACACACTCCAAATCTAAGCCTCTACTCGTTCTGCTCAAGGTAAAACATTTGAAATAAAACCTTCAAGGATTTAGTACTGTACATGCTGGATTATGATGTCACAGATTCCCTGTAAACAATCGAAAATAATAGAAATGACCAGTTGGTTTAAACATTATTTTCCCGGTAATCTGAGAAGGAATTTTTTGTTTACGGTTTGTAACTATACCAGTTATCATAATCTGCAAAAACCGCTCTGCCCAACCTGTTCGCCCATGAAAAAGCGGGGTACAAGGCAGGCACTGTGTCTGCGCATGCAGCCCAGAAAACACAGTGAACGTTAGCGCTTATCGGTGGTTTAAACATCAATATCCCGGTACGTTTATCGAACTGCATGTACAGTTACAGGATCCAGCAAGATGATACAAAGAAGGATATGTATGTCAAATAGAATTCTTCTATCCTACACTTTTCTGATAGGCACCTGCAAAGTCAGCCAACAACAAAGCCCAATGTGTCAGGGTAAGAATAGGTCCAACAATAAGAGTACAGTCTTTTAATGGAATGGAAAATGGTACTCCCCCTTACAGGTGGGAATTGAACCTTCCACTTCTGTCATGAATTATGAGTTAGATGAGAAATTGGCAAGGGACTAATTAATGTTTCGACTATAACAAAAGTTTCGTCAGCCTTGCTACCCACAGCCAATCCAGGCTAAACTCATTCCAGACTGTAAAGACTCTACACCAATACTTAGTACCGTACTGGTTAAACATAATAGGGTAATAGGCTATCTAGTCTGTTATGGAAACATAAATTTACTGAAAAGCAATACCAATTAGCTAGCCTACTTGGTTCATGCTGGTAGAAGAAACAAAGTTTACTTAGCTTATAATATATGCTATCAATATATATATCTATATAATATAGGACTCAGCATAGCCTACCAGTTACCTTTTGATTCCTACCTTGATCGTCTAAAGAAGCTAAGTATTAGATCCTTGAAATATGGAAGGCTTGATTTGGACTTAACGTTAATTTACAAAATTTGCGATAATTACAGGACATATCATTTGATGAGTTTTTTGTATGGTCAGAGTGTTCTCGTAATTTCCGTAGACATACCGGTACTAAGACCTTAACTTTTAGATAAACCTTAACATACCGGTAAGGAATACAGTCATTGCTTTGGTAGTGGTGTCAGATGTTGTTTCTATATGGAATTCATTCCCTGAACTGCTGAAAATGCATCTGCTACCAGTCTGTAGGTTTTCAAAAAAAAAACCTCTAACAGTTAGACTTGCATAATGCTGCTAATTTGATGTTCTGGTTTAGCCTGAACTATTCCTTTGTTTATGTTAGCTGTTGAATACTGCTACGTGTGTATATTTGCTTTGCTCAGCTTTGCTGTTATGTTTGCATATTTTTTTTTTGTTTGCTTTTTTTTTACTTCGTCTAAAACCAGTCCTTTTTTTTGCAATTAATAGACTGTTACTTAGCTTTTTTGCTTTAACTCTTCAACGTTTGTTTGCGTGTGTAAAAGTGTTAGGGTGTTAATCCTGCACCATTTTGCAGTAGCCCTATTCAAATTATCGATAATAATAAATGTTGTTACAACTGTGGAGAATTAATAGCTTGAATTTTGCATGACACCAATCGGCAAACTACCGGCCGAAGTAGTCAATTAACCAATAAAAACAATATTGCTTCCCAACAAAGAAACAATTCATTGCCGGTGTGCAAATCACTACAGTAAGGTTTTTCTATACACCCTGTCCAGTACAGTACTCCATGATGAAATCACCTGAAAGAAGCAGGCAAAACAAATGCATGTGCTACTTCGCATTTGGTTCTATGAAAGTGTGTTGATGCACACTTGTAAGGTTAAAGTTCACTGTTCCCTGTTTATGGTTTAGTTTTTAGGAAATGCAAATTGCCCAAATATGAATTTAAATAAAAAATTTGCCCAGAGATTTAGGGGGGTTAAAGAAAGCTTGATCCAACTTTTGCCTTAAAGTTTAGTTTCTAGAATATGAAACTTGTTTTGTACCAAAACATTGAACACTTTTACTTCTATTTGGCCAAATACCCTCATTCCATTTGGCAAACTTAACCAAAAATTGAAAAATTTTGCTCGACATTTCTCATTTTTCTCGAATTTTGCGCCTCAAAATGTCAGCGACATGGCCTAGCAGCACCGTGCAGGTGACAGATCCTACATGACAGGTTCGATTCACGGCTGGAGTCGATCGCATGTGACATATATAACGGGTGGTTGTTGACTTGAAAAGCGCAAGCTCATTTCGCAGTCTCCCTCAATTACTGTTAAATTTTAAGTTCAAGTATAGTTTGAAAATAACCTCAGTTATTATTTATATTTAGGATACTTATTGAATAGTGTTTAGTGTTAATGTCTTAAGCAACAATTTATTGTAACTCTGAACTATCACCATTCCATTTGTTATAACTCTGAATTAAAAGAGAAAATCTAAGGTTGCAGATTGGGGGTGGACTTATAGAAATGATGTGGCTGCAAGCTTGTGATTTCACAATAAAAAATTTACAATGTGGTTATGATTTTTGTTAGTTTAGTTGTAGCTAGTTTTGGCTCTTGTAGTTGTGCACCTGATGAGTCTGTAAGGACGAAAAAAATAATAACTGGTTACCCTTTTTTGTGCTCTAAGCGATAGTGTACACCTGACCCATGTCATGCTTGCGTTGCTCAGGGTCGCAAACAATTATTACAATGTGGTTACTAAGTTGCAAACTTTGGAGTGAAGAAAAAAACTTGCTGTGCTCAGCACTACTTGTGACCGTTATTAAGTTGCACTGCAATACTGTAAGTGCTATACCAGCCGGTCAGTGTAGTACATAAGGGCATTGCTAACAATCTGTAGATCTGGGTTTTCATTTGCGCATTAGTAAAATTGACACCGTTTCAGCATCAACTCATCATCGCTTTTCAGAGCTGTGTTGTAAAGGCGCTGAGTCGTGTAGAAGGGACTTTTCTGCTGTTGATCAATTTCAACTCATTTTCACTTTTTACCCTGCCTTTTTGTTTTTCCTATTTTTACCTGCCTTTTAGTGTTGCATTTTTTTCTGTATGTTTCACTTTCCGTTCTATCATGTAGAGCAGAAATGTAGACATAAAAATTGACATGAAGTCACCCATGCACTTAGCCTGATGAATTTCAAACATGCCCTCTCATCAAATCCTGGTTTAACACAATATGCGAACCTTTTTTTATACCATAACTGAAAATGTGCAGGCCTTGTTGCTGAGCTCTGATAAACTGTTTTCCAAGAAAAACGTTTGGGTGTAAACAGATCATGCTGTAGAAAAATGCTTAATGCTTCGGAAAAATAAATTGAAAACTCTTTAAAGATTTGACTGCAATGCATCAGGTACAGTTTTGTAATTGGGAAATTATCCAATAGTTAAAACCATGCTGTCTAATGCTAACAGGGTTTTGCCAGTTTTTTGCTAGTAATATTAAGTCTAACTTTGTCCTGAACGTTTTCAATTGCAGATGGAAACCTTCAATGTAAATTCAGCTATATGTGATTTAAAGTGCTTTAAATAGCAAGTTTTTTTTGTATGAAATAGGGTGTAATGATATTCAATCGTTACGTTTTTTTTTTAGATATTTGCATGTTTACAATGTCATCAATTTTAAGAGAAACTGCATTTTTGGACCAATGCCAACTTTTATGTTTATTTTATATAAAAAGTTACAGTGTTTACGATAAAGATTGTGACAGAGAAGACCAAAAGCATTTGCATAGAGCAGTGGAAGATGAGATTGCCCTGTCATTGAATCGTAGTACTTGCGATGATGAAGGTAATGAGTTGGTACCGGTTCCCATATTAGATCTGTTGCTGTTATGAATATAATAATTAGAAGTATTCATCGCTTTAAAGTTCAAACTGTTGGTCCAAAGCTTTGCTATTAGGGTAATGTATCAAATGAGTTGTTGACATTGTTATGCTGTGACATCACTATTGCATCTGTCTATGCTGGCGGCTGACACCTGACGTTCCACTTTCTCCTACATCTACCTTTCACTGTTTAGTGACTGTTAAATCTTTTTTAAGGAGAAATATTCTTACTAATTGTTGTATTTTACTGTGGTACAGTACTGGTACACAATTCTTGTATTTACAGCCTATATGCTGCATTTTTCTGCTTTTGGAGTGATTGCTATATGTGATAATGATGGACGTAAATTATTTGGGTGGTTAATAATTTAGATGTACGGTATTAGTAGCAGTGGCACACGCAAAGGAGGGGGTCAACACCCCTTCCAGTGGCGCATTTAGGGGAGGAGCTTGGGGAGTCGACCCTCCCCTTTTTTAAAACCGACTCTTGTTTTTAAAGTGAAGTGTAAAACTATAGTTGCAAGTGCAGCGCGTGCTGTTATTTCAAAGCAGTTGTAACAGAATTTGCCCTGCATCATAATGAAGCCAAACTGGCTGGTTGGTGCAGTGGTTAGAGACATTGTTATCAGTGCGGGCAGGGGTGGATCCTGGGGAATGTGGGGGATGCATCCCCCCCATCAGCCATTTTTAACATGTTTTTGATAAATACAATTTTTTCATGATTTGGAACCTTTTCGATAACAATAAGCCTTAAACGCCCTAAGCACGAGTAATCGAAAATGTACAAACACAAAATGCATCGTATTTGGTGAAACACTCAGATTTGGGGGCAAAAAGTTTAAACAAAATTTGCCTAGAAATTGTTCAAAAAGTACTAGAACGGTCTTTACAGTATGTAAATTTTCAAACATTTTCCGGGGGGGCATGCCCTCGTACCCCCTAGAGTCTTTTTTATTCTCAATATGCTTCAAAATGATTCTGTCGGAAAAAACTACTCTTAAAAATATGTTGAAATTTGGTGCCCCCTCCCTGAAAAAGTTTCTGAATACTTGGCAGACATGAAAACACTTTTTACCCTTGTTTTTGGGTCTAGCGTCTTTGTATCTACTTAACATACTATTGATGCCTAATTTAAAGTTTTATCCCCCCACCAAAATTTTCTGGATCCGTTCCGGAGTGCGTGATCGAGTTTTTTTTAGAACCCCCCTTTGAAATATGCTGGGTGCACCCCTGCTCCCCCTCCTTTAAAACCAAACCTTGTTTTTAAAGTGAAGTGTTCAAACTATAAATGCAAGTGCAGTTATTATTATGTGTACTGTTATTTCTTTACAGCTATGACAGAATTTGCCTCACGTCATGCTGAAGCCAAACCGGCTGGTTGGTGTAGTGGTAAGAGGTGTTGTTATCGGTGCGGGATAGAGATCTTGAGTTCGATCCCATGACCAGTGCATATAGTGTTTCAATGATGTAATTGGTTGTGCCTAGCTATACTTAGAAGTTTGACAGTTATTGGCTAATTCTTCGTTTTGAGCCAGGGGCGCACCCAGCATATTTCAAAGGGGAGAAGGAGGTTCTAAAAAACAAACAACTCTACTGTCTCTTACCACTACAAAAAAATGTCTCTTGCCACTACACCAATCAGTCGGTTTGGCTTTGAACAGTGTGATGTGAGGGAATTTTTGTTCCAGCTGTTTTGAAATAACAGCATGTAGGGCACTTGCACAGTTTAATCACTTCACTTTAAAAACAAGGTTCGGTTTCAAAGGGGTCGATCCCCCAACCCCCCCCCCATGGGTGCGCCAGAGCAGTAATGGGGGATAGAAAGAAAGAAAAATTGTTTAATTGTCAGACCCAAATGAATCTCGAGAAATTTCCTCAAAATATCATCTTGCAACATAAATAAATACCGTTATGCTTGCTTATGGTTTTGATTTTGAAAACAGACATCTTTAAGTGCGTATATGTGCCACTTTGAGTAAAATTATGGACTATTTGTTCATTTTTTTCAGCAATTATTTTGTTGACTCGCTTTTCCTTGTGTATTGATTGTTTGGCCTATCTGCTCTCTATGTTCACTTTTTTATTTAAGTGGCCATTTTTATCGGCTTGTAACATTTGCCACTTTGGTTTATTTCATTCCTTTGTCATGCTCTCGTACAACCAGGGAGAGCGTAAAATGTGAAGGGGCTATAAAATAAATCAAGTGTTTATTTTTTTACACGCCCGTGCAAATAGCCAATGCCTCTTTTATTAATGACTGATTATTTTTTCACAGATATTTTAAGCGTGTCACAATTCTTGGCTCAACGATGTTCTGATTTTGACATATCTTCTGTTGGGAAAGTTGCAAGTTCGGTGAAATTAATATGGCATGGGTATGAAACTGTTTCCTTTTTTCATTTTCATTGGAAGCTTTTTTTTCGTTTTGTCTATTAAAGATACTTTCAGCAGTTAAAGGAGTAGGTTTGTGCTTAACTTTTGACAATGTGAGAGTTAGATGATAATATTGAGCTAAGCTTGTTTATGTTAATGTTAAGTTACACTTGGCAACTAGTTCAGCAGTAACATTAGCATACATTTACATATATACATGGAAAAAACTAAATTGTATTTTAAGTTACCCTTTTTCACTGATTTAGTTTGTTAGGTAGCTTATTTTTGGCTGGAATTTTGATAAGGAGAAAAAGTTTTCGGTTGCCAATATCAAATTGACAAGTTTTGGTGACAGCTTTAATAATTTCGCTTGTGCTCGGAATTAATGCGTTTTTGTGCAAGCCAAGCTTACTAGGCTTATCAGCGCTTTTTGCTTCGAGGTGCTTCTGTGGTTTACGTTATCTTAGATTTGCTATTAAGTTCTGGACCTCTAGCGCTTTCTGTCTTGACGCGCCCCTCTGATTAGCAAACTGTATATAAGCTTCGATTTTTGTTGGTTTAGTTAGAGCTAGTTTTGGCTCTCGTAGTTGTGCAGTTGTGCACCTAATGAGTCTGGAAGGACGAAAAAAATGATAACCGGTTACCCTTTTTCGTGCACAAAGCGTTAGTGTACACCCGGCCCATGTCGTGCTTGCATTGCTCGGTGTCGCAAACAACCATTAGGCTTATCATTTTAAAAAATTTATAGCTTTGAATAAAGAAAGCAATAAAGTTGAGAAATATGCGGTAAGCTATATTGGGTTTAATTTTTAGTGTATCATAATATACAGGGTGTTCATAAAGTCCTGATACAATTTGTCATTTATTTATATGACAAATTGTATCAGGACTTTATGACCACCCTATATATTAGAGTAGGGGTATACATCATCATCATCATCATCGTCCAGTTTTAATCCGGTTTTTCCTCGTGTCCGAAGGTGGCCGGATGCACCTCATTCCTTCAGCAATCGCTTCCACTCCCTCTCTCCATCTCGCGCGATCTGTAGCTTCCTCCACCCTCAACCCAATCTTCTTTATATTCTCCTCGACTTGTTTCTTCCATGTTTGCTTTTCTTCCATATACTTTGGGTTTCTTCCATATACATTTCCAATAAATACCTAACAATCCATACAAATACTTGACAACCTATACTCAGTGACTTGTTAGCGTGGTGTTTTAAATATGTTTTTATTTGCCGGACTGAATTTGTTTTTCCAGAGATTTAACAGAAGATAACTTTAATGTGGCTGCTGGTTCCCTGACAGAAGTTGAAGAAATCAATACCTGGCGAGAGGTAGATTTTTGCGTCTGTTAGTACTAATAAAATATCACTGATATTGTTACACCTGTACAACTTCATGCAGAAACTCATAAAATTAGCAATCCGGTGTAATACTTGCCCAACGACATAACGAGTAAACTTTCCAGATTTTCCATATTGTCGCTTTTTAGTGCTGATCCATTCAACCAGTGATTGTCAACCTTTTCTGAGTAATGGCCCTCTTACTTATATACCCAAAAAGACCGTGGCCCCTTGAGTGTACTTCCAAAAGTCGTGTTCTAGAAATAACATTATTCCTTACGCGCACGCCCCCCCCACCCCGTAGAGGACACACTGTGGCCCACTTGGGGGGGGCGAGGGTCGCGGATAAGAATCCCTGCATTAATCTTTAATCGTCAGCTTTGGATAAGTTTGACCTGACTTGGATTGAGTCCTCTTTTTTTTTGCGCATACTCACTAGACTGCGTAATTGCCGCGCAGTAAACAGTATTGATAACAGCCTATGTTCTTTAGGTTTCTTTGTTGCTTTACCTCATGTATCGTACTTTAATTGTGCGAGGAATATCAGAGATGAAAGATATTGTTGAATTAACTGCCAAGTATTTGTCTCATCACGCAGAAACATTTGTGGATTCAGGAAATGGTTGGGTGAGTGTTTCTTGGATTTTGCATAAGCACGTAATTTTAACCGTATGAAAAATCGATCCAAATTTGCCTGAATCAGTACAGCGTACTCGCTCTAATGCAACGAAAGTTTTCATGCTGCAGTAAGAAAATTGCTGTTATTTTTCAATTTTTTTCCCGTAGGGCGAGTATACTGCACTAATTCAGGCAACCCAAATTTTTGTATTATTCTTGAATATCATGTCGTTATTGCTTACTGTTAGATGCTATTACTTTAACTTAGCAGGGCACTTACGCAAACAGCAATATGCTCGGTATATAATATAGCTTTCTCGACAAAAAGCCTTGATTAGCTTGCACTCTGTTAAAAGCCAAAGAAAAAGCAATGTACTTCCTGGCCTGTTGTACGGGAAGTCATGACCACTTTTCCTTGTTGGGTCGGAGGCTATATCAGATTTCCATCAGCAACAGTGCATAGCACTCCAGTCAAACGTACCTTAGAGCGGGACAGCGCTATTTCGGGCTATTAGCCCTCATCAGCCGCCCTCGGGTAAGTTATACAATCGTCTTCCGGAACGAGTCATCTCGCAAGAATCTCTCATTCCTTTGGATAAATATATCTTAAAGAATTTAACCTTTGTGGTTCGTATATACTAGTGTATCTTACCTGAGGGCGGCTGATGAGGGCTAATAGCCCGAAACAGCGCTGTCCCGCTCAACGGTACGTTGTACTCTGTTATTGCGTGTTTTTCTTCTTTAATTGTTTATGTTGTTTTTTACTCTTATGTTTTCTCTTATCTGCTTTGAGTTCTATCACAGAAATTTCGAAACGCTGTGGACAAGTGTTTTTAATCACCGATAGCTCGGATAGCCGAGTGGTGAAGAGCGTCTGCCCCTGTGGTTGTAGACTTGGGTTTGATGCCAAGTCGGGTCAAACCAGTGACTTTGAAATTGGTATTCACAGCTACTCGCTTCACACTCAGCATTAAAGCGACAGTGTGGAGAGCAAGTTTACTTGTTGTGCCGTTGGAAAAGGCACTTAGCGGGGTTCCCCCATGTTGGTGTGGTAAGACAGATGGCCGGCAACTCGTAAGCGAGCTCGTTATGGCGCTGTGATCGCTTTCTCGTATGAGGAGCAGAAAAATGTGCGACTAAACACAATATAATTATAATACAAGATAGTTGCATTTCTTGAGCTGTTTTTAGTGAGAAACTTAATGAAGTTTCGTTAAACGCCTTGTTTATTCCATGTATAGAACCTTTTATGACATATTCTAAGCCGCTACTACACAATTGTTCTGGTTTTGCTGTCCTTCCAGGTAGCTTAACAGAACTACTGCTTTTTGTAGAAGTTTCACGCTCGAAAGTTGTCAGATTGAAATTTTGAGCCAATACAGGCCTACATTTTTTTTTGACTTAAATTCTGTTGTTAAATTGTGACTACAGTGGCTGCAACATTTTAGCCAGTTGAATAAGTGGAAAAATATGATTAGAGCTTGATAATAGAACTAACATTGCTGCCTTGATTTATGTTGATTATCGATATTTTAGTTTGTACTGACGAAACGAAGTCTTTACAATGTTGTTTGGCTTGTTAATTTTGGTGGAGACGTAACGTTTAATGATTTGGCATGCAGGTTGCGTGCGCCAGCAGCAGTTTGATGTGGCTCTAATTCAGTTGTTTCTATGTTTTTGCCGAAGCATTAAGTCTTATTTTACCGATACCTATAATTATGGTATTTTGTGTTTTCTTCATGTGCTTGATGTGCAATGCACATTCGAGCGTACTTTGTTCATTAGGGGTATTTATACAACTTTTTTGGAACCTCATACCCCTGTGTCTTCATTCGATGAGCTTTTACGAAAGATTAAATAAAATTTAAGTTTTAAGTTTATATATTTGATGTAAAAACCTTACGCGCAAAATGATTTAAATAATTTAATTATCGGTTTTGGACCGATTCTTGAAGTCGGTCACACGCTGTGTTTTCTGGCTTTAAATAAAAATTGCAGAGAGTCACATTTATCGCAGCGGTTCAGAAAACAATCAAAGAAGTCAATTGATTCAATTAACGACATTGGTTAAGATAAATCTTAGGGAAAGATTGTCCTTGTTTCTGCAATACACCAGTAAATCGTGCATTATTTTTGTTGCGCGCTCGCAGCATTGGCTGCTTCCAGCAATATTGATGGGTGAGTCATTCCTTTTCCAGTAATTGCTTAAAAATTTAAGAGCTTGGGGGTGCATCCAACCCGAGCAACTGACAGTTCATCAAAATCCTTATTTCGGAACAGTTGATTGCTAAACCAATAGTCAGCCTATGCGTACGAAAAGAACAAACAAGTTTTACGGAGATTGATTCGAATTTATGGCATCAAGGTGAATGCAAGGAGAGCTAGGATGGCACGAAAGTCAACCTCTCCAACCACCTGTTTTTTTGATTTTAGTTTTCCCATTGTTGAAAGCTTGGATCATATTTCTGTATGAAATCATTCACAAAAAAGTAATTAATGTAAGAGGATTTTGATTGAGCCGTGCAGCTAAGGTCCATTACTGAGGAAAAATGCGATCAAGCACGTGGTGCTGGCAACTAATCATCTTACGCCTGAAGCTCCCATGCCTTCCGAACTTCTGCTGCAGCGGAGTAACCAATCCGGTTTCTTTTCCAGTGTTGACGCGTGTCGTCTCGGCAATAAGCATCACATTTGGTCCGGATAGGTTAGTCCCGATAGTTGGTCCCGATACGTCACAGTTGGTCCCGATCATCCAAGTCACTCTAGATTTCTCCCGCAAAGTTGCAGCTGCACCTACTATCCTGTAATGAAAGTACAGCCAACTTGATTTCTTTAGTCTCATTTTTTAGGGCCACGACTTGATGTTCGATGCTTCGTGTTCGTTTGCCATCGAAGTGCAAATTGTACTTTTCATGATAAAGTGTGTTAACAGGGAAAGGGGAGCGATTGAAAGGTCAGAACCCCCCCCCCCCCCCATATTCGCCACAGTATTTAGCATATTCCGATACCAAAGTACAGAAAATTGCTACAGTACAGGGCAAAACAGCCAAAAAACTACTCTATTCAACACCGATTGGTCGAAGGCCTAGAAGCTGTCCCAGAACTCGATGGCGAAACTACGTTCAAGATCTTAGTTGGTCTCTCCTTGGCATCCCACCGGAGCATCTATCCTTTGCTGCAGAGGATCAAGATGCTTGGAGGCTCTAACTCAGCAGCTGCTCTTCCGTTTTTTCTCAAAAGCAAACAACTGCAATTGATATGTTTTTGAGATAATAGAGGTTTCATGTTTTTCACAATTGCGCTAAATAATCCTGATTGTAAATTTTTTTATGACGTTATTAGAAACCATGAGAAATCTCTTTTGTGATTTTGTGATGTCATAAAAACATGACGATTGCAATAGTTATTACCACCAAAAAAAAAAGTTTCACAAAAAATTAGCGAATTTTTTCTTAGCGTGTAGTTATTACCCCTTAATATTTACGAAACTAAATAAGGCATGAATTTGATTTTTACACAGATGATAAAACAGCAATTTTTGAGTCGAAAACTTTAAAAAAAAATTTTTTGAAAAGTTTGCAGTTATTATCTTTTGTGAAAAAACGGCAAGCTGCTCCTGCGCCCCCAGGAATAAGCGGATCTAGAAGAGTTAGTCAGTTAGTTGCTTAAAGTACAGAAACAAACATCAATCATTATTCTAAAGTTCTAAAATAAGTTATTTATATTACCGAGATAAAAACTCGCATTTTAAAGAAAACTTACGTCGCATGCGCTTGACTCAAGTTGATAATCAAATCAAAAATCAAATCTTCATTATACTCGTATTACGCCGAAGCGTGTAACGAGTGGCGGGGCCCATCTCCGCGGCTTAGCGCTTGGGCTACACAGCTGCGAAGAAACGTCGCAACGATGGCGAGCCGTTGGCGACACTGTACCGATTTTGCCGGTCCGGGAATCGAACCCCAAACCTCCCGTATCGATAGCGTGCGCTGAGCAGCTGAGCTAACGGCCGATTTTCAAGTTGATAATACCGGTTTAAATTGTCACTACTATCTTTAATCACTTTAAGGTAATAAGGACTGCTATAATTATGGTGTCTCTATCATCATTTTTGTCACCTGCAAAAAAGGGTATAGTGACATCACAAACCAGTATTGGTAAATTATTGTAATATTCCCTATTTTTATGTAAGGCCTAAGGGTGGGTTAAAGTGTTTTGTGCGTGACTTTTTTTGTTAGCTCAACAGAATAAATAATGTTTGGCGCAGTTATAAGCAAAAGTTCATCAATTCATGCCACAAGAAATCAGCTAAAAAAAAAAGGTCGAAAAGTGGTAACCCTATTGTTTATATTTGACTGATGAAAGCCTCGCATGTTCTGTGACATTGTTACTCATGCATCATCGTGAATAATTAACAACTGCCTCATTTTCGTTTTATTAATTGCACATTCACCTGATGAGGTAGTTATGCAGATGGAATGTTTACATATATCGTAGTTAGGCTTCTTTTTTACTGCCTCTGACATTTGTCAATTTAGTGTGCATGGACTTTTTTCAGTAATACTGTAATAGCAAACGTATTATGAGATTCAGTTAATAATGGCAATAACCAGCTATATATCTGCTCTTGTCATGGTCGCTTGACATCATGGTCGCTTGTCATGGTCGCTTGTCATGGTCACTTGACATGGTCGCTTGTTCTCGGTCTTATATCTCGCTAATTGCGAATTCAATTTTTTTTAGCTTTTAATCATTTTATTAACTCTGAACAACCATTCATTTTATGGTTATACTAACTCTGAACAGCTATTCATTTAATGGTTATATATACCGGTACTCAGGTACTAATAAGTCTTTTATTGATTTGCATTGTTGCAGTGTTGAATACTGTAGTTAGTCTGCTTGCTTAGCGGTAATTGCTGATTTTGATTGTAGAAAGGTTGTGTGCAGTTGCTTGGCTGCTAAGAAACGATTTTCAATCAAACTAAATTATTTTTTCACAGGGTTCTGTTGTTCAAAAACAACACGAAGAAGATTCTGATGTGGTGGAAGAACCGGGAGAAATTATGTCTAGCATGGTCATGATCCAACAAGAGGTATGCGACGTTCGCGATTTCTTACTTATGTTGAGGCTGCCCCGAAGACTCCTTATGGTCTGTGGTGTTTTTTTTTTTTTTTTTTTACGTAAGGAACAGGCTACGCTGTCTGTTTTTGTTTTGAGCATATTTGGTATGATGTGTGCTTATGTGTACCGGTATGTCGCTACTTTTGCCTCATGTCGTTTGCTTGTAATTTTACTGAAGTTCATCTTTGCTATTTCTCTTTTCATGCTATATCTAGCTAATAAGTTTGACACTGACTTTAACCTGGGAGCTGTTTTTTTTTTGGGTGGGGGGGGGGGTTAAAATTTCGGTCATAGTCCAAATTAAATTCGTAAAAACCGAAAAAGTTATAGCCATTTCGATCGATTGACCGAATATTTTGCCAATATGCAAGCAACAATTACAGCGGACTACCGGTGTCACAGTGTCAGGTTTAAAAGACATCAAACTGATCAAAGTAGTTTTTATTTGTGTTGCGGTTATAAAGGAATAGGTGTATATGCAGCACCTGCTTCAAAATTTCGTTCAGCGTCTTGCTACTTTAAACAATGAACATGACCAAAAAAAGATTAAAATGTCTGAAATGTTTGTAGACTGTTAGGTCAGTTGACCGAAGTGAAATTTTGAAAAAAATATCCCAGCTTATTTTGAGTAACCATGTCCCTTTTCCCCGCCGTATTGAGGGTCATATGGGCCTCCACTACTCTTGCATTTAGCAGCGGCATCAAGCACACTCCCAATGTCCATCGTAGACTTTTTTATGTTAGCTCAGGTGGTTATCAGTATATTGCGAAAGCAAATAAGAAGTTACTAGTTAATTGGTATTAAATAAAATGATAGGACTAGAAAATGGTGCTTTTTAAAGTTATCTGCTGAAGAGTTTTGATTTAATAGGAATCCTGGAAAAATTTTCAAGTTTTTTCTAGTTTGGAAAAGTGTGATTTATTTTGTATGAATGATGCAAGAAAAGTATGCCTGGATGGCATAGGAAGGCGTCGTACCAGGTGCACCGTCAACTATGTTAAGGAATTGGTGCAAATTTGAAAAATGTCAAAACCGCTGAATGTGTTGTTAGTAGAAGCAAAATTAGACCGGAATAGGGTTAGGATTGTTCGGTCTCATCAGAGGAATTTAGGTGATATCAGTTGACTTAATATCGTGTTTTAGCCACTCTTTTTTACGTTTGTAATAAAATGATCCTGTTATGAGCTTACATTGTTTCTTTACTGGTGCTGAACCGATGATTTGGTAAGCCAAAAAAATTTGCGCCTTCAAGCTTTTTTTCGAAGATAAATCACCGAAGTTCCGTTTTTGGAATGAAAGGTTTTGGAAAGAGAGATAAAAAGATGTGTGGTTATAGTAATTGCAACTTTTTTCAATTCTCAAAAATAGTGTGTTTAAGTCAAAAAGTAGGTGTGTGGCATATATTATACTAAAAACCTGCATATAGGTTAGTTTCAACGCCACGCAGAAGTATTATACTTTTGCAATTTGATGCGGGCATTATCTTCTAGGTTGTTGATTTTGAGAGCTACATTTGCGTAGACGACGATAACGTTTTGAAAATAGTTGTGATTGGTTGTGAAATATATCGGTAGGGTACAGTCTACAAAAGTAACTCATTTCGCCCTCTGTATGAGCAATACCAATGAAAATTAGAATTTGTATGATATAAGCTAGTCAGAGAAGGCTTATGATTTTTTAACTTTTCACTATTTTTTCAATGTTGATTTTTGTTTGTGATTAAGTGTCTAAGCGCTAAACTGATTTATTGAAGTGTCATGCGACGCGGTATTACTGTGAACAGCCTCGCTGCACTTTACAATAGTTGTTAGCCATCTGTGTACAAGTCTTAAATGAAACATCCCATTAAGTGTGTTTTCTAACGACACAACAAGTAAACTTGCCTGCTTGCTCACCACACTGCCCCTTTTTAAAGAGCTCTGAATATTATATTTTTTGTAAGTTCTTGTGATAAAAGCATTTTTATGTCAATCTGAAATATTCATTTATCTAACTATCATGCTGACGGAGTGTTTTGTTTTCTGATTATTGCTTTGTCTTTGGTCTGGTAGTTTGTAATGCGAAGTGTTTTAAACGACTTGGAATTAAGTTTTGCTTATGATTGGCTAGAGGCATTTGACGCAAATGTGCAATTACATGTGTACATATATTTGTGATTTTTACATACCACAAACCGAAAATCTTTGAAGAATTCTGACAGGACCTAAGGAGGTCGAAACAGTGGCTGTTAGTAGAGTGAGCTTATAAAAGAAATATATATTTTTCAGTCATCTCGAGACACTCCACCTTCCGAGTCTCCTCCTTTTTCCTTATTGACTCCACCAGCGGAAGAGGAAGAAAAGGATAGCTTGAACTCGGCTACTCCTCCTGAAATCCTCGATCGCCCTCCGATGACGTCATCAATTATGCAAATGTTAGGAGCCGGAGAAGTAGCAAATAATAATGGTGAGTTTGTGAGGTTTTAGATTTAATTGCTTTTCCTTTGTGCCGTTGTGTTTTTTTGCGTTATTGCACTGCGGATGGAGCAACCTCTTGTAGGTAATAATTGCATATGATGCCTCAGACTTCCTAGGTATTTAGAATTTTTCTTGTATTATCTATGTACGAATGTACTATGTAGTAAACTTTTCTTGTACTAAAATGTGATTTCAAGACTTCTCAAAACTGGTCCCACAATCTGGAACCATATTCCAGCTCAGCGCTTTTGCTTGTAAAAATTTGGTTGGTTGTATTTTTCAAACGGAACAGAAAATTCCACTGTTGAATTGAGGTAGGCTGTGAAGTTTCGAAGTATTAGCGGTCTGCTAAACACTCTTGAATTGGATCATTGTGCACCAACTTCAGACAAGAAATTTATGCTATGGCACTTGTTTTAGGTGCCAGCAGTGACAGCACCGACTTCGAAATGGTCGCATCTGCTTATAACAGCACGTCATATCCCAGTTCACCCAAAGAGATGGCAGATGACGTCATCGAGCATCGTCATAAAGAAACAATTAACAAGCAAACTTTAAGCACACAATTGCAGTCGTTTGCAACTGGCGAAGCAAGTGTCCCGGATGTTAAGGAAAGCTTGCCGGAAGAATCAAGCGTGTCGAACTACTTGCCACAAATATCGCTAGGTGTCGCTGCTGCAGCCGCCTGTATCGGTTTCTTTGTTTTAAAAAAGGCAACAGCTTGATTTATGTCTCCAAGTAATCGTGTTGTATTGTGTTCTAATTTATTTCTATTTGCGTCGTTGCTTTTCTTCTTTTCGATTTTTGCTTGTATCAGTGGGTGGCAGATGACAGTGATGCGTGCGCTTGTTTTATGCAAAACATAAAACTACTCATGAGTTTCAAAAACACAAATTGTATACATACAACTGCAGTCAATCCTGTTCGGCTATGAAATGACCAAATTAAATTATCGTTATCAATTTCGTTTTTCGTATTTTCAAATCGTGGGGCTAAGCTTATTTAGGTATTTGCGCATTGAGCAACCAATTCGAAAGCTTTTTATAAAAACCGGTCTACGCGGACGGCAAATCTGTTGCACATATTTTTGAGTTTGTTGTATTTGAAAACATGTTGCATCGTCATGATTAGAGATGTTTCCAAAGGTACAAACTATTTAATTGCTTTTAATGCGTGAGCAACTAAGCATAGTGCAAATACATTCTGGGCTATTCTTTACAGCTATCCCAACATATATTATGCATAGTGGTATACTACATACACGGCCCGCATAAACGGTAAATTTTTTATGGCCATTTTACTGGACCTGTAGTATCAATTTTAAAAACCAATTTTGCCAAAATTTATTTCTCTTTTAGGAGCTGTTAAAAAAGTTTGAGTTTGGCGAAGGAGCGTTTGCTTTACTTTAGCACATTGTCTATAATCACTCTGCCGTACGCTATAGTACAAAATTTGTTCAAAGTTTGCTACTCAGTGTAAATTTCTTGTATTGTTAGCGATATTGTATCTGCGTGCCTGATTGGGGCAATCGTTCAGTAACACCGGCTTAGCATTCATAAATAAACATACCGGCCTACCTTAAAATGAAATTCTGCAGTATTAAAATCCATTGCAATGTACTGTAGTTAATTAAATAATGATGTCGTAATATTTGGTGATCAATCAAATTTGAAATGTTGTTAAAACTGAGTTTACTGGCTGCGAAGCGAACCCTTGTGATCTTCATTGCCTTTGGTTTTTCAGTCTGTGTTGAAAAGTGGTCCCATACAGAGACGGAAATTCTCTTGTGCGTGCTTGATTTGAAATGACATCTTTTTTATTTTCGCGGTTTAGCGCCTCGGCAACACTGCTTCGACCTCCCTATTGTTAATACATTTAAAACTTTAGGTCGATTTCAACCAATTATTTGTAGAATGTGTGTAATGAGAAGTGAAGTTAAGCAGAAGTGCTACCAGCGTAGATTTGTCTTAGGGCTTCGATTAAAGACGATATTTTTTGTTTGGGTTAGGGATGTAAATTTGAATTAACCAAGTGAAAAAATTGGCATAGTGATTAAAGACGGCGCTAGTGGAACTGTAGCTCTTGGGGTCGATTCCCAGGCCTGTCAAATTGGACACAGTGTTGCCCCCGCTGCGACGTTTCTTCGGGAGTTGTGTTGCCTAGCGCTGCACGCGCTAATGGGCCCCGCCACTCGTTATACGCTTTATCGTAATACCGCAAGTGCAATGAAGTTTTGATTTTTTGGCACAAAAATAGATTTGATTAAAAAGTATCGTCGTTTTTTACACTTTTTTTGAGCGTGCAGTTGCATTGGGGAGAATAGTCGTGGTTCTGTGTTTTTCGCTAAATATTCAGTTTAAAAGAGCGCCATTTTTGAAGCTGAGTATTACGCGTTTCTTGGTGTTCATTTGTTTTTGCTCGCCTAGGGTTATCTTTTGCCAAGTTTGTGCTTTGTGTTGTAGCAGTGTCCTTGTGATCATGTTTGTGCTTTCGAAGTATCATTGCAATCAGCTGTCCAGCAGATAATCAAAGTTCTGCCCTTAAAAAAACAACTCTTTTGTGAAAAAAAGTTGTTTTTGAATTTTTGAAGGATATATCTTGAATTTTTCATTTCAAGCAATTTTGTTCCATTCATTTTTGTTATATTGACGACTGTGAACATACAGTTAATATGATAAAGTGTTGCTTAACAATGCAGAATGTGTGGTAGTAGCTGAAGAGGTTGTATGAGAAGCATGGAAAACAGAACAGAACATGTTTTATTTGGCAAGTAGAAAATAAAGCACAGAGTAACACATTACACGTTAAAAATGCGCTGCACAATCTAGATCCGTGTGATGCAGCGCAAGGGCTAAGCTATTTACACAGCTATTTTTATTAAATCGTAAGATCAGGCTTGTATGCTTCGCGATTTTTGGTATATTCAGTAAACGGTATTCTTTCAATGTAGTTATGTATGTAGACATTAGCGGCGAAACTGGGTGTCCTCCCTCCCCCCCCCACAAGATTTCCAGAAGAGACGCTTTTTAGGCGAGGAACGCCTTGCTTTAATCAGTATCGTACAATGGTTTATAGCTGATTAAAAAATATCTCAAAAGTTGTCTTGTAGATTGTAATTTTTAAAAATTTGATTTAATGAATTGAACTTGAATCTAACCCACCAAGATCTCGGGCCAAGTATCAGCAGCGCAAAAACTGACGTTCAGTTTTGACAATTACTGTAGCTTTATTCTTCCTCCTTAATACAAAACCGCCAACAATCGCTGCATTTAACGTGCACCAGAAACATCTGTTTGTGAATAGACGAATAACGGCTCAAAATTACACCAAGTCTTTTGAACGCAGTGAATATGTATGCAAATATACAAAAATAAATCCTAAGCAATCATTTTTTGAAGTAAGCAATTTCATCATCTAGAGCAGGGATGGGCAACTTCTTTAGTCGGCGGGCCATATGTGGGAAGACGAAGTCCTTCCCGGACGGGATTATTAAATGGATCGAGTTCAGTATCTTCAACAACTACTATTGTCAGGGTTGCTCTGATTGGAAAGCAAAAAAAAAGTTTGCTCATCCTCAGATGTCTTGTTTTTCTACGAAAAAGAGCAGAAAAAGATCTACACGTCTTCAGCCGTCCTGTTTTGTACCGAAAATATCGGTGAAGCAGTGCCGTAGCAAAAAAATTTAAAAGGAGGGCCATAATTTCCACATTTTTTTAATCTTTTTATTCGGCATAACTACTTTAAAGCTGATTGAGAAACAAGAAAGGGTCCGGGGGCATACTCCCCCGGAAAAATTTGGAACATTTGCATGCTGTAATGGGTCTTTTAGTGCTTTTTAAATAATTCTCACGCAAATTTTGTTTTAATTTTTTTACCCTAATTCTGAGCGCTTCGCCAATTATGATGCACTTTGTTCGCACATTTTCGATTATGCCTGCTTAAGACGTGAGACTTATCGCTGTCGAAGAGGTTCGAAGTTATGGAAAACTGTAGGCCTACACATCAAAAGCATTTTTGAAAATGGCTGGTGGGAGGATTCACTCTCACTTAAAATACGAAATACTAGCTTGGAGTTCTACATACAGAACTTTTTTAAAAAAATTAAGCATTTTACAAAACAAATCTGTTAAAATAATTGGAGGTGGAAGTTATTATGATCGAGCAACACCATTCTACGCCAAGCTTGGCACTTTAAAATTGGCTGATCTTGTAAAATTCGAAAAAGCATTACCGGTATTTGTTTTCAAATTCAAAATGAAAACTCTTCCTGCACAGTTTAGCAAATACTTCTGTGAAGTCAGCAGTGTACATAAAAGGTCTACCCGGGCTAGTACGCAAAATAATTATTTTATGCCTTTCTTGAAAAAATCAAAGCTTCAAAATTCTATCAGGTATCAAGGTCCTCTTGGAATTCATTAGATTCAACCATTAAAAACTCCAAGTCGATAAAATCGTTTAAATCTAACCTCAAAAGAACTTTACTAGAAAAACACAGTCTTGTCTAATTCAGTAGTATATAAGCCAGCATCACATATAAGTTTATTCCTTAAAAGTGTGTTTTATTGCTTGTTTGTTTTTTTTGTTTTTTTTTGCTTGCTTTTCGTTCGTTCGTTCGTTTGCTTTTCGTTTTCGCTAAATTTGTACTATTTTCTATGACGACCAATTTTGCAAAGGTAGCTGCAGACTAGAAGATCTAACGATCCCTTCGCAGTTTCCTTGATGTCTGTTATCATTTTACCACATTTTACTGTTAGTTATTTCTATTTCCTTGCTGTGTACTTGACATCGAATAATAAATCAGTTCAGTTCATCAAAAGAGTCTGGCATTTTCAGTCACTTGGCACCATTAACTTTGTTCTTTTTTACTAAAAGGCTGAGTCAAAGGGCAGGGGGTCATGGCACAATGCCCCTCCTAAATACGCTCCTACGGAGAAGAGCGAAAAAGGTCTACTTGTCCTCAGATGTCCTTTAAAAAAATGAAAGGTCTTCGCTTGATTCGTGATCGGAGCTTACGTTTCTGTAAGTGCCGGCGGGCCGCATAAAATGGTCTCGCGGGCCAGATCCGGCACGCGGGCCGTATGTTGTCCATGCCTGATCTAGAAAATATTAATCCGTTGGACTCTATAACCGCGTTTTCAAAAAGAATAGGGCGCTTATATGATTTCCGTGTTGAATTGTAGCTTGTGCTTTTGGCTGGCCAATCTGTAAAAGATGTTAATCATTAGGTTTGTCGTCTAGTGTCACTTCTAAGCTACTTGTCAGTAGGGTTGGTTTGAATTTGAATCCGTTCACGAATTCTTCATAAATTTGAATTTCGTTTTTTCAAAGTCAATGAATTTGAATAAGGCCTATCTTGATTAAACATTCGACGATATTGGACTTTTTGACTAAAAACTTACCAAGCAAAAGTAGCGATTTGTAAGTGGTTTATATCAGCACATATTGCAAACGTTCCATAAACTCAATCAAGCAAACAAAAGTTTGTGATGGCGAATGTGTCGCTGCAAGGTGGTTTTTAAGTTGTTTTTGCAACAGGTAGCTATTTATTTTACCATCACGCAAGAGATGAAAGAACACTAATAGAAAGGTAGCCAACTGTTTTCTGATAAAAACAATCGACGTTTTTGTATCTGGTAACTTTTTTTCTGCGGTTAATTAGACCTAGAGTGGAATCAATTAGAATTGTAACAGCAATTGCACGCAAACAGTAGACCCTACTTAATTACTTTTAAATTACAATTACTTTTTAAATTACAATTGCAACAGCTCAGATGGCCTAGTGGTATGGAGCGTCTTTCTCTTGAGCTGTAGACTTGGGCTTGATTCCGAGTCGGGTCAAACCAATGACTTTAAAATTGGTATTTACAGCTTCCCTGCTTGACGTTGAGCATTAAAGGGAAAGTGTGGAGAACAAGCCGGCAAGTTTACTCGTTGTTTCGTTGGGAACGGCACTTAGCGGGATTCCCCCATCTTGGTATGGTAGACAGATGGCTGGCAACTCCTAAGCCAGCTCGGCGGGCCGGACTTGGCCAGCGGGCCGTAGTTTGCCCATGTCTGATTTAAAGGTACCGGTATGCCACACAGACTACCTGTATTCTATGTCTGTGCGACCTTCGCGTGACTCGCGCCTACGCTTTCCAGCAGCTAGTATTGTGTATTTGTTTTACGCAGAACTGGATGGACTTTGACGCGCGCGACGATCTTTCTTTCTAATGTGACGTTGTGCAAAAACGGTTTTTTTTTTTAGGTAAATTCCCCAACAAAAGATGGCGGTTTTGTTTGTTGAACAAAGACGCAATAATGTCATTCTTATGTGAAGCGAAGAAGAAAGGCGTCGGGCGTTCATACGAAATCAGTACTAGCCTGTGCTGTGATTAAGCAGAAGTTAAGCTTTCAATGTTTTGTAGTTTTTGTGTCTGGATTCTGGATGAATCAGTCAACCTGTAGCGTTTAAGCAGTGCGTCGCCGCAAAACTTTGATGGTTTTCAAACTCTGCAGTGATCGCGCGGAAATACCAGAATACTGCAGAAGCAATTTCAACACATTGCTTGTGATGTATGGTTTTCACATTCCAGCAGTTGTGTAATTTTTCCCAGCTATGAGTTAGTTTTAGCACTACACCCAGAGCTATAGAGTTAGCAAGCATGAGATTACACAGTACAGCAACATACCGGTATACAGTATACCGAATACCGATATGCTTTTAACCTGTCTATAGTTAACATGAGCCATTGACTGACTTGTGACTTCCCTGTTTTACATCATTACACACAGAGCCGGCGTAAGAGCAGTCGACATAAGAGGGCCAAGCGTTTATCAGGAGGGCCAAAGTTTGAAATTAAGCACAAAAGCCGCTGTCTTCAACAGAGTAAGCTTGTTAGGCGTAATTGGTGGGGGGGCAAGCTCTCTGCCCCCCCTCCCCCTGGCGCCGGCCCTGATTACATAGTAGCTAGTTTACAGTACTAACCTGCTAACTGCACTAATATTATATCAGAATATGAAGATGAAAGCTGCGTGTGCACTGCGCAGGCTACATGTATTTGTGTGTAATTTACTCGAGCTTGGTTAATGACTATATTCTACCGATTAAGGTTTAGCAGGAAATTGGCTATTTTTTACGAGCCTGCTGCATTTATCGTTTTGAATTATTTTATCACTTCGTTATGCTCTCGTTCAACTGGGGAAAGCGTGACATAGTTATGGAATAATGAAAGTGTCTTGCTCTAAAGCACTGAAGCAGTGGTTCTTAACCTGTTCACTTGCTGGCACTCCTTTTGAATCACCAACCAATTCTCGCGCCCCCATTTAAAATTGGAAAATATCGATAAAGACCAAAAAAAAAAAGTGATCACGTCTGCAAATGTCCAATTTTTGAAAATCAAGTGAAGAGCGAAAAAAAGGTCATCACGTCCAGGGGCGGACCCAGAAAATTTGGTGGGAAAGGGGTGCAATTTTGAATTAGGTTGAATGTTAAAGATGTTAAACCTGAAAAAAAACGTAAATAAGCCCTCTTTGGAAAATGTGTCCATGTGAAGGAAATATATGCAGATTTTATTAGCACCAAATTTCAACACTTTCAACACGTATTTTTTCTGGCAAAGTTAAATTTGAAGCATGTAGGAAAACAAGAATGATTCTAGGGGAGTTTGGGGGCATGCTTCCCCGGAAAAATTTTCAAAATTTACATACTGTAATGGGCATTTTAGCGCTTTCCGAACAATTTGTAATGCAAATTTTGTTCTTTTGCCCCTAATTAGTCCTTCACCAAATTGCATTTTGTTCGCACATTTTCGATTTATGCATGGCTAAAGGTCTGTTTGCACTAAATGCGATTTTAATCCGATTTGTCGTACAAAATTTTATCCATTTTTTGACGTACGAAGTTGGTGGAAATATCTCCACACAACTCGAACTCTAACAGTTTTGCTTTTTATCGGTTATTTTGTAAAGCACCTTACGATGGTTTTCTAGCATGCCGTTCAAAGTGACGTAGTTTTACGTCTAACTTCTAACTGTTTCGTGGTCTACGTCATCTTGCGCACAAAAAGTCGCATCGCATTCTGTGTGAACACACCTTAAGGCGTACGAATTATTGTTGAATCGAAGAGATTAGAAATAACGGAAAAATTTTATTCATCAAAAACATTGTTGAAATTTGCCAGATGGTGTGTGTATTCCCCATACCCTCCTCTGGATCCGCCACTGTTCACGTTTGCAGATGTCCAATTATTTCCACGCTAAATCAAGTAAAGAGCAAAAAAAATCTTCGGATGTCCTATAAAACAGTAGGTCAAATCAACTTTAATGTTCATCAATCCCGCACCTCCTAGAGACGTTTCTCGAACCCCCTGGGGGTACGGGCACCCCTGGTTGAGAAACTCTGCTCTAAAGCTACTGGCCCATAAAAGTATCCTCTGCATAATATAATACGGTAGTTTAACTGTTGTTATTTTGGTGAATGTTGTTGACGACCATTTTATTTTAGTTTATGTTGTTTTTTTCAATGAAATTATTACTAAATAATGTAGATGGTTGAAAATGGATGCGAGTGTAAAATTGAAACTGCTATTGCCAATGTACAAAAGTGTTTTGACCAAGCAAGATGTGGTTGATTTGGCTCGCAACCTTGCAGAGGAAAAGATTTTGAAACAAAAAGATGGTAAAATAAAAAGCCGGCTGGTTAGCGCAGTTGCTAAGTACATGCTTATCAGTGCGGGAGGTCTGGGTTTAGATTTACGGGCCTGTCAAATCTCCAACAGCTTGCCACCGTTGTGATGTTTTTCTGAAGTCTGTTGCCCAGGTGCTAAGACGCGGAGATGGGCCCCTCCACTCGTTACACGCTTCGAAGTAATACCGCGAGTATAATAAAGATTTGATTTTTGTTGAAGATGGTGACATCTTTATAGCAAATTCAGAAACATAAAGCTGGAAAATGCAATACTAAGCTATCGTTACTGTAAAACTATGGTACATTAAAAGTCAAATTTTCTTTTACATGAAACAAATACTGGTAGTTGATGAAAATTAATCTTAAGTGATTGGCTATGTTTACCTTGATTACCGGTGTATTTTTTATTGCAAGACATGATGATTAGAATTCATTTTAGTAATTATTAGTTTTTCCAAGTAGGCCTATCTAATCAAAATAATTCTGACTATCTTGATCCAGAGTAATTGTATAACGTACGGTAGTCTTTGACTGTTTGTGCTACAAAATGAGGCAACTATGGTCTTCTTGAACTTTTTTGTTTACGTTTAGAACCTTCCATTGATGGTATTGTTGATGATGTCTCATCTCGTGGTAAAAATGCAATTCTTGCTTTTATCTTTGCCATTCAAACATTGGGTTAGTTGCTATTATTCGGTTGATTTTTTGAGTTTGAATGCTCTTGAAAAATATTTTTTGACAGTTATTACGCGCTATACTGCTATATTGTCAAAAGTCATATTTCTGTTATTATTTTGCATACACTTGTTACGAAATGAGTGCTGTTTATGTCTTAGTGCTTTTCTCGTACAGCTCGGGACTAACACTGCAAAAACGCACACTGGCTTGAATGAGTACTTTACAATGAAATGTGGCAACTGCTTTTCTCTAGTAACAAATAGTGCTAAAAGCATATCCGCCTTATGGTGGTTGCCATTGCTGTAGTCAATGCCACTTTTAAATCGATATTTTGTGTATAATTTCCCCGTCCACATGTTCAATTTTCGTGGGCTTTAAGCTCGCGGTTCTTGATTTTGAGCCCACTAAATTTTCGTGGGCATTCTTGGCCCGTGTCCACATGACCAAATTTGTATTACTTTGATTCACAATATTAAGACATCCCGGAAAACGTCACAGTGATCCTCTTACTGTTACGTCGATGAGATCATAATACTCCATAAGATAACTTTTCGTGGGCCGTGAAAGCCCACGAAAACCGAAAAATTGGCCCACAAGAATGATCACTCCGCAAGGTCCGGCCGCCTAAAGCTCACAAGAATTGTAATATGGACGGGGTAGCTGTAACACGAAATAGCTTATTAGACATTGAAGTTTTTACCGTGACATTTGTTTTGGTCACTCTTTGACGAATATAGTAAATGCACCAAAGCAAGATCTTGTAGTTATCGAGACTTTTCAAAGTTTTTGAAGCTTAATCTGCTCCTATTGCAGACACATAAATCATTTTAATCCAGCGACTACTTCAGTGACAATATGTCAAAACTCTTTGATAAATTTTTACTGAAATTGTTGCTATGATTGTCGCCAAAATCGAATAAATGAAATTGTCTTCGGCTGCTACACCTCTCACAATTTTGAATGGTCACTCAGTGAAAATTTTCCCCTGCGACAATTTTCTGTGACAATTGATACCCGTAGATATTCTAATAAATATGGCTAGTAATTGATGCTGCTTCGTGAGGACATAGCAGTATGTTTCAAGAATTTCTGGAAAGGTGATACACAAGGACGGAAACCTGGCTATTGGTTGTTATGGAGTCAGTTTCAGTTTGAGTGTGGTGAAAAGCAGATGCCAGGCTTCAGTTTTGGTTTGGTTTCACGGATAACAAAAAATAGGTTTAAGTTATGGTTTCAGTTTCGCTTGTGCATGGCTTGGGTTTCAGTCTCGGCTTAAGCGTCATCCAAAAAAACTGTATTATTTTGAATACACATTATTTAAGGGCTCAATTTATTGGCGTTTTTGCTTTATTACAATGATAAGTAGCAGCTCAGATGGCTGAGTGAGTAGAGCAATTGCTTCAGAAGCTGACGACTTGGGTTTAATTCTGAGTTGAGTGAAACCAAAGACTCAAAAATTATTATTCACAGCTTCTATATTTGACACTCAGCGTTAAAGGAACTGTACTGTTAATGATGGTGATGACAATTTTAAAACCTAAAATCTTTGAATATTTTCAAGAGGTTTTAGTTTCAGTTTCAGTTTTGGTGTTTCGAAAAAAATTGGTCTTGGTTCAAGTTTAGGTTTTCAAAAATTTGGCTAACAAGTGTCAGTTTTAGCTTCGGTTCCAAAAATTCCCTTTAAAACCGGGTTTTCAGGTTTCAGTTTAGATTTTGGTTTCCACCCTTGGTTATAAGTTTTAAAAACTATGTTCTTCACGTAGCCTTATAATGGCTTTGGAAATTTGAATTTCAATTAAAGTTGTCTGTTTCAGGATGTTTACTGTGTGGGAATTTCATATTGAACATGCACAGTCGCGAATAATTTTCACTTACGGGTACCATGTAAAAATTAGTTTCGGACTGAGGATTGTGATTTTAGCTACTTTATCGGAGTTGGATTGGATTATAATTTGAAAAAGTCGGATTGGATTGGGAGTCTAAAAAAATACACTCCACTCATCTCTGAGCCACAGCTTTGTAGAGTTTTGGCCACTTCATTGTGATGGAAGAATATATATGCAACTAACGAACTATTTAACTTCAGGTGGAAGATGTCTTCAAAAATTGACTGAAAAGTTTGTCTTCAAAAAGGTTAACGATCTCACTCGCTGGTTAATTTTTCACTGGGATGACGTCATATTATGCGAATGTGCCTTGGAAGATTTAAAAGACTATGTCATTGGAATGTACGTTTCGCAATTTTTGTAGATTAGCTGTTGCAATAATATACATATCACCAGTACTTTTTTTACTTCTTGCGGTATACCAATACCAGTCACTGTTAGTGAAAATTTCAGACCATATATTATAGCAGGTTGGTATAACAACTAATGAATCCTGCATACTATCCTTTTTCGCAAAAAATTGAAATTCTGATACCAAACGAAAAACTCTTATAGAGTCTACAGACCTGGTCGCACAATCGAGTAAATCGAGCGATTGACTCGCGCGAGTCGCAAGAGGCGGTCACACAGGCGAGCTACTCGCCCGGGTTTTAAGCTACGAGTAACATTAGCTTGGGTTGGTAGACTTCATGTGCGCTCATGCAGCTTTTCATAGATTTTCTAATTGTATTGACTTCCCTTATAACTCACTTTCTTTCATATTTTTATCATTTATTTTTTCCAAGTTCGTCGTCTAAGACGAGAAACATCATTTTGCTTTCTTGACATTTTTATTGCAGTGATTCTGTGATGGCTCGTGTTCCACAAGCTCTCAAAAATTACGAAAAATATTTAAGAAAATCGCAATTTCAGAATTCGACCACTTCTAACGAATTCTTGCTTACAGCTGCAAGCTTCAAAATCAAATCAAATTTTCATTATACTCGCCGTATTACGCCGAAGCGTGTAACGAGTTGCGGGGCCCATCTCCGCGGCTTAGTGCCTGGGCAACACAGCTCCGAAGAATCGTCGCAACGGTGGCGAGTCGTTGGCGAGACTGTGACGATTTGACCGGCCTGGGTATCAAACCCCTGACCTCCCGCACCGATAGCGTGCGCTTAGCAACTGAGCTAACGGCCGGTTTTGCTGCAAGCATCTGATTTAGTTTTCCATGCTAGGTTTTCTCTCTTTCGAACAATCGCAACTATTACGTCATCATGAGGTTTTCTCTCCTTTGAACAATTGCAACTATAACGTTATAATCATTTTTCGTAGCGAACGGGGATTTCCCATGCTACTCGCGCGAGTAAAATTGAACATGTTCTACTCGTGCGAGTGAATTTCCACGCGCGCCAGTGATTTTTCCCAGCGAGTAAGGTAATCACACGTAGCGATCCAATTGCGCGATTTACTCGCTCGTGTGAGCCAGGCCTTACCGAAATTTTTGCAAGCTCGTCTAGTTGTTCTTTAAAACTATCTAGTTTTTATGAATAAAAAGGCACATGCCTTCTGTTCGCAATTACGTGGGCCGCTAAACGTAGAGATTATTTTGTTTTTTATTTTAAAGCTTACCAAACTTGCGTGAAATTAGGCTAAATCTTCACCCCAAATGCGTTGTTTTTTTCTGACGCTAGTCGTTTTTTCAGCATTTTCAAGTTAGAAAATTGTTTAGACCTGCCAATGCCCGGGTTACTGCCAACCAGTGGATTGAAATTGTGTATCAAATTTCATGTCGGGACAGAGAATCTATTCAATATCTTGCTCTGCAAATCATGCAAAATGTTGTATTCGATCAGGTAAATTTGATACAAGTTATATTATTGATGTTTTAAATATTTACAAATAAAATGATTCGTGTGTGATTTTTTTTTAATGCTTCTATATGCGAAATGGCCTAATTTTTTTCAGAAAAACTTAACATATATGCTTTTCTATTATTTTGCTAGGTTTTGATTTCAAAGTATGCTGTTTTGATGTCTGTGTTCAGTGTCTTATTCAATGATATTATACGTCTCGTTCCGTTCGAGACATCAACAACAACAACTTACGATATTTAGTGCTGCTGCTGTTGTTGAATTTAAGCGTATCATTGGCCAATGCCAGTGCAGTGCTCAACTGCTCAGTAGCTTTCAGTTTTTTTGCGTCGGCAACCGCATGTATTATTGACTGGTGTACTCGACACTATAAAATACCGCTTGCCACTTATATGTTTTGAATCCTTTGGTCGTCATTATAATAGAGCAACTTGAGCAATGAGCATGAGCCACGTTAATGGTGATCTAATCCGGATCAACGCATACATTCTTCGCGCATGTTTTGCCTTTCAATCCGGCAGGACACCATTGTCGCATAAGTAAAGTTTTTTCGTTCGCTTGTTGGATTTGAGTAGTTTAATTCCCATGCTAGGTCTGTTAAAAGCTTTTTTAATCAGAATATGCGGCCTTTTACAAAAAATCTATAAACCGTCGTCTTATCAACCCTTTCCGACGTCGTGGACGTGTATAGTGTACACTCGCTTTACTGCACGAACAAAGTGCCGGCATCACTTTTGTCCTTCCGGACTCGGGGCACAACTAAATTTTCGAAGCAGCTGAAAAACAACGAAAGTGCATTGGCTTACATTTAGGCGGATTTAGACAATAAAGAGGCCCTGGGCTTCTTAGATTTCACGTTTGCCGCTGGTGATTAATCATTGGACTCATGTCTAAATAAAGCCTATGAAGAGGTCTTCATGGTTGATTTCCAAAAAAAGAAAAGGTGTTTGTGGTTCGTGACCACGCCCCTTATTTCTCCGTGGCTCTAGGCTTCAGATTGCCTAGCCTATTGGTAAATGCGACCCTGGCTTATATGCAACAGTAAGTACGTTCGGCAAAAGGCGCTACTTTAAATCACTTCCAGCAACAAAAATAATTTGCGAATTAACAACATGACGGAGTGGTTTGGAAAATCATTTTTATTTCAGTCGCATTTGTAAGATTGTGCGTTTGATTAGTCAATTCAAAGGACTGTTGTTTTTGAGGTGGAAAATAAGGTTTATGATAGATATCTTAGCTTTGTGGATTAAAGAAGCAAGAAATGTAATTCTTATGGGAAACTTGGTACCAACTTCTACGTGAGTTTAGTTTGTCAAACACATTGCGCATGCTGATTACGTAACAGCAACACCAATACCGTTAAGGTCTCCACACGTGTGAAGGTGTAAACTTTTAAATTTCGTTTACCTTTTCTTGCAGTAATGGTTAATTTTTATTCTTACAGAAAAATGACTTGAACGTTGATTGTGCTTTTGATTGTTTTTTTAAAGTTTTGAAACCAATTTTTAAATCAAAATTGAAGGCCAATGATTATACAGCTATTGCAGATCTTTTGGAAAATGAAAAGTTTGTGTCAAAACGTAATTTTATTTTGGGGGTGGAGAACGTGCAGAGTATTGCAGCTACGCCAGCGGCTAATCGGGTCAAAAATAACTTAAATTTTTAAATTCTGCGTAAAAACACCTACATTTTCGCCGCTGATTTATCTAACATTCGAGGTGATTTCCGCAAAATCACAGGCTTCGAGGTGTTTTTACGTACTAATTATAGCAGATAGTCAAATGTGTAGCAGTTTTGAAGAAAGGTTCACGTAACGAAGTTGTGATGCGAGTCACATTAAAAATTTAGCGGGTCGCAGGTTCCCCACCCTGCTCTATTTCATTTGGGTACGAATGTATATATGCTTTGAGGTGGGCAAGGAGAGTTTATAGATGTCAAGGTTAAGATATTACTGCTACAGTAAATGCAGTACTGCTGTCTGGACTATTTACGTTGCTTTATCATGTTTTTTTTTCATCAAAAATTATGCTAAGGTTGCTGATTTTATTGTGTATATATTGTTTTTGCAACTGAAAAATGATTACTTAAAAATAGGAAGACTAATATAAGTTTCGCTTAACCTGGTGAAAATCAGCCCCCAAATATTTTTGTTTAAATGTGTACTCTATACTGCCATTGTTTTTTTTTTTACATTTGGTGCTGTTTTAATGTTAGATGATGCTGAAGCATTGCGATGCAGTGACAAACGGTTTAATGCCCTAGCTGAGTTGATATCAAAGAATCCTACGGACTCTTGCCTTTATGGTTGCACTCGCATCATTCATCGGAAAGGTAACATCAGAAGAGAACTTGTTTTTTTTATAATCGTTTGGTTTGTGAAAATTTGCATTAATAAATTCCGTAACATTTCTACACTGAAGGATTTTGTGGAATCGAGGTTGGTTAGGTGGAGCTTGGAAGAAAATTTGTACGGGATGCTCAAATTTAAATACTAGTAGTTTTTTTCTTTTACATATCATACATGTTTGGATACTTTTACATGTTTGGATAGCTTTCTCGTATAGTATTTAGCTTGCATCGCCTAAGTTCAGTTCAGGAATTAGGATACTCAGAATATTATTTTAATGTACAATGTGTGAAGGTGAATCATTCAAAACAGAAATTACACAAGTATTATTTTCCTGTGTCAGGTTTCGACTCTCTTGCTTACATTGTGGAGAATTTCTTCAAATTTAAGAACTCTAAATTATTGTGGATGCTGGTTCACTGGTCACTAATCAATGATAATAGCACAAATGTTTTTCACTTTGCTCTCCAACGTCGGATTGTGTCGCATCAAGCGTAAGTTCATTAAAGCTTGTGTCGTGTATTTTTTAACGTCTAGAAATTTTGTCCAAGCGCGTTTGTCTTATTCTTCTTGCTCTTTTTGTAAAATATATGTTTTATATATTGAAACTACTCCCGTTGCTATGCATGTCGTTACGTTACTTCGTTCGTCTATAGCAGGGATCTTCAACCTTTTTTGCACAACCTCCCCTTTTTGGAAAATGTGGGACGAAATCCCCCTCTGAGTAATTTTTTCACTAAAATCAGGTAAAGAGCATAAAAAATAAGTCTTCACGTCCTCAGAGCCCTATTTTTTCGCTAAATTCAGGTGAAGAGCATAAAAAAAGGTCAGAGCTCCATTTTTCCACTAAAAGCAGGTAAAAAGGAAAAAAGATCCCCACGTCCTCAGAAAACCCATTTTTCCACTAAAGTCAGGTGCAAAGCATCTGCGCAGAGTTTTTTGCATATTATGTTGGCAACCCTAAAATCGTCCCCCTAACAAGCAAAATCGCCCCCCAATTTCAACAATTGTTAAACTCGCCCCTCTGAAGACCGAAATCGCCTCCTGGGGAGCGATGTCGCCCTCGTTGAAGAACCATGGTCTATAGATACACGTATAGCTCAGTTTGCACCTAATGCGATTTTCATTCGATTTATTGTGGTGCAAAATTTCATCCGAATTTTGGACGTAAGCATTTGTCAGAAATATCTTACATAGAGTTCAAACCCGAACGATTTCGTTTTTAGCGACTGTTTCGCAAAGCACTCTACGATTTTTTTCCCAGACTGTCATGCAACGTGACGTAGCCTACGCCTCAACTTCTAACTGTTTCGTAGTCTACGTCACTTACGTACGAAAAATCGTATTGTTTTGGTGTAAACACACCTTAGGCCATCGAGTTACGCATTTTGTATAGACTGGAAAGTATTGTGCATTGTGTAGATTTAAGCATCAGATGAATGATAAGCAGCTTTGCTCACACTTGTATCATTGCCGACTTTTTGTACTAAAACTTTTGTTATTTTTTCAAGTATCTGCGATTTAGACAAACTTCTAGACCATACTTTGTACATCTAGAGCTTCTTGCTGTAAAACTCGAAACGTTCCGGTTTCACCATTGCTAACGTAAGCTTTTGATTCCAATTTCTTAAGGTAGGAGCATTTATCAGCTAATGTCATCCTTTTTCCACATGAAAAATTTCCGAATATTTCTTGAAGTGTTATCCTAACTTGTTCTCTTCATTTTCTTAAGCTTGCGGTATATTTTTCATTTTTGCGCCGTGCACTTTGAAGTTTTTGGAAAATTATGCAAAAAGACGAGCTGGTCTTTACATATGCTTAGCGAATGCACGTTCTGCTACAGTGGATATCGATCATCGCCAAGACTTTTTGCCAGAAGATGCTGATATACCTTCGCACTGGTGTTCAATGACCCAAACTGTGTTAAACAATAGCGAGAAAGTAGAGTTTTCGGGGCTTCGTGATATTACGTTTTTTTTTAATTTTTGATTCATTGAAATAATTTTTGGTTTGTTCTAGAATTCCTCAAGGAAACGCATGGATTTTCGACCTAATGATTTTGCTAGCTAATGGCCACGGTGACGCAATTGATTCACTTATCATGTACTTATTTTCTCGGGTTAGCGTGGTGAAAATCACAATCAGCATACAGGTGAGAAGAAAAATGTAACTCAGAGTGCTTTTCATTTGCATGTAATTCTAATGAAATACTGCCAATTGAATTACCGGAGAAGTTGAGGATTTGTGCCTTGCTTGTGCAGAAATAAAAAAAGTTTAGCACCTAATGAATTTAGAAATACGTAGTTTCAACGGAACTTTAATGACATCCATATTTGTGAGATTATTTTTGTTCGCTTAAACTTGAAACATTTACATTAAGTTGTATTTTTGTTACATCCTGTTCTCGCCAACAGTTTCAGCAACACTAATTTTGTGTTTGTGACGTTCATAAGAAACTGATGTACTACTTCTCACTGCAGCAATGGCATGTATTTAAAGGAAACTAAACCACCTGCAAGCAACGAAGCAACGTCAATTATAAAACAAGATCCACAAAAGCCTCCTGCTGCGCAAGATGGCTCGCCTTCTGAGAACAAGGCCGGTGCTGAACAAAAAAAGCCGCACAGTGAAAGCACAAAAAGTGCTGGGTTAGGTAAAACTTTTATGTGCCGGTATATAAAAATCTTTTGGGTGCGTCTCGTCATTGCAGATGGAAGATAAAAATTAGATTGAACATCTCTTATGAAACCAAGAATCTACCTTTTTAGTGCATGTAAATCAAGTAGAAAAGGAAGGTGAATACTTTTGGTTTAAAGAAACGAAGTGCATGTGTACTGGCAAAATTTTAACTGCTTATAACTGACTGCGTTGCCTTTTGCCTTAAGTGCATAAAACCTTTTCTGCAACAATTTACCTGTTCGTAATTTTAGTTAAAAGTTTTTGCAGTAATAATGCTTTTACGATTGGTAGGGGTGACAGCTCAGATGGCAGAGTAATAAAAGCGTCCGCCTCTGAATCTGTAGACTCTGGTGTGATTCCAAGGCAGGTCAAACCAATGACTTCAAAATTGATATTCACAGCTTCCGTGCTTGACGTTGAGCATTAAAGGGAAAGTGTGGAGAGCAAGCCGGCAAGTTTACGTGTTGTGCCGTTGGCAAGGGCACTTAGCGGGATTCCCCCAAGTTGGTGTGGTAGAGAGGTGGCGGGCAACTCCAAAGCGAGCTCGTTATAGCGCTTTGATCGCTTTCTCGTGATAAGAGGATAAATACGTAGCTAAATACAAAATACTTTGGCGACCACACTGCTTGGAAGCTGTTATTATAACTAACTGATATGAAATCTAATGATGGTTTGTCGTAACAATAGCGTAAGCCCGTAAGTTTAAGTTCCATTGTATTAGTTAGTATCCTAATATTTAAGCCTATGGTCTTATAGTAGCCTATTGCGTTGTTTTTTTTTCAGAACCCTCCAAATCAAACTCTAAAAGCAGACAAAACTCTAATTCCAAAACTGGGCAGAGCAAAAGAACAGCAGAAGCTCATTCTAATTCTTCAGGTGATGTATTGGCCAGTTTAATTGTATGGGCTGAGAGCACCAATGACGCGGTTTGACAACGATTACTTTGTTTGATTTTTTAAAGGAGTAGCATGTTTTACGAACATTGTATGCCGTAGAGCTTAAAGTGTGTGGCACGAAGATTGGTTTAACATTAGCCGATAATGACGGATGAGTTATTGTTTCGTGAAAGGTAGTTGATAGTTTAGATCTGATCGGTTGGTGTAAGCATCTCAGTGAATACATGAGATAAATTGTGTATGCAGTTTTCGTCGTATAGCCTGCATTTTTTCCCTCGGGCAGTTCAGGCCAAAGTAAAAAATACTATGGACCGGCTGCAACTGTTTAATAATGAATTTTGCAAAAATGCTTTCCACTCTGGCGTAGTTGTTTTTTTTTTTTGTTGCAGCCCTATGAGCCCAGCTCGTACAAGTGTTGCGTTATCGTGTAGGCCTATGCTTAGAAAAATTTAATAATGACACCGCTTCATTGAAGATCAAGAACTCAATAGGATCGATCACTCAAAAGATGTCAAATGCTTAAAATAACATTGAAAAGGTTGCCTAGGTATCTACTCCAAATTGACTTGAAGGTAGGATCATATATGCCAACTTCCACGTCACTCGGTCTGCTAAGAGGCTCACATCTAAAGTTACTCAGGTTGACATGATTTGGGCAAACGACTTGGAGAAAAGCCACAAATAAACTGGTTAGAGAATCAATTTGCCTAGGCTAGGTCAAAAATACGATACTCCATTCAAGCAACCCCCACCTCTAGCACCCACAAGGCCATCTACCCAAATGCAGCTGCAGACGCGTTTCGACCTTTTTAGATCTCATCAGTGCAGCATAGCAACAACCCCCCTCAAAAAAGTTAATTCCTACTTACATTCTCCCCAAAATTTCTTGCAGCCATTTTTCTGCTAAATCCCCGCTACTATCTAATTGCTAATGATCTGTTAAAATTGTTCCTTGCATGTTGTACATTGCTAGGTCAGGGTCAGCTTGAAGAATACGATTAATATTTCATATTTGTCAAGACCGATGTGAAAAGTTCTATTGCGTTCTTCTGTGAAAAGGGATTTGTAAGGCAATTCACTACTGAAGAAAAGAAACCAACCCAGCTCCTAATTTGTTTGGAAACACTTGTCCGATTTTCTTTGAACAGGAAGTGACTTTTCGTGAAATTGAATTGTGCTTCTGTTTACGTCATAGAGCCTCAAAAACATGAAATGTTGGATTTTACTCTTGTCCCGAAATTACTAGGCTTTTTTCAGGGGAATTAGCCTATAGCAGGGAGTTAGTTTTATTGAGAGTTTTTTTTTTTGGGGGGGGGAGATGGTAACAGGAAATTAGTCTAAAATTGGAGGAGGGGATGGTGGCAAGGATTTAGTTTGGTTCGTAGCAATTAGATAGTAGCGGGGATTTAGCAGAAAAATGGTTGCAAGAAATTTTGAGGAGAATGTAAGTAGGAATTAACTTTTTTGAGGGGGGTTGTTGCTATGCTGCACTGATGAGATCTAAAAAGGTCGAAACGCGTCTGCAGCTGCATTTGGGTAGATGGCCTTGTGGGTGCTAGAGGTGGGGGTTGCTTGAGTGGAGTACCGTATTTTTGACCTAGCCTAGGCAAATTGATTCTCTAACCAGTTTATTTGTGGCTTTTCTCCAAGTCGTTTGCCCAAATCATGTCAACCTGAGTAACTTTAGATGTGAGCCTCTTAGCAGACCGAGTAACGTGGAAGTTGGCATATATGATCCTACCTTCAAGTCAATTTGGAGTAGATACCTAGGCAACCTTTTCAATGTTATTTTAGGCCTATACTTAGCTGAGATTATTTCACAATGCAGGTTCTCACAATTTGCGTTCCACAAACAAAGCTGATTCTAGTTGCAATGCAAAGCTTGACGAAAATGGGACCAAAGGGAATGCAGGTAGATTATGTTCAGTAGCTTATATCCACTACACGTTGTGTAACTTAAACGCGTTGCTGACAATTTTCATGTACTAAAAAAATTACTTTTTTGTTTGACTTGTGGTTTTTGGTTATGTATCGAATTGGGCATTGCGACCTTCTTTGGTAATAGGATGCTAAACACTTCTTGCGATTTGTTGGATGAGTAACAAATAAGGCTTTAAAAACTTCTAGGGAGAGAGAGTATTACATGAGAGTTGGATAAAAAGAGAAAATTGAAAAGGTGACATAAAGCCGTGAAGTATGGCGGCACGAAAATCAATTTGGTGAAACAAGTGCTAAAATTTGTCGTTATAACGTAGAGTTAATGCTAGCCTAGTATGGTAAAATAATTTGAAGTAGCCTTCTGTGAGTGCAATTAATGTTTCGACAAGCTTTTTTGAATTATGCAGGGTCCCACAATTTGCGTTCTTCAAACAAAATGGGCTCTAGTTCCAATGCGAAGCTCGATGAAAATAGACAAAATGACACTGCAGGTTGGCCCCTATGTTTAGCAGTTTGTATCAGCATTACGGTGTGTAAACTAAAAATATTGTTGACAAAAGTTGATCAAGTGCTAGAAAGTGCATTTTTTTTGTTTGAGTAGCCTTTTATCTGAGTCAAATGACATTCGCATTGCAAACATTTTTTAGTTCTGGACCGCTTTCGCGAAAACAAATTGCAACAAAGCAGCATGTAATTTTTATGAAATCTTGTTTTTTTAAGCGTCGGATTTGCAAGAAACTAAAAAAGATCCCCCAAATCAGTTTTCTGGGGAAACTGTGACCGGCGCAAACGATTCGCAAGAAAATTTGTCGCCAGATGTACCGATGGAAGATGTCGAAAGAGGTAATTAAAACGCCCTGTTGGCATTTATTCACGTGTTGTTGAGCTGCATCAAATTAGCTGATCGCACAACTTTTGAATGATAAGAATGCATGGAAGAGTGGGTTTTGACGTCTACTGTTGCAAAAATCTTAATGTATAAGCTAATTGTGTTTCATGCTCAAACGTTTTACCATTATTGCTTCGTGAACAAAATTTTTTTATTGTTTTATGCTTAAAAGAAGTAGTTTGATCTCAGGTTCATTATGCCAGGAACACCACTATTTTATCATCAAGCTAATCACTTTTTCTCAAAATTAACTTAAAGTGTTCGACCATAGTTTGGCTAGTCGTTTTAACGCTCGACATCACTTTCAGCGTTTTTTATTTTTTATCTTGACTTGCTCGAAATATCGCTTAGAACATAAACTAGGTGAAATGAAAAAATGTTTTACTAAATCTTTAAAAATTGGCGTTGTTTACTGAATCTTTTAAAAATTAAAAAAACGTTTTACTGCAAGGTTGTGACATAGAAGCTACTGTATGCTAGTCAATATTGAACTTTGAAGTTTATGAGAGCTTTTTCTGTTACATGGCGCTAGAAAATTTACTACTGTTTTTTTTAGGACCATTGATTGTATTTCATCTGATCGTGGATAAAAAGAGCAAATTTTCTGACTTCGCTAGTGGAACCATGTGCGTGTTCAATGTTCAGGCAAAAGCATGGATTCCTTTAACTTTTGATTCTCGAAGGTGGGTTGTTTTTGTGGCTTTCGCGGTCCTGAATATTTTAAACCGATGCGATTTCTGTTCTGTCATCGTGAAATAATTTTTCTAAAGCATAATTATTATGAAGAGTGGTATACTCTTGTGCATTAAACATACACTTATACAGCATACTTTTGGCTATGTTGGTAAATTGTCATGTAGAGGAGATGTGTACCAGAGATGGAACCGGTCGGGTATTTCTCGACCCGACCGGTAAATTTAAAATCTACGCCGGTTGACCGGTCACTGACCGGCCCGGTCGACTGTTTTTTTTACTGTATAGGTTTACGTTCAGTGTTTAATAAACCTAAAAATGACGAGCTGTAGTTTACTCTAACCATGTCACTAGAAAGATGTATTGAACACGTAAAATTTCATCTAATAAAAACAGTATTTTAATGAAAGCAAACTTCATCTGTTGATTTGTTTCATTTGGATAAATACGAAGCTAGCACTATTTGATTTGACTTTAACTTTAATTTACGTATGTTACTCGCTGTGCATAAATTCCACTTGAACGGTTAGCATAAATCGATAGGTGGTAAAACCGGCATTTTATAAAAAGGTCTTTAAATTTTTTTTAAACCACTTTCACAAACGCTACAACCAGCCCGGGCTGTTACATCACAACCCGACCGGCCCGCGCACATAGAAAGAAGCTAAAACCTTTAGGTTACGATGGAGCGGTGCCGGTACGGTAATGACATCACAATAGTATCCTAACCCTGCTAAAAAAAGAGAACGTTAACTATAACTGTACGCTAATAAAACTGCGGCTCCACCAGTGGTAATTATGAATTGTTACTTTCAGTGATAATTTCTTCCGTGATAATTATTTTTATCAAAAATTCTCACAGGTAGAGCAGCGCAATGATTTTTTGCTGCAGGGTCTGCTCCACCAGTGAGAATTTTCGGCTAAAATAACTATCACTGAAAAAATTATCACGGAAAGCGACAATTTAAAATTATCACTGGTAGAGACCGTTACATCTCATCATTGACAATGATGATATTTTTGCAGTAAATGTTTTTGTACTGTTATAACTGCAGTACAGTAGTGTTATTGGTGAGGAGGCAGCAGTGCTGCATAGAAATACAGGGTGGTTGAAAAGTAACTAGGCATTAAAAATTTGTAATAATTTCCAAATTTTGACTTTAAGCTTAATGAAATACAAAGGGGCATATTGAATATTACAGGAGAAAGTATAATTGCTCAGTTGAATTACTTAAAATTTGTAACAAAGATCAAATATTCATATTTCAACGTATGCACCATTTGCTTCAACTAGCTTCATTAAACGACCAGGGATAGAACGAACACCTTTTGTCATTGGGGATAGCATTCAAAACTTGTTGGATTCTTATCTCCAAATCTTCCAATGTGCGAGGTTTTGTCTTGTACACTTCCTCTTTTGTGTAACCCCACAGGTAAAAATCACACGGTGTAAGATCTGGGCTTCTCGGAGGCCATTCATGAGGTCCGCGTCGACCCAGCCATCGACTTGAAAAGTGTTGGTCTAACCACTCTCGCACAGTGAGAGCAAAGTGGGGTGGTGCACCATCTTGTATAAATATTAAATCATCGATGTTATCCCAACCAGACACTGTGGGCCAGACAAAACTATCAAGCATGTGAAGGTAGCGCTCCGCATTCATGGTATCACGCAGAACATATGGACCAATAATTCTGCTTGCCGTCATTCCGCACCACACAGTCACTTTTGGACGAGTTTGCATTCTCTCAACAGTTTGTTTAGGATCTGTTTCATTTGTTGCCCAGTAATGGCAGTTGTGGCGATTTACGAAACCGCCGACATGGAACACTGCCTCGTCACTCCAAAGGATGTTTTCGAACAATTCAGGCCAATCTTCATACCAACCCAACATTAATTCTCCGTATTCCATTCTTCGGTCACAGTCTTCAGGCTTAAGTTCCTGCACATAATGGGGTTTCCATGGACGATAATTCAGTTCTTTGTGTAACACTCTAAGTATTGAATGCCTTGACAGTCCACTTTCACGAGCTGCTTGACGAGTTAATTTTTGCGGGCTCTGATCAAACATTTCCTGCACTTTTGCCACCTTAGCTGGCGATCGACTTGTGGATGGACGCCCGCTCCTTCGTTTGTCGTTTACAGATCCTGTGGTCATCAATTTTGCATGGCAATTTCTTATTGTCTCCGGACGTAGTGTTGCACGACTACCCTTCAACGTACGCCACCATCTCTGCACCTCAACTACGGAATTCCACACCTCATAACGTGCTGCAATTTTGGCTCGCTCCTGAATGGTCAAGCGAGAGGTCATTATCAAAAATGCTACGTAACATATCATAAACAACGCAAGCTAATATCAAAATCTGAAAAATATGTAATCTCCATAAGTATTGTTTCGACTAATACCATTGTTTTTATCTGGATTTTGGCGGTAGGAAAATCACACGCTATTTTTATTGCCTAGTTACTTTTCAACCACCCTGTAGAAGATAGGGATCCATTTAAAATTCTTTTGCCCTACCCAAAAGAAAAAGAAAACACAAAATGTGGGTCAGGACTAACAGCAGTGCATTTGCTAAAAAAGAGAAGAGCTGCTATAATCTTACAAAGCAGTGGTTTTCAACCTGGGGTCCGCGCACCCCCAAGTGGTCCCCGAATGATTATAAGGGAGCCGCAAAGGCTAAAGCAGGCTGTCCACTTTTTTCATTTTTTTGTGCCTTCTAATTTTTTTTAATAAATTTTCATTTTTTTTGCGGGCGTGATGATCTTTTTTGCTATGTTATCTGCTTTTGCGTGGAAAATTGAACATTTCATTTGAATTTGCGTGAAAAATTGGACATCTGCGAACGTGATGACCTTTTGTTTCTTGCTCTTCACTTGATTCTGGGCGGAAAACTGGAATTGTGTTGATTTGTGTGGGGTCCGCAACAACGATTTGCTTAACTTAGAAGTCCTCGACTTGAAAAAGATTGAAAATCACTGTCCATGTCCACTCAGTTTCGACTGGCATGCCTCAACGCTAATCCGTTTTGCTGCATGTTCCGTTTTCCGTACCAATATTTATTTATTTTAGCGTTCAAGTGCATTTTTAATGTTTTTAGCGTTCGAAAATAGAAGTTGAATTGATTGATAGATCGATTGATAAAGGGACTAGGAGCAATGGTTTTCTTAGTAACTTTAGTTATTACCGGATTTTGTATAATGTAACATTGCTGTTTGTGACATCATAGCAGACTTTTTTCAGTGGTAATTACAGTGAGAAAATATCATCACATAAAATTCTCACTAAAATCGGAAAATGAAATTATCACTGGCTGCTCCACCTCTAACAATTTATAATTCTCACTCAGTGATAATTTTATCACTTCCGGTGATAATTTCGATATTCTTACTGGTGAAATTCTCACTGCTCTGCTGCAACAGTGAAGATTTTGCAATCAATTCTAACTAAGTTTCAGTGATAATTACGATGATGAATTAGCTACAGCTACGGCTCCACCAGTGGTAATTTCAAATTATCACCGTAATTTACGGGGATCGTCGGATTAGCAATTTGGCATTCAAACCCGAAGCGATCATCTGTTAAGTCAGAAAATACGTACGTTTTTGGCTTTGAAAGCGGTCATCCATAAGTAATCGGCTGCATTTATAGTGCCGTTTTTCATTACGCCTAAATACATATCGGTATGTATAGTTCAATTGGTATTTAGGTGTATTTTGGCTGCAAGAAAGGTGTATTTGCTTGACCGGCCGGTCGAAAAATCTCGACCCGATCGGTTTCGATCTCTGAGGTGTACAACTGTTGCTTGCCATCCTTATAATATACAAGCCAAAATGAATTTGAATCTACGCGTGCATGGTTACGTATTACGTAAATGCTTAATTTAGCACGTTTTCGTCTGTTCGCGTTTATTTCATTTCCTTTAAACTTGTATACGGTACTGCGCTGCCACAGGTCACAAGTTGACTGCGTCCATCTCAGCAACTTGACACCTAAGCAACACACCATAGTACATCTGCTAACGCTGCAGCGATGGTAGGTCACTGGCAGCAATGTGCTTACGCTTCTATCCTTTGCAAATTTCCGGTCATCTATCTACCTCTACAAGATGAAGGAAACCCTTTAAGTGCCTTCCCAACGGCACAAGATGCGAACTCTCGGCTTGTCGCATCACAGTCTCTTTAATGCTGCACATCAAGCAGGGAAACTATGAATGCAATTTTTATATCACTGGTTTGACTCTACTCTGAATCGAACCCGAGTCGACCGCTTCAGAGACAGACACTCAGCCAAGGCATTGAAAACATGGTTGGTTCAAAAGTAAGAAAAGTGTTTGAATACGTAAACACCCGATTGCTTTTACTTCTGTTCACTTTTATTTCTATTTGAATAAGATTTTATCATTTTATGTTTTTAACTTCCCCCCTGAAGAGCATCACGGCGAAACCGCCTGTTAGGGTTTTTATTTTCATATTGGTGATTTGAGGGGTCGTGCAGCCAAAAAATTTGGAGAAGCCCGAGTGACAACTTAAACAGATACTGATCACAACCTTTGTAAAAGCCGTATTTGGCATTGAGTGACATTACGAAAAAGGGAAGTTGGGAAAAGATACCAAAATATGTAGTGATACCCCAAATTTTGGATTATAAATCGAAATTTATTTTGATACCTCAGACCGCTCCTTAATTATATCCACTCTGAACGCATCGAAATCAAATTTAATAATCATTAATTTAAAACTAAATTCTCCACATGTTGACTTGAATATTAGCTGCAAAACTGGTAGGCCTACAATCAAATCTGTACAAAGCTCTAAATACTTGGGAGTAATCATTGATAATAAATTAAATTTCAAGGAGCGTAAAAAGTTTCGCGATCATTGGATATTCTCAGTAAATTAAAATTCTACCTGCCTGAATCCGCTTCGCTAAAACTTTTTCACTCATTGGTACATTCGCACTTATCGTACGGACTTGTAGTTTCGAATAATACCTATCCATCTTATCTTGCTAAACTATCCGAAAATCAAAACAAAGCTATGAGAATAATCACCCAAAGTGATTGGTATGACAGCGCTAAACCTTTATATCGAAAAAAATGAAATTTTGGACTTGAAAAAAATGACCAAATTCGAAACAGCAAAAATAATTTATAATCATTTGCACAATCTTTTACCCCCTGATTTTGACAATTATTTCAACAAGGTTGTAAATACTCTCCATCAATGCACTCGGTTTGCTAATGTTTCAACCAACTTACCGTATTTATTCGTGTATAAGTCGGAAAATTTTGTGCCAAATATTTTCCAAAAACTTAAGGGGCGACGTATAAACGAGGGTGCGACTAATGCACTAGGTTGTGTTATAAGTTTTAAAACAGCAATGTATGCCAACGTAAACGCGCGCATGCACATACGCATGCGAGACAACAGAAGCACCCGCACATACACAACAATTCATCCCAGAACATTGGGGTGAATTGTTTGGTAACAGCGCGGATGAGAGTGTCTTTGATGGGTATTAGATGTTGTGTTTGGTTTTAAAAAATAAATGTGAAAAAAATTTTATACCATTTTTTGAGCCAAAAGTAGGAGGTGCGACTTTTACACGAATAAATACGGTACGTGTACCGTTATTTAAAACTAAAAAAACACTACCATCAATTAAATAAGCTGGTGTTAAAATATGGAATTCCATTCCTAGTGAATTAAGAGATCTTTCTTTTAAAAAATTTAGAAAGAAATATAAAAAGCTACTGTTAAAGTCTTAGGTTTTTGTCTTATTGTCAACTTAGCTTTGATCTTGTTCGGTTTCATTGTCCTACCCTTTGTTCTTACTGCGTTTTTGTATCATGTTGGTTTTCTCTTATTTAGTTTTATTGTTTTCTGTGCGTACTCAGTACTTACTTGCATTATGAATTCTACATTTCAACTCTTGGAAAGCTTGCACTTAGTTTTTTCACGGCACACATAAATAATATTCTAGTTTGGTTTAACTTTTTTGTTTGTTTGTAGAATGGTAATGCCATAGTAAATATAGCGCTGTATTGGTATTTGCTGTGTAAAGTGACAAAAACAAACAAACTTGCAAACTATGGACATTATGCGCAACCAGCGGAGCCCCACGATTTAACAAAGGAAGAGGACATTGCTGGGGGCGAAGTCCCAGCCGCCGGTAGCAAGGGGGGTGGGGGGCGAAGCCCCCAGCCGCTAACGGATTTTTACGGTTTTTACATAAAAAACTTGTTTCATCATTGTTTCTTATCAAAAAAGGACTTACCCATACCTGCAGTGAGTGCAGTCACTATTATAGTGTCAGACAATACAAAAATATTTTAGTAGTTCATGTCTAAAAGCGGAAGCTGAGCTCAAGTAAATGAAAGGAGGCTGGAATCATTATTAGTTTTGACGCATATGATGGGATGACGTGTATAACGTGTATAGGTGTGTTCTAGGGCTAGGCTATGATCTTTAACAACGCATGCAAAATGTTTTCTAACTTCTAACTACAGATCAAGAAACAAACTTTACTCCTGAGTCGAAGTGATTGATTGAAGCAAAAATTAAAAAACAAAACAATGGAATTTATAGTATATGAAAGGGGGTATGGGGTTAGTTTGGAGAATGAAAGCGAAATGGCACTAAGCTAAATTTTTTATTTTTTTTTTCAATTTTTTAAATTATAAAAAGTAACACATCTCAAAAAAATTTGGGAGGGGTTACAACGCCGCTGTTGGTGATCGGTTTCCTGTGTAAAACATCCGATCAAGTGTTTCAATGAATTCAATTAAAAACATTTGGCAAACGGTACAGTTGGGTGTTGGTTAGCAATTTTATTGCAAACAATACAGCCAAGATACAGCTAAAAATGCTTGGACGGGCGTTTCGGCTCACATCTGGTGCCATTGTCAACGCTAAAAAGCTTACGTTATGCTGGGTCTTAAGCCATGATGCAAAAAAGAGGGAAACTGAGACAGAGCCTGGAGAAGTGCTAGTAGGTCACGTGTTAAATAGGTGGAGTGGAAAGAATGTGGAGTCTAAATTAAGATCAGGTTTGAGTTGTTGAATGAATAAGAACTCCAGGATGAGGAGTTTGTATTTATCTGGGGAGTGGGTAAGGATTTGTGGGTTGTTGAAGTCCACTTTATGATCGGTGTTAGATTGGATATGGTTACATACTTCCGAGGTGTCACTGGTTTGATGCTCTTGTAAACGTTTGATGAGGTTTCTTCGGGTTTGGCCAATATTTCTCAATAACACTGAACAAACGCACTCTCAACAGAAAATTATGCAAACTCGGTTTGAACTTAACCACTCCTACTAACATCCTTCACAACCTGTCTAACCGCACACTCACCATCACAGAATTGGAATTATTGAACAAAGGACTAAATTACAGCTTTTACCCTATTAGGCTAGATATACAACATGTACGTGCTGAATTTGAAAACTTATACAGTACTTCCTCGATTATCTGGTCTAGTTGGGACAGCATTTTTTAAAAACCTAAACGGATAAGCGAAAAAAACGGATAATTGAATTCCTTTATTTAAGCCAAAACAACACAGCAGGAAACAGATTATAGCGCACCAAAACTTCATACGAGGGTCAACATCAATTACTGTACGGCAATGGAGGATTACAGTTTTTCTCAATGAAAACAATGTAAGTATCCGCGACGGTTAAATTTACAGTAGACTTATCTATTACCCTCATAATAACTGGATATTGCTAAGTTGGTGCATAAATTAATTCCATACTATCATCATTAGTATCACTTGTAACAACAGGCTTTAAATCAGAGGTGACGAACATGCGGCCCGCGAAAGAATTTCCTGCGGCCCGCGAACATTTTGGCGAGACCAAGCAGGCTACTCTTGAACTTTTTTTTCCCGTCTAATCTTTGCGATGCGATATCAAAAGCTGAGCCCGCGATTGAACCACGCGCGTATCACACAGGACAAGCCTTTTATCTGTTTCAGGATTCTCCGGTTCTTCCATTGTTATGTAATAATAATAACATAACTCTTGGTCCGTAGCAGCTTCAGTATAGTGCAGTATACGCAGGGTTATCATATTTTCACAGCGCAAAAAGAGGAGAGGTTCTTTGAAGATCATCACGTCCACAGATGCCAAAGTTTCCGCCCAAAATCAAGTGAAGAGCAAAAGAAAAAAAGGGCATCGTGTCCGCACGCCGAAGTTTGAACGAAAACTTCCCAAAAATTTTTGTGCGAGAATGATTTGACATGTTTTCACAGTTCATAAAGACAAAAAGGAGGACATTTGGGCATTTTTTAGCGACCTCAGAGGACAAATTATTTTTTGTCAATAAGGAGGACGCATGGTAAGCGTAAGTATACGAGTACCTATTTGAATGAGAGCTTAGGTTGCCTTACAATCAGAAGTAGTGCTCGAGTTGTAAAAATACTTACGGGGGGATGGTTCAACTTTTATGTAGACGTTAGGAGAGATGGTCAATATACTTGTAAGGGAACGGTTTACGCTGAAATGTTTTATAGGGGGATGGCATCCCCCCTCAACTCGAGTACTGGTCAGGAGCGTATTTAGGGAGTAGGGGACATTTGCCTTTTAGTAAAAGGAACAAAATTAATGGTGCCCAGTGACTGAAATATGCCAGTCTCTTTTGATGGTTTCTGTAGCTTATAGCCAGGGGTGGTTAATGAGGGGGTAGGATGAGGGATAGCCTATGCATTCTCCCAACAGGCAATTTCAAAAATGTTTTTGATGTGGGCCTATATATTTTTTCCATAATTTTGAACCTCTTTGATAGCAATAAGCCTTACGCCTTAAGCACGCATAATCGAATATGTGCGAACAAAATGCGTCATATTTGGCGAAGCACTCAAAATTAGAGTCAAAAAAATTTAACAGAATTTGTTTGAAAATTGTTCAAAAAGCACTGAAATAGCCATTACAGCATGTAAAATTTCAAAACTTTTCCGGGGGAGCATGCCCCCGGACCCCCCTAGAGCTTTTCTTGTTTTTCAATCAGTTTCAAACTTGTTTTGCCGAAAAAAATACGCTTGAAAAAAATGTGGAAATTACCGCCCCCCCCCCTTTTTTTTTTTAATTTCTCGCTGCGCCACTGTTTGCAGTAGTAGGCGTTATGTAAGATTGCCAAAATGAATTGATAAACTTGTCATACCATAAATACAAATTTTGCAGCTTTTTTTAAGGTATTTTTCATTCTGTTTTCCAATCTATATTTCATTAGCCGTTTATGTCGATGTCTTCAGCAAAAAAACGAAAGAATGTAGGTGGATTTTTATGGTAGCCTATTATTTTCGGTTGTTCGTTACTGCTGATAAACAATTTTTTCGTTTTTAGCTGGTTTCATAATAAGTCTATGACTTAAAAAGTCATGCGGCCCGCTTGCTCATTGGGAAGTGACAAAGTGGCCCGTGATAGCAAATAGGTTCGTCACCCCTGCTTTAAATGAATCAATTTTGGGTTGTCTGTCGCGAAGATTCACGTTTTTGGCAGCCATCTCGCGAAGTTGTACCAAAGTTGAATTGTCCTTTAATATGATGTCAGTTTTAGAAATTTTGCTTCCAAACATCTCGCACACTTTCTGTTTTTCTTCTATCGACAAAACAACTTTTTTGCGTTTAACCATCTCAAAATCTAGGATCAAGTTTTTTATGACAACTGACACTGTCGACTATAGTAATAACTTGTATTATGATCATCTCAGCTGTCTCATTCTAATGGTTCTGTACACGGCGAAGGAGCTTTGTTCGGTTACCGGTACAATAGCAATTGACAAGGCATGAGCAAAATTTTATGAAAGTAACACTTCACTATTAAAGTAACACTTCACTATTATATCATAAAGTATTATCTGACCCAAGGGACGGATAATCGAATGCCGGATAAACGAGGTGCGGATAATCGAGAAAGTACTGTATTCAAAACTGCGCAATCTATTATCAACGTCACAATGCATACTGTTTAAACAAAAACTCATATCCCTGTGTAGTCGTTTTGTATCCAGTTTTTATCATGATCGATTTCGTAGGTCTAGTAATTCTGAATTATCCAATGACCAAAAAGATGCTTTGTATTCTCTTCGTAATGATCCCAATATTATAATCACTAGACGCGATGAAGGTAACGGCGTAGTATTCTTAAATCGTTGTGATTATGTTAACAAAATGTATGATATTTTAAATGACGTATCCAAATTCCTGGACTGCGATCACGATACCAGCTTAGCCAATCTTACCAAATTTCAACGCTCCATTTATTACCTTAAAACCAAAAAAGCCCTCAGTGATGAAATATACTCCAGAATCCACCCCACCTCAACAACAACCCCCTCCTTATACGGACTACCTAAACTCCATAAACCCGGGGTCCCTCTAAGACCAATTCTCTCCTGTTGCGGTTCTTGTAATCACGAATGTGCTCGTTGGTTATCCCAGTCTCTCGTTGATCTCCGACAACACCCTACTAACACCCCTGACACCTTCCATTTCCTCACTAAATTAAGCAGCCAGAATATAAAGAATCACACCATGGTCTCATTCGATGTCAAAAGTCTCTTCACGAATATTCCAACCTCGTTCACCACACAACTCATAAATAGACAACATCTTCAAAAACGATTGCAAAGAATGGAATGGCCTCACCAGAAACCGATTAAAAAAACTATTAACGTGGTCTACTCAAACTATTACTTTCCAATTTGACAACAAGTTTTATAAACAACTCGATGGCGTAGCAATGGGCTCACCAATTGGATCCTTAATGGCTGACGTCATCATGAACTACGTCATTGACAAAGCTCTTGAAATCACCCCCCAACTTCGCCGACCCAGCTTCTTCTACCGATACGTGGATGACTGTTTTGCCACCTTCACTGAACCAACCTCTATTGACATCTTTTTCAATAACCTGAACAGCGCACACAAACAGATCCAATTCACGAAAGAAATAGAATCAAACAACTCCTTAGCTTTTCTCGACGTTTTAATTGAAAAATCCGACTCCGGAATCAATACTAGCACTTACCATAAACCTACCCACACCGACCTCCTTCTCGAATATTCCAGTTTTTCCCCCATTCGCTACAAACGCAACTTAATGAACAACTTCTCCAACGCTCCTTTAGTATCTGTAACTCATACCTGAAAATCAACTCTGAATTCCAATCAATCAAAACAACCCTCATGAGAAATGAATATCCTTCTAGGTTCATAGACAGATACATTAGACAATTCTTGAACAAAAAGTTTTCCCAACATCCCAAAACCCAGACCCAAACGTGTAACCACTTCACCTTCAAACTACCATACCTGGGCTATATTTCACATAACATCGAGAAGGAATTGCAACACTTCATCAAGAAACAACTTCCAGACTCCGAATTACGCTTCATCCACACAACAACCAAACTTTGGCACTATTTTCACGCCAGAGATCCCCAAAGCCACCTCAGAAGAAGCAACGTAGTATACCGTCTTAATTGTTCCTGTGGATCCTTTTATATTGGCCAAACCCGAAGAAACCTCATCAAACGTTTACAAGAGCATCAAACCAGTGACACCTCGGAAGTATATAACCATATCCAATCCAACACCGACCATAAAGTGGACTTCAACAACCCACAAATCCTTACCCACTCCCCAGATAAATACAAACTCCTCATCCTGGAGTTCTTATTCATTCAACAACTCAAACCTGATCTTAATTTAGACTCCACATTCTTTCCACTCCACCTATTTAACACGTAACCTACTAGCACTTCTCCAGGCTCTGTCTCAGTTTCCCTCTTTTTTGCATCATAGCTTAAGACCCAGCATAACGTAAGCTTTTTAGCGTTGACAATGGCACCAGATGTGAGCCGAAACGCCCGTCCAAACATTTTTAGCTGTATCTTGGCTGTATTGTTTGTAATAAAACAATTAAAAACATATAAGCAAGTTCGTGACCGATAAAAAGCAATATGGTACTTGACAGTTTTTATATTGTTTTTATTGGGGTGCTTTATGCTATTACAGTCTCGCCCAATGAATTTCTCTCCGCAGGCCCTGAGTCCGAAACGTAGTGATATTAAAGCATCTAATATCATATTACATTTTGTAGTTTTTCGTGATTTTTTTAACACGTTAATGGCAATAAATCGTTACAACATATCGCTGTGCACTCTTCCTCGTTTTCTTTTTTTTTTTTTTTTGGAAACCTAACTGTGCAAAATTTTGTGAATTTGTTTTCTTTTCATCTCTTGTTTTCGCAACCTTTATTCATGTATTGCCAATTTGTAGAAACAACTATTATGGTTTTATTCGATGGAACTTCTCCCACAAAGAGATTTGTTACAAATATTGTTGGCTGGACTCAAATGACAAACAATATTGGGAGAAACTTCCTGACTCTGAATATCATATTGTTAACAGAAAATTGGAGATGAAGCTGGGTGAGTCGCGTCAAATTCATTTTGATTTATGCTAGCTTTTATTTGCAATTATCATGCTTTAGTTCAAAGGTTTGCAAAATAGTGTTACCAAGGTTTGAAAAAATATGATGTAACCAAAGGTTTTACATCTTATCTTAAAATTAAGACAAAATCCACAAATCTGCCAACTTCTTGGACAACATCTAGACCTGATACTTAACAAGATCAATACATTGCAAGGTTTGGAATGACAACTATCAATTCAAGCCCCGCAATCTGAGCCCATGTTTATTACATTCGGTTGAACAAGACTTGATAACGTTATTTTTGCTTCCAATCATAACAAGTCTGCGTAGGCTTACATCACCTTTGGCTTTATAGATGATTTGTACCTCATCTTTAATGAAATTGAATAAAACAAACTCACGTCTCAGAGGTGTTAAAACATCATCAAAACTAAGTATATTTGAGATACGCGACTTTTTTGGCAAAACATAAGCTTCTAACTGTATAGCTCGCATGGGGAAGAAGCTATACAGTACTTCTCTCTATAGTCTTTAATGCCACCGCTATTGCTGTTTTTTTTTTTTTCAAATTTAGTCGACGCAGAGAGATAATTGATAGCTCACCTCTGCAGCAATTCAATGAAAGAACCACGAGTGTTAATTGAAGTATTTCGACTACAAAGCGTGAAACTACGCTGTAGAAATGGGTTTGTTCTGAAAATTTGCTTTTCACAATAATGTTTCATTTGGTATTTCCTTTATCCATGGAAGCAGGCCCGGTACAAATTCCATTGGTCTCATTCTACTTCAAAGTGTTTTTAAGTACTACTTTTTCGGTAGCGTTCAGAATGTTACACATTGATGAGTCTGATCATTGATCACTCAGTCAGAGTAACTCCGTTTAATATCGAAGAACCTACTCCTCTCTTGTTTATAAATTTAAAGTGGTCATGTTTTCAGAAATTTTGAGTAACAATTCCATTCATCTGTATGACGTTGCAAATTTTGACGAAGGAGCAAATTCAGCTCATCATGATTTCAGTAGCATGTATTCACGTAATGTTGAAAGGCAACTCGATGACATTGCTGAGATGCAGCTTAGTAAAGAAAAAGAATTGTCGATGAATTTTCACTCTTTCTGTGCCAACTTAGAAGGATTATGGAAATATGCGAAAATAGACTTGAAATTCGATTATCCATATTACAACCGAAGCGTGAACATGCTCGCATCATATGTAAGTTACTTTATTGCTTCAAAATCAAAAGTTTTTTTACGTTTAGTTTTATGTAAACTGCAAGCTTATTGTTGTGAACAATGCAAAACTAGAGCTGAACAGAATCCAATGCAAAATTCGGAACAATATTAGATGGCATGTCTTTTTTTGACGAGTTACGAAGTTTGTATCACGCTAAATATGATGATAAATTTAGTTCCAACGATAAAATCCGTTGGTAGTTTACATGCGGCGGTATTTACATTAAATGGGCCGTCAAAATTTTTATGAATATGTTACTTTTTCACGTCAGAAAATTGGATTTTCTGTGTATTAGATAGAAATTGGAAGAAGCAATTTTAATTTATTGTTGGGTAGCTGGGTAGTGCCTTCGCGGGGCCCACACGGGCAACCGTCTCGACTGGTCGGCTAAACTACTTCAGCAACCCTGCTGCCTTGCTGGGCATGCCTTTTTAGGCAAAGGCTAGGCCCACTGCTTCGAACTGTGGTTGGCGTCAGCAAGGGCATGCGGCCATAAAATACATGCTCCAATAAAACCTCATGATGATGCGAAGAAAAATTTTGGCCCCCAGTCCCCGGCAGCCCTTAAATGGGCAGGGGGTGCTAAGAATCTCCGGGTAAAAGATTCATAATGAGAAAGTGGAAAAACAGATTGGAGTAAGATTTGGAAGCTGGAATGTAGGCAGTATATGTGGTTGAGGAACGGAGGTGTGCGAAGAACTGAGAAAGCGAAAGGTGGATATGTTGTTTGCAGGAAGTGAGATGAAGAGGTGAAGGAGCTAGCTTTTTTTGGCGTCAAGAGAAGAAGGTACAAACTATGGTGGTGTGGAAATGATGATAAAATTGGAGGCGTAGGTATATTGGTAAAAGAAGAATCGTGTGAGAAAGTGGTAGAAGTCAGAAAAAGGTGTGACAGAGTCATGGACATTGGATTAGTGTTTGAAGAAGAGGTGGTGAGAGTAATATGTGCTTATGCACCACAAAGTGGAAAACCAGATGCTGAGAAGGAGTGATTTTATGAGGAAATGGCACGTGAGTGGAGCGTGGCAAACAAAAATGAATTGGTGTTGGGATTGGGAGATTTCAATGGCCATGTTGGGAAATGTGCGGAAGGATTTGAAGGTATGCATGGAGGGTATGGAATAGGGAAAAGAAACGCTGAAGGAAGAATGTTACTAGATTTCTGTGATCAGAAAGAGTTGTGTGTAGCAAACACTTGGTGCAAGAAGAGGGATAAAAGAAAGGTGACTTACAGTTCGGGTGGAAATGATACCGAAATAGACTTTGTTCTAGTGGGAAAGGGAAAGAGGAAGTATCTAAGAGATGTGGAAGTTATCCCTGGGGAATTACAACACAGGCTAGTTGTGGTGAATGGGAGGAGCAGAAATTGAAGAAGTCAGTGAAGAAGAGTAAAAGATTGAGATGGAGGGTGTGGAAGCTGAAGGAAAAAGAGATCAAAGAGAAATTTGAAGAAAGTATCGGAAAATTGGTGGACATTGATTCAAAGGATTTGTGGGGGTGTTATAGGAATGGAGTTTTAAAGGCTTGTGTTGAATTGTGTGGAAAGACGAAAGCAAGGGGTGATCGGGGAAATACATGGTGGTGGAACGAGCAAGTAAAGGATGCGATAGATCGGAAAAAAAAGCGTTTAAGTTGTGGTGCACGAATAGATCTGCGGAAAATAAAAATAAGTATAGGAAAGCCAGAAACGAAACAAAGAAAGTAATTGCGAAAGCCATGAGGCAAGAGGCTGAAGAAGAAATCAATGTGCTATGTACCAAACCAAACGACGTTTTCAACTTTGTGAAGTTCATGACAAAGGAGGGAAGGGACATAGATGGTGGAAGTTGCATGAAGGATAAAGATGGGAGACTTGTAGTCAGTGAGAAATATCGCGGGAAATTATTGAAGGAACACATGGAAAAGATCATGAATGTGGAAAATGAATGGGATCAGATGGTAGAAGTAGATATAGTTGAAGGACCAGTTGGAGGAGTAACTGATGAGGAGGTGATGGAAGCTATGAATAAGATGAAGTTGGTAAAGGCAGCTGGATCCTCAGAAGTAAGTATGGATATGATAATAGCAAGTGGAACGTTTGGTGTTGGAGTAATGAAGAAGCTTTGTCAGAGAGTGCTTGATGGAGAAGGTATGCCAGAAGAATGGAAAACAAGCGTTGTTGTTCCAATCTTTAAAGGAAAAGGGGATGTGATGGACTGTGGAGCATACAGAGGGGGTAAAGCTGCTGGAGCATGCAATGAAGATAGTGGAGAGAGTGTTGGAGAACATAATACGAGAATTGGTAATGATGGATGAAATGCAATTTGGCTTTATGCCAGGAAAAAGTACGACTCGTGCGTTGTTTATTCTGAGGAGAATGCAAGAAAAATTTCGTGGAAGAGAGAAAAAGTTGTACATGTGTTTTGTAGATTTGGAAAAGGCATTCGATAGAGTACCGAGAAAAGTGATGGAATGGGCATTAAGAAAGAAAGGATTGGCAGAAGTGTTGGTGCAAGCAGTGATGAGTTTACATGAGGGTTCAAGGACGAAAGTTAGAGTTGGATCAGGGACGTCAGATGAATTTGGGGTAACGGTTGGTGTGCATCAAGAGTCTGCGCTATCACCTCTAATATTTGCTATTGTGGTTGATGTTGTGACACAGCACGCAAGAGAAGGATTGTTGAATGAAATTTTGTACGCGAATGATCTGGTGCTGATGAGTGAAAGTTTGGAGGATTTAAGGGAGAGGTTCCAAAGGTGGAAAAGAGCATTGGAAGGCAAGGGATTGAAAGTGAATGTTGGAAAGACTAAGATGATGGTGAGCGGTACGGAAGGTGAAGTTACATCGAGCAAAATAGATCCTTGTGGAGTATGTGGGAAAAGGGTTGGGTCTAACGCTGTGTGTTGCATACAGTGCATGAAGTGGATACATGGAAGGTGCACCAAGATGAAAAAAGGTGACCTGCAGTTCTGCCAGAGATTTTATTTGTAATAAATGCACAGATGTTGGAGATGGCACGGAAGAACCAGTGGAGGTATAATGCGATGAAGTGGAGACTGTGAAGGGATTCTGTTATTTAGGAGACAGGCTGAATGCTAGTGGTGGGTGTGAAACTGCCGTGACCTCGAGAGTAAGAACAGGATGGAGGAAATTTAGAGAATGCGGAGAGTTGTTACGTGGAAGAAAGTTTTCTTTGAGAATGAAAGGGATGGTTTATCAAAGTTGTGTAAGATCGGCAATGTTGTATAGAAGTGAAACATGGTGCTTGAGGGAAAGTGAAATGGCAATTTTGAAAAGAACTGAAAGAGCCATGGTAAGGTCAATGTGTGGAGTAAAATTAGTGGATAGAAAGAATACGGAGGAGCTAATGGAGATGTTGGGTTTAAAGAAAACGTTAGATAGAATGGCAAAGGCGAATGGAGTAAGATGGTATGGACTTGTGATTAGAAGAGAAGATTATAATATACTGAAGGAGGCAATGATGATGGAAGTGAATGGACAGCGAAAGCGAGGACGGCCAAAAATGACATGGAAGAGGCAGGTGGAAGAGAGTGTGAAGAAAGTCTGGTTAAAGATCGAAGAAGCTGCAGATCGAACGAGATGGAAGGAAGGAGTGAGAGCGATCGCGGAGGGGATGAGGTGTATTCAGCCACCTTCGGTGACGAGGAAAAAACCGAATTAAAGCTGGATTGATGATGATGATGTTCTCAAAACAAAAAATTACTTAGGTGTTGCTAGGATTTAGTGATAGCATTACACAGTACAGAAGGAGATAATACTGCATCGCTTTGATCAGGTGCATTTTAGGACACTTCTCTGTGGAAAAATTTGCCCCTTTAAAAACATTTAGACTCAGCGTGTTTGTTGTCGAGGAGTTTGAACATCGAATGTTGTGCCAGAATATGAAAAACCAACACGAGATGGTCGATGTAGAAATTACTATACTTGTCTAGAAGTTAGACACATTCTAAAGAATAGTACAGTAGCATTCTTCAAGTCTGTTTAAAGGGCAAGTTTTTACAGCAAGGGAATGCTTACCTCCTCTCCTATCTATCATTAAAGCAAACCCAAAAAGGAATGCAAGCTCATTTGAGTGGCCGATTCTTTTTCGGGGTCTTTAACGTTCGGTTGTTTGTAAGTTTTTCATGTTTTGTGCTAACGAATAGTCGCAACATCATATTTTTTGTACGACAATATTTTTTGCAAGCAAACAATTTTTTTTTGCAGAAGTCAGAATTGTTCAATTATATCCGAAAGAATGAAGCTTATGGAATGAAGAATAACTCATCTTTTGAAATGGCCCAGCGCGTTTTATCCATGCTAGCTGTAGTCCTCTTGGTGGAGAAAAATCAAATCAATTTTGCCAAAGAGAAGGAATTTTTGAGAAGTATTGGCATTTCCCTTTCTCTAAATTGCATTAATGAAAGTGATGTCAAATTGATCTTTGATGAAATATCATGTTTTGGAAGGTAGGTGGTTGTGTTTCTGCACAGTTATGAAAAAACATCTTTATTTGTATGACATGCACTAGTTTTTAAATGATGGCGAAGGCTTTTAATACTCTCAACTTGTGTGTTCAAACTGTTCACTGCTGCATTGCTGAAAATGTTGACTACACTGTACTTGCAATTGCGCTTTTGTTGGTGGTATAATAGTTCAGGTAAACATATGTAGTAATTTAGTATAACTTTTTGAACTCGTGCTGTACAAATGGTTTTTCCGTAGTCCTAATTCTGAATCTCCGAATTTTTTTTATTCGAGTTTACAATTTACTTGCGTAATTCAAACAGTGTTGCATTTTTTCTTAATGATTGTTAATTCCTTTCAGTGACATCGTTGAAGATGTTTGTCAAACTTTGTTGCACCACATCAAAAGAGTAAAAGACCCTCTTCACTCCCTGCAATTGCTGCCTTTGTTTTACGTACTCACAAACAATGGAAATGTCACAACGAACAAGACAACATGGGAGAAAGCCGTACAAGAATTTGATCTAGCTGGAGAAACATACAAGGATTTTCAGTGCGTATCTTTTACAACGTGCACTAGGGTGTAGCCTAATTTGATTCCGTGAACCAGCCATGTAGTTGCTAACTCTGAATTCGATGTTTAAAGTTTTAGATAATTCTTCGACTGCAAAACGTGAAAACTTTATATTAGAAACATGTTAGTAATTAATACCTGTGAAAAAATTGTAGCAATATTTAACAAGCAATAACTACCTCATGCTCTTAACTCAATTTCGAAAAACGAAAACATTGTCATATTTAATTATAAGTACTATCTCTTTGTAAAACTTTGTTGATGTGTGTTTTACGTATATATGAGCTACAAGTCTTTGTGAGAGCTCAAAATCTGCTAGGTTTTTTTAGTTTAAGCCATGACGCTGGTAGATTGCATGGCCCCTGTGCACTCTTCTTTTTTGCAAGGGAGCTTCGGAGTACGAATGTTGTGCTACGAGCTCGCGCAAAAGGTGCCGGCCACCCATCTTCCACTAAGATGGGGAAATACCGCTAAGTGTCTTTCCAACGGTCCAACAAGCAAACTTGGCGGTTGGTTCTCCACACTGTCCCTTTAACGCCAAAAGTCCGAAGTCTTGCAGAGAAGCTGTGAATACTGATTGAAAGTTATTAGTTTTATCCGACTCGGAATTGAAGCTGAGTGTGCAGCTCCAGAGGCAGACGCTCTATCCACTGGGCCATCTGATCAGTCAACATTTTGTAAAGCATAACAATTATTGCTTATGGCAACTTTTTAACGATTTTTTATGTGCAGTGATGTATCTCGAGTTGCACCTCGCGTTGTTGAATTATCCAAGACCTTTCCAGGTTTGGTAGTTTTATTTCAGTCTAGTTTACCAATCTATGCTGCTTTGGATATGCTAAATCAAGGTCAAGAGTTCGTCAAAGAAGTTCTAAAACCCAGCACGTTCCTTATTTCTCTGCTCAGCTACCTGAATTTGAATAAATTTGAGGTAAATTTAAGTGCTAGGCATTTTAAGCTATTTAAGTAACAGAGTTATCAAGTGGTATTGGCAAGCGCAAGTGACGCTATTGTTTACAAATTTGGTTTGTTTCAAATGCTTCTCACAATTGCTTGAGCGTCATACTTGCCGTGGAATTTGTTGCAGCTTTCTGGTACTGAATCTACGTGCTAAAGCTCTTTCTGACTTTCATTGTAGAAAGTTGCTTGTAAAGCAATTGTATTTCGGTTAAGTTATGCCAAGAAGAAATGATTTACATAAGTATAAAATGTGCTGCATTGTATATGTCATTCATTTTGGGTACCGCAAGCTAAATTTCGTAGAAAAATATCTATAGGACAATGTTTTTTCTTTGGACATGACATCAATTGACATGACATCATGACATGACATCAAAATATCATGACATGATATTTTGATGTCAAATATCATGACATGACATGACATGACATCAAAATATCATAACATGACATGACATCAAAATATCTATAGGACATGAAATCAATTGATGGAAATAATTTTTAGGCTGAAGTGTAGTACGGCAAGCAGGACGAAGAGACCGAGTCGAGTTAAACTTTTTGCTATAGTTTAGGGATATGCCAAGTCGAGTCTGAGTACTCGGCCGAGTGTTAAAGCATTTTCATTGCTCGGACTCGACCGAGTATAATAAATGAGATACATGGAGTATTAATTGATACTTGGCCGAGTATTAAAGCATTCATTTTATGCGGTCCGCGGGCGCTGACAGATTCTACGTATAACCTTGGAAATTAGAACATCTGCGGTCGTAGTGACCTTTTTTTTGAACTTCACCTGATTTTGAGTTCACATTTTGACGTCGTAGATACTCGGATGTAGTGAATACTCTTTACTCGGCGAGTCCGAGTAATTTTCCTTGCGGCACATCCCTACTGTAGTTCTCTTCCTTCTGTTTAGCTCCATATATACTTGCTTGTCATCCTTTGGTGTGAATCACTTCTCAAATGATTCTAGAGTCTCTTCTAGATGGCTTAAATGCAGAAGAGCGGGACTCCTTATATAATAAAATGCAACCCCGCTGTCTGCTTTGACAATTACAGTGCCATTTTTGCGCCGACTCTCATTTTCAAAATCAATACAAGCTCGAGAATTTTATTCCACGGTAATAAATCAACACACTACCGTTTTTGAACATTATTTGTATTTATCCGTTTACATTCCACTAATGTTGTTTACACATCTTTGATGTCGAGCTTAACAGCATTGATGAGTGGTCAAGTAAGGTCTACTTTGACCACGACGCTTGATTTTTCAGCAATATTTCGGAAGTAGCAAAGTTTGTGATTGGATTGAATCCTATTTGGACAGAATTGCAATGGAATGTCAATCTTCAGTAATTGAGTGGGTTGATTTTACAACTTGACTTTTAATTTTGGCAAATTCGTAGTTTTGTTTTAGCATAACCGTGAGTCGTATGTAGTTATGTATTGCAGTAGCATATTTGATCGATGAAGCACAGAATGGAAAAAGAGGTTGCCCTCGCCTTGTTATATCACACCACAATATGCTGTTTTCCATATATAAATAGATTAAAAAATCGCCGTGACAAAAACACTTTAGTGATAATCCATATGGAATAGAAGCATTCAAATTAATATCTTCGTTCTATTCGGGGATGCATGGAAATTGCGTACAATTTGACTGCTATTAAAATATTAGATAAAACATTTTGGGGATAATAAAGTAGGTCTACAGTGACTATATTGAACAATTATTATCATTCTATATTTCGAGCAGTGTTTTCCGATTGGTTTTTCGTTCTGCAACCTTTTAAATTGAAGAAACTTTTGTTTTTATTCTTTTTGTGCTGCTAACCTCAGAAGCTACATTCTGCTGTATTTCCTACCTTTGCTCCATACATGGCGGTGATGATAGCTGTTTGTCTGACCATCGTTTTATCGCTTTTTGTTTTTAAAACAAATGTCTGCTCCCGACGTGGGTGTTGAAACCATGCCTACTGTTCCATTTTTTACCACCCTCTTCTCTTACCACCGTGGTATAACGTTAATCTTCTTGTTGCCTCTTTCCTTTTTTCATACTGTTAATGTATGTTCTTCACTTTATTATTTGGTGTTGACGTGGCGGAAATAAAACACTTTTACCACTAATCTAATCTTTCACCCCCTGTTTTATATATTATGTATGTGTTAGCACGTTTGTATTCTCGCATAATTCGCTCCATCATCAGCTGCCATTGGTTTAGAGTGCAAAGTGTTGAACCGTTTTTATATTATTTTCTGCTTAGCCAAAGTCAGGCCGGTGTAATTACTGAGATGCATGCTGCCCTAGTTGATTTTCTGAAGAAGAAAAACTTTAGCAAAAGGAAGCCCGAAACTGTGGTTGCATTTTTTCGGATAGCGATGAAACTGCAGTCGTGTGTCTCACGTTTGCATGAGGTAATAGTTTTGCTTTTGCTGTTGCTTTTTTCGTTTACTCTTTAACTCAAAACTTGGTGCTTAAAGCTCACCTCTGGTTTTATGAAGAAACTAGCAAAACATGTAAAACTCTCTGCTGTTTAAACACATTGGATTTAGTTTAAACTCATCGCATGTGACATGTGCCCAATATCTTCTTATAATTGCCATTGTCGGTAGAAGTTCAAATCACAACCAAATCTTCATTATACTAGCGTTGTTACGGCAAAACCTGTGACGAGTGGCGGCAACCATCTCCACGGCTTAGCGCCTGGGCAACACAGCTCAAAGGAAACCACGCTGCGGTGGCGAACCGTTGGCGACACTGATTAATTGATTGACTTGCGAGATTACAGGTGCATGAAATCAATGAGCAAAACAAAAGAAAACAAAAACTCCGTGGTAGTACTACAACCAAAGAAAACAAAATGCAACTGAGATCTAAAGGGAGACTGCGAAGTGACCGTTTAAAGTCTTCGAGTCCAGCAGCCATCCAGAGATTGTACAGGCCGCTTAAGCGACAGCTATGCTGTGTACGATTTCGCCAACTTGGTAATCGAATCTCACATCGACAGCAGTGTCTCAACAATTGAGCTAACCAGCGTAGGCGTAGATTGCTGGGGGGGGGGGGGAGGACTAGGGGGTCCAATAATTTTGCTTTGAAGGGGGCCAAAGAATAATTGTTCTCCCCAATATTTAGGCAGCACAATAGTTCGATTGTGCGCAAATAAGCATGCTTTTTTAGGAAGTTTCTTTTCAAATACATTACGCAAATATCGTAACTTACTAATTTTTTCAGACCCGCTTATCGTCGAGGGGTCGCGGGGGCAGCTGCTCGAGCTGAAGCATCAGTGCCGGCGCCAGAGCAGTCGACTTTCAGGGGCCAAGCGTTTATCAAGGGGGGGGAGCAAAGTTTGAAAATAAGCACAAAAGCCTCTGTTTAAAAAGAGCAAGCTTGTTAATTGGAGTGGGGGGGCCAAGCACGTCGATTGGGTGGGGCAGGCTCCCCTAGCCCCCCCTCTTGGCGCGGGCCCTGTGAAGCCTCCAAGCATCTCGATCTTCGACATAGGGTAGATGCTCTGCAGGGATGCCAAGGCGGGACCAACAAAATTTTCAAGGTGATCTCGCCGTCGAGTTCTGGGACGGCCTTTAGGCCTTTGACCAATTGGTGTTATATGGAGCATTTTTTGGTTGCTCTTTCTTGATACATTCGTGCCACATGTTCATATCAGCGCAGTTGCGATCTTTCTGGTTGGAGAAGCAGCGATTTGATGTTTACAGATTCACAGATATCTGCACTTTTAACAACAAGGTCAAACCGCTAATTTTTCCCAAGAATCCCATTTCGGCTGCGTGAACTCGAGATTTCACTTTCTCATTCATGATCCAACACTAATGGCCATAAGTCAGAATAAGAACATAGACTGATAGAAGTACCAGTACCACTGATCGGCAAAGCTAGCGCAATACTGTATTTGTTCATACCCAATTCGCTATTTTGTTTGCCACCACTTGTGAATGAGATGCCAAGGTACCTGAATTTTTCCGACTGTTTTAATGGTACTCCGTCAACTTGAGGAGAGCACTGCTTTAGTTGCCTGAACAGGTACATGGTTTCTGTTTTTATTGTACCGGTACTGATTTTTATTCCGGCAAAATAGCATGCATCCGAAAATCTATTAGAACTTGCCGGAGATCATTTTGGGTAGACTCGAGTGGCGCAAGATTATCTGCAAATAACAGACGTAGTACAGTACAATCGCCGTTTTTGTACTCCGCCACAAGACTCACTTTTTTAACTATTCTATCCATATAAATATAAACATCCATATAGAAAATATATCACTTTTTTAACTATTTTATCCATATGAATAGGTGAAAGAGAGCAGCCTTGCCGTAGTCCCATTCATAGTCCGTGGTCTGTCTTCGTTACGCTGTTGGCAGTTGACACGAACACAGACCTCGTAATGCATGTACATTTGTGCAGCGACTTAATACTAGTTAGTAACTGGCCATCATCGCCATAGAGCTACTGTAACAACACCGCCCAAAGCTTGTCTCTAGAAATGCGATCATATGCTTTTTCCAGACTAACTAAACATGCATTGACTTCTTTCGCATTTTATAACAGCTCAGATGGCCGAGTGGTATAGAGCGTCTGTCTCTTGAGCTGTAGACTCGCTATAACTTTAAAATTGGTATTCACAACTTCCCTGCTTGACGCTCAGCAATAAAGGGACAGAGTGGAGAACAAGCCGGCAAGTTTACTCGTTGTGCCGTTCGGAAAGGCACTTAGCGGGATTCCCCCATCTTGGTGTGGTAGGCAGGTGGCTGGCAACTCCTAAGCGAGCTCGTATAGCGCATTGATCGCTTTTTCGTGATGAGGAGGATAAGTATGCAACTAACTAACTATTCCCACGACTTTTTAAATATTTGCTGCAAGACAATTTTTTGGTCCATTGTGCTTCGGCCAGGACGAAAGCCACTCTGAACAATGAGCATCTGTTAGTTTAGTTGGCGCATTTTCTCTCATCTCCTTTCTTGTGGATAGTAATTACCACACTAATTTGCCATTGCTTAGGTCCTTGCCCAGTCCTACATGTTACCTGACAAACAGGAGTCAGCAAACGAACACCATAAAGGTTTATTGCTTTCAGCGTTTCAGGTCTGATATCATACTCAGTTCCTCACCAGGTGCTTTTCCTGTTTTATGATGATTTAATAACTGTATGCATGCACATCTGTTTTGGTTACCTGAATATCTTCCTCACTGCAAATGCTGTTTTTTGTCAGCCAATGATTCCCACTTGATTCGATAAATTTTCGTGGTTGAAAGTTCTTTCGTTCTCTCAAAGGTATCAAAACTTTCAAAAGTGCTGACAACTAGGTGGTGATCAGCAGTAACTTGACTTTTAGGTTGCTCATGAATCATGATCATTAAATTTCCTTGAACTATAGATGAAAAAAGTAAGGGGCTAGAGCCCCTCTTTTCCAATCTCTACACTTTCTCAGACTTATGAATCTCGGGTCAAAGTTGCGATGAAAGCAGCAGAAAAATGCTAAAAATTGAAAATATATAGCATTATCAATTAAAGCGGTATTGTTGAATAGAATAGCTGAGCAATGCCGCTTTACTTGCCTCGAAGTCCACCATAGAGGATCTGGGGGGCAAAGCCCCCCAGGCGTTTATACGGTTTGACTATTTCTAGCCCCCTTGGCTCCCTGTAAAAATGCGTCCTCTCTCCACTGTATTGGACCCCCCTCCCATTCTGCATAAATTGACGCGTCTGCTAACCGGCCCGTTTGATAGAAGTTACTAGTGCATATTTTGTTTACTGTTTGCTTCAGAAAACTCTAGTTGCAAAGGCTGAATGTCCCTAATTACATGGTTTAGGGACTAAAAATGTAAAAAAATATCAAGAAGGAATATACTATGAAACAACATTTATACATAATGCAGGAATACGCACACAATAAAACAGTGTTCATGCATATTAGAACAACATGCACACACTGTCATCGATCTCATTGAAGTTTTATTATCGTTTTGAATCTCATTCTCGTTGCTTCTTAAGGTGTGGTCACACGAACTGAGGCGGTAAGACTAAGACCTTTGAGACATTGTGCAGGTTTATCTTATTATGACACCACATTCGCACAAAGTCATGTAACAATAAGACAAACCTGCCCAATGTCTCAAAGGACTCAACGTCTCAGTGTGATCGCATCTTTAGAACTCAACGTATGATTAGTGTCATGATTATAAGCTTCTACTGGAAGGATATTTGTATGGTATTAGCGGGCACTATGTTGAACAACTTTTTGTCTTGCTTTTAGGCGAATCAATGATCGCAGGCAGTTTTGAAATTCTTTTAATTGTTATCTCGGAAAATTGATTTATTTTCTAGCATCAGTCTTTCAATCGTGAAAACTTTGGAAAAGCAATGGAAGAGCTTTTGCACCACATACAAGCATTTATTGCTTCAGAAATTAGTGCCCATGTGACTGCCAACTCGGTACAGGTAATCATCGCTGTTATCAATCTCGTTTCGTCTTAAGTTAGTATTCATATTTTCTATTTTTTGACAGATCTGGAACATTTTGTTAAATTCACAAATATGTGATACCAATCTTAACACATTGTGGAAAAGCTCAGTTAGCAACGCAATTCAAGATAACTTGTCGGAGGTAAGTTTGACCTCTTATTTGACTTGTCTGTTATTTGCATTTAAAGTTTTGTGTCGCAAGTGTAGAGAGTATTGCAACACTAGAGTCTAGCTTGCCAAAAAAATTGCCTCAAGTCTAAAGTTTGTCTAAATGTTAGCAATCAGCATCAGTTACAGTTCAGATTTTATTACTTACTCGTCTAGACTCTCTTGACGCTAGCTATTGCGAAAAGCGACTTTTGCGGGCTTTTGGCCCTCATTGATATGGGCTTGTTGCTGTGGGCTTCATGTCATAATTACTTTTTTACATTATGACATCAAAAATTTAATTGTGATGCAGAAAGCCCACAGCAACAAGCCTACATGAATCGGACATGTGGGCAGGCTAAAAGTTACCTGTCCACATGTCTAATTTAGGTGGGCAAAAAGCCCACTAGCTTTTTACGTCATTATTACATTTTCGATGTGATGTTTTCAATTATAACATTATTAAATTGATTTTGATGCAGAAAACCCATGGACTTGGCTCACTCAAAATTTTGTGTTGTTTATATACTGTTGTGTTTATAAGCGTAATTTTTATATTATGTTATTGAAATAATTGATTGTATCTTCAAGAAAATGAAAAAAGCTCATTCAAACGTATTGAATCAATTTGAAAATGTGCTGGAGAAGTGGAATGCTTCACCAGATGTGCAAGCATGCTATTCGGAAGCTGTGTTTTCATATGCTATGAGTATAAAATACGAAGTAAGTGATTCTAAAACAAGATTTTACGCGCACATTGTAAAAAGTTATCTTATGCCGCAGAAAAAAAACAAATTTTCTTTCATTTAATTAAATTAATCAATTCGCTTGTTTTGTTTTTTTTTTCAAAACATGCATACTGTAGTAACACGTTCTTTGGGCTAGACTTGACTTGTACTTAAGTTTTTGTTTGAAATAAACGAGCTTCGTCTATTGTAATTTTTGTTTTCACTCATACATATGACCAAATCTTGCTTGATTAGTAAAAATGTGCAAAAATTTAGGTTTTATTCCAGATTTGTTTACAAGAGTGAAATTTTATACTTGCTACAGAAATGTACTAAATGTAGTAGTTTTTGAGGTGTACTTTGCTGATAGTAAATAGGGTGTATGCGAATGAACTATAAAACTCCATATTTTTTGCAGAGTAATTCAGGCTTTTTCGCAACGTTGAAAAACTTGGGTAGAACAAAAAATACTCAGTTAGACAGACTGGTATCAGTATTTCAGCGAATGTTTTTGGATTCTTGGCGAAAATGTAAAAGTGATGCCCCAAAAAAACGCACCACTGCTGTTTTAAATTTTGCTGTATCAAGCCCATTCGTCGTTCACTTTTTAAGGCTATTTGGTAAGTTGTAAATTCATCATAATGCTGTTATTCTTAGCGGGGGCACGCGTCTTCATTGGGTTGAAGTGTTTCGTCAATGCATGATAACAAGTAGGCTATGCCAAAAATGCAATCGCAACTGCTGTTTTAAGATTGCTCTTTCATGCCTGAAAGAAGATGGGGCAAACCCTTTTTAAGTTAAAGTTTTGTAAAAAATAGTTAAAAAATTGTGAAACGTTTGTACTCGTCAAGCTTCATTTTGCTCTCTTGTTTTTCTATATGGGAAAAGCACACAAGCCTACTTGATTTTGACTACCGACAGGCGCGTAGCCACGATTTTGTAATGGCCGGGGGGGGGGGGTTGTGTCGGGGGTGTGGGGGGGCAAAGCCCCCAGGGGCAAGGGAGTCCGGTGGCAGAGCCACCAGTCGCTGAAAGTTTTTGTATTTTTTAGCTAAAAAAGTGAATTTTAGTGCTTTTAACTGTATAATATGCTGTAACAATGTCTTACATATTATGTAGGCTATAATATAACCACAAAATCCTTTGGCATCGTATGATTTATATACACTGTGCTCTAGTTGTAAAAACACTTATGGGGGGATGGTACAACTTTTCACGCAGACGTAAAGAGGGACGGTCATTATACTTGTAAGGAAATGGTTTCGGCTGAAATATTTAATAAGGGGTTTGGTGTTGTTTTCCGGGGGGATGGTATCCCCCCTTAACTCGAGATATTGAACACACAGTTGTTATTTTTGTTCTAGGCCAACCCAACCCTTAATTTCTAATATTCTAACTTTAGAATGGTTTGCGGTCCTCTGTTAAGAGCTCTCCTACCCACTGATCGGGAAACACTGCTCTCCGGCGAAAAGCAGAGAAGTAGCCTAACCTTATGCCTCACCAATTTGATGTAACAATGGCTGCTGCTTTAATACTTTTCTTAGCTCACATGTAAAAGATATGCAGTAATTAATGGCTTATGAATACTGATAGCCAAAATGCAATGAGACGATAAAATTAAAGAAATAATACTTTTTAAATTTAGAGAAGCATACTATAGTAATCAGTGGGCAGAGATGAGCATTTATCGCGATAGTTATCGGCGATAACTTTTTGTCGATTATCATCGTTATCGCTTAAAATAGTTTGGATTTATCGATTACCGTTATCGCTTTTGTTATATATTTTGTTATCGCCGATAAATTATCGCTATAAACGATTTTTTATGCACGCAGTGTTTAAACTTCAAAGTTAGTGAGTTGGCGCTATGGAAAAAACACGGTGTCCATTAAGACTTGTAATTTTTGAAAAATTATTTCGTTGTTTGGCTTAATTTCACGGCAGGGTCCGTGAACTGCTCTTTTTTCTTGAAAAATCTAGAAAAAACATTTTTTGCAATTCGACTTACAAAAAAAAAACTTCGTCAAACACATCGAAAATTTACCGCAACATTTATCGGAAAAATTTTTCGGCGATAATTTATCGATTATCGGTATCGCCCAGGGCTTTTTTGAAGTTATCGTTATCGCTATAGTACAAAATGGTTTATCGTGCCCATCACTGCCAGTGGGTGGGGGAGAGCTGAAGCTTCCCCTCTGCTAGCTACTCTACAAACGATAACGATGGTGCAGCAGTTTGTAAGCAACATCCAAGTTAGCCTACAGCAGATAGTTTGGCATACCAATATAATGGTTGGGGACTGGGTAGAATTCAGCCTCCCCCCCCCCAGCTATACTACTAACGAAAGTGATAGTGCAACAGTTTGCAAGCACTATTCAAGTTAACAGCAGATAGTTGGCATACCAATAGGGGGGGGGGGGGGCTGTAGATAGTTTGGCATACCAATATAATGGGTGGAGAGAGTTCAGTCCCCCAGCTATGCTACTGACGAAAGTGATGGTGCAACAGTTTGCAAGCATTATTCAAGTTTGCATAAAATAGTTGGCATACCAACGGGGGGGGGGAGCTGTAGATAGTTTGGCATACCAATATAATGGGTGGAGAGAGTTCAGCTCCCCCAGCTATGCTACTAACGAAAACGTTAATACAGCAGTTTGCAAGCATTATTCAAGTTTACATCAGATAGTTGGCATAGCAACGGGGGGGGAGGGCTGTAGATAGTTTGGCATACTAATATAATGGGTGGAAAGAACTCAGCCCTCCCTCCTTCCCCTCCCCTCCAGCTATGCTACTGGCGAATACAATGGTACAGCAGTTTGCAAGCATTATTCAAGTTTACATCAGATAGTTGGCATACCCCCTTAGCTACGCTACTGACTATCGATAAGATTACATTAACCATTTGAATAAATTTTTTGTGATTGTATTAAAAAGGTCAAGTATCGTACAAATAAAATTAAGAATGGTTCTTGAAGCCAACCAAAACGTTTTTGTTTTAATGTAATTTTTGTTATGTTGGATTTTTTTTTTTTGGTAGTTGAATTATTTAAGAAAACTTGTCAACAGTTTTGCTCCAAGTGTAATATCTTCATTTTAACAGATGACGAAGAGAAGAAAAGCTTGTTGAAGGCAGAAGTTAAAAAAATTATGGAAAAAATCTTGAATGAATTGTCAGCTATTGAGTCTCAACTTTTGTCAGGAGAAATACGGTTTCATCATCTTGACATCATTTTAAATTCAAGAATGAATTTTGAAGAAGTTCTCGCTCTGATTCACGATAACAAGGTAAAGAAAGGAGAATGTGTGTATACCGTACAGTCAATAACTAGTGAGCTGCCTTTTTGAGACGAAACGCTAGAATCTTTCATTATATATTAAAAATGGAATATACAGTAGTTTTTGAAGTTAATGGTGTTGATTGTGGAGTAAGGAACAATGGATGGCTGACCGCATCATCATCATCCAATTTTAATCCGGTTTTTCCTCGTGTCCGAAGGTGGCCGGATGCACCTCATTCCCTCAGCAACCGCTTTTACTTCCTCTGTCCATCTCGCACCATCTGTAGCCTCCTCCACTCTCAACCCAATCTTCTTCAAAGTTTCTACGATTTGTCTCTTCCAGGTCTGCTTTAGCCGTCCTCGCTTTCGTTGTCCATTCACTTGAAGCATCATTGCCTTCAAAATGTTCTCCTCATCCCTCCTAACCACATGTCCATACCATCTTACTCCATTCGATTGAGCCATTTTATCTAAAGTTTCCTTTAAGCCTAGCATTTTCATCAGATCTTCAGTATTCTTTCTATCCACTAATTTTACTCCGCATATTGATCTCACCATAACTCTTTCGGTTCTTCTTAAATTATCATCTCATTTTCCCTCAAACACCACGTCTCACTTCCATATAACATTGCCGATCTTACGCAACTACGATACACCATCCCTTTCATTTTCAAAGAAAACCTTCCTAGTAACAACTCTCCGCATTCTCTAAATTTCATCCATCCGATCCTTACTCTTGTAGTCACTACAGTTTCACACCCACCACTGGCATTCAGCCCATCTCCAAGATAACAAAAACCCTTCTCAGTCTTCACCTCATCACGAAACACCTCCACTGGTTCTTCCTTGCCGTCTCCAATATCTTCACATCTTCCGCAGATAAACTGTTGTGAAAAACTACAAGACACTTTTTTCGTTTGGGCGCATCTAGCGTGAATCCATTTCTTACACACTGTGCACATTTTGCACAACACCGCATTAGACATAACTCTTTTCCCACATATTCCACACGGATCTACTTTGCTTCGTACAATTTCTCCTTCTGTACCACTCACCATCATCTTAGTCTTTCTAATATTTACTTTCAATCCCTTGCTTTCCAGTGCACCTCTCCACCTTTGGAACCTCTATCTTAAATCCTCCAAATTTTCACTCATCAGCACCAGATCATCCGCGTACCAAATATCATTCAATAGCCTTTTTCTTGCTTGTTCTGTCACTGCATCAACCACAATAGCAAATATCAATGGTGATATCACAGACTCTTGATGCACACCAATCCTTACATCAAATTCCTCCGATACACCCAATTCAACTCTGACTTTCGTCCTTGAACCCTCATACAAGCTTATTGCTGCTTTCACCAACACTTCTGGCAAGCTTTTCTTTTTTATCTCCTTTTCTAGGAAATCATTCCATCACTTTTCTAGGAACCCCATCAAACGCTTTTTCCAAGTCTACAAAACACATGTACAGCTTTTTCTCTCTTCCACGAAACTCCTCTTGCATCCTTCTCAAAATAAATAAAGCATTAGTCGTGTCCTTCCCAGGCATAAAGCCAAATTGCATGTCATCTCCCTTCACTAATTCTCTTATGGCTGACCGCATTGTAACAATTCACGCTTTTCAGTTTAGGGTGGTTTACGTTAAGTTCTCTTTGAATTAGAAAGCCCTGGCTTTCTGACAGCAACCTTTGTTCGATTATTCTCTTGGTCAAACAAATCAATCAAAAAGCTTGCAATTGAAAACAGTAAACAAAAATTGAACCGTAAAAACATTCAACCTTCAAAGTGAGAGTAGGGTAGTCACTAGTCAGTTCCAAGAGTAGACCAGCTTTTAGTCTTCTAGTTTATTCTGGAATTATGTGGAATAATTTGTATCAATAAATCAATTTTTTTATTCAAGTTTGTGTTTTTTGTAGTTAGTATGCTGTTTAAAAATGTGATTTGATATCATTAGGAAGTTGAAAGCTCGTTAGAAATGCTCATTCGTCGAGAGGAAGAATTGAATGCATTTCATAGAATGCGTGAAGCGGTCGAGTACTTGGTCAAGCTTGTGGATGGCAGTGGTAAGTGATAAAGCTTATTTGCCAGGTGCGGTTGGTTCAGACATTGGATGGCAACGGATTGTGATAAGTTGGTTTTTCTGTGCTCTTTCCATACGTGAACCAATGTTAACAATTGTTTGACAACAAATTTGGTTACCCAATTACCCTGTTTAAGTGGGCCGAAACCCCTTCAGCATTCTGCTTCATAATCAATTTTTTGATGTCACAGTGAATGTGACATCAAAAATTTGATTATGATGCAAACAGCCCGTGGGTTTTTGGTTAAACTAAATACGCGGACAGGGTTAATGTGTCTTCTAATTTACATGTTCATATTTTGGTTTGATTTATCTTACGCAGTGCTTGTATGTAGTGCTTTAATTGCAAGTTGCTAAGAGGTACAGTTTTTCAAATGCTGCTAAAAAGAAAGTTTTTAATTACCATAAAATCTGGTTTGGGTTTTTAGATTTATGTTTATGTGGCAAAGATTAATTTCCAGCTTTTCCTCAGATGATATTTTCGGTATCGATTCGTTGCGTGAATTGCTGAGCAAGGACTTACATGGTGTGGCTTGGCGTGATTTTGTTGACATGAATTGGACTGATCCTCAAAATATTGATGTGATTTTCTTCAGTCTTACCAAAGAAGCAAAAGCAGCTTTAAATGAAATATATTTCTACAAGGTAAAACAGGATGCTAATTTGAATTGAGCATAGCCATGAAAAATAGATCTATTTCTAGTTATCGGTAACAGTTTGGTAGCAATAGCTATGCACAATTTTACCAGTTTCATTTGTTACAAAGAATTTACATTCTCCGAGTACAGTTACAACAATAAATGAATACTGTGATGCCTAATTATAAAACATTCTATTATTTGATAATAACCAGGCTTTAATTGATTACGAAACACAAGCTCTCTGAAAAGAATATTCGCATTAGAACATAAACCATAAAATAACATATTGTTCGCTAACAGAAAAATCTTACTTTACAGTCAGTTGACTATCTCGGCACGAGTAGTCACAAAGTGTGTAACTAAACACTTATTTCGGTTCACAGCAAGTTATAGAAAAAACGCATTTGCATTACGTCACCAATCAGCTGATAGCAGGCGCAAACTGTTAAACTAGGTTTCGAATACTACTGTACTCCAAAAGAAATCGTCACAAATACCTTTAATGGAATTGGGACCTTATTGTTGCCCCCAATAAGTTCCAAATGAAAACAGGTGCGAGATCATTATTACATTAATAAAAGCTTTTTAACTTAGATCAGCGAAAATGAAATTGTTCGTGACTTTTGGATTGAACAAGCGAATGATTTAGCTACCAGGAAGAGTGAAACTGGTGATAAATCGCAAATTTCTGACATTGAAAGTTTATGGGACACCGTAAAGAAACAGGCAATTGTGTGGAAGCATCAAATTGTTTCAGGTTAATCAATGCGTGCTCTGTATGTAGTTTTATTTGAATAAGACAGTACCTCCTGCAAATTCTACGTGATGAAACAGTCTGTGAGAGGTTTTAGCTCTGCTTTTAATCAGGGCTGCAAACTCGAACTCGAAAAAAAAACAATCGAGTGCGAGTTCACTAATTGAGTGATTTAAATTTATTGATTCAAATCTCTCAAAACAAACTTTACTTTCGATTTTTTGTTATATAGATTGAATGATTGCAAATTTGCTGTTTTGGTTCCGATACTGCACTACAAGTGACTGATTCCATATACTCTGTAGCAAGGCTGCGAACTCGAAATCGCTGAACTCGATCGTTTTTGCCAAACTTGAACTCGGACTCGCAAATATCTCTTGAACTCGAGCTCGAACTTGAACTCTGTTAAAAATCGACCGAGTTCGCAGCCCTACTTTTAATGCAAGTGATAGTTTTGATGTAGCAATATTCACATCGGTAGCCTATTATCACCTGACTGAGCAGCAGGTAACTTTTATGACGTAATGACCAGACAAAGATTTCTTTTTCAAGCCTAAGCTTTGTGGGAATGAAAATTTGAAATGTGTTAAATTTGGATCGCTTGATATTCATTATTCAACCATACTAACATCGCTGTTACTACAGGTACTCTGGTTTTACAAGAAGTAGAAAGGTTGTTTGGGAAGTGCAGAGATGATGAAATGATGGAGTCCAAGATTTCCCATTTGGTCAGTGGTATATATGCCTTTCCTCATCAAGACTTAGTTGCCGGTGATGGTCGGAAAGCATCTGCCGAAGTAGAATCAAATGAAAATGAAGAATATCTGGAATGTGCGAAAAGATTTGCTGAGACAGAATCTGAAACAAGTGACGACGTCCCAGAATTCGTTGCATGCGAAGATTATGAAGAAGAAAGTGATTATTCTAGGTTTGTTTTTTGCTATTCTCATCTGTATCAACTGCTTGTTTTATTCATCTTTTTAACGGTTTTTTCCTTCCTGCCTACTCCTTTAGCTGTAGAATAAGCGGCTACTCAGTATTATTTGGTTTTAATTTTTGCTTATTTTTTTTAATCGTTCATACTTGATTACTTTTGTGAAACGTGAGATTATGTCATAACCCCTGCTGTTTTTGTTTTTCGATTATATTAGTTTGCCCTGTTTCACTATTCCATTTCTAATCATGCTCTGATGGAGGACAGTCAATTTGTCCCAAAACGTTCTATCATTTTATTTTCCTTATGTAATTTTGGAAATAATGTAAATAAATAATGTTAAATGTTCTGCGATTAGTACCTGTTGCTACCATTTGGATATTGAAGATTCCTCTCTCCCAAAGTTATACTTTTTTTTCTCTTTAAAGTGGCTTCTGTTTTTGAAAGACTCTAAATGTTTGACTTGATACTGCCGATTGGATGCTTTGTAGCTTAAACGAAAGCCTAACGGAGTTTCATTTTTGTCCAAACTAAGTCTATGAAAACCAAAGTCGCGCAAAGTATTTGAATTCACGAAATAACCTACTTCAACTGTACTAACACTATTTTTAGCTCTGTGCAAGATGAAGTTTTGTTGGAAGAAATTGTACCAGATGAAGCTGACACTGAAAATATTGAAGAACCTCCAATAACATTGCAGAATGAAGTTATAGATGAGGATATTGTTCAAGTTGCATTTGGCAGTAATGAAATTGAAGTACTTTCAACGGCAGCCCAGAAAGTGTACCCTGTGCAAGATGAAGTACGAGATGAAGAAGAGCACGATGAGGTTGATGAAGATGAAACTGTTGACTTTGAGAATGAGACTGAAGAGGAAGCGAACAGTGATGCTGCAACACCAACCCAAGATGAGTCGCGGCAATTTTCAAAATCGAATGTTGTAACATCACAAGAGCATTGCTCTGGTGGCAAAGCTGATCACTCTGCTTCTCTCGACGATTATTTTCAGCAGAGAGTCGATCAGATTTGCAATTATTTTGCTCTGCAGAGAAACCAGGACGTTGCAGCCATTTTTTATCGCTTAAAGGAATGCCTTGGTCTTGGCGGAGACTTCACATACTTGGATATTGTTCAGGTATTTCTTTTTTACTGGCTGTGAAGTTGCTTAATGCTCACAGATTGTAAAAATCCATCTCTTTACTGTTAGCTGGTTAGTGATGAGCTGTGGTAAACGTGAAATTAATTTGGTTATAAACTTTTCAACTTTGGTTGCACTTTTATATTCAAAGTTGTCAATGGTGCAGTACTAGTTAATATATTTCCCAGGTGCATACTTGATAGGCTATTGCTTCAGCTGAATTTGCATTAGTGAACTACTTTTTAATGGACAAAAATCTGTCAATAAGTTTCTCATAAACTTGTAACTTGCTTAAGTTTATACTGTATCCCCTGCCGCTGTTTCGTCCTTATTAGGTCTCATTACAGGGTACTACTAAATCTTATGGTATAAAACTAATTCTTCGTGGTAGGAGCAAAAAGCATTGTCAGAGAGACGATCTTTAAACCGTATAACAGATGAGGTAATAGGGGCTAGTAAACAATTAAAATTAATCGTGGTCGGAGATGTGGAGCTTGTACAAGATTTTCTAAACCATGAAGATTTGATTTATTGGCTTCGCGAGAACATGAAAGGTAGAGTAAATTTTTAGACTAATGGTAATGTGAAAAAAGTTATAAGTTACCAAGTTGCGGAGTGTCGTCGTCAGAAATCACATGAAAAATTCCGATGTAAAGCGTCTGGGCTGACGTTAAAAGCATTGAAATATCTCTTAAGAAATGATTAAGTAAAGTTATTCAATTGCTAACTGTAACTGTTTTTTTATACTGTGTTCATTAGCTCAATATCTAGAAGTTGTTGGTATGTTTTCTTACTGCTTTTAAAGGGAACTGTACTGTAGAATAATTTTTTCACCGAAGTTGTTAAAAATTGCAACGAATTCAAAACTGCCGGTAAGAAATTTTGAATGAATTCGATTTACCATTAACCGGCGCTCAAAGTTGAAGCTGATGACGTACTTCAGTTTTATTCACACATTGAGGCGTGCAAGAGTTACAGGAGCAATGTCCGTCAACCCAACACGCTATGACTTATCATAGGTCAAACGCTTTTCTCATTAGTGATCGTGCAGTTAAACTTGAGTGGAGGGGTTTAACATTTGATTAGTGAAAGCGAATTGGGTTGACGAGAATCGCCGCTGTAAATCTTGCACGCCTCAATGCTTAAATAAAACCTAAGTACGTCTTTAGTTTAAACTTTGAATTCTATGTTTGCTTAACTAAATATATTTTCAAATTTTTTACTGTCAGTTTAAATGCATTGTATTTTTTAACATTTTCAGTAAAATTAATATTACACTCCAGTTCCCTGTTAATTTCTAATCATAAACTTTCAGATCGAGGGGAGGTTAAAGTTATGAGCGATCTGGCAATGATATCAGCTGGTGAGAATGTGAAAGAAGTTGATATGGTGTCTTGTTTCTTGAGTGCTGTCATGGGCTTTGCTCCTTTCATCTTCGATCTGCGAGAAGATGATGGATTAAACGCCACAATTGACGCTTTTGAGAAAATTTGCCAAGCAAGTGACCGAGCTCAGTTGAAGAGAAAATGGGTGAATAATTATCATTATGTGCTAAAATAATATTTTTAAATGTGTATTCCTTGTAAGTAGCAACTTTTTCTATTTTTCAAATTGAAGATAACACTTTATCTACTGCATCTTTGTGTTCTTATGTGGATTTAGAAAAAAAAACGCATTTTATAGTCTTGTTACGGTATTAAAATCCAATTTTGTTTGTATTTTTCATCCATGTTTGAGGTCTTGGTAAAGTGGTGATTAGTCACGTTTAATAGTATTGTACAATGTACAGGCTGCGTTAAAGGTTTTGTTAAGGTAGTAAAATCAACTATTAAGATTGTAATGGGGTGACAAAATGTGGGTTAATGATATTTTAAGTGATCAAATTTACATATTTTTTGTTTTCATCGCGCTTTTTGTTTAAAAACTGTCTCATGCTATGGATAATTATCTCAGGAGTTTTTCTCGATCAGTTTGCTGCAACTGCGACAGTAAAAAAGCGTTTACTTTTTCTCGATCAGTTTTGCTGCAATTTCAATTTTAATGGTTAATAAACGGCCAGAGTAGTGAATGCAATCAATGTTTACTTATCACTTAAGGTTAAGGTTAAATTAAGATCCCATGTGTTTTCAGGATGCGACTGCTGATCACTTTGAGTGGTTGAAAGGAATCAAAGACTTTCATGGTTCTGTTGAAAAATCGTCCTTGTCTCGGGCTCGAGACATCAACTGCAAAGGAGTTTATACAATAGGCGGGGAAACTGAAAAGATACCTGCTATTGAGAATGCACTTAAATTAACATTGCCAGGAGTGAAACACACTGGTATGATTAATTGAATTTGAAATTTTGCCGCTTTTCATGGTCTTTTGCTGCTTGGCGGTAAAGAGTTACTTTTCTAGATGAGGTAGTCGCGCCCGACGTGAATGAAAGTTTTTGAACCGTAAGAAATATCTACGGCAAGAAATTCAAAACGCAATTATCACGCATTCCTGCATTTACCTAAGCATTTCGTCTAGTCGCAACTTGATTAAACATCAAACTTGTCTCATAGTTACAGTACTTTATATTACTTAGAGTTAATATTTTGCAGTTTATTTTTGACGCAACAGCTTATTACTTCATTTCTGTACACTGTTGAGTGCCAATTTTTTTGGTTCAAAATGTTCAAATAACGTTGCTACATTCATTAATTTGCAGACGACAAACAAATGACCTTGGATGACCTACACAGCCTTGAGTCTCGCTTGATGTTGATTGCTGGAAAGGCAGAGAAAGGGTTTGATGATGTGAAGACGTTTACTGATACGTTGGCCCTCGTTGAAAACATGGCCAAGATGTATGTCAAGTTGAAAACGGCTGGCTGTTTGCTGTTCAATAATTGGATTGCGACCGTGAGGTAAGGCCCTTTGATTGCAAGGGTAGCTGCTTGATTCAAAAACCTTCATCGGTTACTTTGCAGTTTTCTGTTTTGCCAATAATGCTAGTGCATGATATCATTCATTTTAATGTGTAATATGTTTTGGGATAAGTTACAGTATTTGTCGTGTGTTTTGTATTTGTCAAATAAATTTGATTGATTGGTTGATAAAACATGACAATTTTTGTAGATATCTCACAATAAATGACTTTCGACCATTGCATTTATCTAAACTAATTTTTTTGGTATGCAAATGCGGTGCTATTGACGTGCAACTACAATTTCATCATGCTTTTACTTATGTAAATGCGTTGAAATTTCTTATGCTTTTGATTTTTTAGATGTTTGGAATCATCAGATGATGGAAATATTTTCGAAAGTTCAATGGAAATTCAATTTGATGATCACAGTCCTCGTATATTTACTCATGAAAACGTTAATGAAGAGTTGCAGTTGCTCACTGCTGTGATGGAAAATGTGTATAACCGGTATGCAATATTATTGTATAATGAATGAGTTGTGAATAGTGCAATTGGTTTTGCGATTTCGCCACTCGTTACACGCTTCGATGTAATATCGCTAGTATAATTAAGATTTGATTTTTTTGATTTTTAGATCTATGCTTTAAACCAGACTAGTAATGATTTTATCAACAACTATGACAAATGGATTACATTTCGCACAATTTTTTGCAGCTGCTTACAAGAAGGATGCAAGCTCACTTGGCTATCTCCTTCAAATAATCCTTTACAAAATTTTCGGTTCAACAATTTAAAAATAACAATTATTTTTTGTTTTCAGTTGGTTATCTAGTCTTGATGACAAACGCAGACAATTTTATCAATTGAATCACTTCAATATCAAGCAAATCATGTACTTGTGTCAAGAACTAGCCAAAGCAGAAGAAAAGAAATCAGTTTCTGATCAAGTCCTTACGTTATTGGAGTTTGTCAAACCAGATATCGCATCAGATGAGCTTATCGCATTACTAAATGAAGCGACAAAGCACAAAGATAATTTAGACCTTGATTCAGTTGAATCCATTGAAGGTAAGTACGAAGACTAACTCTCCTAATAATGGTTCATTTTTGTCTGGATTTTTGCCATGTAAGTCGCCCCAAAATCGTGTGCACCTTTGAGCACCTAATCGCTCAAATGGAATTTTATGTGTGTGCACTGTGCACCAAATATATCTTTTAGGTCACCCTGTTTTTGGAAAGTACTTGGTCTACTACCACTGACCCTCGTAAACTCACCGCCGGTCACCTGTCCGCAGCCATAAGGTCTTTAAATATTTTGTTGAAACCCTTGTAGGTAGTGGTATTTAGGTTACATCTGCTTCAACCAGCGTTAAGTATAATGGTAAAATAAAGTTAACCTTGACTGCGTAGGTAGGTAGTACCCACGAGGACTGATGTGCGTATCCGCTATTGTAAACACTGTAGTTTTTTTCACTCAGTTCAATGTGTCGAGTCTTCTCGTCATTGTGCTTTGCTACAATGTAGTTATTTAACCAATCATTAGCAGACGATACAGCTATTTCCGAACCGGAACAAAAGCGTAGGATGGTTCGACAACTCGTTAAGGAGTGCGTTTCGGAAAAATTTGCCAAAGCGGCTGTAGAAGATAGTGAGTTGCCCCTGAACTATGATGATTGCATCATGAAAGCTTTGGAATTTGAAGCTGCTCAGTATGACGATGATATGATTGAAGACCTTGTTAAAAAATTCGATAAAGATGCCGGTAAGCGTATATTCAAAAGTTAGGTTTGCTTTTAAGAAAACGATTGGTTTTGATATTGTACATTGTACAACCATTGATGGCGGCCCTATTTGAAGTCGTGCAATGAAATTTCAGAAATTTTGTCGCATGCAATAGCATTTTACAAAAAAGCCTGGCACAACAAAAAAATTTATGAAATCCTACAGTAGCTATGAGTTTCAATTTCCAAGAAAAAGTCACAATCTTTTTCTAGGTTTCGATGCAGGCTCAAGTGATGTGAAAGTGATTCATTCCGTGGTAAACGACCGATCTGCGCTGACTCTGCAAAGCGTCATTGCTGAGATCATGGAATGTCGCGATGATGACAGCGGTCGAGCCAGTGTGGTGATCAAGACCGTATGCGAAAGATATTTAACAGCAACTGCAGTAAGTTATCTAACTTTGATGTTCGCACTAAGAGTTGTGACAAACTTTTTGCCTTTGCATTCAAAAAATGCGGATGAAAAACGACACAGAAGTATAGAATAAGTATTTTTCATTCTGATATTTTTGTTTTCAGGTAACTTCGTTGAATGATTGCATCAGCATTGAGCATTTGGGAATTTTGCTGGAAAAACTGTTTTCCAAGGTTGATGCAGGTTTTCAGTTGCAACGAGAATTTCCTAATGCGTTCGAAAAAGGAAAACCGAACCTTGTGATTTGCCAGGAACACGAAATGTTTTCCACCCTGCTGTCTCTTTACATGTTATCACCTAAACAACCTCTTCCGTCGCTGTCAGAAGTCCTGTTATGCTCCGAATCGACCTCGCCGGAAGAAGTTGAGATATTTTTGAGAAGAGCAATCAGTTCAACTTTAGGTGATTTTTGTGGATAATTTGTTCTATGTTCAGAGTATTTTATCGTGTGTAATATTTTTAATACATTTTGGACAGGTCGTGGCATATTTTCTCTTGCATTTGCGAATAAGTTGTCGTTTGAAGTTGCGAATGCTGCCAACCTTATGATAAATAAATTGGAGAAGCTGCCAGATCACAATCCAGATTACCGACTAGTTGTTTTCTGCTCCTCGTCGCAGCATTACATAGCATCGCTTTTGCTTGAGGTGGGTCTTCATTTTATATTAGCATTTTTGTCACGTAAAACCAAAAAGAAGTTCTATTGAGCTCACTGTGGAGCTGCCGTCCACTTGTCGACACTCATGAAGTAGCCAAGCTACGTTAAGTGCTTTTCCGAACGGAAATGTCGAAAAAAAAGTTGCGAGTACCAGTTTTGGTTCCACCTCACTCTAACAAAGGCCTAGTATGCAACTTCACAAATACCTTCTATTCACTTTGCCATTTCAACGGCTGCTTACGGAGTGAGAGCGTTTCAGAGTGGTAAACTCACGTTTTTTGTAGAATCGCGTTGATTACACTGTTCGTTCGTCACCCGAAAACATTCAGCTTTATTTGTCTGAACATTTGAAAGTGCATGAATGCCATCAAGCTGTGCTGTCTCTGCCGAACCGCTTTCGAATCCAAACATCGGTCCTTGCTGTCACATCTGAGAGGGCTGGAATGGGTATGTATTTGTATAGCTCTCTGTGATGCCGATGCCAGCAAAGAATGAGTGAGATGATAAATGTGCTGATTTAATTCTTATTTGTATTATAGCACTAAAATTTATTTTAGACGATCATTTATTCTATCACATTGCTCTCACCTGCTTTCGGTTTATATTGCTTTATCATAGCACTCTTTATTTTTGTTTTTTGAAATTTGTTATGGTCTAAAAAATTGTGAAATGGTTCGGTTCAAATTTTGAAACGAGACGAGTCTTTCAGTTAAATTCTTTCTACTCTCCTGGAGTTGTTTTTGTCGTACTTCTATGAATTAACCGTTTGTTATGTCATCATAGGCTACTAATAAGCACTCGGCCATAACGGCGGCTTAATTATAATGTGGCTACCGTTGGTATAATTTTAAAAGTTTCTCAAGATATATAAAAGGTTTCTCAAGATATATAAAATTGGAGAAAAGATTTTTTCTGTCTCCGTTTTTACCGTACCGGTAGAACAAGCAGCGCAGAACTTGAGTTAGCCTAGCTAGCCTAGACTACGATGCCCGGTATACAAGTCCAACAAAATCTTCCCCACTATGCAGTGTATATATAAAAGGTTGTTAGTTTTTGACCTGTGTCAATAATTGTACAATTTGTAGTATGACGTCATTCATCTCCTTGGCATATGTTACTGGAATACTGTCAAGACATTGGAAGAGTTTTATAAATGTTGTAGTAAAGCAATCATACTATTTACCACTACAACAAAGCTTTGAAAGATTTCAAATCTCCGACTTTGGTCGTTGATCATACTTTATTTAGTTAATTACGTCTGTATGACATCATAATACAGGTAAATCTCTACACATTGAACGATGGCGAGAACATTTGCCGACTGAATGCAGAAACGTCACCATTCGATTGTTGGATAAACAATTGAGCGAAGACGAAATAATGACAAGATTATTGCCTGACAACCAACAAATTACAAATGCAAGCTCACATTTTATTCACTTTGATATCACACCTTCGGTAAGTTTTATTGTTGAGCAAGCAGTGGCGTGCACACGGGGGGGGGGGGGGGGAAGGCAATCTTTGTATGGGGGGAACCCCCCTCCCCCATACAGAGATTGCCAAAATTACTCTCATGTTTTTTGTGCTATCCAACTTACTTCTAAAATTTTGAAAAACTTTCATTGTGATGCAATAATAGGCCTATCGGTAGTCAAACTATTCTGGTGCGCTGCGCTTGACATTGATGATTGCAGAAAAGGTGAAACCCTTCTTTTAAAAACGAACCGACTTTCCTTCGTGCGGAGCTTGCCGAAACAGCTGAGAAGTTTTTCCGTTCGGTCCAACTTTCTAATTTAATTTCGAGAAACTTTGTTACCATGCAATGCGACAATACCGATATTTTATGTGTTTTGCTTGAACTGCATTTTTGTCATTGATGCTGCTGTGAAGCAACTGATAAGCAGGAGCTTCCTTAAATACGGTGCATCTGCAGTAACTATGGCTGCACACAAAATTTTTTAAAGAAAATCAAATGTTCACTGTAGGCCTACTCGTTTCATTAACTCGCTGTAGTACCGAAGCGTGGTAGCGAGTGGCGGGGCCCGACCCCGTGGCTTAGGGCTTGGGCAACACAGGTCCGAAGAATCGTCGCAGCGGGGCAACACAGCTTCGTTGGTTACACTGTGTCCGATTTGATTTGCCTTGGAATTGAACCTCAGACCTTTCGCATCGATAGCGACAACTATAACACTGCCCTATAACCGGCCAATTTGTTGAAAAATTATTAACATATAAAAACCTAAATTGACACTGCCCCATTTAAGTGCTGAAAATAAAGTAAGCATACTGCCAAAGAAGACCAGACCAACGAAAGATTTAAAAAGGCCCAGGGGTGCAACGGGGGGGGAAGGCAAAATGGTTTTTACGCACCGTAACTGTCTCAGGAGCTGGAGTGCTCTGCTTCCCAGACACCCCGATTATGTGCTTGAGAGTCTCATAATATCGACGCTGTGATTTGGGTGAAAAATACTTAAATAATATCGACGCTGTTTTTGACCTTAATCACATTCCTCTCGCACGTGATTTATTGTAGTTTAAAAATGTTTCGGTAGGGAGGGCAGTTTTTGCTCATGCTTCACTGTCTTTAGTTTTCAAGACAGGAGAAACTGCCCCTTTTATAATGAGTGCATATGAAATGTTTTTATCAAGGTTCATAAGGTTCATATGCGTTGTTTATATCAATGTTGGTTCTTGAAAAAAATTTTTGGAGGGAAGCAATTACCTGTTTTACCCCCCTGGCTACACCCTGATTTTGACGTTGCGAAAGCTAGCCTACCTTTGTCAGTTAACTTTCCTATGGCCAAAAAATGAAGTCAACTAAAAGATTTTTTCAGTAAATTTTTAACCACGGATTGACAGCTTGAGTTTTTGTGAAACCTTTTCGCTCCTAAATGAAGCGCAAAGAATCGAGCAAAAGTGTGAATGAAATATCTGGATTGTTTCCTTCGTTATGGCATTATAATATCTGTGACGTCACTGAAACTTACGTCATCACGATGTGACGTCACTGAACCCCCCCATCAAAAAGTCCTTGGGTGCGCCACTGTGAGCAAGACTAGATTTGCTTTGGATTTTGTGTTTGAATCTGCTGTTTGGTAAATTCTTTCATCCAATTGAAGAGATGAGGCGCCATAACTAACCCCTTAGCAGTTTAGTATTAACGTTATTTCTTACGCATTGTTTTTTATTCATCTTTAACTGTACAATGTTGGTGACTTTATCTTTCCTCACTACTGAACCATTGGAAGAACTATGTTTTTTTAGCTTGCGGAAAAAACTAGACGGTGAATTTAGAAATTGAAAACAAAGTTCACTGTATTTCGATTTTGAAAATGGGCAGCAAAACACCTAAGAATCAACCAGTCAGATTTACTGTTACCCTTCAATGACACAGAACAATGAAAAACCACATCAGCGATCAGCGTGCTGTAATTACCCAAATTTGCGGCATACTCTCCACTTTCAGTAACATGTTCTTCGGATGTAGTTTTCGTTAATAATGTGTAAGAAGCCCATTTTAAATTAAGTAACCGGTTATGTCAGTTGTTATGCGCGCTAGCAGTGCGGTATCTCTGAGGTTTCATTCCCTGGCCGGTCAAATCGGCACAGTGTCGCCAACCGCTCGCCATCACTGCGACGTTTCTTCGAAGCTGCGTTGCCCAGGTTATACGCGCTAAAGGTCTAAACTGCGGAGATGGGCCCGCCACTCGTTACACGCTTAAACGTAATACCGCGAGGATAATGAAGATTTGATTTTTTTTATTTGAAGTATATAATTTACACTTTGTTGAAAGAGTTACTCACTTGGCTGGACAATTTGCTTGGCTGTTGCAGGTACAGCACGGTATATCAAATTTCATGTTCAGTCTCATGATTTTGGGTGGTTTCAAAGATATTTTTGGCACCTTGTGGCGCCGGCAGCCCATGCACGTGTACTTCCTAGAGTACACCAATATCCATTTAAATGGATCTGATGCTCAAGTAAGAATGTAGCATTTTTTAAAGTGATTATGGGATACTTAAAGACAACTGCTTGCTAATGGTGACTTTTGCAAAGTGCTTAGTGATACTAATTGTTTAACTTTTGCAATTTTGAGGTTGTAATAGCACCCTGAGTTTGTGTTGCGTTGTCGAACCTAACTGCTGTATCGTGACAACTTTAATGAAATATTTTGATGCAAAAGTTGCCTGATAGTAAATTTCAGTCGCTTTTACATCCACATTGTTGTTTGGAATCTGTAGAATATTATGTAAAAGTTTAAGGGTTTTCATACCTTTAATCTTTATTTTAATATTTTTTTGCATTGTTTTATTGATTGCTACAGAAATTTTTGCTGGATCAGAATCTTATTGCTTTGATGCCAACTGTACGTTGTCTGTCACCTCTTGAAATTCTTCAACTCGACTCAAATGATGATGTTGAACCTAGCGGTGTCCTAAAAATGGATTTGCAGCACTTCGAAAGCGATGTTTTTCAGCGATCTTACCAGTACTTGGAGCAGTACCTCAATGGCCAAAGCTTGGACAGGTTTCGTTACAGCCGCCCAACTGGTACTCCATCTCGGTGCATTAAAACTTTGTTAAAGTCTTGTAGGATCAAGGACCCTACTTGGTCCGAGCTACGACATTTTGCCAGTTTTTTGAACAATCAACTAGGAGATTGTGAAGCGTCCATTTTCTGTAATGAAGCTTTAATAGGAGGTGATTCGGGTTTGTCTGGGTTCAAAAACTTTGTTGTGAAGTTTATGATTCGGATGTCGCAAGACTTCGCAACTCCGTCTTCCGTTGGTGGAGACGGTTCTGTTATTTCTGAAAACGAAGTCTTTGAACGTCATCAACTACGACGTCATTGGGAAGAAGATGTACATCCTTACTTGTTTTTCAATGAAGATCACGTCTCTATGACTTTCTTGAATTTTGTTGTGGATAGTAGATGCAATCTGGTGAATCCGAAGCAAACTCTTGAGGTTTTAGAGCAAGGTTTGATGAGCAAAAGTCTTTTGGATGGTCTGAAACGTCAGCGAGTGGATTTGAATCAAAATTTTGATCAATTTTCGAGAAAAAACAAACTGGTGACGCTTTGCCGCGTTATGGGCTTGGACGAAGATTTAGATGATCCCGATCCTACGTATGAATTAACCACTGACAATGTATTAAAGTTGTTGGCTATCCACATGCGATTTCGATGTGGTATTCCTGTTGTGGTGATGGGCGAAACTGGATGTGGTAAGACACGAATGGTCGAGTTTATGAGCAAGCTAAAATATGCATCGAAACAAAAAATAGATCAAAAGAAGCACAAAAACAAGTCAGAAACTGCTGACAAACCAGAAAGCATTCAAAATATGATGATTGTAAAAGTTCACGGAGGTATTACTGTTTCTGTTATTCAAAAGAAAATGAGAGAGGCTGTTGAACTTGCGCGTCATAATGAACAAACGCACAATATTGATACGATCTTGTTCTTGGATGAAGCGAACACAACTGAAGCAATTTACGCCATAAAAGAGTATGTTTGTGACAGAACAATCAATGGAGAGCGATTGCAAGGAAATGGGCTGAAAGTGATATGTGCTTGTAATCCATACCGAAAACATTCTTCTGAAGCAATTCAAAAAATGGCTGATGCAGGTTTGGGCTTTCGCGTTAAGAATGAAGATACTACAGACAAGCTTGGCAATATTCCAATGAGATGCTTAGTATATCGAGTTATTGCATTGCCACCTAGCATGCATCCTTTGGTGTGGGATTTTGGCCAATTATCTGAAGAGGCTGAAAAGGTTTATGTTCAACAAATGGTTTCAAAACTAGACATTCATTCTCAAATTGATATCAATCTTCTTGTGACTGTGCTGTGTGCATCCCAAAACTTTATGCGACAAAAAAGAACGCAGTGTCTCTTTGTCAGTTTGCGTGATGTCGAGCGTTGCTTGGATTGTTTCTTGTGGTTTCGTCAGAGCAGATGGCTGTATGATAGGATTGATCTGAACCGGGTAAAGCCATTTCCTAATTTTCCATCGGTGACTGCTTCTGTTTTACGTGCTTTAATCCACGCAGTTGGTATGTGCTATCATGTGACATTGGAAGAGCGTTCTTCGTACCGTCGGTGTGTTAGCACCTGTATAAATCGGCTCGGTTGTGCATTATCGGCTGAGGATATTTTGGATGAAATAGAGGCTTGTCAGCGTGTATTTAGCGAGAGTTTAGATCTAGAAGACAACATTGCCCGAAATGAGGCATTGAGAGAAAACTCGTTTATGATTGCAATGTGCACGGAAATGAGAATCCCCCTGTTTTTGATTGGAAAGCCTGGAAGCTCCAAGTCGCTTGCTAAGACCGTTGTCACTGATGCCATGCAGGGACCTAGTTCAAAAAATGAAGTGTTTCAAAGGTTGAAACAAATTCATGTCTTATCTTTCCAATGTAGTGCTGTATCTGATGCTGTTGGAATTGAAAATGTTTTTACTCAATGTGCGCAAGTTCAAGAGAGTCAAGATCCTGAGAAGTTTGTTTCTGTTGTTGTATTGGATGAAGTAGGTCTCGCAGAAGACTCCCCAAAAATGCCATTGAAAGTTCTCCATCCTTTGCTGGAAGGAAGTTCCATTGCTTCTGTTATGAAACAAGCCGACACCAGCTTAGCTACTGAGCAAACTAAACGAGCTACTCCTACCCAACCAACCAATGCATTCCCTGTAAAAACATTGACGCGTGTATCCACGGTCCAAAAAGATTCGAATCAGCCACGTAGAGTTGGATTTGTTGGTATTTCAAACTGGGCTTTAGATCCGGCTAAAATGAATCGTGGAATTTTTGTTATTCGTGGTGACCCAACTGAAAATGATCTGCAGTTAACTGCAAACGGAATTTTTTCTTCAGATGACCAGCGTAAGTTCAAGGAAATTGGTGAAATTGTACAACTTTTGACTAGTTCGTATTTAAAGATCAGAGAAGAACAGGATCAGGAGTTTTTTGGATTGCGCGATTACTATGGGTTGTTGAAAATGATCTTCTCTGTAGTCAAAAAAGATAATGTTTCATTGAGTTTCTACCATGTGTCAAACGCAATAAAAAGAAACTTCAGTGGTGGAAAAGTTGATTGTTTTGACATATTTCTTGAATTTTTGCGAAAGAAGTATCCTAAAGCAGAGAAGTCCACTGTGTCAATTAAAAAGATGATTCGCGATAATCTGGAGTCAGTTACTGATTGCGAAAGCCGGTTTTTGTTGTTGTTGACAAATCGCTTTGCTGCTATGAATTTGATTGCTCGCATCATCAACAGAAATGATTTTCAGATAATTTTTGGATCCAGTTTTCCTCATGACAACGATTACACAGAACTGTGTCGCAACATCAACAAGATCAAGATCTGCATGGAATCTGGATGCACTGTCGTGCTTCTCAATCTTAGGGACTTGTATGAGTCTCTCTATGACGCTCTTAACCAACATTATGTGACATTTGCAGGACAAAGATATGTGGATTTGGGTCTTGGAGGACATCGAGTGAAGTGCCGCGTATCCAAAGAGTTTCGTTTGATTGTCATTGAAGACAAAGACGTGGTGTATAATGAATTCCCCATTCCATTAATCAATCGACTCGAAAAGTACGTTTTCACATCAGAAAGTATCTTGGATGGAGATGGGTTGGAAGTAGCTCATCAACTGCGAAATTGGATCGAAGAATTTTCAGAATTAGACATACCGATGCACAAGAAAAGAATCCTTAAACCATTTGTGGTGAAACAATGTTTTCCTGGTCATAACGAAGATAGTGCCGCCTCTGCTGTTTTAAACGCTAATAACTTGGATGATCCTGAGAGATTTGCTCGTCTTGGTATACTCAACACAGCTACTGTTGATGCAGTGTTTCGCCTGCAAAACTCTAATTTAAAGAAAGAAGCTTCAATTATTCAGCAACAGTTCTTCTTTAAACAATCCCATGACAATCTTGTATCATTGATGAAGCAAATTTTTTCCGAGAACAGCGGAGAGAGTTCGTTGGATCTTCGATCATTTGCTTTTGAAATAACATCCTATTCTCAAATTCTTAGTGAGAATGACCGACAGACTTTGGAACAAGCTCTTTATTTACCTAAAAATTCCATCATGCTTTTGACTTTGCAGCAGTTTGACACGCAAGAGGAGTTCAATGTCAAAGTGGAGTCGTTTTTCGACTTTAGTTTAGATGAAATCGAATCCAATTCTTCTCCGCTTCATGTACTGCTTATACAGTGTCCTCAAGCTCAGAATCACAGCAACTTGATTGCCTGTGCTCGTTTTTGTGTAAAAAATTTGGTTCAAGATTCGTTTCTGCCTCGAACTAAAGATATCAACGCCAAGATCTTCATTGCATTTTTGTACACCATTGATCGACAATCAGTTACAAATGAGACCAGTTTCAGTTTTCACAGTTCCGACTTTACATCTGTATTCGTCGACGAGCTTCGCCCAACTGTTGATTACATTGGCCCTCCCAAACTGCTTTTTAAGAAGAGCATTGGTGAAATATTTCAAGCCAGCATAAAAACGCACAATCGTAAAACGGCTGAAATCCCAAGTAAGTTTATGATTGACGATTATTTGCTTGATCCCATCAAACTTGTCAAGGACTGTGTGTCTGGCGCTGCTGTCAAAGTAAAGGCTCGTGTTGAAAGTGGGCAGCGTCACAGAGTTTCAATCTTGCATCAATTTTTACAAGGCGAACATTTGGCTGCTACGCCATTTCAAAACATCATATTAAAACGAATTTCCCAATTGCTAAACGAACGCGACCAAAAAATATCTGACCCTCTTCATTGGTCAATCGAAGAAGCCTGTTCACACGAATCGCTGTACGAAGGTGGAACGTTCTCCAAAACTTTATGGTTACGCTTGAAAAAGTTAGTCACCTTGGTCTTGGCCAAAATTATCAGTATTTTGGATGAAGACAACAACATGGACATCCTTTCCCAAGGTAAAGTTCAAGACCCATTCTTGGATTTTTGGCTGGCTTGTTTTTGCGATGCTGATGAAGTTTGCAAGTTTGATTTGAAAGAAGTTTTGAGAAATAGCAATGAGTTCGAGGTTAGAGGTGAAGGATTTTCGTGCCACTTTCCTTTCAGTAGACGCATTACTGAGTGTTTTTCACGTTTGTGGAAGGCCTTGCAAGATTGCCCTGTTGAACAAAAACTAGCAATGTTCTACAACGAAGTAAGTGCCCTGAAATTGAGTAAAATTGTTTTAGACATTCCATCCAACAAGCAAGTTCCTTTATTGAAGATCTATGCTTGTGATCTTGTTCGTTTGCAATATAATGCTCGTTGCATCAATGACCTTGAAAGAAACTTAGTGGAAGATGTTCTCATGTCACTGTTTGTTTCAAAACGCCGATCTCGGACAAGTGATGATGAACAACGCAGCAGCAATTTCTTGGCTGAGCTTTATTCAATATTTGCTAGCAATCGCTTGCAATTAGAGCAGCTGCTCTCAATTGTGGAATTTCAGCCTACTCTGCTTACAGAGTCCAATGTGGAAAAATGGAAATCAGAACAGAAGTCTTACGGCATTTTAATTGTACATGCTTTGGTGTATCAAGAAGCTTTGGCTAACATTGAAAAAAGATTTGAAACATTTCCAACATCAAAAACCTACAACGCGTGGAAAGACTCCGTGAGGAAGGTTTTGAACTTTACAGTGGATTTATCATTGCTGAAAGCTCAAGCTGAGCCTTTGCAGAAAATTCATCGCGATATTTCTTCGATGTGTGATGCTCTTTCATTTATTGATTTGTTTCTCAGTGTCCTAATGCCTGATGATGTGTCTGATGAAGAGTTTGCGAACTATCTTGGTATTTTAGCTCCTCTTGCAAACCGTCTATCTAAAGGAGCAAAAGTTACTGGCTTTTCCAGCGCTAGATTTTTGAAATTACTCATGAACATTTTGCGAAGTTGTTCCAAAAAGGTTTATCTAAACCTCCTTTTGTCTTGGAAAGATCTGTCTTGCAAGTGTTGCAAATCTGAAATTGTTGATCCGGTTATAATGCCATGCGACCACTACTTTTGTGTAAAATGCATTAAAACGGCTTCAATTGCAGGTCCTAAGCAGTGTCCAATGTGCCGTGAAACTTTCCCTGACGACTTTGAGTTGGCTTCTACTAAACTTTCTCAAGAAAAAATGAAGAAATATAATAACTTCAAACAAAATTGCACCAGTTTTTTTCTGCAATATTTGTCGACTTTATGTTTTCCTGCTACAAATGAGCTTACCTCTGACACCGTTATCAACCACGAGATCTGGAACTATCTTCAAGACCTTGTGGTTCGTGAAAATAATACGAGAGAACTCACCCCAATGGACATTGAAAGCTTCGACGAAACACCGACTGTTAGATCGTATATTCTGCATCTTTTGCTACGATACAACCGGGAAAACACACAAGAACTGCTAGAAAGCCATTTCCAGAGGATGAGAGATGTTTTGAGCAATCAGAAAGGCCTTATGACTATGTACATACGCTGTGTGGAGGATCGTTTGCAAATTCAAGCCAACAATGCAAAAGCTTTGAGTTTGCGATCACATCAACAATATTTGGAGGATCTTATGCAAAGCATCAAAGTTGATTATGAGCTAGCTGATGATGCAGATCAGATAAAAGTTCTCGATGTGGTTGCCTCTGTTCGATATATTTTGCAAGTTGCTTCCCAAGCTGTCCATGATGTGCATGGTTCTAAGTTTGACGGCAATGTTGCAATGAGTACAAAAAGCTTCCTTCGCTCTGTATGTGCTTTTCTGGAGCAATGCAGCATTCCTTTGGCTAAAAATTACTTTGTAAAGAATTTGTGTCGACGCTTTGGGTTTGAAGATTTTCAGCAACTGGTCAATGACGATAAATTTTCGTCACTAGTGCCTTCTGAGATCAATCCGCTCGATCTCCACAACCTATCGTCACAAAAAAGCTCCTTTTACTTGCTTGGTGACGATTTCAGTCGAGCTCAAAGCAAATTATTGACTGTGGAAAGCGAAGATGATTTTGATTCGTGCATTGATGCATTAAGTAGAACAGCATTTATTTCCGGCGATGCAACTGTACAGATACTTTTTGCCGTGCAAGCTTGGATGAATACGGCAAGTACTGACGAAGGAAAAAGCGTGCGACAAGATTTCTTTGTTAAGCTAATTCAAAAGCTAAAAACCCACAATGCGTCAAGCTATTTGTTACGTAACTTCTCTACCATTCTCACCGTTCAATTCTCTCAATCTGATACGTCTCCCATGGCTTCTGACTACACTGCTTTCGCTCTACAAGAATTTGTTTTGGTAGCCAGCTGCACTATTGCCTCTGCATCAGGAAATATTCTTGACGATTTGCAGCATTTGATAAAGTACCCTCAAGACATTGAAAGTTTGTTTTTGCCTACAATGCCTCATTCCGCTTACTTTGATGTTAAGGACATAGTGAGTCAGTTTAAAGAAAGCTATTCCAAAGCTGGACCTAAGGCATATTTGTGTCCGAATAAACATGTTTACTTCATCGGTGACTGCACGAACCCAAATGAAGCTGGGGTATGCCCAGAATGTCGCAAACCTATTGGTGGTCAACTTCAGCAATCAAATGTATTAGCTCTCGACAACGCACCCGGTGAACTGCAATTATCTTCCCAAGCTGGTTACTTACTTGGTGCTCCGCAAAATCGATCACCATCGGCCACTCCAGAACGCAACTGCACTCGTCTTGTGGTCAGCACCATGAGGATGTTTGTTCATGCGACAATGATATTTGCTGCTAAGAATGGAGATCACATCACGAGGTTTGTGCGTTGTAATAACAACTAACTGTTTAATTTTACCTGAACTTTTTCTGTTTCTACTGTAGGCCTACATATCGACATCGGGCAGTTTGGAAAGTCATGTGCTAAGTAGAGAACTTAATCCCAATAGTTCTTTCTTTAAGCAATCTTCCAAAAAAAAATTGTCTCTCGTGGCTAGTAATCGTTTTAAAATAAATTACCTGTGGTTTTTCTTATTTTTTGTATCATTAAATTACAAAGCACTTAGTGCTAAGAACACCACTGGGTTAACATTTTTAAGGTACAGGTATATTTAACATAACTAATCAAACGTTTTCGGCGATTCTATAACGCCCTCTTCGGAATCTACAATGAATTAATGATTACTGAAAACTACAATGCAAACATTGGCTGCAATGAAATCACAAAATACTAATAAATGCTGAAACTGACTTAGCTCTAGGGTCTAGGCTAGCTATAAATTTAAATTTACGGTACGACAATTACAATTATGACTAATTGATGACATCACAACACAAAAGCATTCGTTTCACTATGGAAAAAAGTAATGGCACAATTTCTTTTTTGGATGTAGAAAAAAAAATTAACCCAAATGGATTTGACACATGGACATGGAGAAAACCAACCCACACAGGTCTTTTTCTCAATTTTTGCGCGGTTTGCCCTAAAGCTTGGAAAGAAGGTTTAGTTCTCTGCCTACTACATAGAGCAAAGGCAGTGTGTTCCTCTGTAAAGTTTTTTAAGACTGAGGTAGACAATTTGAGGCGGCTTTTTATGAAGAATAACTATCGCATACATTTTTTCAACAAGAATTTGGAACGTTTTCTACATCAACCAGACACACAAACACCGACCGAAAATGAACCAGACCCAAAAATTCTGTTTAAAGTACCTTTTGCTGGCAAAATATCGAAAGATTTTTTCAATAATATTCGCCTGATAATAAAAAGATAATTTGGAATCCATGTTGTGCCCTAGTATACGACCACCAAAGTTGGACATTATTTTCAACTGAAAAGCCAAACACCTTCAAGTCTATGCTCAGATGTCGTTTATAAATTCACTTGCTCACGTGATGTGAGCACTACCTACATAGCTGCTTCATCGCGACATTTGAGCGTTAGAATTAAGGAGCATTTGAGCGATTCAGCGTCGAATAAAAGTGCGGTGAAAGAACATATGCAAAATTGCAACAGTTCCTCTCAAGAACAAAAACAAGATCTGAATTCATTTACAGTAATTCGGAAATGCAATACAGCTTATGAAGTCAAAATCCAAGAAGCCTTATTGATCAAAAAACAAAACCCGAAATTAAATAAGCAATTACACTCGAATGGAGCATCATTTTTGTTACACATTTATTAATTTTCATGCCGTATTGCTTATTCTTGTGATGTCATCAATTAGTCATAATTATAATTGTACCGTAAATTTAAATTTACTGAAAAATGAGATAGCTAGCCTAGACCCTAGAGCTAAGTCAGTTTCAGCATTTATTAGTATTTTGTGATTTCATTGCAGCCAATGTTTGCATTGTAGTTTTCAATAATCATTAATTCATTGTAGATTCTGAAGAGGACGTTATGGAATCGCCGAAAACGTTTGATTAGTTATGTTAAATATACCTGTACCTTAAAAATGTTAACCCAGTGGTGTTCTTAGCACTAAGTGCTTTGCGGTTTGTTAAAAGCACCTCTCTACCGAAATTGTATCATTAAATTGTTTAGCAAAAACTACTTAACTTATACATAACCAAACTTGCCACAGACACTTAAAGCTCAATGATGAGAAGTCCACCATCGATTTTCTCTTCCATCATCTTTGTATTGACTTCCAGCAGTTTGTTGATTGTGTTGGTAAAAGTGTTGAGGATTGTGTTTTGCTCCTTCACCAAATAATGAAGAAGATGAGAACTGCGGAAGTAAGTTACGCTTGCGCTTAAATAGCTTGTGTTTCCTTTTTGGTTTACCTTGTTCTTAATGCGTTCATCGTCGTGTAAAAGGCTAGAGCTAGGGGATTTTGCAATTACTACTAAAAGTTGTGATCACGCCTTAACCAGCATCATTGTGATTTTGACGGATCAGTAACAATTTTTTCATTTTCAGAGATGTTTGTGCTCTAAGCGAAGAGACATTACTGGACGCATGATAGTCGATAAAATATTCTTTAATTTAAAGTAATTCGTGCAGTCGTTTGTACGATAAAAATGGCTAGCAGCAGCTACAAATTATTTTGGCCTTATGGAAAAACGAACGCGAAATAACACGAAGCAGTGAGACTGCGAACAGACCTTTTGGCTACCGTATTTACTCGATTGTAATCCGCCCTCGATTGTAAGCCGCACCTGTGCTGGTGTTAAATCTAAACAACAGGTTCATAAATCGATCTAATGCAATGTTTTGCGTACCGGTAGTTGATAACCTTAGAAGCTTAATTAGATTGTCGCTTTGCACGATTTACATTATCGTGCGCAATCGTGGCGGAAAACATTTTTCTTTCTTTTGTTCAATCTTTGGTTCAAGTTTTGATCTTTTGTTCATATTTTGTCTTTGTTCAAGCCACGCTGCAAGCACGCACGTTGAAACAATAAGAAAGGTAATGTATGGGGCGCCGTGTGTAAAGCTACGCAATATAAAATTTTGCATCATTTTTGTGGTTAATTTTGGTTAAATTACATGCAATATCATATATTGTTGCAATTTATCTATATTGCTGCAATATGTGTTAAATTGTTGCAATTTATCTATATTGCTGCAATTTGTGTAAATTGTTGCAATTTATCTATATTGCAACAAAACACTTAAATCGCCTTTTCATTGCCATGGTGATACGCTAACAAAAACAGTCAGTGTTGCCCTTTCCTTTTTTCCATGAACTCATGTATGTAGTGTACTGGCCTGAGGCGCTGTTGTACTGACTGTGCAGTGTGCGCTTATTGGTTTGGCTGAAACATTTTGAAATAATGTGGCTAGGAGTTTGATTGATAAAATACTGTTATGATTGGTAGATACAATTGCGGACATATGCAAAAATATAGACGTACAGATATGGTATCCTTTGGAATACCAGCAGCTAGACTAGACTACCGGTATGGGGGTAACAACTAGTATCAGCTCCCAGGTCCAGTTGGGTTAGGTTAGGATTAGGTTCAGTTAGGGTTAAATTTAGTTAGGATTCGTTCAGTTACAAAATATCGGTATCTGAAAAATCTTGTTTTAAAGTACAGTACCAGTAACCCGACATTAGACCTAGTCTAGCTACCTCAACCTATGTTTTTGTGACATACTACTATCTCGTTGCTAATGCAGAATGGCTTATGCTGTAAGGCTGAAACATGTCAGATTACAGTAACTTCTGTGATCTGTCCACAGAAAGCAGGTAGGCTACATCCTGACATCAACAGATCAGCACACCGATACACCAGTAGCCAGTGACATACGGTAAACTGTAAAATTAAAAATGTCAAACTAGTCTACCGATACCTAAATTTAACCCTAACTGAACCTAATTCTAACCTATCCCAACTGGACCTGGGAGCTGATACTAGTTGTTACCCCCATACCGGTAGTCTAGTCTAGTCTAGCTGCTGGTATGTCAAAGGATACCATATCTATACGTCTATATTTTTGCATATGTCCGCAATTGTATCTACCAATCATAACAGTATTTTATCAATCAAACTCCTAGCCACATTATTTCAAAATGTTTCAGCCAAACCAATAAGCGCACACTGAACAGTCAGTACAACAGCGCCTCAGGCCAGTACACTACATACATGAGTTCATGGAAAAAAGGAAAGGGCAACACTGACTGTTTTTGTTAGCGTATCACCATGGCAATGAAAAGGCGATTTAAGTGTTTTGTTGCAATATAGATAAATTGCAACAATTTACACAAATTGCAGCAATATAGATAAATTGCAACAATTTAACACATATTGCAGCAATATAGATAAATTGCAACAATATATGATATTGCATGTAATTTAACCAAAATTAACCACAAAAATGATGCAAAATTTTATATTGCGTAGCTTTACACACGGCGCCCCATAGTAATGATCAAAGTGGTTGTCGCTTTGCGCGATTTACATTAACTTTCGCAATCGTGACGGGAAACGTTTAGCACCACAATTCAGTTCGCAAAATAAACGCGTGGCTGTGGAGTGAAAGTGCAGTTAGCACTATCTCACGCTTTTGGGGCGAACTGAATTTGTATATCGCCACATCGCATGTTTTGATAAAAATATTTTTCTTTAAATCGTTTGTTAAAAAAATGTAAGCCGCCCTCGTAAGTAAGCCGCCCTCGAATGTAAGCCGCACAAATGATGATGAAGAAATATTTATAAGCCGCGGCTTACAATCGAGTAAATACGGTAATCGGTCAAGCAATCACTCGAAAAAGTGTTTTGTATGTTATTGCTTAAATTTTAGTAGCAAGAAAAAAAAAAAAAGATGACTTGCAGTCAATAAAGTTTTTTCTCCATAAACGACGTGATTAATTAATAACCCATCATTGATTAGTACGCTATTTTTTGTAGGATGTTTCTCGGTCTTACGGAAGCACTCTTTCTACCTTTGAAGGACGAAAACTGTGGGAAGATGATTTCCACCGCTCGTTTCTTGCTCAAACATTTCTACGAACTGATGAAGAAATTGAAGAAGCGAGAAAAAATTGCGGCTCCGCTCAAAAACAAAACGACTTGGAGAGGTTCGGTGTATGATATATATAAATTTTAAATGCTTGCTTGCAAATAACTTATATAGGCAAGTAATGTGTGGTTCCAGCGAAGACTGTGGTACCTTCAGAAGTATTTTGGAGTTTTAAATATGGTATTTGGCTAGTTGGCAATTCCGTTATTTTATCTAATATTTTTGTGCTAGAAAAATGAATACTTTTTGCGTCTGTCTTTTTTTATTTTTTTGCTCAAACTATAGGGTTATTAATGAATGAATAATAATGTAAGTATAGTTTCAACGTATATGCGAACACATCTATGAAGCGCCGTTTGGAAAAAAATAATTTGGTTTTTGATTTAGGAAATATCCTATATTGAAGAAAATGTAGCTTAAATTGGCCGAAAAAACATATGGAAAAACCTATCTTATCATGTATGATAATGCTCACCCTCAAGGGTTTGAGCACTCTTGGGAACCTGTCTTGTGTATCGTAGCATTGTGCGTTGCTCACCAGATGGTTTGAGCTCTCTGGTACCCTAGCGCTGACATCATTTTTTTTTTTTTTTTTAATGATGATCGCGTGATTTTCACCTGCATTGTGAAAAGTTGTTTGTAAGCTATCTCGTTACTCTGCTGAGATTGGCGATGCAGTATTCTGTTTTGGAATTTTAATCTCTTCATCTTGCTGTATTGAATGTTTCTATTTTTTCATGGTGTTGATTGGTTGGATTTTATGAACATCTGAGGATAATTTGATTCATTTTCAGCAAACAGCATACTAATTTTGGAAAAGATTTGTTTCATCTTATTTAATTCATTTGGACGTCGATTTGATTGCATCCAAAAAGGCCATCAGTTGTTATCGTTACCATATGATATCTTTCCATCTATACTATTCATCCATTTCTTTGTGTTTTTTCGCTATGTTTCTGTATCTTTTGCTCAGCTTTCTATTAGCTATATTCACCTGACGAGCTCATAATGAGAGCGAAACCGGTCGTGTATTGCTATTTCTATCCGCAGCAATATTATTTTACAATGTTTTTTTTTGTTTTTCTTGAAATTAATCTTGCTAACTCCATTTGTCTGTTCCTTTTCTCTTTTGCAACTGCTATCCTTCTTTTCACTGTATTGAATGCCCAAACGCCAGATTGAGTAATTTTGTTGTGTGGTTTTCGATATGGTCCTCCCTGATTGTTATCACTGATGAGGGACGTAATCCCGAAACAGGATGGCTCAGGTCTTATCTTGTATGGAAAAACCTAGATTATTTTTTTCCCGAACGGCACCTCATACACAACGCAATTGAAAAACTCTAACTATGTGAACGTGGTTGCAGACTTGTATACGAAATTCCCGATGACCAATCTGATCAACAAGAGATTCATACTGTCAATATGGACTCATTATGCTTGTGGAATTATCAAATCAACGTCACACTTCCTCATTTACGCCAAACAATGGAAGGATATGCGGTGCAAAAACGAGGTGGCTTATTTTAGTAATTTTTGAGCCGAATGCACCAACGTGGATTATCCTCGGATTAAACTTTTCCATGAATGATCTGAGGATTAACTCGAATTTAATATGCACCAAGCGCGAATAAGTTCAACAGCGAATTACGTCCAGAATTAAAGAGCTAAAATTAACTCTTGGTTTTCGGCGCATTAAACAGAGGATTAACTTTAAAATACAATAAATATGGGACGAAAATAACCTAAGGAAGAAAAGTAAAGCCACAGTAAATGTCAAAACTGGACTTTTTGACAACACCGATTCAGCTGTCATCATCAGCAGTGTATTCAAGGCAGTACAAAAACAGTAGAAAATTGGCTTTGTTTTGCCCATTACTTCCTAGCTGATAGGCTAGGCTAGCCTAAGTTGCTATTTTTCAAGCACATAACAGTTTTACCGACCCACAATGGTCTGTGACTATGTGGTGCCATAATCTGGAAAGCCTAGCAGCGAATGTTCCCACTTCAAAGTGCAAAAGCGACAAAAGCCTTACGGAAAAGTAGCTTATTCCAGCGCTGCTGATGGGCTATCTATTCTGCTTAAGTATTTAATTTGATTTTGATAAATTACCTCAATCTGTTTCACTTTTTTTCACAGTAGATTGTTTTTACCGGCTGAGCGATTACGCGCGACTTTCGCTGACATGCTAAATAAGCCTACGTTTTTATTCAGCGTCAACCATGCTGAGTAATTATATTTGTTTCGTATCAATCGTACTTATTGTATTCTATTCATGTTGTGGAGTGTATGCACAAGGCAAAGCGATAAGTGGTAAAAAGTCCGGTCAATCGTTGATTGTAGGTGCTTTTCGTCATTTGCTGATGCAAATTTTCGCGTAGAACAAAAGCGAAAATAAAAGCAACAATTACAAAAATCTCGTCAGCCTTGCTACGCACAGCCAATCCTGGCTAGACTCATTCCAGACTATAAATACTCTTTTTTTTGCATTGCTCGTTCGAAACATCTCGACTTCATTTTTTTTCTGGGTTGTTCCCTCTTTTTAGCAGGCGACTGGCCACAAATAACGATGCCCCGTGAAAAAGCCTATGACTTCTTCTAACCTGGGCTGCGAACTTGATCGATTTTTAATCGAGTTCGAGTTCAAGAGATATTTGCAAGTCCGAGCTCAAGTTCGAGTTCAAAAAATTTTATTTTACGAGTTCGAGTTCGGCAAACAACAATCGAGTTCAGCGAGTTCAAGTTCGAGTTCGCAGCTCAGCATCTAACCCACATCTAAGTTACCGGTTGCCTAATTAGCCCACATCACTGCAAGTCCCCATAGAAACCCACTCATTTGCAGCTGCAAACGCGTTTCGACCTTATTATGGTCTCATCAATGCAGCATAGCAATCTCCCACCTTCCTAGAAAAAATCCTAACCTACAACTCCCACCACTAAACGTCAACTCAATACTCATTTTTCTCAAGGTAAAATACTTAAAATGAAAATTTCAAGGAAATACTGTAGTAAAGGTATGGATTATGATGTCGCAGTTACCCTCTAAATTATCGAATAGACTAGAAATTATTGGTTGGTTTGAGCATTATCCCGGTAGGTTTAAAAAAGTGGAAAAAAATCATAACTTCATCGAAATGCAGAGTTACAGGATCCAGCAAGATGATGCAATGAAAGAGGTGTTGTTCAATTGGAATTCTTCTATCCTTGCACGTCTTTGATAGGCACTTGCAACGCTAGCCAACAACAAAACCCAATGTGTCAGGGTTAGAATAGGGCCAACAATCGATTAGTTCACTTGTAAGAGAGAACCAACTTCCGTCTTCTAACAAGCACTTGCCAAGCCAGCTATCGTTAAGAAGCCCTAATGGCTTGAAGGATCTTCATCAATTATAAGTTAGATGAGAAATTTGCTAAGGACAAATTCATGTTTCAACGATGTAATGAGTCAACAATAATGTGAGACTGTTCCACAACGCTCACCGGTATAACCTATTCTCATTCCATTGTGTTCACATTGATGCAAATCTTCCGCTTTTCGGCGAATTTCGCCGATTTTGTTGTCAAAAATGTCATTTTTGTGAATCGCCTAAATCCGTTGAGAAAATTTGGGGGGGTATGATAGGGGGTTGGGGGTGCACGCTGCATATTCGGGCATTTTTTTATTGATAAAACGCAATGTTTCTTTTTTGAAATCTAGCGCGTTACAGCGGAAAGGAGTATTTTTGTGTGATTGTCGCGTTTTGCGATGCTTAAGAGAAAAAATGGATCTCTCATAATAAAGACTCGATAGGTCTAGCGCGCATGGCTCACTGATTTTCGAGCATGGCGTTTACATTTGGTAAGTAAAACTCTTTTTACAGACAATTTTTATGACTTTGGAAAAAGTAAAATCCTCCCTGACGCGCACAATAAAATTGCATCTTCAAAGTCCGTCATGTGTAGACTTTTAAACTATGGTAGTAGTAAATACATAAATTTATTCTATTTCCAACTTTCAATTATCGGTATTTTGATGCGCGCTATCTTCAAAGCTTTTAATGTGATAAAGTAAATTTGGTCCAACTTTGTTGCTTGACGCGTGCAATAGATCAAGTTTGCATGACGCGTGCAATAGCGGCAGATGAAAGGGTATTTAATTTTTGATTTAACAGTTTTGAATGAGACGTACCCACAATAAAAAAGGAATGTTCACGAATCGAGATGATTGCCCGAAAAGTTAGATTAGTACCGCAGTAGCTAGCGCAAATATCTTTAAGACATGCGAGTTTTAACCCAAGCAGATTCGTTACTTTTGACAAGATTAGAAGCTAAAGTTGTTTGCAAGTGGAAATGGGCGTGGCTTAAAGTGGAGTCGAAATGCAAGTATGAAGGTCAAGAGTATGTTTTCCCTCTGTCGAGATTTTTTTCTAAAATTGAGAAAGCTGGGTTTGCACGATGCAATTTATGCAACGGTAAGGAAATAAATTACGGTAAAAAAGGATGCTACGCGCTTACTGCTCATGTACAAACAAAAAAGCATCTGGAGTTGATTCGCAATGTAGCGTCTACGCATAGCGTCGCTGATGCTGTTCAAGTAACAGCAAGGACCTCACAAGGCGGACTCGGTACTTCAATTGGTTCAACTGAAGTTGGAATGTCTTCGTCCAGTCGGTTTATTGAGATAGAAAAGTTACGCGAAGCTGTGCCTGTATGTGTTCCTTTGGTGGAAAGAGTTGCAAATGCCGAGGTAATTCACTTCTAATATTTTCATATTTTACCGTATAGCCTCCCTAGATCTATACAGGCATATCATATTTTAAAATTGACCGAGTGAGCGGTACATCAATAAAAAAAATTAGGTATTGATAAATGTGGGCCAATCTTTCCGAAAATTTTCGGAAAGCGAGACCACATTTGGCTTTTCGATTACAGTTTACATGATTCAGTTCACTTATTTTCTGGACAATAATGATGCTGAATTAAGCTGAAAGTAGCTGCTGGCATTATGATTTCGATATAAACTTTTAACACGTAATAACTCAACTGCATGACGCGTCGGCGTCAACTTATAGCACATATAGAATAGTCAACTAGCCCATTTTCTTATAAAACAGAACTTTCTGTTCCCGCCACCAACGCCCTACTTTCCGTGTTAGAAACACCAACTTAGTGTTTGTCAGTATTGGCACGTAAGAAAGTAATCATTGCTTTTATGTGGTGGCTACGTCTTTAATGAATAAAATATCGTTACATTTTATAACGTCGCGTAGAGAGAAATGCTTGGGGGAAAAATTTTATGTGTTCGTAAGAATACAAAATGTTAACCCAATTTTTGTACTGACATATTATTTTCAACAGGCGATGGTTTTAGCCACTATTGCACAAAATAATTTGCCTTTGCGGATTGCACCTATACTGGTCGAGATGTCCCAAGCTTTGGCTAACGATAAACCTGCCCTTCAAAGAATGTGTCTCAGTCGCACATCTGCGACGTATAAAATGGTAGAAGGAATGGGTCGCACCTACACAGAGCGACTCACTGCAGCTATGCAACAAGTACCGTTTTCTCTGAACTTGGATGAATCAACTTCGGCAGCAAATAAAAAAGTTCTTTCCGTATTGGTTTCCTTTTTTAACCGTGAATCAAAAGCCGTTGAAGTTGGTCATTTGTGTTCGCTGGAAATTTTGAAATGCACTGCTGAACATCTGGAAAGCGCCTTGAATCAATTCTTCAGTTTGCATCAGATTAAATTTAGTAATCTCGTTAGCTTAATGTTGGATTCATGCGCGGTGATGAGGGGAAGTAAGTCGGGACTGGAGACCAGAATAAGAAATAAGCATTGTCCCGGTCTTCTTGATGTTGATGGGGATTCCTGTCATCACATTCACAATGTTGCAAAGAAGTTCGTCGCTCCATTCGATAATTATTTAGAGAGCCTCTTCTCTGATCTTCACACAGATCATCAGTATGCCTCCGATCAGGTTTGTTGTTTTTTGAATTAATCAGTAACGTAGTATCCTGTGAAGTATTTGTATGTATTACATTTGCGTTTAAGCAGTTTTGTCCGGTTTATATTCCTTACAAAATGATCATGGGAAACGAATGAGTCTTATTTTTGCACAAAACTAGTCTTGAGAGTTAATACCATACAAGATTTTGTTTCATTTATGTCACCTTTTGTCAGCAGCAATTTTTTAAATTAAAATGAAACGTCAAAAGTTAATTTCGCTGAGGGATCGTAGTTTGAACCTGGATATATTCTCAGACTCTTGTGGTTAAAACGCCAGGCTAGCAACTATTATTAAAGTGCTTCTACAGACTTCTGGCTTTATGACCGAATGGGGTATAATGTCTTTAGGTGATTGGAAGTACTCTTAATTTTACATTTTTTACCTATCGTGAATTTCTCATTCTGAATAATTACATGTAGCACGAATCAAATTCTTTGTTGTTGCTGAAGTATTGCCAAGCCACGAACTGCTAAGTTTCAAAAGCTTTAAATTTTTTTGCAGCTTCACTATTTAATATTGATATGTGAAATGTTGGAGATTCCCGGCACTACTCCCCAGCGTTTCGTCTCTCATCGTTGGTTATCAGCCTACGACATTACTTTGTCCACAAGGCGAATGCTTTTGGCGTACAAATTACTTTATTTTGGATTTTTGTCTCCTGGCGATCGTGAATTATATCAAGAAGATTTGAAAGGCATATTTCGAGACCATAATCTTAATGAAGAAGCACGCCAGAAAATCAAAGAAATTCATGAAGATTTGCGAAATAAAAGTACGTTTGCAGTGGTTTATTTTTTTGTTTTGTAGACAATAGTGCTAGTATTGGCATCCTACTGCATGGTATCGTTACCTCGCTTCCCAATATTGTTTGTGCACAAACCTTTTATAAATGCCGACATTAATGACATTGTCAGAAATCGCTCTTTTTTTCTGAGGGATTACTTTTAATGCTTGACCAATGCCAAATCGGGACAGTTTTACATATTATTCAAAGTATTTAACACGACCCGATTGGCTGTGAAACTATGGGTCTTTTGTCTTTTGACCAATCAGAAGACGCTTTCTTAACCATAATATTTTTTTTGCTGTTTTCCTAATAATGTTGTCATTTTTCTTCTGAAAATGAGCAGTCATTGTTTCATGTAACTTTTTTATTGATCCATCAGTTATCTCAAGTCAATTAGGCTTATGTAATTATAATCTGATGCAAATACATTTGTTGCCATTATGTTTTAATTGATTAACTTTTACGCTAATTAAAATTTTTCAAAGATCTAACCTTGATACATTTACGAATGTGTAGCAATGACCAGCCTGGGACAAAACAGAAAACAGCGAATATGCCGGAAAATCTGGGTGGAGGACATGAAAGTTCAGTTGCAGCTCAGCCTATATGCTGGAGTGTTGCCATATTTCAAGGAATACGTATTGGTCTTTCAGGTACCAGTGATAATTTTTGGTAGAAAATTTCTACTTTCTACTACTACTACTTGATTGTATTTGTAAGATTACTACTATTTCTAGTTAAATAGAGAGAGAAAGTCAAAGGTAACTTTAATAGTAACATGACATGGTAATTATTTCTAGTGTTTGTGAATATCGCTGATTGTTATAGAGTGGCGAGACACTTGTTCACAAACTACATGACAAGCAACTGCAAGTTATGAAAAACTTTCTCTCTTGTTGCGTCAAATCCGAATTCTTATCCATCGTTTCTCCTAAACGACTTGCTGCAATGGAATTGCCTACGAACATGCTTTCTCCTACTTCATTGTATAAAGGAAAAGTTGCCGAGGAAATATGTGCAAAGCATCCTCAACATAAGGCAAGAAATCTAGGTTAATGGGAACGGCATGGAATTCCTGTATGCAGAAGCCATGCATTTCAATACAATACACGATGCTAATTTATTGAAACTGCAAAGCTTCTCGTTTATAATTAATAGCAGAAATATTTCAATTTTACTGTATCTACTATCAGCGTTTCTGGTATTAACAATTAGCTGTGGCCAAATAACTGCCGCAGTGTTACAAACAGTTGTTGGCTTTAACATACTGTATATGCGGTTGGAATGGAAAAAAATTAAAATTGAATACTTAAGATAAACCGACGATTACCGATGGCGATTGTTGTTAGAAGAGTGTTTCATTATTTAACAATGCTATTAGCATTTTATTTTTTAAGTATTTTCAGTAAACTAATATTTACTGTATTTTTTGTGCTATAGGTGGTTAAAGATTTTCTCAACTCTGCTAAGGCAGCATATTTGGTTGCTGGTCAGTATATGCAATTAAAGCTGCCCTTGAACAGTCCAACCTTGCAATCTCTTTCTTCGATAGATCCACTTGCTTGGGGGCATTCGATTACCGTAGATCATTTGAAGCATCTTTCAAGCAATGAAATTTTGGGTCGTTGGGTGCCATCAGATTGCGACATCCATAAAGAAATTCTTCTGTACAATGTCGATTTGTCTCTCAAAGAAGCAGAAAAAAATAACGTAGTCAGTTGGTGGTCTTCTCTTTTGGAAACTGGGAAATACCCTGGTTTATGCGCAGTTGCTTGTGCGGCACTGTCGATATTTCATGGACCTATGGTGGAGGCTTCATTCAGTGCCATGAATGACATAATTGATGTTAAAAGCAACAGACTTTCAATGCTGACTTTTGACGCTCTTCAGACAACCAAATACGCAATCAAGACCACTGGAAAGTCTTCAATTGCAATGTTCCGCAGAGACGACGTTAAAAACGGAAAGGTTGACAGACGTCTGTGCAAGAATATACTTTCTGCTGCTCGCAGAGATAAAGTACGACGTAAGTCCATGCAGAGAGTCAAAATGCTTCGACTTCAACGTTTCGAGAGTAAGGTGGCACCAAGTGCGGCCGAAGTTACCAAGCAATTAAAGGAAAAAGAAGCACGATGGAAGCGGAAGCGTGCCCTTGCGCTTTTGTGCTCTTCAAAAAGAGCAAGGAAAACACGTTAGAACTTTCTATTTTTATTTAAAAACTGTTAAAATTTAGTGACAAAAGTGTTGTTTTTAGTTTTTTTCGGTATTCGGTTCGAATAAATAGTGTTCTTGTTTATTTTTTAATTACACTAGAGTTGAAATTTGTCAGTTTGTTGAAACGATTCGAGCTTACTGCAAAGTGTTACTAGGTTTGCAGTGATATCGGTATATATCCACTCCATACCTTTTAGATTATTTCTTGCTGTTTGGTGTAGTGTTATGTATTCCTTTTACGTTCTTAGTCTTTATTTTAATAGGTTAGATTTTACCAGATTGTTCGCCAAGTAATAATCTAAAACGTGCGACCTTTTAGGTGTGAAATCTATTTGTCATTGCATTAACCATCGCACTTCAAGTCCTTCATGATAATTTTATTCTGCACCCAATGTAACGTTTTGTTTTTATGTTTAATGAAAAAACAACGCTTGGGTGAGCTTGTAATTTATTTCTTAACCTTCATCCTTTTATATCACGAGAAAACGAGAGGCGCTGCCAGGCTCGATTTGCAGTTGACGATGTTCCAAGTATCTTGTTGCATTCGTTAATTTGCTGCTTGCAAGAATCTACCAAAAAGGCGTAAACATCGTAAACTTTACGATGCTTTACGACGTAAAGCACCTTTCCAGGGATGCAACCACGTGACTTGGGTGATCAATCATCATAAGTTATGTAAATATTGAAGGAGTTTTCACTATACAAGTGAGTACACTAATTTTTCTTTATTGAGACCAAGACCCAAAATATATTTGCTATGGTGAGTAATTTTTGCTTCGCTTCCGAAAATTATGCAATAATTTTTAATGCTAAATTTTCGCTAAGTCATGACGTTTTACTCAAACAGGTGTACGAGGTTAAATGTTTTGACGCGAAAAAAGCATCCTGAACACAAGTAAAGTCTTTAAAAAAGTCAGAATATTTTGCCCCAAGCCTCAATAATATTTTACTTTGTGCAATGAAGTTACTGCAACTACGTTGGTAAATGCCAGTTGGGGGGGGGTCTGGGGGGCGAAGCCCCCCAGACGTTGATAATAGTTTTTCGAAATCCTCGCCGATTTTCTTTTCAGCCGTTTGCATCACTGGTTCATTGCGTTTAAGCAACCATGAACTATGCTATTAACAGCAGCCTCCAATAATTTGCTTAAATCCAGTACCTTAGCCTAGTTTGACTCAGCAAAATTGCAATTATCAATGGATTATCTGCCTAATCTGAAGATAATTTAATCGCCGATTAAAATACGTTGGTGCATTCCATTTCAGTCAAAATTTTAATCGCGGATTAAGTTATCCGCAATTATGTCTAATCGATTATAAAGTTAATCCCCTGTTGATGCATTCAACTCTTTATATTTTAGTTGAATTATATTGCTTGATTTGGGCCACAGGCAGAGATGCAATTCACTGTACAACTTGCCAATTTTTGATTTTATCATTTTAACGTCATAATTTCTAATGAAACCCTGAAAGCTTTTAACCTCACTGAAATGTGTTTTGATTTAATTGTCTAAGAGCATATTTTTTGTTGTTTTTCGCCAAATTCGCTGTTTTTTTGAAGAATTTTGAAAATGCTTAAATTGTGTTTAGTCAGTTTGTTCTTTTTAGGCAAAGGAGAAATCTTGAAGTTGATTTTGAACGAGAAGGATTTACATTGCGTTCAACATCTTCTAACCATCTTAACCCTCCAGCAATCGCTTATTCAAAGGTTAGTCGTCAGCGTGGCCGAGTTATTTGGAGCGTCGTTTTTACGACGGCCATGATCGCAAAGTTATGGTTTAACTCCCACCCAAGTCTCGTTGTTACGTCCTTGAATAAGATGCTTCACGACAATTATCTCTGTTTGGTGGAATCTAACGAGCAGCAAATTGAAAAAATCAAAAGCAAAATTCAAGCGGAAAACTCGGAAACAAGGCAACTCCTAAGCGAGTCTGGATTCGTTCTATGCATAGCGCTTCCGTCGCTTTCTCGTGACAGGAGGATAAAGACGAAGAAATCAATCAATAGTTCAATAACGCTGAAATCGATGTTTGATTATTTTGCACTGACTGCTTACGATCAATTGAATTTATTTTAAACCGTTTCAAAATTGGACATTGTTAATATTGTCCAAGTTATAAAGCAAAAAATACTTAATCAAATTTTTTGCCATTATACAAACACTTAAAATTGTTTTTTTAAGTGGGGATTTTCTACTTGTGATCTTTCAGGTTTTTTATCTTTCCAGGTATCAGCGCAAGGTGGATGCGAATGATGTTGAGAAAATGACAATCAGTGATTACTGCGAAGATGAAGATAGAGTTGTGACTGATGTTATGTTCCTGCTGTATATCAAAGTTTGGAACATTGTATGTTGAAATAATTCGCTGCATTCTCTTCGATTTTATGTATCTTTCTCCCCAAAAGCTTTTACTCATATATTGTGCTTTACCCACACTATGTACAGTTTCGTTTATTCCATCCTTGTAAATACACAAAACCCAAATGTGATTTTTAAAGTTTGTGGAACTATTTGTCGATGCTTAAAAAAGTGAAAATGTGAATAATGTTAGGTCAAAGTGCGCACAAAAAATGACCTGACGTTTTTGCACGTAACAAAATACGCTTAAAAACGGTCAAACGCTGATGCTTTTTAATGCGGTGTTTGTTCACAGGTAAAAAGCAACCTTGCCTACCCGAACGTTCACGGCGTTGGTAAACTAGATCTACGCCGAGAGATGAACATGAACAGTCCGATAGCAATGTGTTTGCCAAGCAGAGTGGGCAGCGGCCGATGTGCGCTGATGATGCTTGAATATTTGGTGGAGAAACAAAACAATTTACTTAATAATTGCAAAGGAGTGATGGCTCTCTCGTAAGTGGTTGAAGATATATATTAGTGATCAGAAACGTTTTTATAGGAATACATCAATACACCCTGCAAGCTGAAATCTATATGCATCCTAAAATTTTTCTTACATTGGTGTCCAAGAGGCCACTCAAAGAAAGTGTGATTGAGCATACCGGTATTTATGTCTGTGGATGCACATTGCAGATACAAGGTGTACCAGAAATCGCGCTCCATGCAATTTTTTTGTAATTACATAGGAATAACAATTTGTCATAGCAGATGATCACATTGTTCACCCTCTGCATTGATGCATGCATGCATAGGTGATGATAAATTGCTGTTCATATGTAATCAAAAAAAATTGCATGGTGCGCGATTTTCGGGATACCCCGTACGTATTTTAGCTTGTGGTAATGTACCTTTCTGGGTGTAGTCCAATTTCCGAACAAAACGTTTTTGGTCAATCATTGAGATATCCTAAATGACGTAAAATGCATAATAGTATCGAGAAACGATGTCTGTGCTACAAGGAGCTCGATTAGAATTTGTCAGCCACCTTATTTCCACTTGTAGAAAGGGTAATCCCGTTAAGTGTCATTTCCCTACACCGCAACGGGTATACTAGCGGGCTTGTTCTCTACACTATCCCTGAACGTCAAACTGGAAGAATTTGAGTTCCAATTTATCAGTCATTGATTTGACTTTGAAGCGAACTCCTAAGAGCCGGTAGTTACATTCACTTTGCCTTTCAATTATTACATTAATTGATCAGTGTACTTCTTGGGTACCATAGCAACATAACGTATTTGCCAGGTTTACTTGCGTCTCAGCTGATCAACTGTCAATTAATGACGTCGTATGTATTGATGACGAACAAAGCTTGATGCCACTTGTGTTGTCGAATTCCCAATATGAGGAAACAATTGGAGAAACTGGGACGAAACACAAGATCGAATATCGCATTCCTGCTTTGGAAAAACAGGTTAGAAGTTATAAAATAGTGCAAATGTGAATAATAACTGCTATAGTGGTATTGCAAAATCCTACCGTACTTTAAGTAAAAACCCTACCCCATGTGTATTGCTGTAAGTAAATGTTGTTCGCACTGTCTGTGGGACAGAAATAGTCTCTTTTTTCTTGTAAAGCATCCGATGTTTGTTTTGCAACAAGTTTGTATTGTAGGCGTGTTGTTGTCACTCCTCTCACTTCCTTCGGATGTAACCTCCTGCGTTCTATTAAGCGGAAACATTAATTCTATTCCACATACGCTAAGCCTCCCGGGTACTTTGAAGTTGCATGAGTCAGATTTTGCAGAGAGAAACTCCATTGCTATCTGAATATTGTTACGCAATTCTGCGTTTTGCTCGATATTTTTTGATGTTTTTGCTTAAGTTGGACGTTCTTTGAAAGCTGCATTCGTTGTCATTAAACATTTGGCAAATTTAATGCGATAACGTTTGAATCTAGGTTTAAACAACGAGATACTTAAATTTGCAATGCTGTAATAAAAGCTATTCCGTACCCCTACTGCCTAAATCAGGGCCAATTGTTCTCTTTACGTATCGGCCAATATGAAATAGCTGTTCCATAAATATTCGTACCTCATGGGAAGTCGTGTTTAAGAACCCTTTAGGGGTTGGCCCAGAGTAGAAACTCCAGGCATAAATTATTAGTGCCGAGCCAGACCGTTTTGAATCTTTTTCAACCGGCAAGGTTTTAAGTGTGCTTATTACTGTGGTATTAGATTATTACATACCTGTCAATAAACTTGCTCTTTTTCAGATTATTGAAAAATTCATAGTGAATAGAAAACTGATTGCTAGCGAGGTGAGTTGAAAACTGAACAGTTTTTGCGTGAGTTTGTATCTTTAATAAGTGCTTAGCTTCTGCATAGCTGGAGTTTCGTGTTTTAACTGGTTATTTGGTTTTTATCAAGATTGTTTCCTTCAAAACAGGCTGTCCACTCTCGTTTTTTCGTGCTCCGTCATTTTTTTTTTCATTTTAGTCAGTTTTAATTTTTTAAAATTTTTTGGAGTGATTTTTGCTTAGAAATTCTTGATTTTCCTTGGAAAATTGGACATTCGTGGACGTTATGACCTTTTTTTTAGCTTTACACCTGATTTTGCGTGGAAAATTGGACATTTGTGGACGTTATGACCTTTTTTTTAGCTTTACACCTGATTTTGCGTGGAAAATTGGACATTTGTGGACGTGATGACCTTCTTTTTTTTGGTCTTCACTTGATTTTGCGACAAATTGGTTATTCCATCAAATTGCCGTCATTTTGTTCGTTTGTTTGTCGATAGCCAGCTGGACGGCCTGTTTAAAACGATATTAAGTACTAAGGACACTGATACTTTAACGTGGGCAAATATGCTTGTTACTTGATTTTGTTGTGGTGTGAGTGGTTTGCAATTAAACGTGCAACAAAAAGATTACTAAAACCAAATTGGCCAGACTTGCCTGGAAATGCCGAATGTGTTAGACAAATCAAGAAGCTACTTCATCAGACTACATTTAATTTTGACTCAAAAACTTTATGTTCCAGAGTTTGCCGCAGATTCGATACTTGCAAGACATGGGGCTCGGTGCTGAGTGCGAGGCCATGCGAAATAACGTCAACCAGGTTCGTGTCAGTTCCATATTGTTAGTTGCCTGTCCACTCCCTCGTGTCCATTTTTGTTGATTTTTGCATCACAATTAAATTTATGACGTCATAATCGTAAAAAGTGGTTATGACATCAAGTTGAGATGTGGAAAACCCTGGGTCAGCACACCTCCAAGGGTGCTACAATCAGTTTCTGGAAGGTTACGTGAGGCTGCCAAAGGCAAAAAGAAGAGGTTTCGACAAAGTACCATGTGCTGGTTAATGCTAGAGTGTGGTGGACTGCTAAGGTCTAACCATAAGTGATATGAAGGAGAGTAAATTTTTATTTGGTTTTATATTTATCCTCTTATCACGAGAAAGCAATCAAAGCGTTATATGAGCTCGCTTAAGAGTTGCCAACCATCTGTTTACCACACCAAGATCGGGGAATCCCGCTAAGTACCTTTCCCAACGGCACAACACGAAACTTGTCGGCTTGCTCTCTACACTTTCCCTTTAATGCTGAACGTTAAGCAGGGAAGTGTGAATACAAAGTCATTGGTTTGACCCGACTGGAAATCAAACCCGAGTTTACAGTTCCTGAGGCGGACGCTCTTACCACTCGGCCATATGAGCTGTTGAAATGTTTGGAAACACTACCCGACGGTTTTTGTCTCGCGGAAAATAGACTTGTAAAAAACAGTTTAATTTTGTTTCACTTGACCTTGGTTTATGAACATTAGTTGTGTTTCACCTTCGCTAAAATGGTTTCTCAGTTTATTGTTTGGAAATTTTAAAATTTCTCGTTTTAGAATGTATTAAGCTACGGCTTCATATTTGATTGCAGGTGCCTCTCCCACCAAACATGGCGGAAAAAGTGGATGGACTATGCAGAAAAAGTCGATTGCCAGATATCTGTGAAGGTGTTAGGACTTTGGCGCTGGTGATAAGTTATCTGGCGAAGGTTCGTCGTGGGCAAAGATTTTTATGATATGTTAAGCAGTAAGGTTTGTGCAAATTGCGACTGGGCACCGACCATTTAGGGTAGCGGAGGCGATATGACAATCCGCGCTGGAGGTCTTGGGTTTGATTCCTGGGCCGGTCAAAATTGGACACAGTGTCGCCAACGGCTCGCAATCGCTGCAGCGTTTCTTCGAATCCGTACTGCTCAGGCGCTAAGCCGTGAAGCTGGGCCTCCCACTCGCCTCACGCTTCGGCGTAATATTCAGCTGTCATTATCAGCAATGCAAACAAATAAAAGTTTTGTACTGCCTTGCTTGCACTCCTGATGATGACAGCTGAATCTGTGTTGTTGAAACGTCCAATTTTAAGAGTTATTGCAGCTTTAGTCTCCCTCCTTAAGCTATTTTCGTCTCATATTTATTGTGGGCAATGAAGACTTGATTATTTTGAAATTTAGTTGGAGAGCGATGATAGCAAGCCTCTTAAACGGTACATTGCGGAGGAATTATTGATTCAAATGGAAGCGGCTCATATGATTCCTTCTTCCTCGCTGCTCCGACACACACTCGCCCTCTACGAACGTTTATCTTGCGAACGTTCCTTACGCTTTGTTGCGAGCGATCAAGACCCGTTCGCTAATGTGAAGAAAGGTGGGAAAACAATTAAAAATATCGTCTCGTGTCATTCAAACACGTGATTGAAAGGAGCTGAATTACTTCAAAGTTTCTTAGCGACAAAGCAATACCACGCGTAGGTAACAGATCCCACGTGACGGGTTCGATTCGCATCTGGAGCCGATTGCATTTGACATAATTACCGGGTGGCTGCTGACTTTTTTAAGAGCATAAGAGCGCTCACTTCGCAGTCGCTTTCGATTGCTGTTGCATTTTCAGTTCAATATAATTTGAAAATAACCTCAGTTATTTACGCAAGGAAGGTTTTGCTGAAAGAAAAGCTGATAACATTAATTTTTAATCGATAAATTATAACTAGGTTCAAAGGAGTTTAGGCTCTGGTGATGAGGTCCAACTGTTTCATGTGTTTTATAGTAACGTATGACAAAGTTGCACTTCTTAGGATAGCCTAAACTTAATTTTGAAATCAGATCTTGGTTTATTCTTTAATGATGTCACGCGTCATGGATGAAGTATGCCACGGTCATATTGTTACGATCAAAGGTGATGTAAGAATAGTGACTTCATAAGTTATGTCGCATATTATTACGTGCAGAAGTTGTGGTTGAAGATGAAGGAGATGAAGAAGAAGAGGAAAAAATCAGTAAAAATGAGATGGAAATCATACTACGTCACGTCGATGTGACGTCATTCCAACTTGAACTCAATTCGATGATTTTGCTTAAACAGGGGCTTGATCAAGACTCAGGGTAGGATTTTACAGTTCTTAATTCGTATGTTAGTCCTCTTATGACGAGCAAGCTTCCAGAGGCTTTAAAATCGCTTAGGAGTTTCGACTAACCGTCTTCCATTCGAAAGATAGAAAATCCGGAAACACCTGTTCTCCCCGCTGTCTTTTTCATGCTTAACGTTATGGAGCCTAAGTACCAACTTTTTGAGCCTTTGGTTTTACCTTACTCGGAATCGAACCCAGAGTTTCTTGATTCAGAAACAGATTGTTGCATGACAATCGGTTTTTCACTGTGATCAATCGGAAAACAGCCTTCAAACAATTGCCTCGGACTTGGATAAGCCGGAGAAGTTTGGTTGAAAATTTTATTTTTCATCGTAGCTAATGCCTTGTTGCGAAATAAATTGCGTGCCATCATGTAAATTTGCACTGCACGCAATGAAAAGTGCAAATCTTTGAAGTTGTGTTCCAGCAGGCGCCAAGCCGGGATATGATTCCCTACACTCGTTACACGCGTCGGTGTGGTATAATACCGCGAGTATAATAAAGATTTGACTTTGTTCTTCGCAGCCTCAAAGACAATTTGATCGCTTGTGTGGAAGAAAAATATCCAGATAATGAGAGAAGCAAAGAAGTGGTTCGGATGTTGGAAAATCTTCCTGATAAGTTAAAAGTCGCAGATGCTCCACAAGTGTTTCGTCTTTCTGTGAAACCTGGTGCTTAGTTCGTTATTCCATCGATTTTTGCCATTGTACGAATTCACCACTTAGCCATTATCATGATTTATGATAATGCGCTTTGTAAATACTTATGTTTGGTTTGTGCCCTATCTAAGTTAAACTTCTTGAAATTAAGTTTTTGCTTTGCGCGCGTTGAGTAGATTTGTAAGATTGTAAATTTGGTTTTTCGCTTATATTTCATGTAATCACTTGCTGTGCTACTGTATAATTGTGCCTATACTCCTGCATTGTCAAGCAATTAATCTGATAAATTTCAGTTTGTGAGTTCAATTTTGTCCAGAGTATGTTTTTTATGTAATATCTACTGCAAGCCTGTTAAATCCTGTATATATCGATGAGATGAAGTTCTGTTACAGTTATTTTCATTAAACAGTGTATTTCTTTATCAGTCCAGTATGTGTTATTTTCATTCTTCATGTATCGAATTACATCTGTACCTGCCGTGTTTCTAATTTTCAGTGACTGCTGTGAAACGAAATTACGCAAATATTATTATTTGCTCAAGTATTGCGTTTGATTTAGATTATCCAATAAATTACAGTATTGCACATCTGTTGTAATTGATCCATAGGTTAAAGAAGGCTCTCATAGCATACTCTGCCAGGACACCAGAGAAATTAGGTTGTAGCAGGGTCGGTAATAGCATAATGATATATTTTCAAGATCGGTGTGACATAAATTTGAGGCTTGACATGCAGTAATTAAGATTGTTTATATCAATATGAACTAAAAATACAAAAACGCAATTTTCGAAAACCAAGAATTCAACTGACGTTCCAATTAGACCAATACTGCGCGAACAGGCAACTGAAAAAATGATTTTAGGCGTTTGGCACCTCTACCTACTACAGTTTCTATGCAACAAAGTTTGCAGTTAAACGTGTTGGTGCTGGAAATATACAAACTTAGGTGGATGATTCCAGAGTCATTTTAATGCAATTTAGCGAGGTATTTCAAGGCAATTATAGCCCATTGCATAGGCCTATGTCCTCGTTTCGAAAAGCCTATTAGGTTCAGCCAAGTCAAAATTAGGATGAATTCTTCCTTTTCTTTGGCTAATGCTTTTATATATCGCAGCTATTCCCTGCACATTCTGCTAGAATACGGATTCTCGTAAAATCAATGCGGAGTAGAGCAAAACAGCTCCGGCACCTGTAAAACTTATCCCAGAGAGTACGGCAACAGTAAAGGAATATTCTAAGGTACGTGTCACAGGTCGGTATCGTAAATTTTCTAAAAGAAAGCTTTTGTTCGTCGGCTCAAGCGCTAGGTTAGGAGAAAAAAATTCTCCTGTTACAACATCTACTATGTGCTTCACACTATTGCCAGTTTGCACAGTTGCATAAAAAGTTAGGTTGAGCGCACCATTTTCTTCCTCTACAAAAGGGACCAACAACTTCGTAAATCTTCTTTCTAAGATCTCATTGGCTTGCTCAGGTGAGATGCGAGGGTTTACATATGGCGGTCCGAGCCAAAAATGATTAAATTCAGGAGTAATGAAGATGACTTCTCCATTGGCAGTTGATGAAGTGATTGCTAAGAGCGTGCAAGCTGTGAATACGAATAATCCTGCAAATACTAGTCATTGTTAAAAAGTGAATGCTACTCGTTGTTCAAAGTTATCCTGATCACGCGAAAGCGAGATGCCTGAAATTTGCTCCTCAAAAGTCAGTTGACATTTGTATAAACATTATGGCTACAATCTTGCTAATGTAACATCTTTGTTAGTCCACTGAAGCAATGGGTATGTCAGGGCTGCATCATTTTTTTCACAGCTTGGGTGTGCTTCTGTAAAATTTGAAATGCTGAGAAAAATCGTGCCTAACTGAGGGCTCCTTAACACGTCCCACTCAGAGAGTTTATGGCTGCGGCCCAGGACATAAAGCTAGACTACTCGATGGTATGTAATTACGCCGAAGTAGAAATAGGCCTAATAATACTTCGCCGAAAAAATAGGCCTATACTTTGCGTAAATTAGTAGTACCGTAGGCGGGGTGGCCAAAAACATCGTATTGGCTCAGGAGGTTGAGGCTTCAATTCCCGGCCCTGTCAAGTCGGTCTCGGTGTCGCCAAAGTCTCGCCACCGCTGCGATGTTCTTCGAAGGTTTGGTGATTAAGAGCTAAGCCACGGAGATGAGCCCGCCAGGGACGGATCCAGGGAGGAAATGTGGGGGATGCATCCAGTGATGGGATTCAAAATTTTAAGAACAGGTTCTCTTTTGTATCGTACTTCCTAACAACAGGTTCCTTCATAAAGGTCTGATGTCTGTAAAAAGAAGCAAGAACGGGTTCGCTGATTATCCTGACATTCCAAGAACGGGTTCGCGCGAACCCGTGCGAACCCCTTGAATCCCATCACTGGATGCATCCCCCCACAAACCATTTTCAAAAATGGTTTGATAAATACAACTTTGGCATGAATGATTTGAAGTTCGTCCATAACCACAAGCCTTACGCCTTAATTAAGTGCGCTTAAATTGAAATTGTGCGAACAAAATGCATCATATATTTGGTTAAGTGCTCACAATTACCGCAAACAATTTTACAAAAAATTGCGGAAAATTGTTCAAAAAGCACTGAAATGGTCGTTGCAGTACGTACATTTTCAAAATTTTTCTGGGGGAGCATGCCCCATATCCCCCTAAGAGAGCAGTGGTTCTCAACCTTTTTCTTACTGCGTACCACCCAAAGGTGTTACATTGCCATTGCGTACCACCAAGTGATCGAGGATTTTTACTTGCCGATACTCAATATTTATTTCAAAATACAAAAATACATGTAACGACACCAAATTTAATGTGAGGGTTGCAATTATTTCTTCGCAACAGGCTAATCAATACGGGATTGGACCGAGTTCACGGCACATCGGAAGCCATGTCCAGGTGCATAAAGACGATTCTGACCCGTGGTTTTGATGCTTGTCATGACCCATACTGAATGTATTCAGGGTTATACTTTCGTTTTAACATTTTTGTGAAAAATCACAACCAATCGAAGGCATGGATATTGTTCAAAAATCCTAAATATAAAGTGCAGCGAAATGTGGAGCCCGCCAACACGACCTTCACTGGGACTATCAAAAAGTCGTGGAGTCGTGTTGCCGAGATGGCACCATGGGTGTATTAAGTTTTAATTATAGAAAACAATTCGGGGATATTGAAAAAAACGAGAGTGGTCTCGTTACTAGGGTGGTCAACAGCCGGGGTCCCAATACATACCATAAAACGACCTAACAAGCCAACGCGCACTTGTTTTCAGGCTCTCTTGTCATGCTTAGCCATATCGCAGCAGCTCTGTTTGAAAGCTATACATACCCATTACTAAGTCGATGCCATAAAATTACAGTAGAACAAAGCGCGTAAGAAAAGGACTGGCAAGGTGGTAATGGTGTTGTCATAAACTACTCAACAATGCTGTTTTGCAACAACGATTCACTAAAAGTTTGAACTCATTTCTACGTGAAACGCCGAAGTTTGTCGTGTACCACCGGAAACGGCCTTGTGTGTGGTACGCGTACCACAGGTTAGGAACCACTGCCCTAGAGCAATGGTTTGTAACCTTTTTCCCCCAGAGCCCCTTTTTAGAGGTTTTCTCAGCCTGCCGCCCAGATGTCCTATTTTCTTCTAAAATTCAGTGAGGGCAAAAAAAGGTCATTAGACCCACGTCCGCACTCCGCACGAGTCCCTACTTTGCTTTTTCAGCCCTGGGCTAGCATGCCTATACAGATGCACAGAGCACGTGTATGTATTGTTCACGACACAAAATATCTTTACATCTTCTGAATGTAACTCCCCCATATTGCCCCCTGAGTATTTTCGCCCCTCTAAAAGTTAACAGCGCCCATTAGGGGGCAGTAGCGCCCAGGTTAAGAACCACTGCTGTAGTTAAATCATAATTACAAATACCAGTTACTGACTGAGCAGGTCTATGTGTGCTCACGAATAGGCCTTGCACAAATACACAAAGCGCGTAAAAAGTATTATATAAATTCAAGACAGATTTAAAAAGTGCTGAAAACATCTTTTGAATTTAGGTAGTCTTGAAAAAGAGTGTTTTTAAACTAAACATTTTCGTCTCGTTCTCTTCAGGGTTCAACGCGAGAGTAAAAGGTGGTCTATATATTATCATCAGCTTCATTGAAAAACTTGCAACAAAAAAGGAGAAAAAGGAAGAGGGCTGTGATTGGTTAATAGTGAAGAGTTAACCAATCGTAACTCTTCACTATTAACCAATCACAGCAAAGCGCTTCACTAACTCTTCACTATTAACCAATCACAGCCCTCTTCCTTTTTCTCCTTTTTTGTTGCAGGTTTTTCGATGAAGCTGATGATAATATATAGATCACCTTTTCTCCTCAAGTTATTCTCGCGTTCAACCCTGAAGAGAACGAGACGAAAATGTTTGGTTCAAAAACACTCTTTTTCAAGACTACCTAAATTTAAAAGACTTTTTCGGCGCTTTTCAAATCTGTTTTAAAATTCTGTACCACCAAAAAGCTTTTTGTATACAAATTAACCTCCGAGTATCAGCAGTGCCAGCGCGATACGTTTTGGAGTTTGCCGAGGCTGAGCCAAAGAAATTTGGCTTGCATCATTTCTGTATCTTCTTTGATAAAGCAGTAGCAGTACTCCAAAGGCAGGAAAAATGCCAGAAACTATCATCAAGATTTGAGCGAGCAAGATATTGAACGGAGCACTAGACAAGCTCAAATCTGTCTCAAAATCAAACAAAAATTAGCAGCTGTAAAATATTTTGTTTGGATTTTAAAATTTATGCTCGTATATAAAATCTTTACCTATATGTGGCAGCACTGATGTTATACGTAGCAGTGGCGATGCGCGTTAGTGGATCCACTAAGGCTTAAGCTCACAGCATTTCTTGCTACATTGACCTATATATCAGGGGTGTGCAACCTTTTCGCTATTGCCTGCCACACTACGTTTATCTCTAAGAAGTACGCCAATAAGTCTTTAAAACTTATGTGGAGTAATAGCGTAGTACCGGGTATAATATTGTGTTATTTCCGCAGTATCAATACGATATTGTGATTGTAACTGCACCGCCAAGTACGATAAAGAATACGACATGATGAATAAAATATTACTGCGGTTTAACTCAAGCAATCAGAAAGAAGCAATAACGTTATAGCACAGAGGTATAGTTAAAAAGTTGCAGAGTAAATATGGTTGCTACAGCCAGGACCGGATATAAGCAGGACCAGATTTACCAATAGGTTAGGTAAGCTGAAGCCCTGGGCCTCGTCACGAACAACAAAGACTTTTTTTTTGTTTGGAGATTGTCTATCATAACTTTTATAGAAATGAGTGAGATCATTTATCACTTTAACGGCTCAGATGGCCGAGTTGTATGGAGCGTCTGTCTCTTGAGCTGTAGACTCGGGTTTGATTCCGAGTCGGGTCAAACCAATGGCTTTAACATTGGTATTCACAGCTTCCCTGCTTGACGCTCAGCATTAAAGGGACAATGTGGAGAACAAGCCAGCAAGTTTACTTGTTATGCCGTTGGGAAAGGCACTGAGCGAGATTCCCCGATCTTGGAGTGGTAGACAGATGGCCGGCAACTCCTAAGCGAGCTCGTATAGCGCTTTGATCGTTTTCTCGTGACAGGAGGATAAATATGCAACTAAACTAAACTACGACCTCATTGATCAAATACCCTAGGGCCTCTCATTGTTTAAATCTGGCCCTGGAAGTAAGAATTACAAAGCTTTAGCTTTTTTAGTTACAAATCTAAAAAGAAAAGAAATAAACTCAATTTTTGTAACTGTAACGAAGAGTTATGCACTCCAGGGTAAACAAATGGTATTTTTAGCGCACTTGAAAATAGATTTTCCTTAATCGAACTTGAATTCATTCCTGAAAATCATGGATTGAGTTTTGTAAATTTACCCCCGGTTAAGAACCCCTGCAATAGCACCATCTGTGGCGTAAAGGTTGCGATATTGCTACGGGGTAGAGAAGGTTAGGGCTCGATTACTGGCTCAATCAAATCCGGCGCAGTTTCGCCAACGACAAGCCACCGCTGTGGCGTTTCTTCGAAGCAGTGTTGCTCTGGCGCGAAAACGCGGAGATGGGTCCCGCCACGCCCTACACGCTTCGGCGAATACTGCGACTATGATGAAGATGTGTCTCGTACCTGCACATCGTTCAAAAGCCATTGACGCGACAGAGACGTCGAAGCACGCTTTCCATAAACCGTGGTGATCAGTTGTATTCCCAGATTGGTGCTTGAACCAACTGTTTGTTCCGATGGCCACGAAAAATAAAAGAAATCCAAAAAATGCCAGGCCACAAAAGATTGAGAAAAGCACAAAAGTTTTCTAAAAAACGAAACAAAGTCTGCTTTTCCTGTGCAAACTACTACAGTACAGTTAAAAGAAAGTTAAGCTAATTTTGAGGGAGGGCATGTAGAAACACGGCTGCGAACTCGGACTTAAACTCGAAAAACACCATCTCTGAACTCTAACTTGAACTCGCTCTCAAAAAATGTTGATTGAGGATTGAACTTGGCATAAATTTGGTAAAAATTATGGAACTTGAACTCGGCTGGTGGATTTTTAGTGAACTCAACGTTGAACCAAAAGGAGGCTGATGAAAACTAGAAAACACAACCAGTGGCCTGAACACTTATAGTTGAGACTTCCTCTGGCACAGATTAAATATAAAGGAATTCTTATCATATTTTTGAATTTGCAAGATAATTTCTTTTGTTTTAGATCTCAAAACTTTGTCTTTAATATCAGCTACATGATTACCCGTTCGTCCTCCACATCGCTTGAGTCTTCCAGTTCAGTTGCAGCTGCTGAATCGAGTTTGTTTGCATATTTACTATCGGCCATGATTTTCTATATTCAGAAGTCTTGCTGGCATTTTTGTTTCCTACGTTTGTTAGACTTATCAATGACGAAACAGATGGTCTACTACATAATAAACGCAACCATGTTATAAAAAAAAGTTCGCATTTTCATTACACTTGCGTCGCGGTGTTACGCCGCGTATAACGAGTGGTGGGCCCCATCTATGCGGCTTAACTCCTGGGCAACACAGCTTCGAAGAAACATCGCGGCGGTGGCGAGACTGTGTACGATTTAACCGACCTGGGAATCGCACCCAAATCCCCCCGCCGCGATAGTTTTTAGTATTGCATGGCACGTAGGCTAATACTGTAATGCACGAACATTGAAACAGCACCAGGTACTTGGTGATCCTCACTATCATAGTCGTTGTTAAATAATTGTGATTATCGTATTCTTTCTTTTTTGGGGCATGCAAAGTTGTTGCCGAGCTTAGAACCCAAGCCCTTAAACTCTGCGCTGAAAGTCTGTCAGGTAGAATGGCCTAGCGGTACTGCGTGCAGGTTGCAGATCCTGCGTGACGGGTTCAATTCACGACTGGAGCCGATCGCATTTGACATATTTATCGGGTGGCTGCTGACTCAAAGAGCACAAGCTCACTTCGCAGTCTCCCTTAAGTACTGAGGAATTTTACAGCTCAGATGGCCGAGTTGTATGGAGCGTCTGTCTCTTGAGCTGCAGACTCTGGTTTGATTCCGAGTCGGGTCAAACCAATGGCTTTAAAATTGGTATTCACAGCTTCCCTGCTTGACGTTTAGCATTAAAAGAACAGTGTGAAGAACAAGCCGGCAAGTTTACTTGTTGTGCCGTTGGGAAAGGCGCTTAGCGGGATTCCCCGATCTTAATGTGGTAGACATGTGGCTGGCAACTCCTAAGCGAGCTCGTATAGCGCATTGATCGCTTTCTCGTGATAGGAGGATAAACACTGCAACTAACTAACTAATTAACTATCAGTTCAGTATAATTTGAGAATAACCTCAGTTAAAAAAAGCGTTATCACGTGATTTTTAGATTGTCTTGATTGGATTTAGAATGCCTTACATACCTGCTTCACCAGGTAGGCCTACCCCAGAGTAACTGCGAGCTGCACTGTCTGTCGATCATCGTCATTTTGCAATAGGAAGCCGTGTTTGCCAGGCAAGAAATGCTGCAGTAGCTTTGATCAAGTAGCCGCCATTTACAATGCACCAGTTGGAAGAATCCCCGTAAATTTGTATCTAGTCTTAAAGCCTATAAGCAAGAGCGTCTTAAAAAGGTTTGCCATGGGTAAAAAGACGAGGTGATGATTGTTTAGAACAGTGGTTTTTAACCTGGGGTCCGCGGATCCCCAAGTGGTACGCGAATGATTTTAAGGGGGCCGCAAGGGCTAATGGGTTCGTAAGGAGTCCGCAGCATCGGTGTCTATTAATTATGAATGTATTTTAAAATGTCATCTTTTTGTGGACGATATAAGGATGGACCTTTATTAGCTCCTCACCAAAATTTTCAGTGGAAAACAGGACATATGAAGACGTGAAAACCTTTTTTTTCTTGAGATGACCTTTTCTTCCTCTTCACTTGGTTTTGGACGGAAAATTGGACGTCTGCAGACGTGATGACCTTCAAAGAAATCTGACCTTCTTTTGCGTCTACTCTAAAATCGTGTCTATTTACGTTGCTTTGTATGGGGTCCGCAACAACAAATTGCTTAACTTAGTTGTTCGCAACTTCAAATGTTGAAAACCACTGGTTTAGATATAGGTGAGAGCATAACTAGCAAAAAGCTTATTTTACTCATTAAAAAACGTTATACAGTCCATGAAGTAGGAGAGCCCAATTTCTAGAAGGGAGCGACAGTGTGACCCAAAAAGGATGTAATTGTAGCGCAATCGGCTAATCTAAGCTCAGTCGCCGCCTACTATTTATTCAGAGTGGATACCAGTGGCTCTTAAGAATAATTTTAAGTTCTTTTTTTTTTCAGTGCACTTACGGAGCATGAGAAGGTATGACGGCAAATGCATATTGCACCCGGATCCAGGGGGGCTAAAGAAGGTCCCTGTGCTATTTTTAGTTATGCATTAGTACCAGTTCTTCCATCAGGAACGTATTAAAACTTTGGGGGCCATGAGGCTGATTTTTCGGAGAGCCCCATGCTTTTTTGCGTACACCTGATTTTAACGTTAGTAGCATGCCTTTTTCTTAGAGAAAGCAATTTACCTCTTCCCCCCTAAGTCGGCTCAAACCCACAAAACTGCTAGATAATTATTTTCTTGATTCCGTATGCCCCCCCTCCCCATACTAAGAAATTCTGAATTTTCTGTATGAATCTATTAATCCAACCAGTTGTTGAAAAATGCTGATTCTTTTATGCAAACCGCAATTGCGTCATCTTGTTTCCAAAATCAAGAAAAAAGAGTTTCGACAATGACGAGTATGGAACGCGTTTGGAAAAAAATATTTGATTTGCCACACAGTTTGAGACAACTCAACCAGTGGCGAAACACCAAAGAAATCATCGACTGGTTCGCCGAAATTCCACAAAAGCACGCTTGTGAATTTCTATAATTCGCGACACATGTTTTTTCAACTTATTTAGTCTAAAATACGTCCGATTTGGACCAAAAATCACCTGCAAAATGAGTCGGAAATACTTTTCTATTCACTTGATTTCGAGTGAAAAGCAGGACATCTGCGGTCGTGATGACCTTTATTACTTTGCTTTTCCAATCAATGCGGCCCTCGGCTTGCCCACCTCTGGCTTACACCTTCCCCCGTAATTGTTTTTACAACTCGAGCACTGCTTAAGATGTATTTACACAGAATGCGGTGCGACTTTTCTTACGTAAGATGACGTAGACCACGAAACAGTTAGAAGTTATGACGTAAAATTACGTCATTTTTCACGGCATTTTAGAGAACAATCGTAAGTGCTATACAAATCAACCGATAAAAGGCAAAACTGTTGGGGTTTCGAGTTGTGTGGAAGAAATTTCCACCAACTTCGTAAGTCAAAAAATGGATAAAATTTCGTACGACAACAAATCGGATTAAATTCGCATTTAGTGCAAATAGACCTTAACCACGCATAAATCGAAAATGTGCGAACAAAAATGCAATACGTTTGGAGAAGGACTAATTAGGGGAAAAAGAACAAAATTTGCGTTACAAATTGTTCGAAAAGCACTAAAATGACCATTACAGTATGTAAATTTTCAAAAATTTTCCGGGGGAGCATGCCCCCGGATCTCCCTAGAACCATTCTTGTTTACCTATTTGCTTCAAATTTAACTGTGCCAGAAAAAATATGCTTAAAAAATATCAAAATTTGATGCCAAAAAATTCTAAATATACTCTCCTTATAGTCCCCTCACATGCACACATTTTCTAAAAAGGGCTTATTAACGCTCTTTTTCGGGTTTAACATCTTTGCATTCAGTTAACATTCAACCTAATTCAAAACTGCATATCCCCACCAGAGTTTTCTGGATCCGCCCCTGCGGCTCCCCATAGATAAGCCTTGTGACGTGATGAACTCGACTGCATTTACAGCTCCGGGCAAAGTTGTGGATTTAAATCAATTAAATATTAACCAATGCAACGCTTCATTGAAGCGATAAGCTCTCAACAACGGTGCTGATCGACGTTTGTATTTTGCAGCAATGCTCTTTAGGCAATTCGGTCGAGCTATTTTTGATTACACCAGTGATTGCTGCCAAACTGTAGGAAAAGTTTAGTAGTCTCTTAGTTTTCACACTTTAGTAAGATAAGATCAGATCTACTGTATATTTTGCTTCAATGTCATTAGCATGAGTTCAGTTCGTTGTACTGTAGTAAAGTTCTTTCCACAAAATCTGCGGTCATGATGACCTGTACAGCTCAGATGGCCGAGTGGTATAGAGCGTCTGTCTCTTGAGCTGTAGACTCGGGTTTGATTCCGAGTCGGGTCAAACCAATGACTTTAAAATTGGTATTCACAGCTTCCCTGCTTGACGCTCAGCATTAAAAGGACAGTGTGTAGAACAAGCCGGCAAGTTCACTTGTTGTGCCGTTGGGAAAGGCGCGTAGCGGGATTCCCCGATCTTGGTGTGGTAGACAGATGGCTGGCAACTCCTACGCGAGCTCGTATTGCGCATTGATCGCTTTCTCGTGATAGGAGGATAAATATGCAACTAACTAACTGAATGTCAGCATTTTTGCTCCAGCTATACGCTTATGCTATCAGACCGTTTGACACCCGAAAAATGTCGCTGCAAAAGACCTAAGCAGTTGTCAAGCCAAGCAGTCTGTTAAAATATTCAAATAAATATCATCATCAAATCAAGCATCAACTATGCAGCATATTAAGCTAGTACTTAAATATCAGAAAAGGGCAGAGGGCACACTTTCAGTATGAACAAGACAAAAACACGTTAAATTCCACAAATGCTTGCAGGTTTGATTCAAAATTCAGTGTTTCACATACCGCATCATCAGTACGTTTTTATTGAGTTAAAACTAGCAAGTCAAGTCGAGTCTTCTTCATTATTTTTCTCAACACACAGGTAATACAGTACAAATTAAAAACATAAAAAAAGTAAACAACTCTCAAAATAAACTCGCGACTGGGAGGCGGCGAAGAGACCTTGCGGTCATCGAGTCACACAGCTGCTGGAGCAGCTTGACAACAGTACATCAAAAGTCCTGTGAAGATAACCAATTGAAAATTTTGCCAAAATCTTTGTTATAAAACTGATTTTGCTTATTTAAACGTTCTAGGCTTTTACTCGATTGGATCTATCAAAAAATTGCACAATTAAGCAATTTATAATAATTTTGCTGATCATTTGCATCAAAATATGAAAAGGGTTTGTGTAATTGGAGCAGGAGCAAGCGGCCTCCCTGCCATAAAGTGCTGCTTGGATGAAAACATTGTTCCAGTTTGTTACGAAAAAGCAAGCGACATTGGAGGTACGGAAGAAGTTGTAATAAATCAAAATGAAAAATAAAATCAAATTTTCATTACACTCGCATTATTACGCCAAAGCCTGCAACGAGTGGCGGTACCCATCTCCGCTGATTAACGCCCGGGAAAAGTGTCTTAACAACAGCAATGCACCATGTAATAAAGCGCATTTAATTGCTTAAGCTTAGTGAAATAGTACTTGTATGAATAGGCAGTATCAAAGAGGAAAGGTGTGAATTTTGAAGCTTACAGTCATTGGAATGACCCGACTCGGAATCGAATGATAAATCCATCGGAGCGATTTCAATTGAACTTTGTCTATCACTTCACTAATTCTTGCAGTCAATATCCTTCGTACTTTTTTCTCGCTCCTCCTTTTAGCATATCTTCTTTATTCCTTCTCACTCCTTTTCTTTTGGCATCTTTATCCTTCTCGCTTTTTCTAGCTTCTCCTTGTCTCTTCTCTTTTTTCTCTTTCTCCTACGTTCTTGCATTCAATTTTAAGCATTTTTTGTGTTAGGTTTATGGAATTACGAAGGAAAAAAGGAAGGCTCTAGCATCTATAAGTCTCTACTTCCAAATACATCTAAAGAGGAAATGTCTTACTCCGATTTTCCAATGCCAAAAGAATACCCGAACTTCATGCCCCACACGAAATATTTGGAATATTTCAGGAAATATGCAAAACAGTTGAGTATTTCATTTTTTATTTCATACAATGATCGAAAATAAACAGTTTATGCGATTACAGTTTAAACTCTAAAATTGCGGTTACTTCCGAATTACCCGGTTCATGTGTGCTTTTTGTTTCCTTTTTTTGCATGTTAAAATGTTTTTGCTGAAGCATCTAATTTGAGAATACAACAACGGAGCTTAGGTGGGAGTAAAATTACTGACCTTGTGATCATGGTCGAGGTACATCAAGTTCTTAGTAATGTTTGAAGCAATCTATTTAAAACTATTTTTTTTTAACTTTTACATCGTAAATTTTTGTGCAGGTTCAACCTTTTAGAGCACATTCACTTCGACACAGAAGTCGTACAATGCAAATTCGCTGAAGATTATGACGATACTGGTCGATGGTACAGTTTTTTATCTGACTTATGATCAATTATAGGCTATTGATTTTTTTTCATTCATTTCCAGCTCTCTGAACACGGGACACGGCCGTTTTCAGAGACTACGCACATGCATGAATTTATTGTTCACACTGCACAGACATATTCATGTTGTAACAATGTTCTCGGTTGGCAGGTTGAGGAAATTTGTTTTTGGACTCGCAAACTAACAGAATGCAATTGTTCGTAGGATAGACGCAACTTATAAAATAATTAAATTTTCTTGATAACCCTACTTACTATCAGGTTAGACTGATGAAATTTCTTCGTGGGGTGTTATACAATTATTACTCATTTCTAAAAAAGTGCGCACGCACCAAAATTTCTGCGCGCACAGACTACAGAAATTGGAGGGAACATTATTCGTTTCTTTATTTCAACAATTCATTTGTATTTGACAGGAAAGTAACGGTGAAAGATCGAAAAAGTGGAGATGAGAGCACAGAATATTTTGATGGAATTTTAATTTGTGCGGGACATCATGACTTTCCAAATTATCCTACAAATGCTTTTCCTGGTAAAGTGTTTTGTGGATAGTCCCGGGACTGTGCTTAAATGGTGTATTATATGCTAGTGTTTTTGCGAGGCAGTTTCTGTCGGCGTGATCGATCTTGCGTTAAAACGAGGTTTTATAGTTTGATTCAGGATTAGGGTTCGAGTTAACAGTTCGGCGTGACTTAGGACTCTGCCAAGGGTATCCAGAGAGGAGCGCCCCCCCCCCCCCCCCCACAGACAAATGCACAAAATTTTCATGGTGTAAAGCTGATATGCGTACTGTAATTGTTAATTGTCCAGCCAGCATTTTCTGGCATTAACAGTATGTCAAATCTAGTTCTAGGGGGATACTTTCAATGTCATGTAAAAAATATTAGAATGCCTAGCCAACCGATATTAAAAGAAATTATGTATAACAATATCTGGGAGTTAAGTTTAACTCGTTCGATTGCAAGAAAACTACTGTCGTTTGGAGGTTTTAAAAGGATAAGTCCAACAGAAGTTGAAGCAAGCACAAAAGCTCGTTTTTCAGAGAAAGTTAAGTGGCATGCGGAGCCGGATTTACGTACAGGCTAAGCAGAATGAAGCCTAGGGCCTCGGAGAAAATGCTCTTCACCAAGTTTCATTAAATTCCTTTTTTTCCTCTTCACCAAATTTCAGCGTAAAAATGGGTCCTCTGCGAACGTGATGACCTTTTTTTTGCTGACATGGCTTTAAATTGCGCCTTTCCTTTTCAATTCCTGGGCATGCCCCTGCTCTGATTAGATTAAAGTTAGGGAGTAGTGTTGGCGTAGAGGTATAGGTTAGATGCAGGGCCGCAACCAGCGCTTAGGGTACATTTCGGAGGGGTCAAACACATGTTTTGGGGGACTAACTAATAAAAAGGGTTTTCAAACGGCGTTCCTTCAAAAACATTAGGTCTTCAAAAAGCGTTACTTGTGCAGTATAAACGGCTGTCTTGCAAAGTTTTTATGGTACCAGTATTGTCAAACATCATTTCGACACGGAATAGTTTTGAGGGGGCTGACATAATATTTGGAAGGTCACTACGGCCTCGGTTAGATAGACGTCTCGACGCCGGGCCGGTCAGACCGAATAGTCACTCAAGTTTTTAATACCGTGATGTTCCGAACTGGTTTAACTACATCCTCATTTGAAGCGCTTAGGCAGCTTCACTTTTTTCTTCTTTATTGTGTCATTGCAGACGATGATGAAGGTTTGGGCTAAACGTTTTGACTTCAAACTTACACTTTTAAAATGAGCTTTATAGGCTAGGCTTAATGTTTGCGTAACAAGTACGACATTCTTTTGGGACAGGCTAGAGATAGTTAGTTAGTTAGTGTCTTTTATTTGCGCACCGTCAACACAAGAATAATGCACAAATATAATTTACAGCATAATTGGACAGCAAGAAAAAAAGGGGAGAAGCAACAAAACGATAAACGTTGTAACTTGCGAGGGGAGAATAGAAGATCAAGAAAAGTAACATGAGAAGCATGGTTGCAGCACCCGACGATAGAGATTTATCAAATAAAGAAAAAGAGCACACACACATTACAGACACAGAAAGAAAAAAAAAAAAAAAAACGACGGTCAGATAAAAAAGACAGCAAAGAGAGTCACATATTTTTCCATAACGCCTGCTGGCCGTGTTTAGGCCCTTGTTGTAAGCCCAGTCTTTTTTCGTGTCAATTTACTTTCTTTATAAACTTTGCTGGAGTAACGGGCTTACGACCAGAATGTATTAAAGACAAAAAAGTTGGAGCTGCTTATACTAAGCGCAAAGTCTATATACTCAGCGTAAAGTCTTATACTTATGCTTAGCGTAAAGTCTATATTTTTAGGATTTGACAAATTCAAGGGTGACGCTATCCACAGCCAACAGTACAAGGAGCCGTCGAAGTATGAAGGCAAACGTGTTGTGGTGGTCGGGGCGGGGAATTCCGGGGGAGATATTGCAGTGGAACTTGGAAATAATGCCAAAAAGGTTTGTTTCAATATTTCAGCAAATAGACCAGGCTTTTTCTGCTATTAAGGCCGGATTAAGGGGTGGGAGCAATGGGGAACATAGCCTCGGAAATGCGCGGTAAATCGTGTTCTCTACAGTAAGAAAGAACTGCTACAAACGTTGAAGTCATCTCTGCGAAAACGCATTGGGGTCTCTCGAAGTAATAAATTGGCCTTTCTTCAGTTTGTCTGTTGACTACGCAACGTCATCGGTTTTGATTTAGCTTGAATTGTGAATGATTTATCGGTGCAGTATCCAGTTTTCTTAAATTGATTATCTTTATCTTGCTGCCGTTTTAAATTCACTTTGAAAACGCTTCCCCTCACCAGGCTTAATTTAGGGATGCCTATTACCGAATCTCGAATCGAGTCGAGTCCGAATCCTAAATGATTTGGAATCTTTTCTTGATACTGCTGATTCGAAATGAAAAAAACATAACAGTGCGATGCAGTTGCGTCACTTATCTCGGAGAATTAATAGTATAAACACAGTCACGCATTTGCACTATAACAGCAACAGCGCAGTGGTGCACACGCGTGTTTAAACAGGGACCAGGGCAGGGGCGGCTCGTAGTGAAGGCTGCAAAGGCTGCAGCCTACCCAGTTTATCACCTCCTTATTTTTTTTTTAAGAAGCAAAATTTTTTTACCTATTCTTGTCTTTCATACAACTATCGACAATATTTTTTTTGAAAAAAATAATTTTTGTACAAAAAATGGCAACACGTAAAGACAGCCACAGCCTTTCGTAGCAAGAACTAACCCTGTAGTGTTCCGTCATCAATGCTTTATGGAAGTTTGAATTACGTTCAATGAGACATGTTAAGGCTGTGTCAAAGCAGCCTTTTTGGTGGTTATTGAGGTGTAAAGCTTAGAGATTGGCTCTATTTAGTTGCAATCACATAGAGATACTGGGTTTAATGAAAGATATGGGATGTTACGGGTTGCATACAGCTTAAGCTTGTAATACAGTGGTAAAGGCTAGTAGACTTAAGTTATACCTTATTTGAACTAATAGATTGCGTAAAAAGAAAAACTTTTAAGCTGTTGATTGACCGGTACCGCAGCTTAGCTAGGTTTGTAGACTAGTGGTAGGTTTTTTGTAGCCCACTAGATGTAGTCGACTAGGTACAATAGCAGAGTACCGGTAGTGTACTTAAATAAAAAAAATTGTTTAGGCCAAACTTGTGTTTATTCATGTAGACTACAGGTGCAGGTTATCTAGGCCAGGACTTCCCAAACTTTTTCGCTCGCGACCCTTTTTCATCTTTTGAAATTATTCGCGACCCTTCACGGTTAAAATGAGAAATATGCATTTGCAAAACATGCATTTGTGATAATTATTGGAAGACGAAAACTAAAAACAAGCTGCCGCTACTCAATTATTTATTTATTGATTTTTCATTTTTGTAGCATATTCATCCTCCTATCACCAGAAAGCGATCAATGCGCTTTACGAGCTCACTTAGGAGTTGCCAGCCATCTGTCTATCACACGAAGATGGGGGAACCCCATCAAGTGCCTTTCCCAACGGCACTTTCCCAACAAGTAAACTCGCCTGCTTGCTCTCCACACTGTCGCTTTAATGCTGAGCGTCAAGCAGGGAAGCTGTGAATACCAATTTTAAAGTCATTGGTTTGACCCCACTCGGAATAAAACCCAAGGCTGCAGTTGCCGTGGCGTACGCTCTTAAGGCTGGTTTACACGGAAATAGCAACGAGCTTAGCTGAGCTGAGCTGAGTTGAAGGTCGTGTTTACACGCTTTAGCCGAGTGGAGTTTTAGCAGCGAGAAAAACTAGTGTTGCCAAATGAAAACAAATAATATTTATGATAGATTTTATTTAAAAATTATTGTATCTCTTTTTTGAAAATGGACAACACTGCAAAGTGGTTAATAACATCGACATTCAACATTCAGTTTTTGTGGGAATACCGACAAATGGCTTTTTACATGATAATTCGATTTAAGAAATGTGTTTTTTTCACATGAACAGACGTACGCTTTCGTCTACCACTCCATATTCTCGTGGAGACATTGCGTCGGCCGAAGACAGTAGGCCCCACATTAAGTGGTTGAATAGTCCTACTTTTGCCATTTTTTATGCTTATCTTTATATGCTGTAGTTAGCCTATCAAGCAGTGGTAGCGGGCGGTTGCCCACATCATTCAGGGATCTACCAAAGCTCAGAATTCAGATTTATATCCTACATTGTTGAACTTGTAGCCTACAGTAGCAAAGTTGTGTATATTGTTGATGTTGGTAAGAATGACTCGTTTGCGAAGAGCAGTAACTTTGCGTTGGAGGAGGGAATATCTGAAAAAAAGGAAGCAGCGCAAGGAATATGTGTACAAGTTGAAACTGCTTCTGCTGTATGCATGTGCCCAGACAACCAAGAAAGGAAGAGAGTGGGTGAATCCCGTTCTTCAGGAACGCAAAGCAAAAGGTAAGAACATAAGAAAACATGAAAAAAGGATAACTGATAATGTAGTCAATCAGTGTCCACTGCCATGAAAAGCATTACTTTTGCTCGGCCTAGCTTGCATTTTAATAATAAAAGCAAATTTTTAGTTTGTCAGTAACCAATTTCAAACGAAAATGATCAAGAATTTGTTTTTAGGGGAATTTCATAAATTAATCTCTGACCTGAGAGATAAGAAAAAGCCATGGTTCTTTAAATACTTTCGGATGACACCGGAGGTATTTGACGAATTACTGAGCAAACTGGAACTTGGTATTAGGAAGCAAAATACACGATCAGATGTAATTTCTCCGGCCGAAAGACTTGCCGTAACTTTGAGGTATGCGGCTATCAGTAAAAACTATGCTTTTAAATGATATTAAACCAGGAGTAATTTCAGAACATGCGACACGACGATGCTGCTACGTCAAAAATTTTCTTACGTCGTTTAGAAGTCGTTACAGTAAATATCTACTTTTTTCAGATTTTTGGCGACAGGAGACTCGTTCACAACTATCGGTTTCTCGTACAGAATACACAAAAGTACAGTGTCGAGAATAGTACACGAAACTTGTCAGACCATTTGGGAGGTGTTGCAACCCGAGGTAATGCCTACACCCTGCATGGAGAGATGGAAAGAAATCGCTGCCGAATTCTACAATCGATGGCAATTTCCTCTCTGCGTTGGCGCTATGGATGGGAAACATGTAGTAATACAAGCCCCAGCCAACTCTGGCTCAATGTATTACAACTACAAGCACAACTACAGCATTGTCCTTCTTGCAGTGGTCGATGCAAACTATAATTTTATTTTGGTAGATGTGGGCGCACAAGGGAAAAATGCTGATGGAAATGTGTTTGCAAATTCAAACTTCGGAAAACGGCTGAAAAGACATGATCTAGACTTGCCCCTGCCAGCATCTCTACCAGGATCTGACATCACTTTACCACATGCTTTCGTTGCCGATGAAGCCTTCCCTTTGGATGAAAATATCATGCGACCATATGGTGGCTGTTCGCTTTCTCGAGCACAAAAGATCTTTAACTACCGGCTTTCGAGGGCAAGGCGTATCGTTGAAAACGCCTTCGGGATAATGGCATCACGGTTTCGAGTTTTTCGCAGGTCTCTTCTTGTAAAGCCCGAATCCGCCGATGTCATTGTTTTGGCCTGCACAGTTTTGCACAACTTTTTAAGGTGCAAAACTGCAGTGAATTATATGGACGGCCTTGCTCCGGATTCCGAAGACAACAGCGGAAGAATACTGCCAGGACTGTGCAGAGCAGAGCAAGTTGCTGGATTGCGATCCTGGAGAGGGAACAGCGGGAGACGTTCGCATTCGGCTCTACAGAACAGGGAGTTGCTCAGCCAATATTTCGTGAGCAACGATGGCGCAATCCCCTGGCAAAACGCAATGATATGAAAAGTTGAAAACGAAGTGTAAGGAAGTCAAAGGACTGTGTGGTTAGGCCGATTTCCTGTTACCTAATTATTTACTGTCTTTTTCGAACCGACACCAATAAAACATTACGAGGTACTCCACAGTTTCGAACTTTTATCTTGCATATAGAAAAAATTCTGCGCTCGGAGATTGAAAAGAAATAATCAGGGAACACTGCACATTGGTGCACAATTTTGCAAAAAACGAAATAATCCGGAAACATCACATTAAACGTTTTCAGATTTGAGACATTTTTCAAAAACCTTCAAGTTCAAATGTTGGCTTATATGGTGCATGACACCATAGAAAACTAAAAAGTCCAAAATCTGAACACTTCTACAGGCTGATCAGAAAGCAACTCCCTACTCCATTCTTTTAACGTGTTTACGAGCTGCGATACTGAAACAAATGAACATGATTAAAAAACGAACTCACATAACATTTCCAAAAAGAATAAATTTAGTTGCGAAACATCAATTAAACTGCTCACAAAAACTGAGAATCATATCACCTTATTAGAATTAACTTTAAGTACGAGTTTTAAAACAAGGAGTTACTTTCGAATCATTCTGCACATCACACACCGAAACCCGACATTTGAGGGGTACATGACATTTAGACGCCGGCGGTTTGACGCGAAATGCGTGAGGGTGGGGGATAATAACGTTTTTTTAACCCCCCAACCCTTACCGGTTTCCATCCCCCTAACCCCTGACCCCTACCGAGTTCCACCACCCCACCCTCACACAGTTCGCATCAAAACGCCGGCGTCAAAATGTCCTGCTCGGGGGCATTTGGGCGCGAAATATGTCCGCATTCAAAACGAATTTTTTATCAATTTTTTTTAATTTATTCCAACTAATTTCTGTTTGCAACGATCTTATAAAACAAATTAACTAATCATCTGTCGCTGACTTGACCTTTACTTTGCTCCATTTTCGATATACGCTACCGTTAATTAGCAAAGAAACAACAAAAAAAGGATAAAAAATACACTTTGATAGCGGACATATTTCGTGCCCAAACGTCCCCGCGCCCAAATGCATATCACACACGTAACTTTACAGTGGGAGGACCGGGAAGAATCGAATCAATCAATCAGAATCGAATGACATCTCGTTCATCTCAAGAAGATACTTAAGTTCGAGCTTGCTGCGTTTCTTCGGGGAGAGTTTTTTGGCTTTTGCAGCTAATGCCGAAAAAAAAAGGTCTACTTCATCGTCTTCTCTTATAACACCTGAAAAGTCCATGTTAATTAGGAGAAAATTTAACAATCATTAAAATTTAACTAACTGAAAACACAGCAGCTCAGAAGAGAAAGCACATCTTAATCTTGAATCACGGGAGTGAATTGGAGTCTGAACTTTGTAACTAGTTTGAACAATGTTTTGAAATTTTAATGTGGCAAATATGCTAAAATTTAAACAAGAAATGCTAATTGAAATTTAAACAAGAAATGCTAACATGCTGTTCTTTTCATAAGATGAGACTTTGATCAAGTAATAAACTTCATAGCACATGATGCTCAGTGCTTGAAGATGAAGTTATCAATCAGACATGGTAAAAAGTAATTTTATTCTTAGGAACAGGTGCAAAACTTCGCTTCGGAAGAAAGCAGGAAGGCAAAAAGCAATTGATTTAGTGAATACATTGACAAGTGTTCGTATAAACTTACCATCATCTTGAGCTCCCACGTTAGGATTCCGCAGCTCTTCCAAAATTTGCTTGGTGTCCAAACAATCATTCCTCTTTTTAGTTCGTCGCTTCGGCTTCACCTCATCTATACAAAAACATACTCTTAAAATAACTTCAAACCCATGCAATAATTACGTTTTTTCGCAAAGACTAAACACATTCGTACTAACAGAGGGTGCACGACATCTTGTTTTGTCCTCCTCGCTATTCTATCGTCTTGAACAGGGTACAACATTTTTCTTTCTGAGGTGCTTTTTCATCACAACCGGTAAATACTGAAAATCTTTTCAGGCAAAAACTACGTATAGTTTGCAAACTGTACTTACTAAACTTTACTGAATTTAAAGCAAGTACATAATACTCAATATCTACTCAAATTATCAGCCTTTGGGCTGCAAACAACGATGTTAAGTCATTTGGCAAGCCAATATTGTATCTAGCTAACTAACTACAACCTTTGGGAGAAGCTAGAGTCGATGCACTTGCACTAGAATTGCTCTCGTCAGTCCAATCAAGAACTGTACTGGTAGCTGATTGCAGGCCCCAACTGCTACATTGCGGCTCCTCATTTACCAGCAGCAATCCAATTTCTTCAGCTGGCCTTTTCTCAGCATCACTGACGTTTGAACTAGTGCTGCAAATATGATTAAGCAAATAACCACGAGCAGACTTGCAGAATGATAAAGAGCATTCTACACGAAACTTTTTTGCATATAATCAATGCCACTTTTTTCTTTTATTTTCAATGCCACTCCTTTTTGATAGGGCACCTTTATTCTTTAATCTCCTATCACCAGAAAGCAACCAGAGCGCTATAACGAGCTCGCTTAGGAGTTGCCGGCCATCTATCTACCACACTGAGATGGGGGAATCCCGCCAAGTGACTTTCCGAACGGCACAACAAGCATACTTGCCGGCTTGTTCTTCACACTGTCCCTTTAGCGCTGAGTGTCAAGCAGGGAAGCTGTGAATACCAAACTTAGAGTCGTTGGTTTGACCCAGCTCGGAACCAAACCAGAGTCTACAGCTCGAGAGGCAGACACTCTGAGCATCCGACCATCAGAGCACTTTAGCTGAAATATATCACGGCGAACAAGCAATAGACTTTAAAAAATGATTATGAAAAACTTTTATGAAAAAGTAAAAAAATGAAGCACCAGCCACTAGTGACTAGTGCATAAATAGATACTGTACAGCTATATCATACCTTCTGGATTGACAAAAAGGCTTTATGAATTCCATGTTTTTTTTGAGTGACCATTCACTTCTGTAGCCACCAGCGGAACCGCTCTTGGGGGGAAGGCAAGACCTTCCATATCGATCTTTAAGTATCTTCCATTTCCGCTGGCAGCTACTTCCTAAAAAGAACATAGTCATAAAATCAAAAATATAATATCTTTTTAAATGCATAGATCCAATATGCAGCAAAATATGAAAAGAAAAATGAAAAGGTTCAGCGGGCATATCCTTATCCCTAATGCCTGACACCAGTTACTAGCAATTATCCATTTTAACATCCATAGCTTGATAAGCAAGATGACATGAGATCACTTTGTTTTGATCATAATTATGATCAGTGATCCTGTGTGCTGATCAAGATACTGGTACGGTATCTTTTGCCACACCAACCATGCTACTGTCCTTTTCTTAATTTCAACAAAGTGAACAATGCTATGAAAATGCAGTTAACTTTAATAACTTCAGTTATAATAAAAAAAATAACTACACCATGAAAATGCCACCAAAATCATGCCTTATTGACAGATCAGATGGTCTGAATACCTTCTTTTACTTCATTATTTAAATCTTATTGGTTGATTTTGATTTGACATTTTTTGGCGTTATTTAATTTCAGAATCTTGTTACCTGACATAAACTTTTAATATTGACACACAAAAAGTCATTTGTAGCATAGACTTGCACGAATGGTACAAGCAGCTTTAAACTTTGAGGTAAGGGCAGCAAAACAGTAACACCAGCCAATTTCAGGTCAAAATAGATGCAAACCGATTTACCAACACTGTTACTTAAAACCATTCACCCTCCTCAGCTCGTGCTAAGTTCCTACATCAATGATTACATTTGTATGGTTGTTCCTTGTGCTAGGAGATAACAAGGTATTCAAACCTCCTTCACGAGTGAATCTTGACAGTGCTCATACAGTGACAAACTAATAGATCTTACCATCAATATTCAGTGCTCCACCAATTTCCTCCCACGCTCGAGCTTTTAAACATTTGTTCCGGTAAGAACTTTGGGTCATGTCATACAGACATGGATGTTGTTGAATTAAAAGTATCAACTTTTCTAACTTTTGTTCGGAGAATTCGGACATTTTACATGTAATTCTATTCACACTTAATACAGTAACAGCATATATTCTGAATATATAAAGTAGAATTGTACAACCAATCCAGATGACACTCTGATGTCAATAACAGTCATAGCAATAGCATCATGTCCATAAACTCCTAGATGTTTGATTTGGTATTTATTCTGGCTCCAAAATTACTCGTATCGAAACGCTTTTAGGTTGAATCCTACAAAACCTATATATATACATTACATGCAGAAGTCAATAACGAAGAAGTTCTATTTACGTAATATTATCCTTAACCAGAGTTAAAATATGCATTTAATATCAGATAGTGTGTTTCATTCAAGAGGGATCATCAGGGGTATTTCAGAGAAATAAATCGACATGGCCTAGCAGTACCGCATGCAGGTGGCAGATCCTATGTGACGGGTTCGATTCACGGCTGGAGCCGATCGCATTTGACATACCGGTATATATTCTGGGTGGCCGCCGACTCAAAGAGCGCAAGCTCATTTTGCAGTCTCTCTCAATTGCTGTTGAATTTTCAGTTCAATATAATTTGAAAATAACCTCAGTTATTATTTAACAGAGTATCGGTATCTTGTTCAAATAGTTTAGTTAAAACTGATGAAATCTATTCAAGTACAGGTATTTACTAAATTACTAGTATTCAAGTATTTGAGTAGAACAACTAAAAGGATTTACCCAGTTAAGTTAAATACTCAAATGAATACATTCACTTCAAGTACTCGAGTAGACCGACTACCAATATATTGGTATAATTGCCACCAGTACAGAATGGCAATATCAGTACGGTACCGGTCAACCGGTACTGTCTACTGTGCTGGTCTCTTGTCAATCTTTTCAGTTAATCAAAAAGGCTACCTGTAGTCACAAGCAACAACTTTTTCTGAAGAATCTCCTATTGCTCAACAGAAACAATTTTCTGCAACCAATCGTACTGCATGGATTATTTTAAACAAGCCCCACTAACCTGCTAACTAGAATTACCAAAGTAGCCAAAGCCTAGTTAATAGACATATTTGTAAATTCAGGCTAGTTAAATGTAATAATCTTCTCTGCAACATCTAGCCTATTAGTGCAAAAACAAGAAAAACCATGCATTTCACTAAGCTGCCTATGTGGGTACCTCCAAACTCGCCAAGACCTGAAACAAGACTTCACCTACTTCAGCTAAGCTCAACTCAAAATAATGTGGTTTGGGTTTAGACCGGCTGAAACGAGTAGAGCTGAGTTGAGCTGAAACGAGTAGAGCTGAGCTGAGACGAACTACTATAAAACAAACAAAGCTTCAGCTCAGCTCAGCTGGTCGTGTAAACCAGCCTTTACCTCTCGGCCACCTGAGCTGTTGATGTCTGCAATGCCTACTAGTTTACACTATTAAAACCAAAAACAAAAAAGCAAACACATTTATGTAATGTGATGGGTGCGATTGCTTTCGCCTACAAACCAAATCCCGCTGCGGCTCAATATTTGTTAATGCCGGTCTCGAGATGGTTTTAATGTTGCTTGTGCCGGAACGATGTTTTGCCGTCAACGTTAAACATGCAGACTCGCACAGATACGTCGAGACAATCGGTCGCAGTGTGGTTGCTGCCGAGTCCGATAATGGTGGATATTCGACTTGAATGCTAACCATTGATTAACCAGCTATCCATTGCTTAAAATAGTTTTTAATTACCGGTGCTAGCCTCTCGCCAGCAGTGTTCTACATGGCGTCGCAAACCGAAGCGATGAAACAAAAAGATGCGTTCAGCCGCGTCACGTGATACCGATGTGACGAAGCAAAACAATTTATACAGCACTCATCTGCTGCCTCACTATTTCGTACTAGCCTAGAGATAGGCCAGAATCTACATTCTACAGCTAAGTTAAGAATGATGTTTGCGCAATTACACCAGTTTAAAAAGCTCAACAGCATACTATACATGATACGCAATACTTTGCTTAAAATTTGTATACTCCCTGCGCCCCCTGAAGTTTGTTACGCGACCCCTCGCGGGGTCGCGACCCCTAGTTTGGGAAGCCCTGATCTAGGCTACAGGTACGCACAGAATCAGCTATTGGTACAGTGGCGTGATAAAAAAAAATTGTAGAGTAATAATAATTCATGGGAAACCTGCCAGTGTTCCTGCAGTTGTGTATAGCCCAAAGCCTACCGCCTTGCTAGTGAAATAAAGAGTTTTTTTTCATTTCAGAGCGAGTATTTGTTCTGGCCAGCTTTTCTAATCATGTAGCCTACCTGTTTAAAATAGTCACGAGCCGCCACTGGACCAGGGTGCGCTGATATCGTAGATAGCGGTGATGCACACACGCGAGTAAACTGCACACACCTACAGCGCAAGCTTATGCGACAAACACGCAATTGCCAATGACTGATGGCTGTTTGTGACGATCGTGCGTATTAAAGGCGCGTTTACCGACACGCGGCAACGCGACATGCGACTAAACTTATAATGTAAGTATATGTAAAAGGATTTTGCAGGTTTTCGCGTGATCGGTATACAGTAAAATAAAACAAACAAGGTGCGAAAAAATTTTGTTGCGTATCAGTAAACGCGCCTTAAGGCGTATTTACCGATACGCGGCTAGCGGCAAGGCGACTATGTGGTTTTTTGTTTATTTCATTTTGACGTTGAATTTTGGTACGGCAACGCAATAAAAACGACTCGATATCAAGGAATTGTATCTGTATGATTTTTACCGCTGCATCGCCCGGTATCAAAAAATATTTGAAATAATCTTGACGACGGCAGTGAGACAATGCACAACGCACGTTTGATTGTTATGACATCATTGAACAATCAGCTTGCTTGACGCAGGCTAGCAAATTTTACATCGCGTTAATCGCAGGCCAGTATGATTTGTAATGGTAATCGCATTGCCGCGTATTCGTAAACGCACCTTTGTACCTGTGTCCTCAGCTCCGTCAGAGAGAGCTTTTTCAAGCGCCGGCCTTACCGTAGCAAAATTACGAAACAGACTGACAGACGAACATGTGGAGGCCATAAACTTTCTTCATATGAATGAAGATGTAGTAGTAGTAGTTGTAGTAAGTTAGTAGTGTCTTTTATTTCTGCACCGTCAAAATAAATAAAACACAGCAACATATGATTTCAAATACAAACGGATGCAGAAAAGGGAAGAAGCGACAAAACGATCAACGTTGTGACATGCTAGCGAGAGTGAAACTTGAAGATGAGGGGATTAGTAGGCATGGTCGCAACACCAGAGAAAAATTACGAAACAGATGTGTTGCTAATAGGCTTATCTGTTAGTGCATTTTGTGCATTTTTTTACGTACACTTGTTGATGATTTTGCAGTATTGCATTGAGCTCATTTTGTTAGCTTCCCAAATTTTGGATTCGAAATGAAGATTCGAAATTCTGGATTCGACATTTGTGATTCGGATTCGATTCGGAATCAGCTAACGTTCGGCTAAGGCCATCCCTAGCTTAATTCATTTCGTTTACCATGGATAAACCGAAACTCATAGCAATTTTAGCACATTCAATATTGTAGTTTTACTTTCTTATAACAAAAGTCGCTGAGATCCTGTATAAACTTATAACGTTGCAACACTCGCTAAGATGTCACCGGCCACTTATGTATCACTTAAAAGTGAGGAATTAGTGACAAGTGCCTTTCCCTACGGCACAAAAAGTAACGTTGCCAGCTTGTTCTCCACACTGTAATACTAAGCGTCCAGCAGGAAAGCTGAGTAGGCCTACACCCATTTTAAAGTCATTGGGTCGATTGGACTCGTAATCTAATCCCGAGACCACTGCTACAGAGGCAGACGCTTTATCCACTCGACCATCTGCTTGTGTTGTTTAGGTCTATTTTAGCACTCGAAGAGGATCCTGGGTGCTATCACGGTTAGTGGACAATGGGATACCGATTGGATACGCGTTCACAAAAAGGTAGGTTAATCATGTGATTCTTCATTTCTTCAATCAACTCTTTAACTGTACCTAAACTACTTCTTAAAACTTATTTCAAATGGAATTTCTCTCCGTTTTTTTTTTTTTTCTGATTGAAATAACCTCATTATCGTATGTGACAGCAGATAGCAGTAAAAAATTGTTTGGTATCACAAAGAAATAAAAACCTCATCATATTCGCGGTGTTACGCTAAAGCGTGTAAACGAATGGTGGGTTCATCTCGGTGGCTTAATGCTGGGGCCTACAGCTTCCAACTCCGAAGAAAGTTGCTGCGGTGGAGACTCTGCATGCGATTTGACCGGCCCGGAAACGGGACCAAACTCTGCTGCATCAATATCGATGTCGCTACCACTATACCAGCCGGCCGGTAGCTTGTTTGGTATGTTCCAGTCTAATGCTACCTCTAATTTTTTATAGTCTGTGTGCTCAGTTTTTTAGAAATGAATATTTGCGCAACAACCCACTAAGAAATGCATTCTTGTAGCAATTACAAGATCAAAATCCTTAAACTGCCTACCGAGAACAACATTTTCATCATCATAATATTGGACCTATCTGTACGCAGTAAATTTACGCGTGTGCTGCGCAGTCTCTGAAAGCAGTGTGCACGCACGTACGCGCACAGCTTAAAGGGAGCACTGTTCCACTCTGCTCTATTTAAGATAGCTAGTGGAAAGATCGGTCAGTATTTCACACTTGCCATTGACCAAACCACGATTGTTTCAGATTTTCATCAATAATGGAAAATCTTCTTCCACTTTGGTGGAGAAATTACGTGGTGGAGAAACAGTTAAATCGAAATTTCGATCATGCAGCCTACGCGATGAAACCGGATCATCGAATATTCAGTCAGGTTTCGCTTGTTATGGGGTAGTTGTATTTGCCCGTTAATTCTACCCCCAGGGCCTGGGCTCCGAACTCAAGCATTTGTGATTGCGTTTCACTAAAATTGCTAGTTGGAGTTCTTCATACTAAGTTTCCGAGGTCAATTTTTTTCATTTTCAGCCTTCGAGTTCGATTGCTAATTTAGCCTGAACTCGATAAAAATCAATTAAACTCAGCCTATTTATGTTCAGGCTCAATTCAAAAACTCAGTTAGCCTTTTTCGACTTTGACAGTCAAAACAGCTTATATTTCAGCATCCTTTGGTAAATGATCATCTGCCTTATTCCATTATTAGTGGTTTGGTAACTGTGAAAGGAAATATCAGAGAATTTACGGAAAATGGAGTGGTTTTTGAAGATGGGGAGGAGGAAAAAATAGACGCAGTCGTTTTCTGCACCGGTTACAACATCAAGTTCCCCTACTTGGATGAATCGATCATAAAAGTAAAAATATTGATGTATTAGAGCTGTGTTTTTAACCAGTGGCGTAATTGAACTGAACAGTTGTTTATTCGACGTCATTTACGAGTCAAAAAAACTAAAGGACTGACAAATAGGATATGTATACAGTGGATCAATAGACATCAAGGAGGCTGCGAAGGAATCGTTAGATCTTCGAGTCTGCAGCCACCTTCAAACAAATTTGGTCGTAGTCTATTCCGTTAAACGAAAACAAATTTGGTCGTAGCAATTGAGCAGAGAGCAGACCACGTTATTTCCATTTGCTTAATACATCGTATGAAGAAAAGCAAGTGGCCGGTTGCTCTTAAATGAATATGACTATACCAGCTGCTGGCCAAATAACATCACTGCTGGCTTTTAATCTCAACTGTGCCACAGTCAGGGTGATGAGATCAACTCTCGGACTCAGAGTTTGATTCGGAATGAATAATTGACCAAACGTAAACGACTAGAACTCACAATTCCTAGATCTCTGGTACAAATCTCACCCAAGTCGTGTTTCGATGAAATAACAAACTTTATCTAACCTCTGCATAAATTTATGTAGGTTCGAGAAAATGAATTACGTCTGTTTCGCTACATGTGGCCTCCTCACTTGAAGCATAACAGCTTGGCTGTTATTGGATGCATTCAACCAAGAGCACCACTTGGTGTGACGGCAGAGATGCAATGCAGATGGGCAACGCGAGTGTTTAATGGTAATCCAGTTGATATATTTTATATCGATTTCACTTCAATGTATAGTTTAACCATTTGTAGGTGGGTAGCTGATTAACCATGTACCGGTACAGGGTTTGGGACCAATTTTTAGGAATAATCAACAACTAGCATGTTATTTAGGTATTTAGAGTTAAATAGCAGCGATTGGAATCAACAACCAAATCGTGGTTACATATTTTGCCACGGTGCTAAGGTATAGGACAATAGTTGGGTCATAATGGTTCAATGTAACCAACTGTCTTGCCCAACGTTTGTTAATAATTTTGTTAACCTGCTCGCCCCCAAAGCTCTGGGATGGATTTTTCTGGTAGTTCGCCGAAGGGTTTCCCTCAGGGCCGGCGCCAAGGAAGGGCTAGGGGGACCTCTCCCCAAATTGACATGCGTGCCCCCCCCCCAGTTAACAACTTGCTTTCTCTTATGAAGACAGCGGCTTTTGTGCTTAATTTCAAAATTTGGCCCCCCCTGATAAACGCTTGGCCCCCCCTAAGTCGACTGCTTTGGCGTCGGCTCTGGTTCCCCTAATGCAGGGGTTCTTAACCTTTTTTGTCTCGTTTACTCTTTGGTGAATAAAAAAAAAACATAATTTACCCCCAGTGCAACTCTATCACTTTTTTAATTTAATACTGAAGATTAAAACTTGCTTTAGTGTATTTTATTATAAACAATGCAGCCAAGATAGAGCTAAAGATGCTTGGGCGTAAGTTTCGGTTCACATCTGATGCCATTGTCAATGCTAAAAGCTGACGTTATGTTGGGTCTCTGTATCTTGGCTGTATTGTTTGTAATGAAATTGCGAACGATCTCCCTACTGTACCGTTCGCTTTAGTTTATATTTCAGTAAATTTACCCCGTCGGAACGTACAATTTACTCCCAGGGAGTAAATTAACCCCCGGTTAGAACCTCTGCCCTAATGGTTTCATATTGAACCGTTGAACTGCATTGTTCCTGCCTTTGTAGTGTGTGGTTTTGTTTTTTATTGTTCTGCATTATTACGTAATAGTAGTTTTGTCCTTTTCATGGGGCCAACGGAAAAGCACGAAAACTGATGCTATTTTGGATAAGTTTATGGTTTTTATCAGCCTGGTTTGTTGTGCGTACGGTGTCTACTGCTCTGTTAAAAAGCATTTTATTTAAAAATACACAGAGAGCAAGGTTAACAATATAAAATATCAAAAATCTTTCTTTTTGAATAGATTGCTCGTGAAAGGAATGGATATTTATCACCAGATTTTGAAAAAAATAATAACTGTATACAATAGATTATGAGACGAAAATAGCTTAAGGAGGAAAAATAAAGCCGCTGTAATTCTCAAAACTGCAACGTTTCAACAACATAGATTCATCTGTCATCATCAGCAGGGTACGCAAGGCAGTACAAAACTGTATGTATGCAGTACAAATAACTGTATGCTTTTCGTCAGGTGTCGCCAAGCTACCAGCACGACAGAAAATGGATGAAATTATTGACCATCGACTCAATACTTTGCGACAGGTATTCTACAAGAGTCCAAGGCAAACGCTGGAGGTGAGATTATTATTGATGGCTGGATAGCTGCGCAATTAAAGCAGTTTATTTGGTGCAGAATCAAGTGTAGCACTACACACTTCCTTGATTTTTCAAATTTATCTTTTAGATTGCTCCCAACCCGAAACAATATTCGCGTAGACCTACCTCTGCAATCTACCTATACCAGGGCAGTAGTTCTGACAACGCATTTTATTTCTCGATTTTTTTTAATCACGGTTTTTTTTATCAGGGTATCAAGGCATAATATACTGTAAAACTTACAAAATGAACGTGCAAAGATTCCAGGTTAAACAATAAAATTGAAAAGTAGACAATGACATAGATTTTCTCGGCTCGATTTAAAACACAAACAGCCAAAAACTCTAAACCACACTGTTCTAGCCGAGATTTCTCGTGTCGGTTGTTTCGCTCAATGGAGCTCATCAGACGACGACTCGATGAACTTAATGGAGTTTAAAAATGAACGTTGCAAACTTGCAATGACTAATGTAGCAATTTTCACAGCATGTTTCACATACGTCTTCGGAAGTAGGGATTTTGCTGCATGTGCCTCTCCACAATTTTTTCTATTTCCCTCATTAGGAGCAGAAGAATTTTCTGCGAATGAACATGCTCGTTGCGCAGTCACTGTAGAGTCGAATAAAAAAATTGGGAAATCAGAGACAAACCAAAAAAATATCTCAAAACCGCAGTCGGATGTTTTGACGCTACACACACTCCAACTAGGTTCCATTCGGCATTCTTACATCGGTTTTAAACCGGTCAATTGACGTTGTAACGGCAGCCGTGGGCGAGCAAGCGAATATTTTGGGAGAACACCAAATTATAAAAAGCCAAAGGTTAGAAGAATAAAGGTATTCTATGAGAATGATTTAAGCATGCTTCAGATTAGGGTTCGTCGAAAGGGGGGCTAGTATCCCAGGGGCCTTCTCCCTGGCTACTATTACCTACTGATTTTCTTATTTTTTTACCTGCTGATTATTGGTATTGGTGTTCTTATTTTTTTACCTACTGATTTTCGACGCTGCAAGCCTATATTTGTATAAGTTGACCTGTAACTTAAAAGTCTGATTGAAGTTGTGAAATCATGTAATGATGATTTTATTTCGTTCTTTTTTTCCCCTTTTTGTTCATGAATCGTAAGCTGCTGCATTTGGGTGCGGTAGGCTAAGGTGACCATTTGGTCTTTCACCGCTTCCCCCTGCGCTTTTGCGTCATGGAATAAAATTGATGGATTGATTGCTACGTTATTGACATCGCTGTTGGTGTGAGAAGTCTGGGTTTAATTTCTGGGCCGATCAAATTGAACCCAGTGCCACCAACGGCTTGCCACCGCTGCGCCGTTTCTTCGCATAACCGAAACTGTGTCGGCCAGGCGCTAAGCCGCGGACATGGGCCCGCCACACGTATACACTTAGATTTATAACCGCGAGTAGCCTTATAATGAAAGTTTGATTTGTTAACATTCTTTTTTGTTTTCCTAGGTTGAATATATTCCGTACATGGATTGCCTTGCTGATGAAATCGGAGTCAAGCCAGACTTGTGGAAACTTTTCAAAGAAGATTTTGAACTGGCTTGGAAGGTAAGCCAAAGTTAAGGCAAAAAAAAGTTGTGCAATATCGTCTTACTGCACCAGAACTAATGTTTTACATTCTGACGATGCATCTTCCTGTTTGATTCTCCAAACTGCCCTCATCCTGATGACGAGCTCTAAACTGGCTCGCTACGAATGCCATTTTGTACTTTGTTACATGAGTAGCTAGCAAGCCAAAGCACCAAACAGCAATTAACGATTTTCGAAAAAAAAATTATCAAGTTCTTGCTGATTAAGCGGAGAAGATTCCTTCCGTTTGTTGATTTTAAGTTTTATTTTGTTTTGTTTAGGTTTTATTCAAGCACTTGACACCTTATCAGTACCGCCTGATGGGACCAGGCGCGTGGTCTGGAGCACGTCAGGCCATTATGACGCAATCGGAACGCATGAGGTTTCCCCTAGCAACCAGAAAAGTGACACCCGACAAAGGGTGGTGGTATCAATACGTCATCATTTCTGTTTTTGTTTTGCTTTTGGTTTATTTGTTTTTCTAAAGCAACTAAAAAACATGTTAGGTGAATAATAATGATGCAGTAAAATCAAACTCATCTCAAAGCTCTTTTAAAATTTAAATCTACAGCATGTTCGGCAACTTGATTTTTTGTGCTTTGTAGTAGTTGATATTAGATTTAACAGCTCAGATGGCCAATAAGTAAGAGCGTCCGCTTCTGGAGCTGTAGACTTAGCTTTGATTCCGAGTCGGTCAAACCAAACACATTAAAATCGGTATTCACCGCTTTCTTGCTTGACGCACAGCATTACAGGGAACTGTGTGGAGAACAAATCGGCAAGATTACTTGTTGTGCCGCTGGGAAATTAAGGCACTTAGCATGATTTCCCCATCTTGGTGTGATAGACAGGTGGCCGGCAACTCCCAAGCGAGCTCGTTATAGCGCTTTGATCGCTCTCTCGTGATAGGAGGATAAATATGCGACTAAATACGAACATATATCGATGAAAATAGATGCAGAGCCATTAGGAAATTCTGCAAGACTCAATAAAACTCAAAGCATACTTCGGCAAGTTGTAGAAAGCTTCATAATTTTTGTTTATGATTTGTTTGTTTTTACGTTTATGGTGTATTACATCCCGAGAGGTTGTAACTTTTTGAGCAGTTCTTTTGCAATATCATGTGCTGTGTAAACTTTATTACGTTTAAGTGGGAAGTTCTGAGTTGTTTGTCGTAGGCCTACACCAATGTGTCATCTATAATGCATTAGTTCAAAGAATATTGAAATTTCAATGTAGTCTGTAACCTAGAAGCAGAAGCGTATTTGGAGAGCATTGTGCTATGCCCCATCGACTTTCGCTTTTCAGCAAAAAAAAATAATGCTGCAATTCTCGCTACGCCACTGTCTATAGGCAAGACAGAAGTAGTAGGACGAGGGCGACTATGTTTTTTTTAGATTTCATTGGAGCATAGCTAGCAAAATTGTTGTGCCTGCTGCAGGAACGTAACTAAATAATCTATCCGCAGTGATATGCTTGCAGCACAATGGACAAACTATAAGTCGACCAAGAGTACAAAGATAGTTCATCCAGGCTCCGTGATTCCACACGATGAGTCAGCCTACAACCTCTTAAAATGTTCAAGTACAGTACAGATGGGGTTTCTTTTTTTCGCCGTATAGCAAGTGCGACGCGATGGAGCAAACACCACGTTATCTCCATTTGCCGAATACATCGTGCACCAACAGGAGTATATACGTGATCTGTTGATGCAGGACAATCAGATACCAGAAGCTGGCTTAACGACACTCCAGGCAGTGGCGTAGCAAATTTTAAATGGGGTAGGTGGGCATACACTTTTCAAATTTGATCGTTTTTACTAAAAGGAAAAGTCAAAAAGGGGGATGGAGGGCATGACCAAATGTCCACCCTTAAACATGTTCTCGACTCTAAGAGTTGTTCGGATTTGATACAGAGTGGATGGTCGGCTAAACGACGACGATGAGCGAGTGCGCAGCACGGCTCTTAGCAGCGGTGGTAAGCCTTCATCGACACTGTGTCTGCTGCAACCGGCCACGTGACGGCTTTAACCGAGTATCGAACCTCTAACGAAGAATTTGGAGCATACGCGCAGTCTTAGACCATGTGGCTGACAATTTAAAGATGAAACAATGCAGCATTCCCCCTGCCCCCCCCCCCCCCCCCCCCATTTCTCATAAATGGAAATAATCTAATCGGGCAACAAACAATCTCAGATCTGTCTCTATATTTCTTCATCAAATAAGGCATTTTCAAGGTAGCAGTATATTGCGACAGCACTGATGTTATACGTAGCAGTGGCAATACGCGTCAGTGGGTTCACGGCGGCTCAAGTCCACTGCATAATTTTCTAGCTACATTGGCCTATATATCAAAACCTCAGTGATTGATACTTTTAAGCTTATAAAACTCTTACAAAAACTTCTGAAGCGGCGGCTGACGCGTGTTGTTGTAACGCATGTGGCAATAGCGTGTGAGTACCGGGTATAATTTCTGTTATTTTCGCAGTGTAGAGATGTAATAGGATGTACAGTATGACGTCATAGTGACCATTATGGCTGACCGAATGTCGTTATTGAGTGCGTTGAGTTGTAAACGAGATAGACTAGTTTCGTATAATAAATGCAAGTTATTGCTATCGTAAAAGTTGTAATCGTTACATTATTGGCGAGCACGCCAGGACCTAAAAAATGTCGCAGCAGAGTTTTATTAAAGTCAAGAGAGATGATAAAATTTTCGAAATTCCAACGGAAATAGGCCAAAGAACTGTTCATATGAAGTATATCAGAGCCATCTTTGGAGAAGTGGGCCTACGAGGGCTGCAGTTTGAGACGAATCGAGGGACGACGCAACTATTGAAGTGCTCAGGAGATTATGTATACCTGCCCAAGAATGAGGATATTCAGGATAAGGTGCTTTCACCCATTTCATCTACCACAGTACCGGTAGATCAAGTGGGTGCTCGAAGCCCTCAGATACTGTCTTCAACTAGGCTACCAGAAAGCGACTCGAGAAACCTTGTTAACCTTTCCCTCTCGGAAATGCCTATCCGTGAAACATTTGATGGCTCAGACTGGAGGCGGTTCTATCAGTATTTTTCCAATATTTCGATAGTGAATAATTGGGACGAGGTTACGAAGGGTCGTAAATTAGCCGCAGCGTTGCGAGGCCGTGCGCTGGAAGTACAGCAGAGTTTGCCTCACGAACAACGGTGGGAGTTTGAGGACCTGGTCAGAGTACTAAATAATCGGTTTGAAACTATTTCTACAAGTGCAGCCAGGGCACAGTTTCATTCAGCCAAACGTGGGAAGGATGAAAATGTCATTGACTTTGCAAATCGGCTGCGAAGACTATTAGCCGACGCACATCCGTCTCTGCCGTCTGAAAACGTCGATGAGCTCTTGATACAGCAATTTGTAGACGGCATATCCGATGTCACTATTCGGCAGCACCTGGTTGTCAGTAATCCTCGCATGCTGGACACCGCTGTGGACTTAGTAAGTTCTTTGGAAGGTTGCGATCGAGCAGAAGTATTCAAGCCTACTGGATCTGGAGGTAATGGGCCAAGACCAAGAGGCGAAGATCACAGACGGGAAATGAAGGACATGATTGCTGACTTGTGTAATGAGGTGTCACGGTCCTTTGCGACTCCCAACACACCCAAGACGCCGCCATCAAGAGGACAATGTTATAATTGTGGACAGGCTGGACATTTTGCTAGGTCATGCCCTTATCGGAACGACTGGAGGTCTACTCCAGCGACGTCGCGGGATTCGAACAATCGCCATGGCGAACGACCAGATGTCCGTCCTTTAAATCAGAACGGGCTGGCCGAGTGACCGACGCGTCAGTCCAGTCAGGACAAATGGTCGATACTCCGGAAACTCGTTGGTTTATAGATTGTGTTGTTTTTGGTGTTCCCGTTAAATTTTTAGTAGATAGCGGGGCCAGTATAAGTATGTTAGCAATTGAAGTGTTTAATAGCTTGCCCGGAAACTTATGTCCTGTTTTACAAGAGGAGTGTATTTCAGCTAAAGCTGTGAATGGTCACGATATTAATTGTTACGGATATTGTGATGTACCGCTGAAATTTGATAATGTTACTGTATGGCAATCAGTGGTTGTGGGACAGCTTCATGGCTGTGAGGGCATTCTGGGTATAGATGCTCTTAATACGCACAGGGGAGTCCTGAATTTGGGTGGTGGATATTTAGAGTTACGGGAAAAGATTATTCCCATGCATCATGGGTTAACCGGTGCTCCTACATTGTTAGAGCAGCCCGAGAGTTTACCCCGGCACTTACAATCAATGGTGGATTGTATTGAAGGGATTTCCGATAGGCAACGGGATCAGATCACTGGGTTATTGTTTGAGTTTCAGGACGTGTTTGCTGATGAGCAGGGGTCTCATGTGGGACGCACCTCGTTAATAAAGCATAAAATCAATACGGGATCCGCGTCCCCTATTAAGCAAGCTCCACGTCGTATGCCAATGGCGAAGAGAAAAACTGCTGAGGCTGAAATCGATAAGATGTTGAAAGACGATATCATTGAGCCCAGCAATAGCCCTTGGTCTTCACCGGTTGTGCTTGTTAATAAAAAAGATGGGTCACCTCGGTTTTGCGTGGATTTTCGAAAGCTTAATGGGGTCACTAAAAAAGACGCTTATCCTCTCCCTAATGCTGAAGAATTAATTGATTCGTTGGCTGGGTCCCAGTGGTTTAGCACATTGGATTTGGCAAGTGGGTACTGGCAAGTTGAATTAGACCCAGAGGATAGGCAGAAGACCGCTTTTACTTTTCATGGAAAAGGCCTTTTTCAATTTAAAGTTATGTGTTTTGGCCTTACCAATGCCCCTGCGACTTTTGAGAGACTAATGGAGACTGTTTTAAAGGGGCTTTTATGGAAAATTTGTGTGGTTTATATGGACGATGTTATTTGCTATTCTCCTGAGTTTCAGTCGGCGTATGATAATTTGAAAGTTGTTTTTATGCGTTTGCGAAATGCTGGTTTACGTTTAAAGCCTAAGAAGTGTTCATTGTTTCGCCGTTCTACCTCTTTTTTGGGTCACGTTGTATCAAAGGATGGCATTACGCCAGATCCTGAGAAAATTGATGCTGTTAAATCTTGGCCTGTACCCCGAAATTTATCGGATGTTCAAAGTTTTTTAGGATTTGCTTCTTACTATCGCAAATTTGTGCCTAATTTTTCGAAAATAGCCCACCCGTTAATTGAGCTTACTAAGAAAGGGAAAAAATTTGAATTCACACCGGTGTGCAAAAAAGCCTTTGATGAATTACGGGTTCATGTGACTACCCCTCCGGTTTTGGGATACCCATTACCTGAGGTGCAATTTATTCTTGACACGGACGCTAGTTCCTTTGGGCTCGGTGCAATTTTATCGCAAGTTCAAGACGGCCAAGAGCGAGTTATTGCTTATGCCAGCAAGGCTTTGAGTAAATCACAAAAACGCTATTGCACGACCTACAGGGAGCTGTTGGCATTGGTATTGTTTGTCAAGCATTTTAGACATTATCTTTGGGGTCGACATTTCATAATTAGAACCGATCATGCTGCTTTAACGTGGCTGCTTTCTTTTCATGAGCCAGAGGGTATGCTTGCCCGCTGGATTTCGGTGTTGAATACGTATGATTTTGAAGTTGTTCATCGCAAAGGATCCAACCACGGAAATGCTGATGGGTTATCACGCCGCAAATGCACCAGTTCAGATTGCAGTGATTGCGCAATAGACAAAGTGGCCGATGTCAGTTCTTCAACGAATATACCAACACATCAAGTAGCGTCTTTTCGCTCTGAGGTACATGATGCTGTGAATTGGATGGATATTTGGCGTCGAGATAGAATTCGCCAGTGGCAGACTGATGATAATGCTGTTAACAACATATTGTATTTAAAGAGCGTGAGTCAACATCCTCCAACGAATTTTGAAAACTTGTCAGGTGCTCCAGCGTTGCGATCTTATTTGCGACAGTGGGATTTGCTAGAGGTAGAAGATGGCATTCTGTACAGACGATGGTTTGATGACACTTCTGATGGATGGAGCTTGGTGATCGTTGCTCCAGACCAGTTAAGAAGGGAAATCTTTCATCATTTACATGAGCTTCGGACGGGTGGCCATCTTGGCATTACTAGGACCACAAAAGAATTACGGCGCCGGTTTTATTGGCCTGGGTTGCAGAATGATGTCCGCACCTGGTGCAGATGGTGCATAACTTGCGCTAAACGAAAACCCTCTCACGGACGTCATAGAGCTACACTCAAGCAAGAAGCTGCAACAGCTCCCATGGAAAGGATTGCTATTGACATTTTGGGGCCTTTGCCTAAAACTATATCCGGAAATGAGTATGTCATGGTTGCATGTGACTATTTCACCAAGTGGGTCGAATGTTACGCTTTGCCCGACCAACAGGCCTACACGGTTGCTGATGCCCTGGTTACTAATTTTTTTTCGCGGTTTGGGGTGCCGTATATCTTACACACGGATCAGGGACGTGATTTCGAATCACACCTTTTTCATCACATTTGTGAATTACTGGGAGTGCAGAAGACACGGACATCTCCATATCGACCGCAATCTGATGGACTAGTAGAGCGTTTTAACCGCACCTTACAACAAATGTTGGCCTCTTATGTCAATGAAAATCGAAATGATTGGGATGATCACTTACCCTACATGTGCATGGCGTATAGATCGACTGTGCATGAAAGCACCAAGTTTTCCCCTAATAGGCTCATGTTGGGGCGGGAAGTAAACCTCCCATTGGATATTATGATAGGGGCCCCGCCCTCTTCGGGTGTTTCTCCATGCTACGTTCAATACGTGGAATGGGTGAAGCATGCCATGAAAAAGTCTTTCATTGCGGCGCATGAACATTCGAGAAAGGCGGCTGAGCGACAAAAGAGGAATTATGACAAGTCCGTTTTACCAAACGATGATTTTCAAGTTCATGATTGGGTGTGGTACTTTTATCCACCCAAAGCACGGCAAAAGCTGGGGCAAGGGTGGACTGGGCCGTTTTTGATCACGGAAAAGTTATCGAATGTTCTTTTTCGAATTCAGGCTTCCGAATTTGGCCCAGTTAAAGTGGTGCATACAGACAACTTACGCCGGTATGAAGCCGACGTTGTGCCTCACAATTGGTTCCACTCCAGGGCCCGTAGTGACGAGGAGGGGCACGGGGAGGTGGCAGTCACGGGGGAAGGGCATCAGGACGCCGTTCTTGAGGGTTCAGGAGATAATGACCTTCTGGATTTGGGGGTTTCTAGCAGGGTTTCTAGGTTTGGAAGGGTACGTCGCAAGCCCCAATATTTACGGGATTATCATCTTTAGTTGCATACATGTGATTATTTTTTTTTTTTGGAGGGGGGCAGTGTAGAGATGTAATAGGATGTACAGTATGACGTCATAGTGACCATTATGGCTGACCGAATGTCGTTATTGAGTGCGTTGAGTTGTAAACGAGATAGACTAGTTTCGTGTAATAAATGCAAGTTACTGCTATCGTAAAAGTTGTAATCGTTACAGCAGTATCAATACGATATTGTGATTGCAATATTGCATCGCCAATACGATAAAGAATACGACAAGATGAATAAAATATTAATGCAGTTCAAGCAATCAGAAAGAAGCAACAAAACGATTAACGTTATAGCACAGAGGCAGAAGAAGAGGAATTAAAAAATTGAAGAAAGGCATGGTTGCGACACCCAATGACAGCCAGGGCCGGATGTAAGCAGGCAGGATTTATCAATAGGTTGGGCAGGCTGAAGCCCACGGCATCGGAGAAATAACCCAAAGCCGCCCGCCGCGATAGTTTTTACTATTGTCAGCACTACTCAGCTATTCATCTAGTTTACAGTGTTGTTTGTGTCTCTCATTGACTAATATTTTTCCTTTTTTTTTTCGCTATTGATATTTTAGATTGACAATGATTTAAGCATAAATCGAAACGTCCCGTAAATTTCAAATGTTTCAAATATTACTGGCTCTTATTTTTGTAATGAAACAAAGTTTGCTTTTGCCTGTGCAAACTACTACAGAACAGTGAAAAGAAACTGAAGCTAATTTTGAGGGAGGGCATGTAGAAGCACGGCTGCGAACTCGGACTTAAACTCGAAAAACACCATCTCTGAACTCTAGCTTGAACTGGCTCTAGAAAAATGTTCATTGAGTATTGAACTTAGCATAAATTCGGTAAAAATTATGGAACTTGAACTCGGCTAGCAAATTTTTAGTGAACTCAAAGTTGAACCAACAGGGGGCTACAGAAAACTAGAAAGCACGACCAGGAGCCTGCATGCTATCCGCCTTCCTGAGGCTTCCTCCGGCACAAGTTAAGTAAATAGTGGTATTCTTATTATAGTTTTGAATTTGTAAGATATCGGTAATTTCTTTTGCTTTATCAATCAATCAATTCTTTTTTATTTCCGCACTTCATTACGTTATAAACACACGTTCATAATAAGTATTGGAAAAGGGCACACGCAGCAAAACGGGTAATCGTTGAAGCATGCCTGTCAAAAAGACTAAGCATGGCTGCGTGACCCTAACAAACATAAATAAATAAAAACAACAAAAAAACAAATGGATTTAACAACAAAAACACACGCACAAAACGAACCAACGCAGAAACAAAATTAATTAATTAATTAAGCAACATGCCATAGCAAACAAGATCAAATTTGCAAATAAACTGTATTAGCACTAAGATTTCAGCCTGTGACCCTAGCTATTGGGGGGCTAACAGGTTCTAAACCTTGCCCAAGGGTTACCTGGAGGGAGTTGTGAATGGGTACCCTCATTCATCCGCACTTGTTTAAAAGACAAGTTCACAACCGGGTACAGTTTTTACTCATGTCCAGGAGTGTATTGGTATCAGATTAACGATAGATTAGAAATATATGCCAGTTTTTTGATAGGGTGTTTAACAGTAGCCTACGAATGACTGCAGTTTTGTGTATAATTTATATATGTAATCACAAAAAGGTATTTTTTAAAAACTGAGTTGTGATAATAATAATTAACCATCTTTTCAGAAATAGGCACTCTTCATCAATCAAAGTGAAATATTGCTTCTGCATTGTGGTTCTTGATTTAGTATTAGATGGAGTTGCTAGTCGACATCTTTTTGGATTTCCAACTTCATGATTCCATTCGTTCTTTGAGCATCTGCAAATAAAGATCAACAGCAGCACCAGAACAGATCAATTCATAAATCAATTACTGTAAATGTACAATGACCCAACAGAGGTAGCGGTAATCGACAGAGCTTGTTAACGACATAATAATTAGTCTGTGCTCAAAAAATGTGCTTTAACTTTGTCTGAAAAAGATTTTAAACTCTTGCTTTCCTTAATCGCAGTTGGCAATTTACTCCATATTTTAGGTCCTGAAAATTTTATAGACTGTTGGCACATAGTTAATCTATATGATGGTGAGATATAAAGACTATTACTTCTGGTTGATACAAGACTTGATTTTAATTGAAATAAGTTTAGTATTGCGACTGGGTGAAGTTTTTTAACGGTTTTATACATGAAAATAGCTAGCTCAACATGATATACTTGTTTAATAGTCAATAATCCATTTTGTTTCATGACATTTTTTACACTGTCACGTTTCTTTAAGCCAAAAACTAATCTGATAAATTTATTGCAGATGCGTTGTAATTGATGAATTCTGGTTTCATTGCCAAAACACCAGTTGGTTATACAATAGCGAACATGGCTAAGTAGCAATGAGTGGTAAAGACAAAGCATAGCTTTAGAAGATAAATACACACGAATGCGCATAACAGCACCAAGAGCAGCTCTCATTTTTTTCTTTATCATATCTACGTGGTTCTTCCATGATAAGTTTTCATCTATTAACACTCCAAGAAATCGAGTTGACGACACTCTATCTATCGCATTATTTCTTAGTTTCAGCTGAAAATTTTTCACGGTTTTTGTTAATCGGAATTTTGGTGTTTGAAACAGAATATAATTTGTTTTATTGGTGTTTACAGATAGTTTATTTGCTATCATCCAGTTATCAATGTTTTCAAGTTCGATGTTTCCTTTTTCATGAAGTGCTTGAAGATTTTTTTCAACAATAAAAACATTCGTGTCATCAGCGAAAGATATATTTGTGCTATACTGCAGGCAATTTTTAAAGTCGTTTACATAGATGATAAATAATAAAGGTGCGAGGACAGAGCCTTGTAGCACCGAACAAAAGGTATTCATTTAGATCACAAAACTTTGTTTTTGATATCAGCTACACCATTACCCGCTCGTCATCTGCATCGCTTGAGACTTCAAATTCAGCTGCAGCTGCTGAATCGAGTTTGTTCGCATTTTTACCATTAGCCATGACTTTCTGTATTCAGAAGCCTTTTTTGGCATTTTTCATTGCCTGCGTTTGTTACCTTTATCAATGACGAAACAGATGGTCTATTACCCAATAAACGCAACCATGTTATAAAAATAAAATCGTATTTTCATTACACTTGCGTCGCCGTATTACGCCGCGTGAAACGAGTGGTGGGCCCCATCTATGCGGCCTAGTGCCTGGGCAACACAGTTTCAAAGAAATTCCCAGCGCTAGCGGGCCGTTGGCGAGACTGTGTACGATTTAACTTACCTGAGAATCGCACCCAAAGCCCCCGCCGCGATAGTTTTTACTATTGTATGGCACGTAGGCTAATAATGCACGAATATTGAAACAACACCCAGCACTTGCTGATGCTCGCTATCATAGTCGTTGTTAAATAATTGTGATTATCGTGTTCTTTCTTTTTTGGCGCATGCAAAGTTGTTGTGAAGTTTAGAACCCCAGCCCTTGAATTCTGCGTTGAAGGTCTGTCAAGCGTTAGGCTATCACGTGATTTTTAGATAACCTTGATTGGATTCAGAATGCTTCACATACCTGTTTTACTATTTATTTTTGAGTGTTTATTTTAAAATGAGTATTTACTAAATGGGCAAAACGTAGATCATTGTATAGTTTATTTATTAAATAAAGAAAGTTTTTTGCATGTTTGTTTTTGTACTTTTGTTTAAATAAATATTTAATAAAAAAAACAAAAAAATTTGTGTATTTATTTTTGTTTATTTATCTGTGAACATTTGTTTAAAATGAGTATTTCTTTAAATAAACAGAAAATTGTTTCACAAATTTGAGTTAACAAACAGTGCCCCATAGCAGTAGCTTTGACAAAGTAACCGCCAGAATAGAAGTTGGGGTTGCGGTATAGTTGATGTGATGCATACCTTATAACGGAATTTGAACGTTAACGCACTTCTTAACTTACAGTAAAATGTTGAGCTCTTTGAGTTATTTAGTTTCAGTTGCCTTCGTTTTGTGAATGAAGTCGCAAGAGCGTGGGTGTTTGTTCTATGCACACAAATGCTTAATTATTATAAATTAATTGTATCTCACCAAACTGTTGTTCGCACTCAACGTAAAGTTTGTGAACAGTTACTCTTTGTTTAGGCTAAACAGTGTTGCCATTTACAATGCACCAAATAGAAGATTCTCCGTAAATTTGGATCTAGCCTATAAGAAAAGTTTGCCACAAGTAAAAGGACAAGGTGATATATTTTTTTTAATTGGTAGGAGCATAATTAGCAAAAACGTCATTTTACTCATTAAAAGACGTTATTAATGAAATAGGAGAGTCCAATTTCTAGAAGGGGCAACAACGTGGTTCAAAAATAAAGTAATCGTAGCGCTATCGGTCAATCTAAGCTCAATCGCAGCCAACTATTCAGAGTGAATACCGATATTGGGCTTTTTAAAACGATTCTATAAATTCAGTTTTTTTGTTCAGGCACTTGCAGAGCATGAAAAAATAATATGATCGTAAATGCATACACCGGTCGATGCGGTCCTATACTGTTCCATACGGCCTCATACAGTTCCATTCGGCCCCATACGGTGCTTCGCGTGCAATTTTTAGTTCTACCGGACCCAGGGGGGCCAGATAAGGTCCCAGTATAATTTCTAGTTATGCATATAAATAGGCCTACATTAGCACCAGTACTTCCATCAGGACCGTATTGGACTTTGGGGGCCCTGAGGCTAATTTTCCGGGGGCCCCATGCTTTTTTGCGTACTCCTGATTTCAACGTTAGCAGCAAATCTTTGTTTTAGAGGACGCGATTTACCGCCCTCCTCCACCTCCCTCCTTAATCCGGCACTAACTTAAATACTTCTAGACCAGCGGTTTCCAATTTTTTTTCTTCATTACCTACTTTTGATGTGACTGAACCTCAATTACCCACAACAATCCATGAGGTGCAAAAAAAAAAGGTCTTCGCGTCTTCAGATGTCCTGAATTCCAGTGATAACTTGGTGAAGAGCAAAAAATAGGTATTCACGTCTTTAAATACCCTGTATTCCAGTGCTGCCAGTGAAATTCCGGCACAGAACGGTGATATTTTTCAGGGGGTCTTTAATTCCCCACCTGAAAACTCTGAATTCCCCACTGATTGGGAACCAGGGTTCTAGACTCACAAAACTGCAAGATAAACATTTTTTCGATTTCACAGCCCCCCACTAAAAAATTTTTGAATTTCCTGTATTAATCCAACCAGTTGAGGAAAAATGCTGATATTTTGACGCAAACCGCAATCGCCTTAACCGTTTTTAAAATCAAGAAAAAGAAATTTTAACAATGACGAGCCTTTTAACGTGATGAACTCGACTGCATTCACAGCTCCGGGCAAAGTTGTCGATTTAAATCAATTAATTAATTATTAACTAATGCAATGCTTCATAGAAGCAATAAGCTCTCAACAACGGTGCTAGTCGGCGGTTGTATTTTGCAGCAATACTTTCCAGGCAATTCGGTGGAGCTATTTTCGATTACACCTGTAACTGCGGCGAAACAGCAGAAAAAGTTTAGTAGTGACTTAGTTTTCACACTTTGGTAAGATAAAATCAGATTCACAATTTGTTTCAATGTCATTAGCATGAGGTCAGTTCGTTGTAAAGTTCGTTCCACAAAAAGCTTTGTTTTTTTTTGCACCAGTTTTGCCAAGAACGGTTGACACCGTAAAACTGTTGTTACGAAAAAGTGAAACTGTAATTATTTGTCGAGCCAAGCAGCCTTTTGCAATATCTAAATCAATATCATTATTAAATCCAGCACCAACTACGGTATGTAGTGTAAGCTTATACTCAAGCATCAGAAAAGGACAGAGAGCACGCTTTCAGTGGAGCAAGACAAAAACATGCTCAACACCACAAATGCTTGTAGATGTGGCTCAAAATTCGGAGTTTCACATTCCGCGTCATCAAAACGTCTTCAATGTGTTAAAATTAGCAAGTCAAGTCGATTCTTCTTCATGATTTTTTGCAACACAGAGGTAATATAAATTAGAAACGTAAAAACGAGTAAACAACGCGCAAAACAAATTCACGGTCAAAGGGGCTACGATAAGGCCTTGCGGTCATCGAGTCATACAGCAGCTTAATTACAGCACATCAAACGTCATGAGACTAGTGCCAGATAACCAATGCAAATATTTGCACTTTTCCCAACAAAAATATGCCTAATTATACAATTGTTTTTATTTTTTCAATCGTTCTAGGCTTTTACTTGATTGGATCTATCAAAAAATTGTGCAGTTAAGCAATTTAGAATAATTTTGCTAAACATTTGCATCGAAATATGAAAAGGGTTTGTGTTATAGGAGCAGGAGCAAGCGGCCTCCCTGCCATAAAGTGCTGCTTGGATGAAAACATTATTCCAGTTTGTTACGAAAAAGAAAGCGACATTGGAGGTACACGAAAAGTTGTAATAAATCAAAATGAAAATTATAATCAAACCTTCATGATACTCGCGTAATTTCGCCGAAGTGTGTAACGAGTGGCGGAACTCATTTCCGCGGATTACCGCCTGGAAAAAATGTCAACAGCAATGTCTTAACAAACGAGCTAACTGTCCGGTAACTTGTAATAAAGCTCATTTAATCAGTGGAGCGGGAACGTTTTTTGGACAGGGGGGGGGGCTTAAAATGGTAAGATCCCTCTTTTCTCGAATATACGTTTTTAGGAACCGTCCACACAGCAGACTTGTCTTGAAAGATGTCAGTTACATGCCTGCTCAAGTGACCGGAATTTCTTCAAGATAATTTTTTTATGGAAAACAAGATTGCTTACAACCAGTAAAGTTTTCGAACTATGCGCGAGTTACAACTAAACATTTTTGAGTGCATGAATTTGTAAAATGCAAATATCTCATATCTCAATGACAAAACCGAACAGTAGGTAAAGAAAATTTGTCCGATCTAACTTGCTTTACTGATCAGAATTTCATGTAACAAACAAATGCCCCACTGAGGTTTAAAGATAACGAAAAATACACAAGCACAATATAACACTGAACCATTTTTTATCATACTGAAATGTGTAAATATATGTACAGTATTTTGGTAGGCGTACAAGTTTATTAGTTTTATTAACAATCATCGGTGCCAGTTTAGTATGTAATCGTTCTACCGAACGTCCGAACCTAATCTCTTCCTTCTACTTTATCTCGATACGTTAAAAAAGTAAAGGTCACGTGATTGTTATGGAAAAAGATTTCGGTAGATCACCCAATTATCTATTTCACTGAATTACGTACGGGCTTTCGCTTATTTGTAAAGCTACGTACGTTTAGATTTTTTCTTGCTCTACAGCAGGGCTACTCAACTGTAATCAGGATCGGTCCAATTGGAAAAGTTCATTACTTGCAAAGGTCCAGAACGAAATGTATAGCTGGCTTGATTCCGGCAAAAAAAAAACTATATCAGCCGGTTGCCTGAGAGATTAAAAGCATTGCTATCGGCGCGGGCATAGCTGTACTGTTCAATTTGGTAGGCCTGGAAATTGAACTCTAATCCTCCCGCGCCGATAGCAACGCCTGTAATCACTCAGGCAACCGGCTGGTATAGTTACGCTGTCCACAACCGGCAGGTTCGCTCAGTTGTCAAGCGCACGCTATCGGTGCGGGAGGTCTGGATTCGATTTCCGGGCTGGTCAAATCGGACACAGTGTCGTCAACGGCTTGCCACCGTTGCGACGTTTCTTCAGAGCTGTGTTGCCCAGGCGCAGAGCAGCGGAGATGGTCCTCACCACTAGTTACACCCTTCGGCATGATACCGCGAGCATAATGAAGATTTGGTTTTGATTTATTTACCCTGTCTGCATGTAGTTGAGTAGTTCCAAAGGCCGACGGGGTTGCTGCATCGTAATTAATTTTTTGATTCATAATCATTTTTTGATGTCATAATTAAAACAAGTGATTATGACATCAAAAAATGCAATTGCGATGCAGAAAGTCCGTAGGCTTTTAAAACCACTTTCTAAATGTGGCCAGGGAATTGCCACCGCTGCGACGCTTCTTCGAAGCTCAAAGGTGTGTTGCCTCATAAAGTTTTATGTTTTCATTTGGAAAATATTCGATATGCTAAAACTTTAATGGGGTTCAGCTTCAGCATTCAAAAGGTCCTGATTTGGACCGCGAGCCGCCAGTTGAGTAGCCATGCTGTACAGCAAGGGTGTCCAACACGTGGCACGCGTGCCATACGTGGCACGCGGCTACATTAAAAGTGGCACGCGAGCTCTTGCCATATTTTATCAACATCCCACAATGCAATTTTTTGGTAGTACACAATTAATTAAGAAGACTTTACGATGCAATTTTAATTATCGTTATACTGTATAGTTTATTGCTGCAATATCGCTCTTATAAAATTAGTCTCCGATTTTCACAGTTTTTGCTCGTCTATCCTGATTCAAGACGTATGAAATGTGAAACTGAGATGTCTGCTAGACCACAGACTAGTTTTGCGTCAGCTACAAAATATGATCTACTGTAAAACAGCTCTTCTTAATTCATGGGCCGCGATGGTCCTTCTGGTGGGCCGCCAATGTCCTGTCATAAATAAAATATTTTTCTGCGAAAAAATTTGAATTACGAAAGCTTGAAATGTATTATGAAGGTTAACCTGCTCGAGAGCTTCCACGCACTTTCTAGATTGATTCTGCTTTATCTTTCGGTATATTTTCAGCAGCAGGAAGAAACTTATCCAGTTCTTTGGGAAAACGCTCGTTTTTGGTTAGCTTAATTTGGAAGCACAAACCTATGTGAACAGGGATATTCTGTCATGAAACTTAATTAAATCTAAACTGTGAATTTAACTAACAGACTGACACTGAGCCTATTAGATGCAATAATGCGTATTGCCATTGCGCCGTTAAAGCTCAATTTTGCTTGTTAGCTCAGAACAAAGGCATGCAAAAAAGGGCTTTCGTTAATCGTGTTGTTAATAAAATTCAAACTACTGCAACTGTTTTTTCGTACTTTTAAGAATGTTCAGTTTTTTGTAAACAACATGGTTTTCAAAATAGAAAAAATTATTAAATTAATAATAGTTTACCAAGCGTTGGCACGCGAGGAAATTATAAAACAAAAATTGGCGCGTTAGCAAGTTTGAGTTGGACACCCCTGCTCTACAGTTACACTGGAAAAAGTGATTTAGCCGCTTCATCAGGTATAGGTAGAAAAAAATTCAAAACCATTTAAAAACTCAACCGGAAAAGAGAACTTGCATAAGTTCATAAAAGCTAGATCAGGGGTGCCCAACCAATCGATCGCGATCTACCGGTCGATCTTGAACACCGCACGTAGCTTTTCTTTCTGCAGTTTTATTGCTTGATATTAAACAGCGGTTCCAATGTGAGATCCACGGGCCACTCAGGCCCGAAGTCAGAAAAAAATGCTTAGAAAGGCAAAATTTTTTGCAAGGGGGACGAAAAATTTTTCCATAGGTTATTGTAAGTGATTTTTTTGAAGGGGCGAGAACTTTTCCAGATGACGGTCTCAAAGCTCAATTCCTACCATCTTTTTCAAGACTTAGGTATTTGTGGGCTGTGCAGGAACTGAATATCCGTCACTGAGTAAAAAAGCTATGGATATTTTAGTTCAAACTAACAGCAAAATATTTATGCGAAAAAACATTTTCATCTGACTCGGTAACTGAAACACGTAACCGCTATCGCCTTTAAACAGACCTATCTCGCTGTCTTACAGTAACCATTAGCGCGGAAGCTCCATGTATACCAATATCAAATCAGGAATAACCATGGGTGCAAACCTATGGGGAGATATATTTCCCCTAATAATTCGGCTGCATCCCCCGCAATAATTTCATGCCCCACACAAGCGAACGTGATGACCTTTATTATATATATATTTTTTTTTGGTCTTCATTTTGGGCAAGAGATTGGTCATCTGGGAAGTGATGACCTTTTTCTTTGGTCTTCACTTTATTTTGGGCAAAAATTTGGGCAACTACGCGGGTGTGTCAAATTTGCTAAATCATCCCCCCAATCTCGAAAAATGGCAAAAAATGGTCAATTTTGCAGAATCATCCCCCCTATGCTCAACACAGATTTGCACCCCTGGGAATAACCATGAATTTTGTTTTTATTTTTTAAGTATGATCTACCTTACTTTTCTGTACTTTGTATTAAAAAAATTAAACTTTTTTGATTGGTGTTTGTAGGCTTGTTTGTACACATAGGCCCCTACTTACAGTAATATTTTTTTCAAAAGATATTTTGGTCGTCGGCTAAATAACTCATTATACTTTTATTGGTAAATCGTGCATGACTGCTGTAAAGGTTTGCGAGCGCTGATATAAAACACTGTTCAAAATGAACCTCAAACATTGAAAATTTTACCAGATTTTCCGTTGACCTAGTGAATAATACGTAACTGCATGAATTTTAGAAGAATAGTGAGTGGTTCTTCTTTGGTTAAAAGCGCTGTAAAACTTTTGCTTCATTAAATACTTTCGTTGCGAGCATTAATCCCGCCGCATTCAGTGCATAATTTGTCCAATTGTAAGAGGGGGGGGGTCAAATGGTTCAGGGGGGCTGAAAAAAATTCAGGAGGGCTTGAGCCCCCCCCTGGCCCCCTACTTCCCGCTTCTATACATTTAATTCCTCATTGAAAGAAAATTTGCATGCATAGGCAATGCTAAACATTAAACAGGGTAGGTGTGAATATCAAAGTTTACAGCCACTGGGCTGACCCGACTTGGAATAGAATCTTATGTCCATCAGAGCGGTTTCGATTTACTTTGCCTACCACTTCGCTAAATTTTTGCAATCAATATTCTTCTCACTCTTCTCTTTCGTCCTTTTTGTCCCTTCATTCCCATTCCTCGTGAGTCCTCTTTTATTTTCTTTTTCCTTCTTTTTCTCCTTTCTCCTCGCTCCTTCTATCTTCCTCCTGCTCTCTTTTATTTGTTTTCCTCTGCTCTTGCATTCAATTTTATGCATTGTTATGTTAGGTTTATGGAATTACGAAGGAAAAAAGGAAGGTTCCAGAATCTATAAGTCGCTGCTTCCAAATACATCTAAAGAGGAAATGTCTTACTCCGATTTTCCAATGCCAAAAGAGTACCCGAACTTCATGCCCCACACGAAATATTTGGAATATTTTAGGAAATATGCAAAGCAGTTGAGTGTTTCACTTTGTTTAGAAATCGTACTTCGATCGAAAACAGACACCTTATACTGTATTGCTTTGTATTTTGTGGCATATTTATCCCCTTCTCAAGAAAAAGCGATCAAAGCTCTATAACGAGCTTGCTTAGGAGACACCAGCCAACTGCCTATCACTCTTAAAATGGGGGGGGGGTTCCGTTAAGTGCCTTTCCCGACGGCACAGCAAGTAAACTTGCAGGCTTGTTTTCGGCACTGTCTGTCCTTTTAATGCTTGAGCGTCAAATTGGTTTTACCCGACTCGCTCTTACCTCTCGGTCATCTGAGCTGTTGAATGGTTATTCCGAATTACCTGGTTATTTTTGCTTTTTGTTTCTTTAGTTTGCTGCACGTTAAAAATTCATTTTAACAATGTTTATGCTGAAGTATGTAATTTGAGAATGCAACAACGGAGCTTGGGGGGTAGATGAACCACTCACAGTGCGTTGTGGTGATGGCCGTGGTAGGCCAAGTTTTAAAAATAGTGTTTAAAGCAAAACGTTTGCGACATTTTTTTCAAACTTTTACGGAATTGAATTTTTTTGCAGTTTCAAACTCTTAGAACACATCCATTTCAACACCCAAGTCGTACAATGCGAATACGCCGAAGATTATGACGAAACTGGTCGATGGTAAAGTTTTTCATGTAACTTATAATTAATTGCATTCATTTCCAGTGTTCCCTCTCTAAATACACGCACACGTCAGCTTTCATTGGCTAAGCACATGCATAAATTTACTGAGCACCGAAATGTTTATCTTGTACCAATGTTCTCGGTTGGCTGTTTGAGGAAATTGGTTCTCGGACTTGCAAACTAAAGCAGTGCATTTCTTCGTAGATTAGACGGCAACTTATTGAATAATTAAATTTTTTTGATAACCCTACTTACTTTATCACGTTAGAATGGTGAAGTTTTCTCATGGGGCGTTGCACAAATATTTAGTCATTTCTAAAAAAGTGCACACACACCAAAATTTCTGCGCACACGGATCACAAAAATTGGAGGGAACATTATTCATTCCTTTATTTCAACAATTCTTTTGTATTTGACAGGAAAGTAACTGTGAAAGATCGAAAAAGTGGAGATGAGAGCGCAGAATATTTTGATGGAATTTTGATTTGTACTGGACGTCATGACTTTCCAAATTATCCTACGAATGCTTTTCCTGGTAAAGTGTTTGTTAATTGTGCCGCGGCTATATATTACTATATGTGCTTTTTTTGCGAGACAGTTTTTGTTGGCGTGATCGACTTTACGCGTAAAAACGAAGTTTTATGGTGTGGTTTAGGGTAAGGGTTCGAGTTAACAATTGGGTTTGATTTAGGACTCGGATTAGATTAAAGTTAGGGATTAGTGTTCGTGTTGGGGCATAAGTTAGATTCAGGGCCGTAACCAATCCTTACATTTTGGATGGGTCAATCACATTTTGGGGGGACTGACTAATAAAAAGGTTTTCAAGTGGCGTTTCCTAAAAAAGATTAGGTCCTCAAGGGGCGTTACTAGTGCAATTGCAGCTTAGACGGCTGCCTTGCAAAGCTTTGCTAGGTTTTTATTGTATTGTCAAACATTATTTTTGACACAGAATAGTTTTGTGGGTATAATATAATATTTAGAAGGTTATCCCCCGTGACTACGAAAGGTTAGTGGAATGTCTTGACGCAGGGTCGGTCAGGTCGAATACATAGTTACTCACTCAAGTTTTTAATACCATGATGTTTGAAACTGGTTTAACTATATCCTCAATTGATGCGATAGGGCAGCTTCACTTTTTTCTCTTCGTTATCTGTGATAGCAGACAATAATAAAGGTTTGAGCTAAAAATTTAACTTCAAGCTTTTTTTAACATGAGTTAATAAGGCCAGGCTTAATGTTTGCGCAACAAGGACGTCATTCCTTTCGGACAGACTGGAGATGTTTTTCCAAAACTCCGGGTGAACAGTATTTAGGCGCTTAAACTTGCGCATACCCTGTCTTTTTTTGAGCGAAATTAGTTTCTTTATCATCTTTGCTGGAGCGACGGGCTTATTTCCAGAATGTATTAGGGATAAAAAGTTGGAGCTGCTTAGGAGCTTACACTTAGCGTAAACCAGTCTACATTATCAGGATTTGACAAGTTCAAGGGTGCAGCTATCCACAGCCAACAGTACAAGGAGCCGTCGAAGTATGAAGGCAAGCGCGTTGTGGTGGTCGGGGCGGGGAATTCCGGGGGAGATATTGCAGTGGAACTTGGAAATAATGCCAAAAAGGTTTGTTTCAATATTTCAGCAAATAGACCAGGCTTTCTCTGTTATCAAAGTCGGCTTAGAGAGTGGCAGCTATGGGGGATATAACCCTGGGGATGCGCGGTAAATGGCTTCTTCTAAAAATGTCTGCTACAAACATCAAGGTTAAAGGTAAAGGTAAAGGTATGGGACAGCGGGTGCAAGCACACATTGTTTAGGCCATTTTAAATTGTCGGCCCATTACAATTTTCAATCACGAACGATTGAACGCTGTTAAGGGACATACATGACGAACAACACATACACAAAACCCTTCGCACTTCCGCTTGTGCCGAGCGCCTGGCGCGAAAGCTGCGAATACTATTTTTAAAGTCTTTAGTATGACCCGACTGGGAATAAAACCCCAGTTAGCTCTGCATAAAAGCATTCGGGGCCTACGAAAGTAGGCCTAATCAGTATCATACGGCCTTTTTTGTTGTAAGTCTGTTGACTAAGCAGCATCATTAATTTGATTTAGTTTGAATTGTGAATGATTTATCGGTGCACTTTTCAGTTTTCTTGAATTGATTATTTTTATCTTACCGCCTTTTAAAATTCGCTTTGAAAACGCCTCCCAATGCCAGGTTTAATTCATTTCCCTTACCATGGATAAACTGAAACTCATTGCTATTTTAGCATAAATTCAATTGTACAGTTCTATTTTTTGATGACGAAAGTCGCGGAAATGCTGTATATAACGTCACAAACACTCGCTTTGACGTCGCCGACCACTTCACTTAAAAGTGGAAAATTTTTGATAAGTGCTTTTCCTTGCGGCACAACAAGTAAAGTTGCCGGCTTCAGGAGCGTGCCCAGGAATTTGAAAAAAAGGGGGGAGGGCGCAATTTAAACCCACGCCAGTAAACTTTCTTTGAAAGACGAGCTTTTGCGCTTGCTTCAATTTCTGCTGGACTTATCCTTCTAGAACCTCCATACGATTGTGGTTTCTTTGCAATCGAACTAGTTAAACTTAACTTCAAAACATTGTTACGTATAATATTTTAAAAACCGGTCTGGATAGCTTTCTGTGGCTAACGTAATTTGGCGTTCTAATATTTTTTATATGACGTTGAAAGTACCCCCTCCCCCAGAATTAGCTTTGACAGAGTAATTCTGGCTGGACATTTAACAAATACCGGTACGTATATCAGCTTTACACCATGAAAGTTTTGTGCATTTGTCTGCGTGGGGAAGGGACGCGGCCCCAGCGACCCCCCTGGGTATGCCCCTGGGCATGTTCTCCACACAGTCCCTATAATGCTAAGCGTCTAGCATTGAAGCTGAGTATACCCATTTTAAAGTCATTGGGTCGATTGGACTCGTAATCTAATCCCGAGTCCACTGCTACAGAGGCAGACGCTTTATCCACTCGACCATCTGCTTATGCTGTTTAGGTCTATTTTAGCACTCGAAGAGGATCCTGGGTGCTATCACGGTTAGTGGACAATGGGATACCGATTGGATACGCGTTCAGAAAAAGGTAGGTTATTCGTGTAATTCTTCAATAAACGCTTTAAATGGACCTAAACTACTTTTTTAACCTATTTCAAAATGGAATTTTTCTCTATTTCCTTGGTTGAAATTACCTCATTATTGTATGTGACAGCAGTTATCAGGTAAAAACTGTTCGGCATCAAAATGAAATAAAATCCTCGTTATATTCGCGGTGTTACGCCGAAGCGTGTAAACAAATGGAGGAGGGGTAAGACAGCTTCCAACTCCGAAGAAACTCGTGGCAGTGGAAACACTGCATCCGATTTGTCCGGCCCGGAAATAGGACCAAACTCTGCATCAATATCGATGTCGCTACCACTATGCCAGCCGTATGGTAATTTGTTTGGTGCGTTCCAGTCCAACGTTCCCTCTAATTTTTTGTAGTCTGTGCGCGCAGAAATTTTGATACGTACGCACTTTTTTTGAAATGACTAATATTTGTACAACATCCCACGAAAAAATGCATTCTTTCAGCAATTCCAAGAACAAATTTCCTCAACCTGCCGACCGAGAACGATATTGTTACATCATAATACTGTATATCTGTGCGCAGTAACTTTATGCGGGTGCAGTCTCTGAAAGCAGTGTGCGCGTACACACTGTTCCACTCTACTCTATTTAAGATAGCTTGTGGAAAAGATCTGTCAGTATTTCACACTTGCCATAAACCGAACCACGACTGTTTCAGATTCTCATCGATGGTGGAAAATCTTCTTCCACTTTGGTGGAGAAATTACATAGTGGAGAAACGATTAAATCGAAATTTCGATCATGCGACCTACGCGATGAAACCGGATCATCGAATATTCAGTCAGGTTTCGCTCATTAAGGGGTAGTTGTATGTGCCAGATTTAAGTCTACCCCCTAGGGCCTAGGCTCCGAACCAGGGGGGAAAAAGAGCAATTGCCCCCCGAAATATTTTCAGTTACCACTAGCCTAAATATTTTCAGAATATTTTCAGTTACCACTAGCCTACTTAAGTTATATCATTTGCTCGCCTCGGTGTAGGCAGGCAAGGGCTCACCCAGGGGGGCACCGTGCCATGGCCCAACGCTCCTACCACCCTTTGACCATAGTGTGATCAACAAAATTAAAGCTTTTTGCATAAAGTGCAGTCTCATTTGTGTCCGGCTGACGATGGTCCGTTGTACTTGTCGTTGCTTATCATTGCTAGAGGATATGTTATCATAGAACAAGCCGGATGGATTAACCAGATAACTAAGATCCAAGTTTCTGTTACGTGTTGAAGATATTTTTGCAATAAATAAGGTATATTTTTAATAAAAAGTGCGAAAAGCTACGTGTTTTCTCATTGAAAAGCCGTAAATATTCGTTAGCGGCTTGCGACTTCGCGTCCAGCCGCCAACGAATTGTTACGGTTTTCACATAAAAAAACACTCATTTTAGCACACTTTTTTATCGAAAAAGGACATGCAGTGAGTGCAGTTACTATGGACAATTCAGAAATATTTTTGCAGCTGGAGCGTATTTAAGGGAGGGTGGTGTTGTGTCATGCCCCCCTTTTGACTACGCCTTTTAGATAAAAGAACAAATTAATGGTGCCAAGTAACTGAAATATGCCAGACTCTTTTGATGGTTTCCGTAGATTGCATCCTCCCACTAGAAAGACATTTTTAAAAATGTTTTTGATGTATGCAATTTTTTTTTTTATAATTTCGAACCTCTTCAAAAGTGGTAAGCCTTATACGCCTTAAGCACGATTAATCGAAAATGTGCGAACAAAATGGATCATATTTGGTAAAGCACTCAGAATTAGGGTAAAAAAATTTAAACAAAATTTGCGTGAAAATTATACAAAAAGCACTAAAATCGCCTTACAGCATGTAAATTTTCAAAATTTTTCCGGGTGAGCATGCCCCCGGACCCCCCTAGAGCTTTTCGTGTTTCTCTATCAGCTTCAAATTAGTTCCGCTAAAAAATAATACGCTTGAAAAATATAAGGAAATTATGGCTACCCTTTTGAAACTTCTGGCTACGCCACTGTTTCGCAGCTTATGTGCAAAAGCAGAAGCTTGGCTAAAATAAGCGAAAGAAGGCTGCGAACGTTATTAGTTTGAGAAATTATAGACTGAAAGTTAAGTTTAGTACTTTATTACAGGGCCAAAGGGGGAGGGGGCATGGTACCGTAGCTCCCTCTTGCGTGCGCCTATGCCTCCAGACCTATACCACTGGGACAAGCCTATAACGTTTTGCCCCCCCCTCCCCCCGAAATTTTTGGCTGGCTGCGCCACTGCTCCCACTGCTCCGAACTCAAGCATTTGTAAAGTTTTGTGCTGCACTAAAATCACTAGTTGGAGTTGCAGTTTCCAAGGGCGAATTCTTTAATTTTTTGCCTTCGAGTTCGAATGCTAATTTAGCCTGAACTAGATAAAAATTAATTTAACCAAGCCTTATTAAGTTCAGGGCTGAATTCAAAAACTTGGTTTGCCTTTTTCGACTTTGACAGTCATAACAGCTTATATTTCAGAATCCTATGGTAAATGATCATCTGCCTTATTCCATCATTAGTGGTTTGGTAACTGTGAAAGGAAATATCAGAGAATTCACGAAAAATGGAGTGGTTTTTGAAGATGGAGAAGAGGAAGAAGTAGACGCTGTCGTTTTCTGCACCGGTTACAACATCAAGTTTCCCTATTTGGACGAATCGATCATAAAAGTAAAAGTATTAATGAACTGTATTATAGCTTTGTTTTTAACCAGTAGCGCAATTGAACGAAACACATGTTTATTCGACATCATTTACAAGCTAAAAAAAACAAACAACTGACAAACAGGATATGTTATATAGGCCTATGCCGTATGTACAGAATGATAAACATTAAGGAGGCTGCGAAGGGATGGTTAGATCTTTGAGTCTGCAGCCACCTTCAAACAAATTTGGTCGTAGTCCATTCCGTTAAACGAAAACAAATTTGGTCGTAGCAATTGAGCAGAGAGTAGACCACGTTATTTCCATTTGTTTAATACATCATATGAAGAAAAGCTCATGGTCTGTTGCTGTTGGATGACTACACCAGCAGCTGACTAAATAACATCACTGCTAACTTTTTCCAAACTGTCCATCAGCCTGGGGCTGGGCCGGATTTACGTATAGGCTAAGCAGACTAAAGCCTAGGGCCTCGGAGAAAATGAGGGGCCTCAGCACAAACAAGGAAAACCCTTTTTTTTCGGTCTTCAGTGATATTTTCAGTGAAAACACGACATCTGCGGACATGAAAACCTTTTTTTTTTTGTCTTTACCGATTTCTAGTGGAAAAAATAGAAATAGTTTGGGGCCTCTCATTGTCTAAATCCGGCCCTGGTCAGGTATGATGAAAGCATCAACTCTCGACCTCAGAGTTTGATCCGGAGTGAATAATTGGCCAAACGTAAACGACTAGAACTCACAATTCCTAGATCTCTGGTACAAATCTCACCCAAGTCGTGCTTCTATGAAATAACAAACTTTGTCTAATCTCTGAGCAAATTTGTGTAGGTTCGAGAAAATGAACTACGTCTGTTTCGCTACATGTGGCCTCCTCACTTAAAGCATAACAGCTTGGCTGTTATTGGATGCATTCAACCAACAGCAGCACTTAGTGTGACGGCAGAGATGCAATGCAGATGGGCAACGCGAGTGTTTAACGGTAATTCAGTTGATATATTTTACACCGGTATGGATTTCTCAACGTATAGTTTGACTACTTGTGGGTGGTTACTGGTTAAACATGTACAGAGTTTGAAACCAATATATTTAACAGGTTACTTAGGCATTCAGAGCGAAATAGCAACGATCGAAATAAGCCAAATCATGGTTACATATTATTTTGCTGCAAGGTTGAACATTGGCAATAGTTGGTCATATTAAGCTGTTCAACCCCATGCATTGCCAACCCCTGTGTTGTGTTACACTCTGGGCTGCAAACTCGATCGATTTTTAACCGAGTTCAAGAGACATTTGCAAGTCCGAGTTCGAGTTCAAAAAAATTTATTTTTCGAGTTCAAGTTCGAGTTCGGCAAAAACAATCGAACTCGAATTCAAGTTCGAGTTCGCAGTCTTGACGGTAAGCCTTTTCATTAACGCTACCTGGAAAGAATTTTGGTCTATACTAACCCACTGGGGGTAAATTTACCCCCGGTTAAGAACTCCTGACTTAGAGGGACATAAACCGTCGCACGAAAATTGCAATCGAAAGAATATTTTAATATTTCGGTCGCGTAGGCTATTACTAGGATTACGAGGAAGGGTAAGGACGGCTCGTAATTGAAGTCACTTCAAAATACTTAGCCTAATGTTTTGCAAATAAGGTCAACAGGGCACAGGGGCAAGGGCAATTCAAAGGGAGGGATGTGGGGCATGCATACCTACTAACATTTTTAAATGTGTTGTTGATGAATACAATTTTTCCATAGTTTCAAACCTCTTTTATATCAATAATCTTTACGCCTTAAGCATGCATAAATCGAAAATGCGCGAACAAAATACATCATATTTGGTAAAGCACTCAGAATTAGGAGGAAAAACAGGAATTTTGTCTTAAAATTTTTTTCAAAAAGTACTAAAATGGCCATTATCATGTAAATTTTTAAAAAATTTCTGGGGAGCATGCCCCCGAACCCCACAAGAGCCGTTTTTGTTCCTCGATTTGCTTCAAAGTAACTCGCCCGCAAAAACTACGTTTAAAAATGTCAAATTTTGGTGCCTCCTTTAAAAAATTCTGAAAACGCACTGGCATGGAACATTTTCAAAGGGCTTATTTACGCCCTTATGGATTTAAACGTTTAACCTCTTTGTTTTTACTATTTAGTTAAGATTTAACCGAATTGGAAACTGCATCCCCCCACCAAAATTTTCGGGATCTGCTCCTGCACAGAAGGCCCGAAGTATATCTGTGCCCCGGAGCCCGGATTTTCTCTCAACGGCCCTGCAGCAGACTCAGCATCGAACTCTACGAAATTAAACTTTCGTACCTTACCACTAAAGCCTAACACTCTCTTGACCTATTTCCTGATCTACTCAGCTTTAAAATAATCCAAGCACAAGCAGTGGCGTAAAGTAACGAAATACTTTTACTTGATTAGATTACTCAAGTAGTTTTTTCGATAACGAGTACTTTTTTGAGTAGTTTTTTGGCTACTTTTACGTTTACTTAAGTACTTTCGGTATAAAGCAACATTACTTAGGCTAAGTTTTTTTTTTGAAAAAGTACAAAGTAGTCCTTGAGTTACAAGTTTTACTTGAAATCCCTCGTTGCATCGCAAATTTTGCGTTACGAAGTTGCGTCGCATGCAGTGTCAACTGTTGTCTGTAATTACTGCATGACCGTAAGCGCATGACCGCGAGTTACAGAAAATACTTAATATGTTCACAATAATATATTCATTTTATGAACCTGTGGGCCCAGCAGTAAAACTATCGCATTTCTCTTTCAACCTTAATTATGAAAAAAAGTAAATTGCAAAGCCAAAATTGAAGTGTTAACAGAAATAAGCAGGATTCGGCTTCTTGAGTTATTGCTTATTTATTCATTATGCGTTTATCCTTCTTTGCGATTGAGGCGCTATAACAAGCTCGCTTAGGAGTTTCGAGCCACCTGTCTGCCACTCCGAGATTGGGAAATCTCGCTAAGCGTGGTTCTTAACGGCACAACAAATGAAATTGCCGGCTTGTTCTTCACGCTGTCGCCTTTGATGCTAAGCATCATGCAGGGAAGCTATTAATACCAACTTTTAAGTCATTGGTTAAGCCCTACTCTGAATCGAACCCCGAGTCTACCGTTTTAGAAGCAGACGTTCTATCCTCTCGGCCATCTGGGCGGTAGTAATTTCTTTTGGTTTACCATTTTGCCACCTTCAGAACAAGTCATCATCGGCAAGTGTGTAATTGACACTTTAACGATCGAGAACGCTACACTTTTACTTGAGTAGTTTTTAAATGACTACTTTTTTACTTTCGCTTGAGTACTTTTTTTAGTCGAACATTCTACTTTATTTTGAGTAGTTTTGCCGTCAGCCACAATACTTTTACTTAAGTACAGTTTCAAAATACTTTTTACACCACTGACCACAACCAAACCTTAACTTAGTAACACCTAACTCGCAAACAGCAGCAGGTGAGCAGGCCACTGCGTTGCTCGACGTTTTAATTGAAGTCTCTCGGAACACCAGTCATGGTTCAATAAATAAGTTTTTAATGAAACAACGCAAAATGAAATGCAAAATAATGCAGTAGTGGTTCCAAAATTGCAAACTTGCAATCATTCAATCTTTAACGAAAAATCAAAAGTAAAGTTCGTTTTGAGAGATTTGAATCAATAAGTTTAAAGCACTCAAGTAGTGAACTCGAACTCGATTGTTTTTTTTTTCGAGTTCGAGTTTTGAGTTCAAAAAATTTTATTTTTCCAGTTCAAGTTCGAGTTCGGCAAAAACGATTGAGTTCCAGCGAGTCCGAGTTCAAGTTCGAGTTCGCAGCCCTGATTACACTTTGTTGTTAGTTTGGATACTAAAAATTTGAACTATCCGGATAACGGATATATCCGTATATTTGAATTTTGCCCATCCGATTATCCGCATAATATGTATAATTAGTAAGACAACCGATTTGAAGGGAATTTTTTGTCAATTTTAGTATGAAACCAATATCGAAGTTTTATTGCCGATATGCACACAACTTTTTCGCGTGATCTCAGCGAATCAAGGATTGCAAAAAAAAGCGATTTGACCACATTCATTGCTTCATCAACAAGGCAAACCTGATGATGCATAAGACATCAACTGTTGAATCGCTTAGCCTGGACCTGAGTTTGGTCACAAAGAGTCCACATGCACTAAATGCCTTTTCTTCTTCAACTGAAGTTGGTTGAATAGTGAGCAGCGTTTCATAGAGGGTTTGAAGATTGGCAGGCAGTTTCCAGGAAGCTCACGCTCCTTTTGGACCATCCTTCTATTTAAGTTTGTAAAAGTGGAAGAATGAACATCTGGAATTGATAGCAACATCATGGCTTGGTCTAGTTTCTTCTGAAGAGATTCTTGTGATGATTCTCTACCGATGGAAGAACCAAGCGGAACTGGAACTTCTTTGTCTTCTCCAGAAGCTGGCTCTGCGGCTCCAAATAATGTTTGCAAGAGCACACATCTATATTTTGTTTCTGTGCTTGCCAAATACATCAGATTTGCTCTCCATCAAAAAATGGGAATGGTGCAGGTATTCAAGCAGGTATGCGTTTCTCCGTTTTTTGATTCCTCTGGGTTCGCGAGTACGCGGAGTTCGAAGTGGGAAGAGCTTTAACCACCAAATCGTGAATCCTCTTTGCTGTAGGAAGCGAAGCCTCCCTCCTGCAAAGCCCATCTACGGCATATTGACCGGCTCAAGGACATCGACAAGATCACAAAGAACTTTTATTTTTGAATCCGAAAAGGTAATAAAAGCTCCAACTTCAACAAGAGCCATTCTGACACATTTTTCCGCTTTTACAAAAGTTTTAAGCATTTCCAAAAGGCTGTTCCATCTGGTCTTTGAATCTAGAATCAATTTCAGCTCGGTATTCAAGTGTGCTTAGATCTGCTTCTGCAGAATTTCGTTTTTAAGAGGACTTTTTCGAAAGCTTCACCACTGTTCTAACCTTTCATAATGAAGATCACCAAAATTAATATTTCCATCTCCACAAATTCTGCACCAGTGTCACCAACTTTTTCAATTCTTTCCTCTAAATAAAACTCCGAATCTGATCCAGGATTTGGATTTTCCATTTCCTCCTTCAATCCTTCCAAGCGATTTGTTTTTGCGTACAAAAAAAAACCGCTACTGCTAAGTGATGCTTGACATGCTTGGATCCCCCAATCAACAAGCTTACTCTTTTAACGACAGCAACTTTTGTGCTAAATTTTTAAGCTCTGCCCCCCCCCCCCCCCCCGTCATAGACGTTTGGCTCCCCTATAATTATTATTATTATTAAAGGGCGGTGGTGCCAGAGAAGACTGACCAGGTTCAATTCTCACTGGCACATTGTGTAGGCCATTATTTGGGCTCATTACAACTTTCACCACTTTCTTGTTTATTCAATATTTCAATGTACTACTGGCCGTATTAAGCAAGTCTTCTGGCCTGCTGTAAGTACTTTACCGGTAGGTTTATACTTAGTTTTTCGACCACCGACTTTATTGTGTTTTTTTCTTCACCAAAAACCTTGTTTCGTAGGGCTTGGTAGTAAGTGCATTCTCCAACATGGTGATTTGGAGTTTCTTCATCCAGGTTACATTTTGGACATGTCAATGATACGTCATGTCCCATGGTGCACCTGTGTTTCTGTAAGTTGCAGTGACCTGTGAGGACTTGCAACACTTCATTTATTCTAGGTCTTTTGAGCCTTAAAAGTCGTTGAGTTAGCTGGGGCGAAGCCTATCCTTCATTTTCTTTTGTTCTCAAACAGTCCTTTCGTTTTATCCAACATGTTTTCCATCTTTTGACCCTCCAATCCTTTATTGCAGCGCGACAAGTAGCATATGGGATGGAAATGAAAGGTTCAGGCCCCGAGCAGTTTAATGCTGATCCTGATTTAGCCAAGATATCCGCCTTCTCATTTCCTTGGATGCCGTCGTGGCCCGGCGTCCAGGCAATAGTGACGTCATTGTCGTTACCCAGTATATTCAGGTTTTTGATGCACGTTAATACTGTGTTAGATTTCACAATATTATTTTGGATTGCCAGAATTGCTGCTTGGCTATCCACTAAAATTAGAATTTTTTCATTTACAATTCTATCCATGATCAGTTTCTTTGCTACTTCAGCTATAGCAAAGACTTCCGCCTGGAAGACAGTACTATATCTTCCCAGATGGAAAAAATTTTGATCTGTTTGAGAGCCTGATGCGTATTCTACGTAAAAACTCGCACCAGCTCTTCCATTTAACTTGGATCCGTCAGTGTCGCATCTGATTATGCTTGGTTCTAAACTAAGCATTCTCATACTGCACTGCGTCCTTGCGTTTCGTAACGAGGCATTTGTACTGTTTTCCAAATACCTTTGTTATAGTTATTAGGTCTGCTGGCATACTCAGCAAAGGCACGTTTTCCTTTGCTTCATTGCATACATCTACGTGACTTTTGGTTTTTCTTGTAGAACCAATTGTCTTGGCAGGCCAAAAGCTCACACGGGATAACCGATATGATCCTTTTACTGCCTCTGACAGAATGAATTCATTAATTGGCATGATATTGGCTCCCCTAAGTCGACTCCTCTGCCGCCGGCTCTGCTTTGATTCTTATCATTCCCAAGTTAATGAGATCCAAGGAATCATAGTGCAAGTTTAAATATGTATACCGTCTGCTCTTGTGTACTCATCCAGCGTGGCGAAACAGAATTTTTTTAGCTCCTTTTTTTTAATTCCGATAATTTTCTTCGTATCGCTTTTCAGTGTTTTGAAAAATGCCATAATTAAACCTCTACTCTGACATTTTGAACCGTTCGTGGGAGCGGGTAGCCCCTTGCTAAAAATGAAAAAGGGTTGGCATCGTTGGTTGCAAGTAGCTATTGTGTTAAATGAAATGCGGTCCACGGCAACCAGCTCCGCAACAACTCTTTACAGCGTCTCTTTTGTTGTTTTAAAATATTTTTCAATATTGCCTAAGGAATTTTGGTTTGTGTTTGCCGAAGACACTTGCTGCTTTGTCTTTGCACCGACCTGGATTTTATGTTTCCGGTGCAGGTGGTTTCGCATTGCTCCGGTAGACCCAACCTTGCAAGAAATCGTGTTTTTACAAGTTTCACACCTTGCCCTTCACCGTTTTGACTTGTTAGAAAATAGCTCCATACTGGATTTTGACTTGTAAATCTTTTGAATTTTATTCTATTTTTCTTTAAGTACAGTAGTGTGCAAATTAATTGATTCACCAAAAAAACACGAAAAACTTCATTTTTTCAATTTATTTCATTTCACAGCGCCAACAATTATTTCAATGGGAGATATGATCACCTCTATGTGTAATCAACTCCATAACTCATGTTGGCATTGATTTTACGAGTGTTTTGCTGTTCTGAGTGATTTCTTTGTCACGGCACTATACGTCAATTATAGCGTCAATAAGCTTCGTTTTGGTTGTGCCATCCCTTTTTAAGAGTCGAGTTTTTGCTATACTCCAGAAATTTTCAATCGGGTTTAGGGAGGGCGAATTCCCAGGCCAGTGAAGGACGTTCATGTGAATTTTTTCAAAAGTTTTTTCACTTTTTTTGTAGTATGGCAGGGAGCCAAGTCTTGCATAAAAAATTCCTCCTTCATTGGGGAATGGTCTTTCCATGTCTTTCACCACTTTACGTTGAACTACTTCAATATATCTGTCAGCATTCATCATCCCTTGAACAGGGAAAAGAGATCAAGTACCTTTAAAACTATCTTATGGTACAGGGACAGCAGAGTTGGTATTCCCAACGGAAGAGGAATTTTTCTGCAAGACTTGGCTCCCTGCCATACTACAAAAAAAGTGAAAAAACTTTTGAAAAAATTCACATGAACGTCCTTCACTGGCCTGGGAATTCGCCCTCCCTAAACCCGATTGAAAATTTCTGGAGTGTAGCACAAACTCGGCTCTTAAAAAGGGGATGCACAACCAAAACGAAGCTTATTGACGCTATAATTGAGGTGTGGTGCCGTGACAAAGGAATCACTCAGAACAGCAAAACACCCGTAAAATCAATGCCAAAACGAATTATGGAGTTGATTACACGTAGAGGTGACCATACCTCCCATTGAAATAATTGTTAGTGCTGTAAAATGAAAATAAATTGAAAAAATGAAGTTTTTCATGTTTCTTTTGGTGAGTCAATTAATTTGCACGCTACTGTACTTAGTGCTAAGAACACCACTGGGTTAACATTTTTAAGGTACAGGTATATTTAACATAGCTAATCAAACGTTTTCGGCGATTCCATAACGCCCTCTTCAGGATCTACAATGAATTAATGATCATTAAAAAACTACACTGCAAACATTGGCTTAGTATTTTGTGATTTCATTGCAGCCAATTTTTGCAGTGTAGTTTTTCAATAATCATTAATTCATTGTAGATCCTGAAGAGGGCGTTATGGAATCGCCGAAAACGTTTGATTAGCTATGTTAAATATACCTGTACCTTAAAAATGTTAACCTAGTGGTGTTCTTAGCACTAAGTGCTTTGTGGTTTGTAAAAAGCACCTCTCTACCGAAATTGTATTTTCTTTAAGTTTTAGCTCAAATTATATTGTATTGTAATCGGATTGTTGTTAATTCTACTTTCTTTGTGACGTGACAGTAAAGATATTATTCTTAAATTTTACGAGTACAGGAGTAGGCCGCTCCGTTCTCTGGTAGTCAAAGTATCAATAATGGAGCCAATCTTCACGTAATTAAGAAAGCGCAAAATTCTGAAAATCACATATAAATGCACGAATAAGGAATCCCCTTTTTTATCCGGTTAATCGGCAAATTTTATCCGGATTTCGGATAGCAAAAAAACGTTGTTTAACCGGTTATACGAATAATCCAACCCTAGTTGTGTATGGTTTTCTTTTTTTTATTATTCTGCAGTATTACGTAAAAAGTAGTTTTGCCCGTTTCATGGGGCCAACTGAAAAGCACGAAAACTGGTGTTATTTTTGGTTAAGTTTATGGTTTCTATCAGCCTGGTTTGTTGCACGACTGTGGTTATGGTGTCAACTGCTCTGTTAAAAAGCATTTTATTTAAAAATACACAGGGAGCAAGGTAAAAAATGTAAAATACCAAAAAATCTTTTCTTTTGAATAGATTGCTTTTGAAAGAATTAGTCACTAGATTTTGAAAAAATTAATAATTGTATTCTTTCGTCAGGTGACGCCAAGTTACCAGCTCGACAGAAAATGGATGAAATTATTGACGATCGACTTAACACTTTGCGCCAGATATTCTACAAGAGTCCAAGGCAAACGCTAGAGGTGAGATTATTATTGACAGCTGGATGACTTCGCAGTTAAAATAGCTTATTTAATGCAAAATCAAGTAGCACTGCACACTTGATTGAGTTTTCAAAATATGGCTTTTAGATTGCTCCCGACCGAGAACAATATTTCCGCACTGTAAGGAGGTACTTTTACTGTAACGAGGTACTTTTTGAGTAAAAGTAACGCTGTTACATTTGAAAAAAAGTAACGAATTGCGTAACGAAATTACTTTATTGGCGATATTTCAGAGTTACCAACTTAGTTACTCGTTACTATTTCACAATGCGCTTTATTGTTTGTATTAAATGAAAAGTTAACTTACCAAAAATTAAGCAAATGTCATTTTTCTGTGGACTTTCGGAACGATTTAACTTTATGCGAATGAGTTTGAGTTGTAAACAACAGTATTGTGATTGATGGACAAAAAGTCCAGACCAAACTCCAGCAGTCTAGCACCTTTCGAAAATCTTTATTCGAAACCACCTGCAGCTGCTGCTGCTGGAAGTGTAAAGTTTCACACTTTGCAACGAAACGAAAAAACAAAAAATACAACAAAGTGAGAAAGCAACGGAGCGCCAGATTTCTTTAACGCCTTTTATGCAAAGCAGAGATTTTTTTGAAGCCCTTTCAGAGTTACCACAGGGGCGTGCCCAGAAATTTGAAAAGGGGGGGGGGGCGCAATTTCTTGTTTACACGTTTCTACTGAAAATATTGGTGAAGACTAAAATATAAAAAAAAGGTTTTCAAGTCTTCCGACGTCCAATTAACCCCCCAAAATCAAGTGAAGACCAAAAAAGGTCAACGCGTCCTCAGATGTCCTGTTTCCACTGTTTCGCTGACTGCAGATATATATCAGCTTATATTTCAGCAGGGTGGATACGCCCCTGCACCAGATGCCCTATTTTTCCGTCAGACATGTTCTTTCTTTAATTTCTTCGGCGGGCGAAATATGTTTTGTGCGGGTGAGAAGATTATTAGACAGGTTTGAAAAAATCACTTCGCCAATTTTAAAAATTCACAAAGCTTGATTGATGAAAAATATACGATCAAGTTCAAGCAAATTTGTTTTTTCGCCGGTTGAAAATGACTAGTGTTTCTTTGCGTACTGTTGGTTGTTATTTTAAAATCTTTGCATAGATCTATTACATTATAGGAAAAAAGCTATGTCATTCTAGTTGGAAGGAGTGGGTTTGTAAATTGCTCTTAGGATTGGTTGTTATTTATTGCAAAGGCAACAACGTGGCATTTAGTTTTGTGAATACTGACGTAGCTATGGTATTTTCTTTTTGATTGTAGGCTTAGGTTAATTAGTTAAACGTAGCCGATTTAGTTCCTGATAGAGGTATTTATTTTGGCAAAACAGTTTCTAAATGTGCATTTGTAATGCTTTTGGCCAATAATTTTTTCGTGTATCGGCCCATTTTGGCTAGTCTTATGTGTCTTTTGGTTAAGTGTTTCAAAATCTGGCCACACTAAAGCCCTTATGCGACTGATTTTCAGTAGAGAGAGCGCATCAAAAACGTTGCATTTAAATTTTTAAACATCTGCTGCAAAGTTACGAGAAATTTTATTACATAAAACACTGCCCTACCATATAGCGCCGCTGTGAAAGGTTAATTTCACTTGGAAAAAACGTTTTAAAACCGAAATCTTCAGGCCTGATTGGCGGGCATTTTTCGATACGTTGGTCTATTTATGAAGAATCGTTGCGGTGTGTTGATATTTGAAAGGCTGTTGCGTACTGGTTTTACCATTCGCAATTTATTTCAAAAAAAAATCGAATCTTCATTATACTCGCCATATTATGCCGAAGCGTGTAAGAAGTGGCGTGGCACATCTCCGGTTAGCGCCTGGACAACACTCGCTCGAACTCCGAAGAAACGGTGCAACAGTTACGAGCCGTTGGCGACGCTGTGTCTGATCTGACCCGCTCAAGGAACAAACCCCAGATCTACTGCACCAATAGTCACTGTCGCTGTATTGTAATGTCAATCAGCCTGCTCGTTAGTCGTTATTAACTTTTCGGCATTATAATTCGTTCCTACTACCATTGTTTTTTTTTTTTTTTTTTGAAGGCGTTTTGAGAAACCAAAACGGTCTCTCAAATTTTTGTCATGGTCTCTCTTATACGTTTCTTTTCCATGTTTTCTGAATAAGTACACTTACAACAAATTTAATCACAATAGGTTTTGGTCTTTTAAAACTTGCAATCGGTCCTTTTTAAAGTCGATCAAAAAAAAAACACTGCCTGTTACGCACTGCGGCTGCTTGGGATTCCGCGAAACCAAATCAAGTAAAAAAACTCGCGGAATTACGCCGAAGCGTATAACGAAAGGCGGAGTCCATCTCCGGGGCACAGCGCCTGGCAACACAGTTTCGAAGAAATGTCGCAGCGGAGGTGAGCCGTCGGTGACTTCCGACTGTGTCCGACTTGACCGACCCTGGAATCGAACCCAAGACCTCCCGCACCGGTAGCGATGTATAATGTCTACACAAACAGGCCGGTTTTAGCGCGAACTAAGGTTGTAAGAAATATGAAAGTAACGTGTAATGAGTAACGAAAAGTTGCAAGTTACATTTTCAAAAAGTAACGAGTAGCGGTAACTTAGTTGCAATTTTTTACAAGTAACTTAATTGAAACGGTCACTTCGTTACTTTGAACGTAACGAGGCTCACCAAAGATGGGCCCGCCACACCGTACACACTTAGATTTATAACCGCGAGTAGCCTTATAATGAAGGTTTGATTTGTTGACATTCTTTTTTGTTTTCCTAGGTTGAATATATTCCGTACATGGATTGCCTTGCTGATGAAATCGGAGTCAAGCCAGACTTGTGGAAACTTTTCAAAGAAGATTTTGAACTGGCTTGGAAGGTAAGCCAAAGTTAGAGCAAAAAAAAGTTGCACAATATCGTCTTACAGCGCCAGGACTAATGTTTTACATTCTGACGATGCATCTTCCTGTTTGATTCTCCAAACTGCCCTCATCCTGATGCAGGGCCGGCGCCAAGGGGGGCCAGAGGCGCCTGGCCTCTCCAATTGACATGCTTGGCACCCCCAATCTACAAGCTTACTCTTTTGAAAACAGCGGCTTTTGTGCTTAATTTCAAACTTTGGCCCCCCTGATAAACGCTTGGCCCCCCTAAATCAACTGCTCTGCCGCCGGCTCTGTCCAGATGACAACTTAACCGGCTCGTTACGAATGCCATTGTTTATTTTGTTACATGAGCAGTGTTGCCAACTGGTATATTTATATACCAGATTTCACAAATCTGGTATATTTTTTGGACCGTTTGGTAGGTGAAATTATGGTTTGGTATATGTCCTTAAATTTGGTATATTTTTATGCCTTTGGGTAGTGTTTTTTTGCGTTTGGTATATTTCAGAAATTTAATATAACTGATATGTTGAAGATTACTAGAAAGCTCTTTAATTGCCGGATTACCTAATAAATTCTTTCTACGGATTTGAGCAATGCAGTTTTACATAATTGGCAACACTACTAGTGGCGATTTTTTTTGCACAATGTGCCAATGAGGTAAAAACTTTAGAATTTTCTTTTTCTGAAGCAATATGTTATATGTGAATTGTGAAGAATGGATTGGCTAGTTTATAGTTTGAAACTGTGAGTTTTGTGCAGTACGTCTTTTCGTTACCCGAGAATTGTGGACTGTAAAGTGTTGATTCATTTCAAGTTATGGGGGCTAGTTTATTTGAAACTGTGAGTTTTGTGCAGTACATCTTTTTGTCACCCGAGAATTGTGGACTGTGAAGTGTTGATTAATTTCAAGTAATGGGCTAGTTTATTTGAAACTGTGAGTTTTATGCAGTACATCTTTTTGTTACCTGAGAATTGTGGACTGTGAAGTGTTTATTAATTTCAATTAAACTGTTGTATTTGTGACTACTGTTTTTTGTTTAGCGTGAGAAACTTTGATTCGGTTCCTTGGTCTATTTAATCTGCATTACTGGTAATGAAAGCTTGATTGTATTTAGCAAATACAACTGATTTATGTTCAGTGTAAAAATACTTCTGTTGGGAGATTGAGCAAGAAATTAATTATGTCATTCAAAAATGCAACACTTACTTTTCATTTTTACAGATAAACTGATGATTTTTTTTCGAAATTTTGGTATATATTTGGTATATTTTTGATAACATATTTTGGTATATATTTGGTATATAATTTGGAACATTTTGGTATATTTTACTCTGCAAAACCTGGCAACCCTGTACATGAGTAGCTAGCAAGCCTAAGCGCCAAACAGCAATTAACGATTTTCGAAAAAAAATTATAAAGTTCTTGCTGATTAAGCGGAGAAGATTCCTTCTGTTTGTTGATTTTAAGTTTTATTTTTGATTTAGGTTTTATTCAGGCACTTGACACCGTATCAGTACCGCCTGATGGGACCAGGCGCGTGGTCTGGAGCACGTCAGGCCATTATGACGCAATCGGAACGCATGAGGTTTCCCCTAGCAACCAGAAAAGTGACACCCGATAAAGGGTGGTGGCACCAATACGTCATCATTTCTGTTTTTGTTTTGCTTTTGGTTTATTTGTTTTTCTAAAACAACTAAAAAATCATGTTATGCAAATAATAATGATGCAGTAAAATCAAATTCGTCTCGATGCTCTTTCAAATTTAAATCTACAGTATGTTCGGTAATTTGATATTTTGTGCTTTATTGTAGTAGATAGGCTATTAGATTTAACAGCTCAGATGGCCAATAAGTAAGAGCGTCCGCCACTGGAGCCGTAGACTTAGCTTTGATTCCAAGTCGGTCAAACCAATAACTTTAAAATCGGTATTCACAGCTTTCTTGTTTGACGCTCAACATTAAAGGGATAGTGTGGAGAACAAACCGGCAACTTTACTTGTTGTACCGTTGGAAAAAGCACTCAGCATGATTTCCCCATCTTGGTGTGGTAGACAGATGGCTGGCAACTACTAAGCGAGCTCGTTACAGCGCTTTGATTGCTTTCTCGTGATAGGAGGATAAATATGAACTAGGCCTAAATAAAAATATACATCGATAACAATAGTTGCAAAGTTATTAGGAAATTCTACAAGACTCAATAAAACTAAAATTCGGCAAGTAGTAAAAAGCTTCATAATTTTTATTTATGATTCGTTTGTTTTTGTGTTTATGGTGCATTGCGTCCCAAAATGTCGTAATTTTTTGAGAAGTTCATCCGCGATATCAACATATGTGCTGCAAATTTTATTACTGTCGCATCTTTTAAGTTAATTATTTGTTTAGTTTTAAAGCCGATCCTCGAACGCAACGTGAAATTTTGCTTCGTGTGTAATCAACCAACCGTGCTTTTATACTGCTGCTCAATGGTGCCACGCCTTGTGATTTTCCACAAGATCTTGTGATTTTGATTTTGATCTTGTGATCTTGTGAATTTCGGGCAAAATCTTGTGATTTTTCATTGAAACAATGTTTGGTCGGTATTTTAAGAAAAAATGCTTAAATCGGATGTTTTAATACATAAAAAGTTCTCAACTCCGCATCAAAATAGTTTTCTGTTTACATGGCAACATCTTTTCATCACGGATCTCGGGCCATCGGCACTCGGCAGTTTCAGCACATCGAATTCGGAATGCGTATTGCGGAACCATAAAAGCAAAGTAGTGCTCGGTAACACACATGAGGCTTGTGCACTTGTCACAGTGTCACTTGTTAGGTTGGTGTCAGGTGTCATGACTCATGATTTTCATCCGTGCAAATATACCGATTAACTTAACCGATAAAATTACTACATAGCCCACCATTAGCATGGTCATAGATGCCTGCACTGTTCCATAGATAAGTTGTTAGCAAGTGCGAATTTGCCCAAACAAGTAAATTTTAGCAAAAAATTTGCCCAAAAATTTAGGGGGTCAAAAAAAGTTGAGTTAATTTTGGCCTCAAATTGTATGAGACTTTTGTTTCACATCAAAGTATTGAACACCTTGATTCTAATTCCAACAAAGATCACCATTCCATTGTCCAGTCAGCAAGCTTAGAAAAATACAGCAAAATTTTGCCCGAAATTTCTCATTTTTCTCAAATTTCGCACCTTAGAGGAAACGAACAGTGGATGACTGGCGCTCAGTGCTGGTAGATCTGCTAATTATAGTCCAGCTTAGTATCTATAGATCGACTTAAGAATGTGTGGTGCGGATACTGGTACAGGGTAACCTGTTAGAGTACTGGAAGGTTTTTTGTCAGTAAAGTGAACTGGATAGTGAAGAAAACTGTTAAGTGTTGTCAGCCAGTAGCTGTGGGCATTGGCGTAGCCCAGAGCCACGGGAGGAGTTTTGGGGGTTACAACCCCCCATTGAGTCTCAAATGACGTCATACATAATCGAAGCTGTGCGAACAAAATGCATCATTGGTGAAGCGCTCAAAGTTAGGGGCCAAAAATATAACAAATTTTCCTTAAAAATTGTTCAGAAAGCACTAAAATGGCCATTGCAGTACGCTAATGTTTAAATTGTTTTCCTAGGGAGCATGCTACCGGACCCCCCTAGAGTCGTTTTTGGCACTTAAATTTTTTAAAATTAACTCTGCTGAAAAAATACGTTTGAAAAAAGTAACAAAAATTGATGCCCCCTCCCTGAAAAAAATTCTGAATACGCCCTTGACATGAAACATTTTCAAAAGGCTTATTTACGCCCGTTTTCGAGTTTAAACGTCTTTGCATTTAGTTAACATTCTACCTAATTCAAAATTACATGTACCCTACCAAAACTTTCGGGATCCGCTCCTGTATAGAACGTATGGTCAAAAATGGTGTCATTTTTAACCCTCTCCCCCACTGCAAAATCCTGGCTTTGGGCTACGGTAGTGGCTGTGGGCTAAGTGTGTAAGTGAAGTTAGTGTTCAATCTGAATTTTGAGGTGGAGTTTTGGTAAGAAGTCACTGTTGTTCGGACTGAAGCATAGGCCTAGTTGCAGTATTACCTACAGCTAACACCACCACTATTTTGAAAATGTTTTTTTGTTGGAGTTGTGTATGCGGTACAGTAATTTTATCCAAGTGACATTACTTTTTGCTATGCCATTAAAGTTGTGTTCAATCTGAATTTTGAGTTGCGCTTTTTACAAGTTTGTGTTGATTTTCACTATTGTTGAGCGTGATGGCAATTTTATCTGAAATTATCGTATAGTTTGCTTGTTTTTTCTTTGATATTGTGCATTGTGGTTTGTGTTTTTTTAAGCTTTTGAAATTGTTTCATCTGTTAATTTCAATGTCTCACGTTTTTATCAACCTGAAATTAGCCTAATGAGCTTACATGAAGTTAGTAGTTTAAGTTCTTGGTAGCATTCGCTCTTGAGGCTAATCACATCTCATAAACGAAAATTTTGTGACTTCGAGTAATCATATGATTTTTCTCGGAGTTTAAAATTAGAAACAAACACATTATAGTTTCTTTTACGAAAGTCTATGTAGTTCAAAAGTCATGACTGTTGATTCAGATGTGATCACTGACTTCAATTTGGCATAAAAAGTCATCAAAAATTTGATTTTGTAAACTTGTGATTTTGAGTCCAAATCTTGTGATTTTTTTTCAAAAATCTTGTGATTTTTGAAAATTTGCTGTGGCAGCATTGCTGCTGCTTTTCGGTCAACACCTTCAAATGCGAGAGCGCAGTAGGCTGCGATGATCTACTGTGTGTAGTTTACGAACTGACGTAGAATGAGATGTGCAAGTTTGTAAAACTAACAGAATTTATTTTTGTTTCTATTTGAATTAGTAAAATTTAATAATGACACCGCTTCATTGAAGATCAAGAACTCAATAGGATCGTCACTCAAAAGATGTCAAATGCTTAAAATAACATTGAAAAGGTTGCCCAGGTATCTACTCCAAATTGACTTGAAGGTAGAATACGATTAATATTTGTTAAGAATACGATTAATATTTGTTAAGAAGGTAGAATACGATTAATATTTGTTCAGCTTGAAGAATACGATTAATATTTGTCAAGACCAATGTGAAAAGTTCTATTGCGTTTTTCTGTGAAAAGTGATTTGTAAGGCAATTCACTACTGAAGAAAAGAAACCAACCCAGCTCCTTATTCGTTTGGAAACACTTGTCCGATTTTCTTGAGCAGGAAGTGACTTTTCGTGAAATTGAATTGTACGTCTGTTTACGTCATAGAGCCTCAATAACATGTAATGTTGGATTTTACTCTTGTCCCGAAATTACTATGCTATTTTCAGTGGATTTATAGCAGGGAGTTAGTTTTATTGAGAGTTTTTTTTTTTTGGGGGGGGGGGAGATGGTAACAGGAAATTAGTCTAAAAATGGAGGAGGGGATGGTGGCAAGGATTTAGTTTGGATCTTAGCAATTAGATAGTAGCGGGGATTTAGCAGAGGAATGGTTGCAAGAAATTTTGGGGAGAATTTAAGTAGGAATTAACTTTTTTGAGGGGGGTTGTTGCTATGCTGCACTGATGAGACCTAAAAAGGTCGAAACGCGTCTGCAGCTGCATTTGGGTAGATGGCCTTGTGGGTGCTAGAGGTGGGGGTTGCTTGAGTGGAGTACCGTGTTTTTGACCTAGCCTAGGCAAATTGATTCTCTAACCAGTTTATTTGTGGCTTTTCTCCAAGTCGTTTGCCCAAATCATGTCAACCTGAGTAACTTCAGATGTGAGCCTCTTAGCAGACCGAGTAACCTGGAAGTTGGCATATATGATCCTACCTTCAAGTCAATTTGGAGTAGATACCTAGGCAACCTTTTCAATGTTATTTGAATTAGGTTACAAGTGTATTAGTGTAAATAAATATCCCCTTCGCAAAGCATAATCTAATGCCTATGTATTTAAAGTTATGAAAATTACGTTCAAGTGAGAAGTCCTGAACTATTTGACGTACACCAGTGTGCCATCTATAACGCATTAATACAAAGAATCTCTGTAAACTTCGATGTAGTCTGTACAGGCTATAAGCAAAAAAAAGCTAATGCTGCCAAGTGACTGAATATGCCAGGCTCTCTTGATAGCTATTGTAGCTTATGGCTCTTTTTTTTTAATTCTCGCGCAATGCTCCTGTCTATAGACAAGACAGAAGTAGTGGGACGAAAGCGATTACAGTTTTTTTAGATTTCACTGGAGCATAACTAGCAACAATTTCGTGCCTGCTGCAGGAAAGTAACTAAACGATCTATCCGCAGTGATATACTTGCAGCACAATAGACAAAGGAGTACCAAGATGGTTCATCCAGGCTCCGCGATTTCACACGATGAGTCAGCCTGCAACCTCTTGAAATGTCCAAGTACAGATGGGGTTTCATTTCTTTGCCGTATTGCAAGTGTGACGCAATGGAGCAAACAACACACCACGTTATCTCCATTTTCCGAATACATCGTGCACCAACAGGAGTATATACGTGATCCAGAGCCGGCGCCACAGCAGTCGACTTAGGGGGGCCCAAAGTTTGAAATTAAGCACAAAAGCCTCTGTTTTCAAAAGCAAAAGCTTGTAATTGGGGGGGCAATGCATGTCGATTGGGGGGGGGGGGGCAAGCCCCTCTTGGCGCCGATCCTGACGTGATCTGTTAATACAGGACAATCAGATACTAGAAGTTGGCTTAACAACACTCCATGCAGTGGCGTAGCAAGAAATTTTAGATGGGGGAGGTGGGCATACACTTTTCAAATTTGATCGTTTTTACTAAATGGAAAAGTCAAAAAGGGGGATGGAGGGCATGACCAAATGTCCACCCTTAAACATGTTCTCGACTCAGTAGCTGTTCGGATTTGATACAAAGTGTATGGTCGGCAAAACGACGACGACGAACGCATGGTCAAAGCAGCTCTTAGCAGAGGTGGTAAGCCTTCGGCGACACTGTGTTTGCTGCAACCGGCTACGTGGCGGCTCCAACCGAGTATCGAACCTCTAACGAAGAATTTGGAGCATACGCGCAGTATTAGACCATGTGGCTGGCAATTCTAAGATTAAACAATGCAGCACCCCCCATTTCTCATAAATGGAAATAAACCTTGTCGTCGGGCAACAAACAATCTCAGATCTGTCTCTATTTCATCATCACATAAGGCATTTTCAAGGTAGCAGTATATACACACAATGATAAATTAGTAGGCAAGAAAAATATACGCGGCGAATGAAATTCTGTACAAAAAACTTTTAGCAAAAATAGGAAAAATGTAATACTAGCAAAAATTTTGTCAGAACCCAATCGATTGTTATAGGCTAAGATTTCGCGTGTGTTAAACTTTTCCCGAACGTGATAGAGCTTTTCACATAGTGAACACTGACTTTTTTCGATATTTCGCTTCTCATCAGCGCAGAGCAACTTGTAAATTAAGAATACAGTTCCGTTTGAATGAGATGATCCCCCGACGATCGCACTGGCGTAAAAAAGTGGGTTGGGGTCATCACATAAAATACCGTACCCAAACTGATCCTCAATGAAGTATAAAATATGAGTTGATAAGCAATAGAGGTCGATGCAACATGCTATAATTAATTTGAAAAGTTGGAAAATAAAGCTGGCGTTTTCAACTTTTCAAACAAAAAATCAGCAAAAAAATTCAATTTTCTTATGGCCAACACGTCAATATTTGGTTTAATACACCATTAGGACGTACCAGTAGTAAAGTACCAGCGGTAAATAAACTCCCTCAACCAAAATAGTAACTCAGATTTTTATACAAATTTAATAGAGTCATGTAGAGAAATAAGACATTAAAATTGTTTATTTAATCATTCATGCAATCTGTGAGAAGGAAAATTAGTAAAACATCTTAATCTCATTCATAAACAAATAGGTCAAGCACCTAGAATACAAATTCACAATGCCTATACAATGAATTTTCTAACAACTATCTACGAAATATGAAGAAAAGGATATGACAGCATTACTAAATAACATCTTTGTTTCAACTCCAGTGTTCTTCAAACGATCAAAAATGACAGACATCATATTCCACAAAAACGGGCCCAGTATGTGTTAAGCAAAACTAGTAATAATGGGTGAGTGGTTGGTTTTCATTTGTCAGAAACTCGAAGAAATAATTACCTGGAAGCTTGTTATCACCGGATGAAACAACGAAGCTTGGGTAAAACAAGAACCTACGACCTTAGCATCACGGTTAGTGGTAAACATGCGCCAAATTCGTCAGCTACTATGCTATGCAGCCAAATAATTTGTAGCAAATAGCCTTGAAATTGATTCATTTTCGCAAACAAAGCATGTGCAGAGAAAAGCACTAGGAAATTACACTAGCACTAAAAAAAATAATGCAATCTAAATTCACAAAAAAATGAACACAACAAAACGGCAGGTAATACTAAACAAAACACAAATGCAAGGTGGGTTACTACTGCTCCGGAGGGCATGGGTTTCAGACAAGCTATGAAAAATCAAGGAATGATGTTGCATGGACCCTGGACCGGCTGGCTAGCTCAGTCGTAGACATCGCTATTGGTGCGGGAGGTTTGAGGTTTGATTCCTGGACCGGTCAAATGGGGCAGTGTAGTCAACTGCTCGTCACCGTTGCGATGTTTTTTCCGAGCTTTTGCCGCGGAGATGGTTCCCGCTACTCGTTACACACTTCGGCATAATACCGCGAGTATGATGAAGATTTAGATTTTTGATGTTGCACAATACATCTGATCCAAACCATTATAAGGACTCCATTTTAAAGTTGCAAGAATACTGGGTTAGCTTTGGAAATTGAAAAAAGGTGCAACATATTTAACAATTTTAGAAAAAAGAGCTGTACCCAATAAACAAATTTGAGAATATAAATGTACCGATTTAACCCTTGTTAAAATATTGTCACCAAACGCAACATGTAACAATATGATACTGCAACGTAAATCTATTTGTTAGGTAAAACAAAACAAAAAATAGAATTAATAATCGACTATATGCAATTCACACTACCACAAACACGCGAAATTGATTGTATCGTTAAGAGTGCATTTTTGAAAACACAGATCGCAACACTGTCAATACATCACGGATTTTTTACAATTGTCACAACGCAGTTAACGCCCTCCCCCAACAAAAAAATAATGATAAACAACATTTACAAAATTTGAGACCAACATTAGTTGCAATGATCAAATTTAAAGGAGTAATTTGTTGTTCTATATTAAGTAGAGGTTCAAGCCCAAGCACACCCAAGGCCAAGGCCGTGCAAACCTCAACTTCGGAGAAAAAGATCCTTAAGGCTTACATCACTGCTACTGCCTCAGTTAAACGTAATTGGGGTGAAGAAAAAAAAAGGTATAATGATTTTGAACAACCTCGGCCGGGAAGAGAATGATTTAGTTCACAACTTGATAAGGTTAGTGCTGAAACGCGTCAGATTAACACAGATAGGTGCAAAAAGCAGTTCATTGGCAATGGCTAAAGCAATGAACAAGTTTACCGCTTATTGGCAAAATAAGGGACGCTAAATCGCTAAAATACGTAAAACTACGCAAAACGGTAAAGAAATTCTTTGAATGGATAGATTGCAATGCCAAGTATAATGACCAAATAATACAGGAATGGAGTATGGCTTTCTCCTGGTGCACACATACCTATTGCACGAAAGTAGGTTTGCACAAAATGAGCTTACTGTCCGTTCTTCATTATTCTCAACATGGTACGGTTTTCATCCTCTAACATTTTGTTATCTCTTCTCAGTTGATCGTTTTCATCTTCCAGTACATGAAGTTCCTGTATCACAAATGCATTACACTCAGGGTGCAAAATTCTCATCATTTTTGGCTGTATGATCGTTTCGCATCGTTCATATACTTTTGTCATATGAGGCAGAGGCATTACACTACCTTGCTTAGGAGATGCCCGGCCATCTGCCTAGACTCAAGATGGGAGGAAGCCGTGTAGCGTCTTTCCTAAGGGCAAAACGTGTGAACAAGGCGCTGTTTTCTTCACAATGTCCTTTCATTGCTGAATTTCAAACAAGAATACTAATATTAAGTTTTGGTTTAACCCGATCTGGAATCGTATCTGTGAAGCCAACTTTGATCATAATGAGCTCACGTCAAATAACTTGAACTCTTAATAAACTGATTAAACAGCAATAAAAAAATTTGTTGTTTGTTATCTCTTCGTCAAATTGACGTTTACGCATACCAACGGTAGGCTACCATGCTTCGCAAACAATTGCTTCATTTAAAGCAGGAGTTCTTAACCTTTTTGTCTCGTTTACCACTTGCCGAAAGAAAAAATTATAATTTACCCTCATTGCACCACTACTGCTTTTTCATTACAATTAAAGTTTTCTTTAGTTTTAATTCAAAAAACTTACCCCCTCGGTAGGTAAAATTTACCCCCGGTTAAGAACCCCTGATTTAGAGGGTTTGGAAAACGTGAAAAACTTTCTGGAATTCGTGGGGTTATTGTCGAACAAAACGCTTAGCACCTAGTGACTAGTCCAAGCATTCCTACCTTGTCCATAATCTTGATTTCTTGTCGCAATCTGGTGATGGTCGACTCAGCAGCTTCCAGTTTCGAACGCAGTTCGTCCACATCAGGAGATGTAGCTGGCACCTAAGCAAAAAAAAAAAGTCATTGCTACGATCAAGCTTTGACAGGTTTAAATTATATAATTTTACTGTGTCAGTAGAAACACGATTATTAAACCCACGTAATTAACCAATTGGATTTAACTGATCGTAATGTTTTTCAAAAAAATCAAAACCAAATCATTATTATACTTGCAGAATTACGTCAAAGTGTGTAACAGGTGACGGGGTCCATCTCCGTGGCTTAGCATCTGGGCGACACTACTCCAAAGTAACGGCGCAACCGAGGGGACGATACCGTGTCCGATTTGATAAACCGGCAATCGAAACCAGAACCTCCCAAGCCGATAGTGATGCCTCACACGACCACGCCAATCGAGCATTGTGTTTTTCTATCGGTTAGCAATTGAAATAACACATTACAAAGTAAAAATACAGTCGATAAGCATTAACTGTATCATATGTGATAGCTTACTGCTTTACACTAACAAAATTACCGTAAAAGCTGCAAATTTAGGGTGCTTATACAAGTATATAATGCCACAGAAAAATTAAATACATAAGCATTCAATGTAATGCAATATATTAAGATGATATTTCGAATATTTAAACGACACAAATGAAAAAATCCATTCACGCTGTCAAAGTCAATATTTTTTAATTGCATCAGTTGTTGTGTTCCCGATGGTAAGAAATTCTATATGCAATATCGAAACCGGGTATCGGTATCGTGTTCACTAAACCTTCACCTAGTTCCAAAAGACCAACTCCTACTTCAGTACAACAAGCATTGCACCATGTTAAAAATTTTGCGTCAGGTCTTCACGACTTACATGAAAAAATCAAATCTTCATTATACTCGCGGTATTACGCAGAAGCGTGCCAAGAGTGGCACGCCTATCTCCGCGGCTCAGCGCCTGGGCTCCACAGCTCGTGCAGCGGTGGCGAACCGTTGGCGACACTGTGTCCGATTTGACTGGCCCAGGAATCAATCCCCAGACCTCCCGCACCGATAGGCATTGTGCATAACAACTGAACGTTCAGTATAATATTGCGAGTCAAACCTTGCAATGGCAACTCCATACCGATACGTAAAAGAAAATTGTGATCCGACGGTAGAGTCACGTTTGCATCATTAATCATCTTTTAACATTTGACAAAACAAATCACAGATTCACAAATAGCATAAAAATACTTGCAGTCACATACAAGTTATAAGAAGCCAAATAATCAAAATCATCTCATTGTGACGCACTACTACATACACTGCAATTGTAGCAAGATATTCTCGCATAGTAAAACCCCTGACCTTCCATAACAGACACTTATTGCGTAAAGTCCGTAAAAAAACATTAAATAACGTCAGAAATAAGTCGATTGAAAAACAGAACAAAGCTTCAAAATTTCACCTGATCAGCAATGCTTCCTAATCAAAAATCGGTTTTAAACTACCTCTATGGCTCTAACTACTAAGAGATTTAAAAATAGATACATTTCGTAGAGAGGTGGTAAATCAAAAGCATTTTAAATGGCTACCTATGTTTTTCATGATACATCATCAATACCCGTTTTCTCAATGATCTATGTTGTGATCCATACCTCGCGGGAGGTGGTTAATATAATAAGTTAGTTCTGTGAACGGTGACGACGCTACCTTGTTAAATATAATGAATGGGCGACAATTCGGCGTGACCCACTTAACTCATAGTTCGAATGTATATATTAAGTTGTCTAAGCGCTGAGCTGGGCACGATAAGTGTCCCAAGTCGAGTCTGCCAGGCCGAGTACTCCTGTCGTTTCGGATATCAAAATCTAGGTGTATCACAGGGCTCGATGGCGGCGCATGTGTTACTTGTCCGCGTCGTAGCATGTTGCATCATATCGCAAAAAAAAAACAACCATCTCTTCGCATGGACATATTGGTGACTGAAGCTCTCAAATCAAAATCTCTTGAATGGTTCAAAGTGAAAAAAACAGAAACGCGAGATATCTAATGTTGGGTAACTAAGAGAGAGCAAAAATTGAGAGAGCAGATTTGATATTTCACCCGCAAATCTAAGGCATGTTCCTGTGTATTTGTCTTATACACCTTAATGCATACAAGACTGCCAGTGGCAATATGGGTTATGCAGTCGAAAAATGCGAGTTTACCAAAACGCTATGTGGGTAGTGCGTGACTGGAGTCGATCGCCACTGACATAACTTGGGTGGCTGCTGTCTCGAAAAAAACTAAAAATACTGTGCACCTCTCTCAACACTGTAATATTCTGCTCAGCAATATCACGCATTTAAAGTTAACCGGTCGGTTTGCTAAGTTGCTAAGCGCACGCTATCGGTGCGGGAGGTCTGGGGTTCGATTCTCAGGTCCGTCAAATCGGCACAGTGTCGCCAACGGCTCGCCACCGCTGTAACGTTTCTTTGAAGCTGTGCTGTTCAGGCAATAAGACGCGGAGAAGGCCCCGCCACTTGTACCACGAGTATAATGAAGATTTGATTTTCGGTTATGGATTACCGGTAGTAAGGTTCTATCGCTTTGTAAAATTTCTATGTTCATTTGTAACTCAGCTAACCGGCTGAAAATCAACAAAAATGCTTACAAAAACCAAGATATTTTTATCGTTTTTTTGCCTTGCTTTGACAATCAAATATCAATTCATTACAGCAGTCTCCCCGTCTTAGTGCCTGGAATAACACGCTTGGACAATGCAGTAACCTATTACGAGCACCATGACATGCAGAAATCAACATCAAAACTACACACAATGTGTTCACAGTGCGGATTTCCTACGACGTTAGCCACCATTCTTAACATGCCCAATCTTGACTGATCGATAGACTAAAAATCGAAAATTTTCGATATTATCTACTGATAAACCAGATCTATTGGCAAAGAGTGGCTCTTAAGTGGTAAGTTGTACGGTGACGATGATTCGAAATGGATATCATTCATGTAATCCCCGTTTCAAAACTTCTGCGCAGAGCCTAACTGAGTCAGATTTAAAGAAATTTCGGGTTACCTATCATTTTAGCAAAGAGGGAATTTAACAGGCTAACAAAAAGAGCTCTGTGGGTCAACAACAACGTGTTCAAAAATCAAATTTTAATTATACTCGCGTTAATACGCCGATGCGAGTGGCGGGACCCCATCTACGCGGCTTAGCGCCTGGGCAACACACTTCCGCAGAAACTTCGCAGCGGCGGCGAGCCATTGATGACACTGCGTCTGATTTGATCGGGCCAAGATTCGAACCCCAGAGCTCTTGTACCGATTGCAATACCTTAACAACTGAGCTCACCTACCGGGTAACCATACAAACTCGCAGTGTAGTGAAATTTTAAGTCCAGCAATTACACTGCGCTGACGCATCGGTGTTGCAAAAAATACTCGCAGGAGAGATATATAACCATTTTTTATGTAACAGAAATGTCGCAAATGACAGAATTGATCACTTCAAAACATCTAATATGTCAAAGCAATTAAGTTTCAAATATCAGCAATAGAAATTCGTAAGCAAGCAAATATTCGATTCGAATAACAACCTTTTTTTAACAACATGCAGTACTAGCGTAGCGAGTGCAACAGTCACTTCAATTCTAACTGCACAGTGGTTTGTTGCATCACGACCTAATTTCCTGTAAAAAATCGCCATCAAACCTTTGCAGCTCGCCAAGAAAGCATTGGACAGAGATGATAAATTACCTTAATGCATATAAGGCTTCGCAAAACTTATGTGCTTGTCATCAAGCCATTAACTGCATGGGCTAATTCCATTGTTATAAATAGATAAGTAAATGCATGAATTTAGCTGCTAGTTAAGCGGTAAATAAAAATCTTTGCCCAAAATCAAATACCATGTTTGGGCAAATTCTCAAGCGCTGAACGCTGTGAGACAAGTCACAAATGAGATAAGACCAAGGCAGATTTATAACAGACGGCCAATTTTACTTCAAAAAAGTTCAGAAATTTTTAACTAGCAGGAACCACTAACAACGTTGTAATACCAACTTACGGTGCTTCACTCATGTTCAAATAAAAAGCTCTAAAATTAAACACAAACCGCAGGTTCGACCAGCCGTTAAGCCCATAGCTATTGATGCGGGAGGTCTGGGGCTTGATTTCCGGGCCGGTCAGTCGGTCACATTGCCGCCAGCAGCTTGCCACGGCTACGACGTTTCTTCGGAGCTGTATTGTCCATGGATGCGCTAAGCAGTGGAAATGAGTCGCGCCACTCGTTACACGCTTCGACGCAATAATGCGAGTATAATGAAGATTGGATTTTTGAACTTAAAAAAGAACATACGAAGCAACATTTAACTACGGTTACAATTACTCGACTTTTATGCCATAATTCAAACGTAATTCCTAGATGCTTCTACGTCACAATCACATTTTCGACGCCATAATCAATTTTAGCAATTATATAACATGTTAAAAACTTAGTTGTGATGCAAAAAGTAACGTTTTTATACCTATAAAAATGGACATGAAAGTTTTTGACCCAAAATACTAAACAAGTAGGATTTTCGACCTATAATCTTGGACAAGCAGGGATTTTGACCCACAAAATCGGACAAGTAGGTTTTCAGTACACAGAATAGACCTTTTTCCGGCGCCCCTAGTGGCGAAAATTTGTTGCTACGGTGGACAAGCTATCAGACTTCGCATAGTGAAAAGCATAGCTTTTATGGCTCGTTGGTTGGAAAATTGCAGCAGAGAGGTTAATTGAACAAATCTGCTTAATATTTCAATCGTGCACATCGAGTTAGTGCAAGCATAGGTTGAAGAGTAGATGATTAGTTGGAATTTGCTGGAAAATATTTTAAGCTTAGGGCTTAGGCTAGTAAGTTTCATTGGACTAACCTGTACGAGGCTGTGCTTTTGTATGTATTGCAGTTGTACAGTACAATACTGATTGTCATATCAGCTATGCTATGCTATAGCCTAGATGAAATATTTTCCTCTGGACTGTCCTCATAGCAAACTAACGTTCAGTCAATGCTGAGTTTGATTGCAACAAAATTATGAACTGCCTACCGGTACCTCATACTCTCAAAGCTCAAGCTATAGATTAGATTAACTTCGAAGTGAATAAGGTCACGTGATCGTAAGATTCGTAACATTTGTCTCTTTGATTTATTTTATTACTTTGTCACTCTGGTACAACTGGGGAGAGCGTGAAGGGATAATAAAATAAACCAAAGTGACAAATGCTACGGTTATGCAACCTTAGCCAATGCCTTTTAACTTAAGCTATGACACGCCGATCATCACAGAAAAATAAAATGAAACTGGTAGGACATGGGCTGAGCTAGGCCTGCAAGCTATATTATGCAGCTAACTTGTAAACTTCATCTACAGTCCTTATACGGTAAGCCTAATTTAGTTTCTGCATCATCCACCATCAAAGCCATAGCTTTGCCAAAAACTTTGGTTTATTTGTCACGCATTGACTAAACGTTAGTTTGCTATTAGGACAGTCCAGAGGAAAATATTTCATCTAGGCTATAACATAAGCTGATATCACAACCAGTGTTGTACAGCTGCAGTACATACACAAAGTGCAGCCTCGTATAGGTTTGTACCAGTTGGTCCAATCAAACCCACTAGTCTAAGTCCTAACCTTAAAATATTTTCTAGCAATTTCCAACTAATCGTCCACTCTTCACCCTATGCTTGCACTAATCGATGTGCACAAATGAAATACCAAGCAGATATCTTCAATTAACCTCTCTGCTGCAATTTTCCAACCAACGTGCCATAAAAGCTATGCTTTTCACTAAGCGAAGTCTGATAGCTTGTCCATCGTAGCAACAAATTTTCGCCACCAGGGGCGCCGGAAAAAGGTCTATTGGACATGCAGAGTTTTTGACCTCAAAAATTAAACAAGTAAGGTCTTTGGCAAACAAAAATGACAGGAAGGGTTTTTGATTCAAGAAATTGGATAAGCAGGACACATTGGACATGCAAGGTTTTTAACCCAAAAAATTAAAAATGAAGAGTTTTTGACCTACAAAAATGGACAAGTAGAATTTTTGACCCCCCAAAAATAGACTAAGTAGGGTTTTTGACCCAGAAAAATAGATACGAAAACACTTCGTAAAGGTAAACGGTAAAAAAAAAAGCGAAATGAACTGTCAGTGCGGGCATGTTTAGGTTTAACAAGAAAACTGATTTAAGACAACAACACCCAGGTACAGAAGACAATAATAGAAGCAACGCTCCCAAACGGCAATAAATGCATAACTAGCGTCTTACTTTGGCTCCAGTTTCACGTTCATTGGCAACAGGATTTCTTCGAGGAGTATCGAGTATCGGGTCGCTAGCGCCGTTAGCGACGTCGGAACGAGAATCATCAACTGGTAATCTAGAAAAAATTTCGACATGGTAAAGGTGTACTGCCGTCTAAGCCCGAAATGTTTATGGTTCAATTGATTTTCCAATTAATATTAATTTTATGAATAATCAAATATGAGTTTATAAGTAGGCCTTTAGGAAATAAAAACTAATTAAAGCAAAAAACCCTACATGCTCATTTGGATAACTTTTCAATGACAAATATCTCACTAATTCCCCTTAAAAGCGTTTATTCTGATAAATATAGTTAATTGAGTAATGCTAAAAACATACTCAGTTTTTCGATACTCATCAAAGTTTAGCTAAAAGTGAAAATACAACATTTTGAAATCTATGGACCGACTCGAGCAAGAACTTATCCCAGTCCCTACTAGTTTTTTAAGCTCTAGAGCCGCTTGGTCATTAATCAATCATCCCGCGCAGCAACATTGCCCATTCAAGAACAATTTGATCACTGAGGAGTAAATACGACCTATGTCGCGGCAAAACATTGCTGGTGAATCACAATATCTCGTAGGTAACCCTGAAGCGTGATGACTATGAATTAATGAAATTACTAAAGTGCTAGACAGAGGTTGAAAGAATTATATTATACTCGCGGTACTACGTCGAAGCGTGTAACGTGTATCTCCGCAGCTCAACGCCTGGGTCACACAGGTCCGAAAAAAATCTCAGCGGTGGCGAAGCTGCAGCGATTTGACCTACCTGGGAATCAAACCGCAGACCTCCGGTACCGATAGCGTGCGCTTGACAACTGAACTAAGTCCACTAAAAATCACTTACCTATCATAAGCAGCAGCTGGAGAAAGCTCATTTGTTTGAGTGTTGTCGTCTGTTTCTTTCCTGAGGGTTTGTTCAGCTTGGGTCTGTAGATAAACAAAAAAATTGAAAAAAATGCAAACAACTTTCACATTTCTCATAACACTCAGCCAACGTGAAAAGAACGTGAAGAAAACGAAACGATCTATCACGATATTTCAAATTCGCGACGCCACAAGACACGTTGAAAAATAACGTTGCAGAGGCAACCGAAGACAGATGAAGTTCAAGCGACACGCTAAGTCTATCAGGACATGCATAATGTGTAACAATTTCAACAGTTCCGTGCATTTTTGCAAAAAATCGTTTGTTAAGTAAAAACTTATTGCCACTCTGCGAAACCAATTGCACGAATAAGAAAGTTGTCACACATCAACTCCACATAACTGGTGTTTTATGCCCTAACTATGCTTTTACATTAAGTCCTAAATGATTCTCGATAACAACATAAGAAAAAAAAACTTTCGTATCAATGCAGGTGCATAGTTACTGCTTAACAATCAAATTCTAGAAAATGAACACAGCAAACTTCTTTCTAACAACCAGCGACAGTTACAATGTGATGAACAAATTTAATTACACCAGCATTGTAAAATGGCAAAAACGCGCATTTACTATGTCCACGTGTCCAATGTTAGTGAGCTTTAGGCCCACGGTTATTGGTTTTAGTTTCTGCATCATTATCAATTTTCAATGTCATTACTTTTTTAACTATGACATCAAAAATTTGATTATGATGCAAACTAGAACAGAGAACAGCGGGCCTAAAGCCCACTTAAATTGGATATGTGGTCAGAGTGAATGCACATCATAATTTTTCCAATTATCTAGACCTTAGCACTTCATTATCACTAGCAAGTGACTTACTGCATCAGTTGGTTCTAAGTCTTCGAGATCCTCTTTATTTACCACTCCAGTGCTGCGTCGTTTTTGTCTCAGCATTCTCTTATTTCTTTGCGATTTGCCTCGTCTTGCACTTGGGCTTACTTTCTTCTCTTCTGTCGCCGATTTGTTACTTTCACCATCATCGTTATTGCAAGGATCAGGCTCAACAATCAACGGTGTTATTTTTGCTTCACCATTAGGCAGACTTCGACGAGACGATGACCGAACGGCTGGGCTCTCTGCCACAAACAAGTATTTAATGCTACTCCAATCTGTTAAAAATTACTGAGCGACATCGTACGCTGATAACAGATCTTATGTGACGGCTTCGATTCGCGGCTTGAGCCGATCGCGCAAGACATGTATATCGACTGTCAGCCGACTCGAAGAAAGCAAGCTCACTGTGCATTCTCTTAAAAACTTGCATTTCAAGTTCAACAATTTGAAAGTATCCTTAATTATTTCTCCATCTGCTTTGAGGAAACTTTTATAGAAAAATAGAATAAGTTTTTTTACCAGTCGATTAAGCTCAATACTCTTTTACTAAGCAAGTTCATAAGCAAAAACATGGAGCAATAGACGTTGTTTCAGTGATACGAAACTATCATGGTCGTTAGAAACCTGACCGGATTACGTCACTGACGATTTAGTTTAAGCATCAAAGTATATTTAGAAATGGACGTTACGTCATTGTCTGACTTACCAGCGTTTTTCTTTTCAAAATTCGCGGCCATTGCTTCAATAAGTTTGCTTTTTCGATTCCTACCAGGACTTTTGCTACCTGCGCGAAGAATATATCATCAAAATTAAATCTTCATTATACCACATGTATCACCGCGAAGAATGTAACAAAGTGGTTAGAGCCTGGGTTACATGGCTACGAGAAAACGTCGCAGCGGTGGCGCGCCGTTGGCGACATCGTGTCCGATTTGACAGCTCGGTAATCGAACCCCAGATCTGCAACGCCGATAGCGATGCGGTTTCCAAAAAGTCAACCGCCCCATCAACAATATACTTGTATCAACTAACATGCAAAGCTAATCTTTTTTGCAAAAAAGACTAGCAATCAGAGCAAGTAGACTTACTGAGCAATAAGACGTGGAAATAAGTCATATTTTCATAGCTAGATATGGCAATAAAAGCCAGTGGCGCACCCACTGGGGGGGGGGGGGGTCGAAACATCCCCTTGTGAAACCGAAATCTTGTTTTTAAAGTGAAAACTGTGCTAGTGCAGTACGTGCTGTTATTTCAAAACAACTGACAGAATTTGCCTCACATCATACTGAAACCAAATCGGCTGGTTGGCCTAGTGGTAACAGACATTGTTATAGGCGCGGGGCAGGGGCGGATCCAGGGGGGGATGCATCCCTTCCAGTACCAGCCACTTTCAAACATGTTTTTGATGAATATATACAGTTTTTCCATAATTTCAAACCTTTTTCATAACAATAAACCTTACACCCTATGTACGCATAATCGAAAATGTACGAACAAAATGCATCATATTTGGTGAAACAATCACACTTTGGGACAAAAAATTTAAACAAAATTCGCCTAAAGATTGTTCAAAAAGTGCTAAAATGGCCACTATAGTATGTTAATTTTCAAAAAATTTTTGGGGGAGCATGTCCCCGGATCCCCCTAGAGCCTTTTTTATTCTCAATATGCTTCAAAATAATTCTGCCCGAAAAAAACACGCTTGAAAAAATGCCAAATTTGGGTGCCCCATCCCTGAAAAAAATTCTTGAATACGTCGCAGGCATGAAAACATTTTCACAGGGCTTTTTGCACCTTTTTTGGGTTTAACGTCTTTGTATTTAGTTAACACTCAAACTAATTAAAAAATTTCATCCCCCCACCAAAATTTTTTGAATTGGATGCTGAGCGCGGGATGGAGTTTTTTTTAGATCCCCCCTTTTTGAAATTTGCTGGGTGCGCCCCTGATAGAAGCAGGTTGTAGCAACAGCTACACAGTTAGTTTCTCCTGAATTAATCTTTTGTGTGATGTTTGCATGTGCGGCAATTACCAAGCAAAACGAAAGTGAAATTGCAAAGTTTACCAGTTCGTCAGCCAATATCATAGGTAAACAAAATCCTACATTCGTTTAAGCCATTTTTCTAAATATGCGAATTTTAAAGGATAAGTCATAAGTGGATTGATTATGAAACCAACATTAACTTAATCCTTTCCATTGCTATTTTACAACAAAAGAACACTTGCTAGCATTTTTTAAGCTATTGCAGACGCAAGAAAGAACAGTTTTTGCAGAAATTTCTTGAACGTCGCAAATTTAGTTGTTTCTAATTAATATTAAATCAGTTGCCCAAATTGCAAAACTTACTCTTGTCTTTTCAACATCCTAGAGTCATTAAGCAGACAATTAGTGTCAAACAGTTAAACGTTGGTGTCAAACACTAAAAACATGATTAAGGTAATTTTTTTTTTAAACAACAAAAACTTTTTAAATGTCGCAAGAAAACACTGTTTTGCATAACGCTTTTCTTGTACACATTCAATCAGTAACCGCAATGATACAAAACTAAAACAATAAGAATCAATAAGCAAACAATCTGTACCATGTGATACGCAAGAGGTGGCAGAGTAAGCTGACTGAACAATTATCTTTTTATTTCAACTTACGACAAAAATAGTTTAGAGGGTTACCAGAATGTAACCGTATGCAAATTGCTACATTATTGACATTATTGCAATTATTACATTAACAGACAAATTTTGCAATTCTATTGACATAGCAGGAAATGCAATACCGGTATCAGTTGTCTTCATCAACTAGAATACACTAATTTCTAAGCCTGCTCTTTGCAGAAAGTACTGCTTCAACTGTTACAATGTAAACGTTTCGCAGCACAATATTATAATAGATATTTATTATGCAATTATCGTCGATTTGGCACAAACATTGCAATTCTGCACAGGTTTTTACATTCACAGTAAAATATTTTCAACTTCATTTGCTGCAACATTTGTTTTTCAATTGATCTCTAGGAAACTGTGTAAAAATACTCAAAAGCACTTTTTTGAACTGACACTAAGCCATACTGGGCATTAATTTGAAAAAATCACAGTATTAATTACCTGAAAATCTCCTTCCACTTTCAACACCAAAAGAAGATTTAGAGCTTTCGATGCTGTCTGTATTGTTGTTGCCGTTTACATTACAATCAGGATCTACAACATCAAAAATATATGCTAACAGCTATAATATTCAACAACCGAAAAACAAAAATCCAGCAGTGTAACGTGAAATACAATTTTTTTAGTCAGAAGCTACCTGAAGTATTTTTATATGTTAAAGTAACTGATAATAAGCTTCTGCCTGGCATCGAATAGCAAGTTTCTGCATCTTGTTAACACACAAGTGATGTTTCATGTTAACGTAGTATTCCCAAACAAAGTCTAAATACTACTCAAAGAGATAAATTAAGATCAGATCTTCATCACACTTGCACTGTTCCACCAAAGCAAGCAATGAGTGGCGAGGCCCATTTCCAAAGCTTAGTGCCTAATCAACACAGTTTCGAAGAAATGTCACAGTGGCAGCTAGTTGTTTGCGGCACTGTGTCTAATTTGACCAGCCCAGGCATTGAACCCCAGCTCTGCTGCAGTGACAGCGATTTGCTAAAAAACTGAGCTAAAGAGATAAAACAAGGCAAAATAATTTAGTGTAGTGACCAAAGATGGTGATCAAATAATTACCAGTTATTTGTTGACGCTGGCTTCTTCTTGATGCAGGTTGTCTGTCTTCACTAGGCTCAAGAGAACTTTTTCGTGCATATGATGACATAATACACAAATACTTAATTTGTCATGCCTCAGAACTAAAATCACATATGCATCAACTACAAAAGGCAGTGCCAACCTACAAAAGAATTGTATTCTTTATATATTGTTATAAAAGTGCATAAAAAAGCAAATGAACCTTAAAAATTTAAACAATACCCAAGCTTTTTAATTAAACAACAAAACTATCATCAGACGTGGTCAAAGTAGTCTGTCCACAAATCTGTTACTACCGGTACTTTCTTGATAATGTATATACTTAAAAAGCAGTGGTTCTTAACCTTTTATCTACCAGCGTCCCTTTTTGGAGGTTTCCATAGTCTGCCACCCACCATAATCAAAGAGCAGTATCAATATTAAAAGTGATATATAAGTGTTCAGTAAAAAGACTGGTTTAATCATCCATCCAATTGCCATGTGCTTGAAAACAGTGATATTATATAATAGGCCTATATTTGTTGTGGCTCCATATTAAGACTGCGCTCATCGCATTGCAACAAATGATGCAGTGAAGTTGTATCGGATTCTGCATTGTAGCCTTGTGCAATTAGGAAAGAAAGTTAGGTATGCAATTACCACAGGGCTAGCAGACCTATACTGCTGTACAGAGTACGAGTATGCATTGATCTTGATATGGCAGAACTGCCAAAGCAAATTTGCAGTGAGGTAAATATCATTACACATTCTGAATATAATGCTTCCTAAGCATTGAGCATTTCCAAAAGCCAACAGAGTCCAATAGGGGGCGAAAGCATCCAGGTTAAGAACCACTGACCTAAAGTACTTTGACAGCTCAGATGGTCGAGTGGTGAGATTGTCCACTTCAAGAGCTGTAGACTTGGGTTCGATTCTGAGTCGAGTCAAACCAATGACTTTAACATTGGTATTCACAGCTTCCCTGCTTGACGCTAAGCATTAAGCGAACAGTGTGGAGAACAAACCAGCAAGTTTCCTTGTTGTGCCGTTGGGAAAGGCACTTAGTGGGATTTCCCCATCTTGGTGTGGTAGACAGATGGCTGGCAACTCCTAAGCGAGCTTGTATAGCGCATTGATCGCTTTCTCGTAATAGGAAAATATGCAAACAAATACAAAATACTGGTACAAAGCAAGAAAACTACAGCAAAACGTTTTTACTTGGGCATAAGCATGGAAGCAGTTAAAATTGATCTACGGTACCAGTAGTTATCGAGCCAAGTAATTTGTCTTTTTTTTGTACCGGTATTTAGCAAAAATCAATTCATGAGCACTCCTTGACTGCAATAATGAACATATCTGTGAATGATCTGACATAAAAGAATTGGGGCTTGTGCAAATTAAGCCGCTTCTAGTAAGAATGTCCACTACTAAGTGGTACTGGTAAGCGATAGTTCTCGCTGATGTCCAGACAATGCATATCGGTAATACTATATGAATTTTTTGCCCAAAGATTTCACTACTTTGAGGACCTCTTTTACAAATTTTTTGCATTAAATTTGCTTTTCCAGGATAAACTACAGCCTTGCATTAAAATATTTAAGTTTTTCAGTTTTGCATTTTATAATATTACCGTACTTTCTGGTTCAAAAAACAGTAAAATTTGTCCAAAAATTTTGCATTTTTCCCATATTTCTCACTCTAGAGGGAACACTAGTGTTTAGTGAATCCTTTGCCGCTCTTTTGCAGTGTTTCAGTCCTTTGCAGAGTTAAGTAGGACCCCCATGGATGGCTTATGGTACTTTAAAGCAGAACAGAGAAGGGAATTTTCAAAAGTGACGCACAACCACAATGCAGACATATTCATATTACACAGTTACAGTATTACCCTAACCCAATGTGTGTTTTGATTATATCTGATTATGCGAGAACGTACCGGTATCAGGGTATTGGGGATTTGTGATATTTTTTTTTCTTTTCAGCACAATCTTGTCCTCCTTTTTTGATTGATATACCGGGTATTAGGCTACTGCATTTTGCAACTTCACACTGCTTTACCGGTACCTGTTTACTTATTATTTTGATGCTATGATACACGGTACCGATAATTTCTCCTCATATTCTAGTGTGTTTTACATAGCAACCTTGCGCCATGTGTTGTATGGGTATTTCTAAATATATACTACCAGTATAGGCATACAGCAAATGAATAAGCTGAAGAAAAGTACGATCACTTTTATTTCCACCACACAAGCAGTTTTCAAGTCTAAACATACTGATAAAGCCTATTCCACCATAATGTTTTATATTGGCCGCTAAAATTGCTAGCAGTACTCTAAGATGAATTGCAATTGCCTGTAAACTACCGGTATACTGACCAGTGACCACCAACCCTCTAACAGTCTAAGTTCTAGACTAGGAGTCTGACAAACATCATCACTTCAGCAGATAAAACTACCCAATCTTTACAGCTAAAACAAATGACTAGGCTACATCCACTTCTGAAAATTACGACCATTTTGTAAAGTCATTTAGCCATCCTTTAATAAATCGTTCCGCAAATCCTGCCGGTACCCGTACCTCTGCACCTGAACTCGAACCAACCAAACAAACCGAATGAGTCAGCGAATACTTTACCGGAAACAGAAGCATTTAACCGGAATACAACAACAAAATTCTTTATTGACCAAGTGGATATCAATTCAATGCAAACGGTAAAAATAATATATACGGCCACTTGGCAAGGAGATAACGAAAAGACTAAAGAGCCACCACGTCAGCTGCCACCTCAGAAGAGAGACTGTTTAATTTGTTTTATTTAGATTTTCTATCATATAATATGAATTCAGTGTATATATGTAAGCGAATTTGTTTTGCACCAATAAAAAAAAAAAACGGAAAATCAAAGAATATTAACTGTACGATTTTTGTCGCTTTATACCAACCATGAGGGTCTGAAGTTACCCTTAAATTTTGGGTAATCAGGTATAAATGCTCAAATGCATGCACTTGTAAAAGCCGTGTAATGCTCTTTATTTAACTAAACGGTTAAACTCCTTCAACTTGTCCTAAAATTGACTTGCGCAATCTCTCAAAACTTGCTAACCACCTTGATAGTTAGTTAGTTGCATATTTATCCTCCTATCACGAGAAAGCGATCAAGCGCTGAACAAGCTCGCTTAGGAGTTGCCAGCCATCTGTCTACCACACCAAGATGGGGGAATACCGCTGATTAAGCGCCTTTCCCAACGGCACAACAAGTGAACTTGCTGGTTTGTTCTCCACACTGTCCCTTAATGCTGAGCGTCAAGCAGGGAAGCTGTGAATACCAATGTTAAAGTCATTGGTTTGACCCGACTCGGAATCGAACCCAAGTCTACAGCTCAAGAGACAGACGCTCTATACCAGAACTTCCCAAACTTTTTCGCTCGCGACCCTTTTTAATTTTTTGAAATTATTCGCGACCCTTCACGGTTAAAATGAGAAATATGCATTTGCAAAATATGCATTTGTGATAATTATTGGAAGACGAAAACTAAAAACAAGCTGCCGCTACTCAATTATTTATTTATTGATTTTCATTTTTGTAGCATATTCATCCTCCAATCACCAGAAAGCGATCAATGCGCTTTACGAGCTCACTTAGGAGTTGCCAGCCATCTGTCTATCACACGAAGATGAGGGAACCCCATCAAGTGCCTTTCCCAACGGCACAACAAGTAAACTCGCCCGCTTGTTCTCCACACTGTCGCTTTAATGCTGAGCGTCAAGCAGGAAGGCTGTGAATACCAATTTTAAAGTCATTGGTTTGACCCCACTCGGAATAAAACCCAAGGCTGCAGTTACCGTGGCGTACGCTCTTACCTCTCGGCCACCTGAGCTGTTGATGTCTGCAATGCCTACTAGTTTACAAACACATTTAATGTGATGGGTGCAATTGCTTTCGCCTACAAACCAAATCCCGCTGCGGCTCAATATTTGTCAATGCCGGTCTCGAGATGGTTTGAATGTTGCTTATGCCGGAACGATGTTTTGCTGTCAACGTTAAACATGCAGACTCGCACAGATATCGGCCGGAGTGTGGTTGCTGCCGAGTCCGATAATGGTGGATATTCGGCTTTAATGCTAACCATTGATTAACCAGCTATCCATTGCTTAAAATAGTTTTTAATTACCGGTGCTAGCCTCTCGCCAGCAGTGTTCTACATGGCGTCGCAAACCAAAGCGATGAAACAAAAAGATGCGTTCAGCCGCGTCACGTGATACCGATGTGACGAAGCAAAACAATTTATACACAAAACTACAGCACTCATCTGCTGCCTCACTATTTCGTACTAGCCTAGAGATAGGCCAGAATCTACATTCTACAGCTAAGTTAAGAATGATGTTTGCGCAATTACACCAGTTTAAAAAGCTCAACAGCATACTATACATAATACGCAATACTTTGCTTAAAATTTGTATGCTCCCTGCGCCCCCTGAAGTTTGTTACGCGACCCCTCGCGGGGTCGCGACCCCTAGTTTGGGAAGCCCTGCTCTATACCATTCGGCCATTTGATAGTTTAAGATGGGAAAGAAAGATGGGCTCAAGAGACAGACGCTCTATACCACCGAAAAATTTTGAAAATTTACAAGCTGTGATGGCTATTTTAATGCTTTTTGAATAATTTTAGAGCAAATTTTATTTAAATTCTTTGACCGTAATTGTGACTGAGAGTGCTTCACCAAATATGATGCTTTTTGTTTGCGCATTTTCGATTATGCGTGCTTAAGGCGTAAGGCTTACTGCTATCAAAAAGGTTCGAAATTATGGAAAAATTGTATTACATCAAAACATTTTTGAAAATGGCTGGTGAAAGGATGCATAGGCTACTCCTCACCCTACCCTCCTGTATCCGCCCCAGGCCAAGCTATAGACACCATAAAAAGAACCTGGCATATTTTCGTCACTTGGCACCAGTAATTTCGTTCTTTTTACTAATAGGCAGAGTCAAAAAAGGGGGGGGCATGACCCATGCCCAACCCCCCTAAATACGTTCCTGGCTTTAGACCCACGGTTCTTGCTTCTAGTTTCTGCATCACAATTAAATCTTTGATGTCATAATAAATTATTGATGTCGTAAAATAATAATATAGTATAACCTCAAAAATTTAATTGTGCTACAAAAACTAGAATCAAGAACCGTTGATCTAAAGCCCACATAAATTGGACGCGTGAACAGGATAGGCTTAATAATGTAGCTAAAATTTATTGTTGTAGCAACCCCAACAGCTACTGCAAATACCATAACCGTCAGTAAAGCCTCTATTTGAGAGCCACTCATAAATGGCGGAACCGGGGGGCCCTGCCCCCCACTTTTTTTTCAGAAGGGGCCCTGGGGGGCCCTAATTTACGTGCTTATTTCTACAATATTGCCTCTGCATGAATGTATTTGAAACTTAATAGGCCTACCATCGAAATTAAAACCAAGGAAAAAGCTTAAATCCAGAGATGTCTTCTTAATATTTTGTTTGTGGGGTGGAGGGAACAGAAACTACTGCAGAAGCAAGAACCGTAGGTGTGAAGCCCACATAAATTGGACATGTCACTTGTGGACAGGCTAATATGGATTGTAAGTATAGGGCCGGATTTAGGCCTTCATATAAGGCTGAAACCTAGGGTCTCGGAGAAAATTGCGGACCTCACCACGAACAATGAAGACCTTTTTCTTTCTCTTCACCGATACTTTCTGTGGAAAACAGAACATCTGAGGACGAGTATACCTTTTTTTGCTCTTCACTATATCGATATTTTCAGCGAAAATAGTATATCTGAGGACGTCAAGTCCTTTTTTTTTTGCTTTTCCAATCAGTGTGATCAAATAGCCTAGGGTCTCTCATTGTCTAAATCCAGCCCTAAGGAGCGTATTTAGGAGCCAGATGCCGGACATAAGACCAACCTCGCCTCCACGTGGTGTCCGGTGGAAACAACATTGTAATGTTGGCTAAAGAGGCTCTGGCATTTTTACTTTTTATGTTTGCCAACTTAGTCTTAGCAACGGCCTCACCTGTTGAATTCGCTCCTTGAAGCATTTCGGCTTCTTTTCCTGGCGGATGAGAAGTCGAGCTGTGAAGGAGGGAGTGGATAAATCAGGTTTGGCATTAGCGAGGATGCGGGTGGTAGGCACCAAAAATTGTTTATATGGGACATGTCAGGATTGCGTGACTGGAACTCAGATGATTGCAATGGAATCTCATAGTTGTAGAGGGTACCGGTCTAAAACGCGCTCCGTACCGCGGCCGCAAGATAGTTCAGAGGCCCGCCCCTGATCTAGCCAATTGGGGGGGCTGCCTCCGTCAGCTTGTGGAAATCTCCATGCAATTGTAGCTCCAGTTGGCGACTGGGAGGGGGCCTGCAGTTGTATTGGGGGGGCATTCCTGAGGCCACTGCACAGAATGACAAGTCCATTGCACATAGTCGCCTGGGTCCAGCTGCGGGACTTGACGTGGCCTAATAACAATTTTTTTTTTTTTTTTTCAAATCTGGTCTTTAGGCTTTTCCCAGTTATAAAGAAAAACCAAACTTTATGAATGAAAAACAAACGAAAAAAGAAAACAGTACGGTTTGTCCCCCTAACAAGGAAAGAACCACTGTCGCAGCGAACAGTTCTTGAACTATTAAGCGGCAGTGAGAGTACACAGCTAGTCAAAACCTCTACTCCTGCAAGGGTTGAGGTGGAGACAAGTGCGAAAAAATTGCCTTCAGCCTGGACTTCTCTTCTGTTGGAGGAGAAGCCTCTGGCAAATCAAGAGGCAACAGTTTCAGCGGCATTGTCGATTGAAAAGTCGAATACCGCTCAAATATCCGGTTCGCTCACTCAGAATCCATCAATGTCTCTGGACGTTGGTAGCACGTCTGAGTGGCGTCGAGGAAAAATTTATGAAAGAAATCAGAAGCGGAAGCAGCGAGAATGGTTGTGGAAGGGGTTAGAGGGTTTGAACATCACTAACCCTGGAGATAATCCTCAAACTGCCTGCAACTCTGCATCAACGAAAAGGTCGATGGAGTCTTCTAGCACTCAATCGAGAACGTCAGAGATGCTTCGGAAGGAGCTGAGGAGCCTCAGAACCTTGATCAGGGTTCGAAGGCAACCAGTTCCTACTAAAGTAGACTGACAATCAATACCTTAGAGCAAAATTGTTGTATTTTCAAAATTCATACCGTGTATGAGTATTAGATCTGCAACAAACGCTTTAAGTAATCAAAAACAAATTCCAGCACGAAAAACCAAGTCGAATGGATTTGAATGCTGGCAGATTAATCTTCACAGAAGTAAGGCCGCTAGCTATAACTTATGTGAAGTAACAAAAAACATTCGTTCAGGTATAGTCCTAATTCAGGAACCCTGGACTTATGGAGGTGCAATCAGAAGTAAACTCAGGGGATGGAAACTTTTTCAAGGTAATAAAAAAGATAAACGTCCCCGAGCATGTATTTATGTCACTTCTGATATGACATGCTCTCTCATACCACAATTTTCTAGCGAAGATGTGGTAGCAGTGAGAGTTAAAAATGTAAGACGAGAAGGAGATAGCTTTGTCTTTGCATCGGCTTACATGGCTTTGGAAGAACCAGCTCCACCAGTAATTCTGAAAGAGCTGCTGTCATTCAGTGACAGAGATAAAATTCCTACCGTTATAGGAACTGATGCAAACGCACATCACACAGTATGGGGCTCCTCCAACGTCAATACAAGAGGTATGGATTTGCTTATGTTCTGTGCTAGTGCGAACTTGCACATCTGTAATGTGGGCAGTAAACCCACCTTCAGAACGAAAAAAAGAGAAGAAGTGCTAGATCTGACTCTAATAAACCGAAATGCTGAGAACTGTATAAGTGATTGGCATGTCAGTGATGTGCCATCCTTTTCAGATCACATGTATATTAGGTTTAGAGTACAAAGTGGCACCAAAAGAACAAAAATGATCAGGAACGTTAGACGTACTTGCTGGAATAAGTATGCAAACGAACTTGATCACAGGTTACATGATTTGAATAGTACACCAGTTAGCATATCATCAGTAGATGATATAGAAAAACTGGCATCAACTGTTCAATCACAGATAATAAAATCTTACAATGTATCTTGCCCTCAGCGTAAGATCCGTCGTAAAACTGAAAATATTTGGTGGAATACAGAGCTAACCTGTCTCCGCAGAGAGGCTCGTAAAGCCCAACGTAAAGCCATCAAATCAAAACTAGGAAGCGATTGGGAAGCTTTCAAGCAGGCCCAATTGATTTTTAAAAATGCCGTAAGAAAAGCCAAGAGAGATTCTTGGCGTCTTTTTACGGAATCGATGAATAGCCACTGTGCAACCGCTCGGCTGGCTAAAATTATGCGTCGAAACGAAACGGTGCAACTAAGCAACGTTTTAAGACCTAATGGTCAATTCACCGAATCTTCTGTTGAGACTATGAATTGCCTTTTAGACACCCTAGCACCGGGAAGTCGGGAGGTAAACTATAGTAAAGCAGCAGAAGAACCAAATGATAACACTGCTGTGTTACCAACGCACGACGAAATTGTTAGCTCCATCTGTTCACTTGAAAAGATGGAAAGAGCAATAAACGAATTTCTGCCATTTAAGGCGCCGGGACCAGACGGTATTTACCCGGTGCTACTACAAAAAGGCTGGAATAGTATTAGAAATATATACCAAACCATTTTCCAAATGTGCTTGAAGTACAGCTATGTGCCGAAAGTATGGAAGGAAGGGACTGGTATCTTTATCCCTAAACCCGGTAAAGAAAACTATCATGAAGTTAAGTCTTTCCGGATGATCACTTTAACTTCCTTTCAACTTAAATGGTTGGAAAGGTTAGTACTGTATCATTTTAATGATGATTCTAATTTGCAAGCAAGGTTTTCTGCATTCCAGTATGGATTCAGAGCAGGAGTTTCAACTGAAACTGCACTGCATGAATTTGTACGACGCATAGAACTAAGCTTGGCAAAGAAACGAACAGCACTAGGAATATTTCTGGATATTGTTGGTGCTTTTGATAATATCACACATAGTGGCATTGCCGATGCTCTGCGAGAATTGAAGGTGTCGCCTTTTCTCGTCCATTGGATTGAGAATTTACTGAGACACCGCACAGTTCAAGTAGAGCTAAATGGTGAAAAGATTAAAAGAGAAGTAGTAAAAGGGAATCCCCAAGGTGGTATTTTGTCCCCTTTTCTATGGAACTGTGTATTAAACTCCTTGTTGGTAGACCTACGCAACAGGGGTTTTCATGTACAAGCCTATGCCGATGATGTAGCAATTTTGGTCACTGGCACCAACATGCTGTGGATCAAAGGTAGGGCTCAAAAAGCGCTAAATATTGTAAGAAATTGGGCTCATAATCAAGAGCTTCAATTCAGCAGTAAAAAGACTGAAATAGTTCTGTTTACTAACAAAAGGAAGCCGGATTTTGGAACCTTGCGTTTAAACGGACGCCAGCTAGAAATTTCCAAAGAAGCAACACTACTAGGTGTAACCCTTGATAGTAAGCTTACCTGGAAACCTCACATAACACGTATTGCTCGCAAGGCGACTGCGGCGTTATTACAATGCAGACAAATAGTGGGCAAAGCGTGGGGATTAAATCCCACCAACATGCGATGGATATACACTGCAATGATACGACCTGTTATCACATATGCGTGTACATCCTGGGTTGGTGGACTAAATAAAAAATATCTAGTGAAAAAGCTTGCTAGAGTACAAAGACTAGCTTGTCTCATGATTTCTTCAGCATTCCCCAGTACCCCCACAGGTGCTCTGGAAGTGCTGTTGAATATCATGCCAATTAATGAATTCATATTGTCAGAGGCGCTAAAAGGTTCATACAGGTTATCCCGTGTGGGCCTTTGGTCAGCCATGACAATCGGATCAACAGGGAAAACTAAAAGTCATGTTGACGTATGCAATGAAGCAAAGGAAAACTTGTCTTTGTTGAGCATGCCCGCAGATTTGATAAACAAAACAAAGGTATTTGGAAAACAGTACAATTGCCTTGTTTTAGAACGCAAGGACGCAGTGCAGTTTGAACGTGCTTTAGAACAAAGCATAATCAGATGCTACACTGACGGGTCCAAATTGAATGGAAGAGCCGGTGCGAGTTTCTATATAGAATACCCATCAGGATCTCACACAGACCAAAGTTTTTTCCATTTGGGAAGATATAGTACAGTCTTTCAGGCAGAGGTCTTCGCTATAGCTGAAGTAGCGAAGAAACTGACCATGGAAAAAACTCTAAATGAAGAAATAATAATTTTAGTGGATAGCCAAGCAGCGATACTGGCAATCCAAAATAATACTGTAAAATCTAGTACAGTATTATCATGTATCAAACACCTAAATAAATTGGGTGAAGACAATCACGTCACTGTTGCATGGACGCCGGGCCACACCGGCATCCACGGTAATGAGAAGGCGGATACACTAGCTAAATCAGGATCAGCATTTAATTGCTTCGGCCCTGAGCCTTTTGTTCCAATCCCATATGCGAGCTGTCGCGCTGCAATAAAGGATTGGAGTGTTGAAAGATGGAAAACATCTTGGATAGAACGAAAGGACTGCCTGAGCACAAAAGAAAACGTGGAGTGGGCCTCGCCCCAATTAACTCGTCGACTTTTGAGTCTCAACAGATCTAGATTAAATGAAGTGTTGCAAGTCCTCACTGGTCACTGCAACTTACAGAAACACAGGAAGACCACTGGACGTGACGAGTCACCGACATGTCCAAAATGTAACCTGGAAGAAGAAACTCCAAATCACCATATTGGAGCATGTACTTATTACCAAGCCCTTCGAAGAAAGGTGTTTGGTAAAGAAAAAACCACAATAAAATCTGTGGTACAAAAGCTAAATATAAATCTACTGGCTAAGTATTTGCAGCAGGCCGGAAGGCTTGCTGAATACGGCCAGTAGACTAATGTGAATAAAACAAAAAAAAAAAAAAAAAAAGCGGTGAAAAATTGTAATGGGCCTAATTGATGGCCTACACAATGTGCCAGAGAGGTTTAAACGTTGTTGTTCCTCTTTGGCACCACCGCCCACTAATAATAATAATAGGAGCCAGATTCTTTTATTGGTTTCTGCAGCTTAAACCATCCCTAAGGAGCCAGATTCTTTTATTGGTTTCTGCAGCTTAAGGCCAGGAGCGAATCCAGAGGGGTAAGATGAGGAGTATGCATCCTCCCACCAGCCATTTTCAAAAATGTTTTTGATGCATACAATTTTTCTGTAATTTCGAACCTCTTCGATTGCTATAAGCCTTTCGCCTTAAGCACGCATAGGCCTATATAAAAATGTGCGAACAAAGTTTATTATATTTGGATATTTGGCGAAGCACTCAAAATTAGGGTCAAAAAATTCAGACACAATTTGCGTGAAATTTATTCAAAAATCACTAAAATAGCCATTACAGCGAGTAAATTTTCAAAAATTTTCCGGGGGAGCATGCCCCCGGACCCCCCTAGAGCTTTTCTTGTCTCTTAATCAGCTTCAAATTAGTTCTGCCGAAAAAAAGACGCTGAAAAAAAATGTGGTAATTATGCCCCCTCCTAAAATTTCTCGCTACGCTACTGCCATCCTTGGTTGTAGATGAAAAAAATCTAGTCATTGGTTTTGCCCCCCCCCCCCCCCCCACTTTAGAAATGCTTCCTTCCGCCATCGCCATCGCTGGTGCCACTATAAGGAAAGGATTGAAAAATAGAGAGCCACCCTCTAATGGAACACCACCTGTTATACCACTACAAGGGAAGGTGTTGAAAATGACGAGCACAGATAGGCCTACACAGGGTCGTGTCACCTGATTTTTCGAATTGAATTTTTGATTACTTATCAGTAACTGTGTTAGGTCGATGTTTTTTTGCTTTTTTAAAGGTTAAATGTTAGCCTAACTCTGTTACAAGTTTTTTCTTTTTATGAATTCTTTTTCTCTTCCCAAAATTCTGACCAGCCCGTCAAAAAGTATAGTACCATCCTCCAAACTGAACCGAGAACACCACCTCTAATAGAACGCCACAACAGAAGAGAAGGGTTAAAAAATAAAGCGCTGAGGTCATGTGGCGCTCAAATAGAGGTTTCACGGTAAGTCACGTATGCGGTCACGGAAACAACGAGAGCAGTAAGCCTTTTTGGAGCATACGAAACGATTAAGTTGGGATGATCAACAACTCAACTCCAATTTAACGTTATTTCCTACACCAATAAAGTAATGCGCAAAGAAATAGTAAAATCTCATATATCGCGTCGCCACACGTAAAACTAAAACCACACGTAAAACTAAAAGCGTCGCTTTACACCAACCATGAGGGTCTAAAGTTACCCTTAAATTTTGGGTAATCAGATATATATGCTCAAATGTATGCACTTGTAAAAGCCGTGTAATGCTCTTTATTTAACTAAACGGTCAAACTCCTTCAACTTGTCCTAAAATTGGCTGGCGCAATCTCTGAAAACTTCTCTCACAATTCCTTTGCAAACAAAATTGCTTTTTCTAGTAAGAGAAGGCAAGAAAAAGCAATTTTGCTTGAAGGCAAGAAAAAGCAAAATTGCTTTTTCTAGTAAGAGAAGGCAAGAAAAAGCAATTTTGTTTGCAAAGGAATTGCTAGGGTCAGCACTGCGCAGCAAAACAAAGTGAATTAAAAAATTTGAATTCATTAAAAAAAAAGTTAAAAAACTAGGCTATAGATATTTTGCACAGTCCGCCGCTTTTGTTTTATAACGGCTGCTCATTTTATCTATTTTGAAGGTTATTAACGCCAAAATTAAGTCTGAAAAAAGGAAAGCTCCCACTTCCCCGAGAATGAGCCCTGCCTTTCGCATTATGAAATATTACAATTTATTACACTGCAAATACAGTAGGCTACATTTTTTGAGTGACTATCTGCAAAGTCAGTAGGGTATATTGGTGGAGGGGCCTAGTTTTGAGTTTAGTTGCTATTGTTTACTATAAACGACACTTACGACAACTACTCTACCTCGCCTCGTTTCAAAACGTACTGGAAAATGCTTTTTCCATACCAAAAGCTTAGACCAGTGATTTTCAATCTTTTCTGAGCCGTGGCCCCTTGATCTCTATAAGACAGTGGCCCTTATAATAGTGGGCAAGTTTAAAAGTCTCGGTCTGTTATAATTCATTAATGATTCTTACCACCGTGGCTCCAAAGAGAACACTATGTGCTCTGTGATCTTTTTGGAGGGCCAAGGGCCACGGTTAAGAAGTTGAGAACCCCTGGTTTAGATGCTACCGATCGCTGATTTGCCTTTTATATGAAAGATGCTCAATTTGACATTTACTAGCTGCGAGTTAATTTTTTTGCTATAAAAAGATTACTCTTTTTCTGTTTCCCTCACCCCACAAACAAACATCTCTGGAATTAAGCTCCTTCGTGGGTTTCAATTTCGATGGTAGGCCCATGGGCGTCCGCAGGGGGGGCAAGAGGGGAACTTGTCCCCCCTGAAAAACCAAAATAGTTGAAAAAATACGCATGAAAAATGCAAGTTAAGAAACTACAGAAAAAGTTGAAAAATACAGATGAGTTTACTACAAAACGAATAAAATAACAAAACATTTCGCAATAATCTGTTTAATTAAAGCAGGGGTGGGCAACTTTCTGGTGATACTGGGCCACAAATTATAAATATAGGCTTCCAGCGGGCCGCAGTTTTTAGAAAAAAAAACACTTCTTGGCAGGAGTAATACTAAAAAAGGGTCTGTCGCGTGAAAAAGAGGTCTCTGAAATAAAAGATGACTAGAAAAACAAGATCTTCAGCCTGGAAAATAGCATTCAAAGCAGTTCGTGTGTTGATTGGGTTTGAACTTGATCGCAAAAAAACAGGTTTTGGAACCAATGGGCTATTAGCACATGCTTTGGCGGGCCGCAGGTTGCCCACCTCTGAATTAAAACATAAAAGAGTTTGTCCAGTTGTCTAAATGCCGCTGTCTAAATTAGTACGGCCGTTCAATGAGTGCAAACTCCACCCTTCACACATCTTTGAAATTGGTTTTACGTTTAGGCATGCTGTCACCAAGGCCAGTGCTAAGCACGTTAGAAAATATTGGTACATGTCACGAGCATCATTTTACGTTGATCAGTACGAGTTATTGCTTGATACCTAATTCATCTTTGTTCTCTGCATGATTCCATTCGTTTAGGTTACTTTCTTGTCTTTCAAGGCCGTATGCAATGCAGCAATAGTACATACTAATGATACTATCGCATTCTATTCAGGTCAACAGACATGGCGATTTATCTTTTGTCATGACGCAAAGACTAGAAAAGTGTCTTTGTGTCTAATACTACTCTTCAGTCAAACCACAATCGGATAGACTGGTGGAAGATAAGCAGGCGCACACTTCGCATAAGATGAAGAATTCGGTTAAAAGTTTTTGTGCGTCTTTTTTATTGATCTTCAAACTCAAATCTTGGTTATCATCGTGGTATTACCCAGAAGCTGCGTGCAACGAGTGACGAAGACCATCTCCGTAACTTAGCGCGTGAGCAACTCAGCTTGGAACTCCAAAAAAACGTGGCGAGCCATTGGCGGTGGCCGTGAACAGCACTGTATTCGATTTGACAGGTCGGATATCGAACCCCAGATCTCTGACTTTGAAAGCAATATCGTTACTGCTACACCAATCAGCCGATTACCAATCCGTAATTTGGACGTACGTATACTAGCAAATTCACGCGGCAACATTAGCATGTCCAATTTTACTTTTTGCATCTTGTATAGAAAAATTCTGGTTTTTGCCTATATACCGAGTATCGTATCTTGTATCTCGTAAAACAAATTTGGACTTGTTGCTGATGTGCTACAGGTACGCCTTGATGGCAGAAACTGCGCTGCCGGTACATTGCAACAAAAAAATTGAGCAGCACTGATTTATAACTTAGGCCGTAGCTATAGGTTTGATTTTCAGAGCTCAAACTACTTTTTATTTTGACATTTTGGATCAGAACGTCGCTATCGGTGCGGGAAGTCTGGGGTTCGATTCCCGGATTGGTCAAATCGGACACAGTATCGCTAACGGCTCACCACCGTTGCGACGTTTCCTCGAAGGTTAAGCAGCGGAGACGGGCCCCGCCACTCGTTACACACTTTGGCGTAATAGCGCAAGTATAGTGAAGATTTGATTGTTTTGAAATGTAAGCATGAAACCAACCACATATAACAAGACCTAAGAAAACAATGCAAAAAGAAAGTTGTTTTAACAGACTGTCAAGCCTTGTGGCACATAAATTGATTTATGTCCGTATAATGCACAATAACATGAAAGAAGAGTTCTGCACGTACGGCATCGGCCGATGCCGGACGTATGATCAGTTGGTCACCCTATCACTGACACTTACCTGACTATAGCTTTCACTAAGATGGCCATCTCGAGAATGTTTTTGCCCCCCCCCCCCCGCATTTTTTTCTGCGAACGCCCATAGGTAGGCTTATTACGTTTCAAAATACATTCATGCAGAAGTATTATTGTTGAAATAAACACGTAAATTAGGGCCCCCCTGCAAAAAAGTGGGGGGCCACGGTTTCTCCAGTTCCGCCATCTATGCTTATAGGCTACGACCCAGACTTGGGAAGACTAGAGTCCATTTTTTGAGAACGCGGACTTGGAATTGTGCCTGTGGGACTCGGACTCGTGCTGGTGGAACCCGGACTCGCACTCAGACTTGTAAAAATTGTTAGAACTCGGACTGATTGTGAGTACCTCAGCAGTTTGTTGTGTCCGTTTCGAATTTTTAAATAAGTTTACTTGACGACTCACAGAAGCAACTCAAATTTTTGCTACGTTCAACGTCGACAAAAGCTGTCGACAAAATCGCCAAAGCTAATTAATTACAGGTACGTAAGTTTTTGTGCAAACTTGATCGGCGAAAATAAGACTGCGGCAAAATACGACATGCTTGTGCATAAGGGCGCTGGCGCTTTTGTACCCAGGTTTCCCAGAATACACTCGGACTTGTAACTTTCAAATCAAATCAAAAAGTTTTATTTCCGCAGTACTCACGCCAAAACGCAAAATTCTTCACAATTTCCAATAAATATAGGCATTACAATGGAAACTTTGAAGTGTTGTGGACTCGGGCTCTTACACATAATTTCAAAATTTTGTGGACTCAAACTCGTTCTTGTGACCAAAGAACTTGCGCTTGGACTCGCATGGCAGAGTTCACTACACTGCTACGACTCTATTTGAGTTGAGAGCACCTAACGTTGAAGCGCCATTAGGCAACAACCGCTCATTCTTATGTTTAGACATAAGGATTTCTTGAACAATATTCGACACTTAGGCCTAAACATCGTTCATGTTAAAGCCATAAAAACGCAATCGTACCCAATAACAATACAGCAATCGTAGGCCTATACAGAAATAATACAGTAAAAACAGTTTGGGCAACTCTATGAAAGCTAAAAATATGATAATATAAATAAAAATTAAGTGGCTTCAAAAAACATCATCATTTGTTTGATAACACTTTGTACGTGTAAATCTCAAAAAATACACATCATGCTTACTAATTGCCTGTCGTAATTAACTGACTAACAAGGCCTTTACACCATCTGTGTTTGTTTTTTTGTTGTCTAACTCGTGCAGCTGGGCACGCTTATACAGTATGTTAATGACAACGCTTTAGACAAAACTACCAATCTATACGATCCAAATTTTGTGAGAGTAAAGCAACGTGTATTTTTGTTTTTTGACTTTGAATAATTTTGTTTCTAGTTTCAAATGCTTAACTTTCCAACAACCCTCCAACAAAATCACGCTGTATCACTCGCTACATCATCATAAATCGGCATAGAGTTGTCCTGACGACTGTTTTCATCGTCAGGTGAATTTTCAAGCGGAAACTTGCCGGAGAGGATGTCTGCCACCATCTGATAAATAAGTTCGTACTGGCTCTACAAACAAGTAAATTATTTGATGAGATTCCCCAGCACGGCTGCTAGCGAGAAGCCCTCTTTTGATAACGAAATCTGATTTGTTTTTTCTTACCTCCGTTTGCACCATGTGCGACCGATTCCTTCTCATTTCTTCCACCATTCCAAATATATCAATGTACGTTCGTTCGAAGAAGCCTTGCAACAATCGGTCCATTGCAATGAAGGTGCCAGTCCGCCCAACACCCGCGCTGAAATCAGTTACAATCGTTATAAAGATTATAAAAATGGTAGGCCTACCGGTAGGCTACGTATCGCAGTAACATTAGGGGAAAAGGTTTACAACTCGAACAACTGCCCCCGCGACCCCCCAAGGATAAGCGGGTCTCAAAAAAGTTGGTTGGTTTGCAACTAACAAGAAATTACCCCCCCCCCCATTTGCTGCTGTGTCCTTTGGCTCGATGACCTTTTCATTTAGCCAAGCTCTTCCACCATTCAATGATGTCAGACTCATATCATAAATTTGAATCAAAAATAACCAAGAGGCTAAAAAGCCAGGAAATACCGTATCTCATGATTGGTGTTCTGCAGGATACCAATATATGGATAATAGGTTATCCAACAGGATATTTTAAGTTTGGAAAAAGACTCGATACCAGTACGAAAAAATCTAACAAGTTTTGGATAATGATCATCTAAAATATCATGGCCGCCTCTGGTTCAAAATGTCAAATGTCTTTCCTTTTAGAAAATGCCAATAAAATCGGATGTTTGGTGGGGTATGAAATTTAACCAGCATTCGAATAAGAATTAAATATGGTTTTGAATATCGCCTATGTTTTTTTCATAACCGAGCACCTCGAGTGGCTGCTCTTTTTACTCTTTACAAAAACTATCGGCAGCAGGCCAATACCGTAAGTGCATTAGGTAAATTTAAAAAATAAAACATTCTGGCATAAACAAACAATCTGCATTTTAAGTACACTAATAATATGTATTCTTCATTGTAAGGGCGAACCAGATTATTTCAAAGTGAGTTCAATTTTTTCTCACCTGCAGTGAACCAGGATAGGTCCAAACCTGTTTTCAGTGTCTATTTTTCTACGGATTTCTTGCACAAATCTCACCAAGTCAGCCGTAGTATCCGGTACCCCATGATCAGGCCAAGCAGTGTAATTATACTGTGTCACATAACGGCTCTCTGTTCCCTAAAATTGTAGTGGGATGCACTGAGTCAATGTGTATCTTAGTAGAGTAACCTTAGAAACTTAAAAAATGCTAGACCTAGACTTGTCGAAGAGCTTTTGCAACGATGGTTTGCAAAGTGTTATGCCGCCTTTCAACACTTAGCCTTATTATGCTTCAACCTAACCTTACAAATTGAGACAATTCAGCAGCCCGTTATCGCTCGAGTGTTTTATTGTCGTATCTCCCGACGCAGATGATCTTTATGCACCCATCACAACTTTTTCATTACAAAAAAAACACTGTCTTCTTATTTGCAGCTGAATACAATCGAAACAACTTTTTACAGAGAAAGTTCAATAAACTACTCAGATGCCGAGTGATAAGAGCGTCCGCCTCTGGTGCTGCAGACTCGGGTTTGATTCCGAGTCGGGTCAGCGTTGAAGGGACAATGTGGAGAACAAGCCGGCAAGTTTACTTGTTGCGCCGTTGGGAAAGGCACTTAGCGGGACTGCTTCTTCTTAGTGTGGCAGACAGGTGGCCGATAAACTCCTTACCGAGCTCGTTATAGCGTTTTCATTGCTTCCTTGTGATAGGAGGATAAATATGCAACTAAATACAAACTCACATATCCCACTACAAATTCCCGTATGCTCCACAGAGGTAGTATAATTTCTTTCACCATTTGCAAGCTAAGAGCACCAACCGTTGTGACGTCATTATCGTAGGGCCAGTAACGGTCACACTTCACTCGGCCTGTTGAAACATACTGTAGAAAGTAAATGGCGGCAAAACATAAAACCTTGCATTGCGCATAACTCTTGACTCAGCAATTTGGGCACTTAGGTACATGTGTATATTTTTTGCTTTGTGATACGTAGCACAAGCAACAGTTCTTTGAAAGTATAGAACAGCCTTCCTCAAGTATTTCGTAAGTTTTTTCTGATTAAATTTACAGTGTCGGCAGCGTGGTCGAGTGGTTCGAACCATGATGGCAAGGTTGACGGTTCAACTCTCACCCAAGCCTCATTGTTGCGTCCTTGGATAAGATACTTCACGACAATTATCTCTGCTTGGAGGAATCTAACAAGCAACAAATTGAAAAAGTCAGAAGCAAAGTTCAAGCGGAAAACTCGGAAACAAGGGCAACTACTCTGCGAGTTTGGATTCGTCCTATGCACAGCGCCTCCGTCGCTTTCTCGTGACAGCAGGATAAAACGAAGAAATCAAAAATCTTGGTCGAAACAGTGGCTGGAGAATGAGTACTGCATGTATAGGAATGGTAGTACAATAAGTCAGGTCCCCACCTCTTTCTACGGTCTGAGTAAGCATGACGATGTAGTGACAATTCTGTTCCCACACAAGCCTCCAAAAATCGTCTCTGGTCCCAGGCAGTGGTCCTTGGGCTGCAATGTATTCATGGGTGCCGCGGTTTCCCTAAATCCAATATTAATAATATTAACTTTCGAAACTTTACACAACATATTTTTGTACGAAAGGGCAGCTTCGTCAACTTCACTTATTCGACAAATTTTGCATTTATGGATTTGAATTGTGACCTTTTGGATCAACAGAAGCCTAGTATGCTTACATCATGAACAAAAAGATGTTCACTAAGAGTATAAATTGAATGTTTTTGACAGCCTTTCCAGCTCACTGTCGATAGATGCAAGCACTTCACTTAAAAACACAACGCGTAGTCAGAGTTATCATATTGATGTACAAGAACAGAAACTGGCGATTATAGTGTTTTCTCCCAACGACAATTTTTACTGGAATACCATTGCCCAATTGTCTATTGTTTGAATTCAGTTGCATATTTATCCTTCCAACACGAGAAAGCGATCAAAGCGCCATAATACGAGCTCGCTAGGAGTTGCCAGCCATCGGTCCACCTTACCAAGATGGGGAAATACCGCTAAGTGCCTTCTCCAACGGCACAACAAGTAAACTTGCCGGCTTGTTCTTCACAATGCCCTTTAATGCAGGGAAGCAACTGCTTTCAACTTCTCAGATTGTCTTCCACTCATAAATACTAACATCATTTAGGTTCATATGCGAGGTTTAGGTGACTCAATTTTGAATTTTACAATGTCACAAAGTAACAATTTAAGGCTAACCGGCATGTAGTTGGCGTTAATATAGTCTGAGTTTCCTCCTTCGCTGCTTAATCGCACTCTTGTTGCGTCATCTGTGTAAAAATACTCGTTTAGAATTTTAGCTGCTGAAAGAAAAAAAAAAAAGCAAATACAAATTTAATGATTGCTTTTAGTCTTTAACAATGTACTTCACGATAATTTCTAACGTTTTTATTTCACCGGTTAACCGCACCACGCACAGTTATGTCCACGGATTTGGATTTACATGAATCGGATTTTCTGCGGATTTGGAATGCATGAAAATTAATAAATTTTGAAAGAAAAATGCAAGTTACATCAAATTATTTAGAAATTAAATTATATTCTACAGTGCCAAAACTTTAGTTCTGCTTTGGACTTATGGTCGCAAATTTGGGTTTTCCAATTTCAAATTCCGAAATCTCTGCTTCAAACTCACTGGTCACTGGTACTCACATGGAAGGATGTTTGTATATCTGTTCTTTCCTCTATTTTCAGGCAGCAGAGCGTTCTCTGTCGACTGCTCTTTCCCAACTAGACTCAATTCCTGTTCAAACATAATGACGTTATTTAACGCAATGCCAGTAGGGTTTCAAAAGCGGTGACAGATATATTTTCATGGGGGCAAACAATAATTTTTTTCAAAGAGTGGGCACGCATAGAAAAAAAAATAACTCACAAAATACACAATATATGTTGGGCTACGTCAATATCTAGGGGGTGCCAGTTTCCAGGGTTGGGAAAAATCGATGATAATCGATATTTGATTGCGATATTCTTTACTTTTTGTTCATTGAATGCACTGGATCCTTTACTTTTTTGAATGAGTATTGAATATGGCCTTGTCTTTGCTTTTTTTGGCGCAATTCGATATTCCATATTCGATTCTTTTTCTCCAGGTTACTTTATCTCACTTTAGTAAATTTAAAATAATTGTCGGTATGTCATTACCTTGTTTTTGCTGATAAATTTTTTTTGTGCCAAAAAAAATATTTTTAATAGCAAAGTTAATTGCTTCGCACATACTACGTCCGTCGTTTGTCTGTAAGTTATCGCATGAATGTGTGTACGTCACAAAAAATGCTTGGCGTGCACCGCTAAATGCTCAGAGTAATACCGAAAGCGATTACAATATTCTATATTCTTTACTTTTTTTAACTATCATCGAAATCGATTATTGCTTTACTTTTTGGTGAACTATCGAATATCGATTATTTCTTCACTTTTTTGGGTATCGATTCCCAACCCTGCCAGTATCTACTTTGCTGCCACATATATGCCTTTTACCTTTTTTCATCAATTGCGAACAACATTCAAGCGTATATTCACACAATAAGGATAACTATCTAATTGCAGTAATGGAGTCGAGTACTCAACCTTTGAGTACGAGTATCGAGTAGGCCTACTTGCCTTGAGAATCTTCGAGCACGAGTACTGGTGGTTGATTTCGAGTACGAGTATTACAAGCTCGAGTACGAGTACCGAGTACATTTTCCGCAGTTAAACTTTACACATTAAAATCAGTTGCAGGCATTTGCTGCATAAAGTGGAACCACTTTTCTTGAAGTAGTTTGGTAGAGCGTACAAATGTTTATTACCACTTTGAACACTGGGGTTAAGCTCTTTATAGTCGACATTAACTTTTACGGTACTTTTGAGCAGGCTTGACGAAAGTTTCTGTTGTAAGTATAAAAAAATTTTGCTTGAAAAGTGCTTTTCTCTTCGTTAAACGATTGTGCTTTCATGAAATAACCTGCGTTTCTTGGAAGTCTGTGCGAAAAGGCATTTCTAATTAAAACATCCCCTGGAGCTGATAACTGATAAAAGAGTCGGCTTTTTCTCGTTGCGTATGTTAACCCTTAGAATGCCACATAAAAAAACGAGTTTCAAAGAATTACTCTTAAAATTAACAGTAAAACAATGCTTACACCATCATTTTTGTTTTGTCATTTCCAACTGTTTTTTGATGTAAATATAGAAAGCATATTTTGGGAAACCTGACAGCAAGAATAAGCTAAAACCGAAACAAAAACAATGCTGAGACAATAATTTATAAAAATCTTACTCCAAGGCTCTTACAGACTCCAATATAAGTAGCCTACGGCATGATCTCAGTACAGCGCTTAGCCTATCTCTTGCAGTGCATGCAACAATTAACTAGCTCTGCCTAAACTACACCAACTCCCCTAATTCATCCTTATCATCACTAATAACTACAAGATTCTTTTCTTCTGAACCCTCTTTCATCAGCAATATGTCAATAATAGGAGGATAAATATGTGATAGGAGGATAAATATGTCAATAATAATTAAATATGATAGGAGGATAAATATGTCAATAATAATTAAATAATAAAAAAATAATTTTCTTTTGTTATTCATATCAACTTAATCAGCACCTCAAACATCAAAAAGTTTTCTCAAAATAACAGAGCTGTTAAGTCACCTAACCTGTATGAAGCTGATATTTTGGCTCACAGTCAAGGTTATTTCAGATGGGACGCTCTTACATAAACTGACAAGGTTAAATAAAATGTCTGCCACGGACAAACTACTTAAGCAATTTCCTTTGCTGTTATATTTTTGGAAACCACTTTTCCTATGCGTTTGTATCCACACTTAACAATAGTCTAAACTGCAACATTACTTAGAGTAATAACCTCATTACAAAACTCAAAATAACATTAAACTTGCAAATCATTATTTTTGTCCTACTCAGCAGCGTAAAATGCCTGGCTTTTCAAACAGCTACACTGCTACAGTACTGCAAAATGAACTTGTCTCGTGGTCCCAACAAATCATGACCACGTAGCTCTACCTAACGGAATAATAAAAATACGGCAATGTCCCAACTTGAAAAGTGTCCCATGCTCCCCTAGTTTCCCCTACTTTTAGGTTCGAGTACGAGTACTTTTTGAGATTAAAAGCTGCGAGTACGAGTACTCAGAAAAGCTGTACTCGCGCGTACTCGAGTACAAGCACAGTACTCGAGTAGGCCTACTCCATCACTGTCTAATTGGTTAAGAGTTTTGCAGATGAAAAACAGAGATCGAGACTAGGTTGAGTTTTTTTTTGCTTTGCTAGTTATATCGCACTAACTTGATATTGAGCGGTTAATTGAAGGCCTGAATCTTTTTGGAGCAAATCAAACTGAAGGGGAAAGCTATTAATCGGGATCCTCCTGTCACAAAACAAAAATTTTTACAGTAAGCATGAGAAAAATCAAAACAAAAAGTAGAACTAATATTTTAAACGTTGCTATACTATAAGATTCTTTTCAAACTATTGAGTTGAAAATTCAACATCAATTGAGGGAGACTGTGAAATGAGCTTGCGCTCTTCGAGTTCGCAGCCACCCAGTAGGCCTATGCACGTCAAATGTGATCGGCCCCAGCCGTGAATCCACCCGTCACGTAGGTCACGTCACGTAGGATCTGTCACCTGCGTGCGCTAGCGCACGGCCAGTCGCTGACATGCTCATGAAATTTTTTTCCTGCAAGGTACACAAGTGATACCAAGATCTGCTTTACAACTGATCAAATTCCAATTGATGAAACTTCATTAAGACTTAACCACAAAATATGAAGCAAACGAGAACGCAAATTTAACATGACAAACAGACAACACAACAAAAATCAAAATGAAGTAGACCAACATATCAGTGAATGACAATTTGTTTTCATACTAAGTTTTTTCGTTTTCCAAGCTCAAACATCACCCAACTTTGTCAGAGCTAAACAGCAGCGCAAATGTATGTATGTACGTTTAAGGCATCGGCTAGTATTCTACATTCCGTAGCAATCATTCAGAATTCTGGGTGTTGCAGCCATGACACTCTTGCATTCTACTGACTTCTCTTCTCCTGCCAGCATGTCATAATATTAGTCGTTTTGTAGCCTCTTCCCTTTTCTTGTACCGGTACCGCGTTATATTTCCTTAATCTTATCGTATTCTTCACTGTGTTGACGGTGCCGAAATAAAAGACACTACTGCTATTACTACTATCGCTGGATCAATTTTGTCAAAATGAATTACTGGTAGGCTATCCACACAAATTTTGTTAGAAAGAAATTAGGCCTACTACTTACTTGTTGCTAAACCTGAAAAATAAATCAAGGCATTAAAACAATTGTAATGTACTAGTTGGCGTAGAGGCTAAAACATCGCTCTCGGTGCCGAACTTTTGGGGTTCGATTACCGAGCGGTCAAATCGGACGCAGTCGCCAACGCTTCGACGTTTCTACGGAATTGTGTTGCCCAGACGCTAAGCCGCGGAGATGGACCTCGCCATTCGCTACACTCTTCGTCGTAATACCACGAGTATAATGAAAATTTGTATTTTCTTAAAATTAGCTTTACTATTTTTTTAAACTTTTTTTAACAAGTTTTTACTCAATAAGCGATTTATTCGAATATGGTATGAGTGATCTTCAACAAGAATAAATTTAAAACCTCATGATTGTCTAAATGTAGCTTAACCTAAATAAATTCATATGCACTGCAGCATGAGTGACATTGAGACAATCGCCCCCGAAACCTCCACAACAGCAAACAGCTCTAAGTGCTCTATGCGTTACATTAACCTGTCCACATTTTCTGTTTAAATAAGCCAAATACCGTTGGCTCTCCGCATCACAATTAATTCTTCGGCATTGCTAAAACCTGCAGGAGCACAAGGACTGCTAGTTCGCTTAAAGTTAGGTTCGGTTAGGGTTAGGTTTGACTAGGGTTTGGTTAAGCTTCCGCTTAGGTCCGGTTAGGGACGGGTAATGTCAGGTTTCAGTAATAACTCACTTGCACTCCTAGCGGTCCTTGTGCTCCTGCAGCTTTTAGTAAAATCTTAATTGCGCCGTCCTTGTGATCCTTGTACTCCTGCAGCTTTGAGCAGTACCCTTAATTCTTTGATGTCATATCAAAATCAAATCTTTATTATGCTCGCGTTACTACGCCGAAGCGAGTAACGAGTGACGAGGCCATCTCCGCGGTTTAGCGCGTGGGAAACATAGCTCCGAAGAAACGTCGCACCGGTGGCGAGCCTTTTGCGACACTGTGCTGATTTGACCAGTCCAGGATTAGAACCCCAGGCCTCGGCATCGATAGCGTGTGCGATTATCAAAAATTGATTGCGATGCAGAAAGGCCGTGGGCTTGCGGCCCGTTTAAACTGGACATGTGGACAGGGTGACTATGAGTTAAGATATCCAATGTCCAAGTAATATTATGTGCGATACTATCAAAAAGGCAAATTGCTCCCTTCTGTAAAGATCTGCCATTTGCTCCTGTTACAAGCTACAAGTTTAATTCTTTTTAAGTTGAACCATTTGTTACGCAATAATACATTTATACGATTTACCTTGCAGAGCTTTCGAGCTGCATGTCAGTAGCAGCGACATTGGTGAAACCTCTCGAACCGACATTGAACCGAGTCTGTGTTGTTGCGGGTGGTCTACACAAAAACATATCAAGGAAATTTGGAATGAAACTACTCTTATTTCGGTAGTAATAACATAATGTTTCTAATGAATCGTATCATAGCGGTAATGTAGCCAGTAGAGGCATCGGTAAACTGCTGTCTCCATTTTGATAAAACCTATCTAAAGCATGCTAAAATATCGCAATCTGTCTAAATTTTACTGCATACGCCCATGAGGAAGTGTCCGAAAACAAAAGAAATTCAACCTTTTTTTCATAGCCCTCAATCACACCCTATTTGCTCAATTTATCTCTTACCTTGACCGTGATGTATTAGGTTTCTTTCTGCTCCGAAGGTGAAAATAACCACCCACCATAAAAGCCACGGCTCCAACAAAAACAATGACCAGTGCTGCCACCCACGCAAGATCATTTCTGGGGGCTGAAAAACACAAACGGTTTTCACGATGGCAGTTACGTTTCACCTGAAAATTTTCATTAAATTATCGATGGTTGACTACACATGGGGGTCCAAGGGGCTAAGTGGCTTGATATACCCCCTTAAAAATACTTGACACCCCCCGGCTATACAACGCATTGTTATCCTCTTAACTTTCTGCACGGAATTCTCTTTTACTTTTCAAAAAAGAAGGTTATCCTTTCAACCACTACCTAATCAACAAAAGAAGATGGAAGAAAGGCAGTTAAGTTTCGGAACTCGAGCATACCTTGTACAATTAAATATGGAATAAAAATAGTTTAAGAAAAGAAATAAAGCTACAGTAATTTTAAAAACCGGACGATTCGACAACGTAGATTCAGCTTTTATCATTTGCAGGGTTAGTAATACTGTACAAAACTGAAAAATCTTTCTTAGGCTATATTTTTTTTCCTTAGATCATTTTTCTTAAGTAATTTCAAGAATTTTTCCTAAAGTAATGAGAGACAGGTAAAAAAGTTTTTCCAACTTACCTCCGCCCAAATTAACAACTTGCCAATTTGTCGCGGACATTTTGTCGTTGCTTGTTTTGGCTGCAATCGCAACTCTGTATACTGTTTGTAGATCCAAAGGATAATCGTAAAAGGTTTGGCCCCAAGGAGAGTAAGATACTTGACTCGCGCCAACTGTAAACTAATAACGCAAAATTAATCCAGGCGATTAATCCATCAATTTTTCATTACACTGGCAGTATTTCACCCAAGCGTGTAACGAGTGGCGGGGCCCATCCTCGCGGCTTAGCGCATGGGCAACACAGCTTCGAAGGAATGTCGCAGCGTGGCGAGCATTTTGATACACTAGGTCCAATTTGATCAGCCCGGGAAATAAACTCCAGACCTTACGCGCCGCTAGCGGTTACTTAAACCATTACGCCAAACAAATCATTCATAAACATTTTTCTTTCACAAAGCAACTTCATACTTTGAGTTGATTGGAAAGAAAGTCTAAGATATTTGAGGAAACACAGAGATTATAGGTACAACCTTCACATGGAAAACCAACCTGAATATTGGTTGTTTTCGGAGTTCTTCGGTGACAAATCCCTCCCAACGCACTGGGTATTCCGTTGCAATCAGTCCACAACGCCACGCATTCACTCATGCGAGCTACTGCCGCAGCAACACAGGACACATTGCGAGTCACATCGGGAGTCGTGTTTCCTACAAGAATGGAAGAGAGAGTTGCCGCAACGTCGCAAACCACGAGTCTTACCACCTACCAAAGTGTAATGGTTGCCCAGACTCTTCTGAGAAAAAAGCTTGAAAATCAAGTCTAATGGTAAGCAACTTTAGATAAAAGAAGTTCAGTCCTTACACTTTCGCAAGTATTCAACTCTTTTGACCCGTGTAAGGTTAGAATGCAATCTAACAGCCACTCAAGGATGCTTTACTGGCTTGCGAGCAGATACAAAGCAAAGCAAGAAAACAAGACCGTTTCGCTCAAGTAATAATCAAAAAAAATTTTGAGGTAATACGTATATAAGAACATAACGAAAAAGCGACAAAAAATTTTAAAAGAGGCAAAATAAACCAATGAAAAAGAAAAAAAAGAGTAATTCGATGTTTTGAAAAGATAAATTCAGCTTATTACCGCCATCAGCAATGTATATGCTATATATGCAGTATTAATCTATAAAAATAATAATGGAATAAATAACAACATTCGTTTTCGGTACCGGGACGAATTTTTGCTTACCAATTGAAAATTGTACGGCTTCTACATACACAGCATAGTTTTCAATCGGTCCGTTACGCGTTGAAAATGTGGATTCACTCAAAACCAACGTTACTTTGTTTGAAGATGTCTGTTCAAGCGCAACACCAGTCACCGCGTCAAGAACTTGAGGTACTGGAACAAGAATAAAAATCCCTGTATGAATAGTTCTAACGAAAGCTCGCAGAGCCTTTTCTAGTGATCTACGATCTACAATATCTTTTAACCCAAAATGTAATGTAAGAGTAGCGTCATTTGGCGTCACAACTAGTTTTGTCAGCGACATAGCCTAGGAGTGCCACGCGCAGGAGATTCTACGTGACGGGTTCGATTCGTGGCTGGAGCCGATTGCGTTTGACATGCCGAGTGGCTTCCAGCTTGAAGAGCGCAAGCTCACTTCATAGCCTCTCTGAATTACTGCTGAATTTCAACACGGTTTGAAAATAACCTCAGTTATTTGTTTTAACCAAATGATAGAATTTATACAAAAAATCTCCAAGCGATTGTTTAATTTGAATAAGCTACGTGTTAATTATTGCGTTTAAAAAAGCCACCTAACAATTGTTGTTATGTAATAAACCAGCTATTTCATAATCGTGCTATTAGAATAAACTACTTAATGATAGTGTTATTTAAATAAATTGTCTGATAACTGTTCTAGTTGAATAAACTAGCTCGCGCCAACTGTAACTAGCTGATAATTGTGCCAACTAGCGCCAACTAGCTGATAATTGTGCTACTTGAATAAGCCACCTGATTGATGGCTTCTATGTGGATACACGGTGTAGTGGGTTTAGCGAAGGCTGTTAGTTTGAATCTAAACATGTGAGTCGTTTAATCTAATCAAACATCTAATCAGGCAAACCTCCAGGTAGGGTCATGACGTCCCCAGTGGTGAGGTTACTTCGCTCCTCCTCTCCTTGTACATCGATGATGGCAGAATACATTTCAATCGCGTATGGCGTGAAGCTCAGAACGTCAACAAAGCGGTAGCTGGTAAGATTTGAGTCTAAATTAACCTAAAAAAACAACTATTGGCAAAAACTTAAAAAAGATCTTAATGCAAACACAAACTAAATGGTTGGGGTTGTTTTTACTTTCGCTAAGCTTCACCATTTCTGCCACAACTATGGTTCAGAGCTTGCCATTTGCTGGCACAATACCGGCCGTTAGCTCAGTTGCTAAGCGCACGCTATCGGTGCGGGAGGTCTGGGGTTCGATTCCTGGGCCGGTCAAATCTACAATAGCATCAAACTTTTGGTGGACTTACAATAGCATCAAACTTTTGGTGCAAATTCAAAAAGTGTCGCCAACGACTCGCCACCGTTGCGACGATTCTTCGGAGCTGTGTTGCCCAGGCGCTAAGCCGCGGAGATGGGCCCCGCAACTCGTCACACGCTTCGGCGTAATACGGCGAGTATAATGAAGATTTGATTTGAAGCTTTCCTATACTTGATGCTCGGCAAACAGCGTGGAGAACAAGCCGGCAAGTATATTGTGCCGTTGGGAAAGAGACTTAGCCGAATTTCCCTATTTTAGAGAGGTAACAGGTGGCTGGTAGCTCCTATGCGAGCTCGTTACAGCGCTATATGATCGCTTTCTCGTGATAGAAGGATAAAATATGCAATGAAATACAAAAATTAAAACATAATGCACCAAAAAATACAATGTACTTGCGTGGAAGAGTTGTGCAGTTATTACCTGAACGCTGGACAACAACGTAAACAGCACAATAAAAATTGTTATAACTTAAATGCAGAAACAAGTGAAATATTTGCAAGTTTGTACTCACATCACCTACGACTTCGTTTCCCAGAGTTAGTTTCGCGAAAATCGTTGCAGCGTATCCGTCCAGTGAAGGCCAGGATAGCTCAATTGCATCACTGAAAGGGGTGACGCTGAAGACCGGGGCGTCTGGCTCTGCGGTTGGCAATATATGATTAGGCTTATCAATCACCTAGTCGCTGGATGATAAACTACTAGCATTAGTCCATAAGTTGAGCAAGAAAGCACAAAAAAAGTCACGTGATCCATTTGTCACTCGAAAAAATCGGTAAAGAACACTGCGTGTTTACGTGAAGCTTGCTGGTTTGCATCATATCTTACTACTAGTAAGTAATAGGCTTTACTGGATTCACTTATCAGAAGGGAAAGTTGTTGCAACTTTTTTTTACAGCTTTCAACAGCTTCCAAAACATTCGGACTCAAAGTAGTTTATTGTTTTAAGCTGTTTCCTTCAATTTTATTTTGTAACTTTTTGCTACTTCTTTCGATTTTAACAGCAACTTTTTCTTGCAACTTTATTAAATTTTTTGCGCAAAATGTAAAAGTGAAAATGTGATTTGAAAATTATGATTTAAAATTAATACAAAATTTAAGTTTAATTGTAGTACAGTATTTTCTTTGAATTGTATAGCAACGAGCTTTGTGACGGATGGGCTATGTCTCAATGTTATCTATGATGCAACAGTTGGTTTGTATTATTTAACTTCAGCTACAATCCCGGAAGTTCTGGTACCATTGTGTCAGAACCAAATACTCATGCATAACCTCGTTGTGCATAGTCCTAAATCCAACTTTCTATTACAACTTTCTTTTAAAAAAAATGCAACTTTTTCAGAACTTTAGTGCTGCAAAAACTGGTCCTACTTATTAGTTATAAAATGCAAAATGGTCGTGGTAAATGAAAGAAAACTATGAGATAGTAAAGTCATGCAGTACCACCTGCATGCACCTTGCAGGCCCATATTTCAAATGAATTGCTAACTTTGATCAAGAAGTCGACCTGATTGGTTCAGTCGAATACATGTAGTTACAAACTTACAAATGCATCAATCCAAACTATAGCTGCGACCTCAAAGTATTTTAACCAAATTTAAAATCGAGTTCAGAAATTTTTATCGAGGTAAATTTTTTTTATTATTATTATTATTGGCATATTTATCCTCTTATCACGAGAAAACGATCAATGCACTGTACGAGCTCGCTTAGGAGTTGCCGGCCATCTGTCTACCACACTAAGATGGGGGAATCCCGCTAAGTGCCTTTCCCAACGGCACAACAAGTAAACTTGCTGGCTCTCTCCACACTGTTCCCTAAATGCTGAACGTCAAGCAAGGAAGCTATGAATACCAATTTTAAAGTCATTGGTTTGACCCGACTCGGAATCGAACCCTAAGTCTACCGATCCAGAAGCAGACGCTCTAAACAATTCAAACCTCAATCAATGTTTTTAAGTTCGAATTCAGAGGTTTTTATTTTTCGAGTTTGAGATCAAAGACCAAATTGTTACAGTTTGAGAATTAGTTCGCAGCCTTAACCTATGCTACAGTACAAGAACTTTTAGACAGAGAACTTCGCCCTTACTGGAGCTCACTCTTCCTTCTGCAATTTCACTGATCCGTCCTGAGCTATGGACAGTGACCACAATGGTCCAGTTGTTTCCAGGAATGACAGCAACATCCACAACTTGGTCCGCAAATGATAAATTCCTCGTTTCAGTCATTCCACTGGGCTCCCCTGTCCAATTCAACTAAACACACATCGACCAACGCTGGTTAAGAGTTTTCACTTAAAACTTAATTACATTTCCTCTAACACAACTGAATTCTATCCTTGATGGAAACTATTTGAATAAGATTTCAGTTGAATGAGATCAAAAATGTTTCAAAAAATCTTGAAAATTCAAGTGTTTTAAACTGCTTTGACTGTTTGTTAAATTGCCTAATACCTTGCGGTCTGTTGATTGGTTAACAGTTTGCAAAAAAAAAAATTTACAGCAAGCACGAAAACACTGAACATGGGAAAACATCACCCATTATACAGTAATCTTACACTGATGTAGTCGCCTTTTCCTATCTCGGCATTCCAACTCACGATAATTCCTCGAGACGGAGAGGTTGTGTTTTGTGAAAGTGTTAAACCCAAGACTTGTTCAGGATCTAGAAAGTGGAAACTACACATTCACTTTTTGTCGCTTGTTGTTTTGTAATTTTTCGAAGGAGTTGATAATTTGAGACAAACGCTTAAATCCTGATTTTTTTTTCACAAAAAAGAAAAAAAAATTTAGGTAACGACAACGAAATACCCAAACAAATTGAGCTCATATGCAAGCCATGAATCAAACAAGCAGAAAAAGTAATGCAAGAAGGCAATTTTGGCTAAAGTAAAGAATTTACTAGCTTATATAGCGAAGATGGATGGACAATTTTAGTGTTAAATTATCAAACAGCGTTAAGATACAAAAAAAATGTGTAATCAACGAAAAGGTATGAATATGGCGTAAAGAAATTAGTCAAGGTAATTCTGTTTGTCATAGCCAAATATTTTGACCACAACAAATCAGTAATCATCATCATCATTAGCGAATGCAGAGTAAGTTCTTCTGTGCTGCTTGATATACACTGCTGGTGATGACAGTTGAGTCCATGCTGTCGAATGTAAATATCGTAGAAAAAATGGCCTTGATTTAATTTTTTCTTTTCAACTGGAAAACCTGCGTAGATAAACATACAAAAATATGGCTTAATGTTTCATTTCTTACTCGTTGTGATAGTTTGAAGGGTGGAGTTTGCTGATCCGACGTCATTAAACACTTGTACCACCACGGTATAAGTTTCACCGGGGATTAAGTTTGAAATTACAATAGTATATGACGTTGATTGATTGTACGAAACGGAAACTTGGTCAACATTATCGTCCGACATCCAATGGACGATGAATATAGAGATTGCATCACCACCTACTGGAGTATTCCACATCATTAGGATAGACTCGGTAGGGTTGGATTCAAGAAGATCCAACATGATGTTCCGTGGAGGACCTGGCGCTACACACAAAAACAAATCGAAAAAATAATACATAGGTAAAGAAACTCAGCAAGAATATTACGATAATAACATACTAAGAATTTATAAATAAATATTATGGTAGGCCTTAAGAACTTATTAAAATCACGGCTGTTGTTAGCCTACCTCTTTATACGTTTTTACCGGCAGAAGACTTACATCGATCAACTTGATTCACTGCTGGTTGAAAATTGTAATTTTTAATGCAATAAATATGGGACGAAAACAGCTAAGGCAGAAAAAACAAAGCCGTAGTAACTCTTAAACCGGACGTTTCGACAGCATAGATTCAGCAGTCATCATCAGCAGTATATACAAGGCAGTAGGCCTATAACGCTGAAAGTATTTGTACTGATTTGCTTACTCTGCTTATGATGACAGCTGAATCTATGTTGTCGAAACGTCCAGTTTTAATTTTAAGAATTATTGGGCTTTATTTTTTCTCCTTAATGTAATTTCTGATATGTTTACTGTTTAAATGACTAGATAAACTTCCTTCAGTAAGCGCTTTTTTAATTGCGATTCAACTAACGAAGCTAACGTTTTTCGGTATTGGCCACAGTGTAAGCAAAATATGGAATGAATACAAGCACCAAAACAAGAAGACCCAGAACTAACCTGTGGTAAATGTGGTTAAGTCGGAAGACTGGCTTTGACCTGCATCATTGCGTGCAATAATGGTGAAGTCATAATTGGTGTTGGATTGCAAATCGGTTATCACTAAAGTCGATCCAGTTGTAGAGCGGCTGCCTTGCATTCCAAAACCTGAGGCCACCCATGTAATATCGTACGTTCTTGCCACAGACCCTTCGTTTACAGGATTCCACCTCAATTCAATGGATGTTGTGGTTGACAGAACTCGAGTAGGGGTATTCACTTTAGCTGGAACTATTTTGAATCAAAACAATCATTATGCCTCGACAAAAGTTATTTTCCTACCTTGTCAGTTTCCAAAAAAGGTAACATTTTTAAAATTCGAAAATTTAATCAACTCGTGGTAAATCTTTAAACAATTACTGATTGCTGTTTTATATTTTTTTAACTTTCAAAGATTTTGCGATACTTCATAACATATAAAATTTTATGTAACCTACCATGCTGTTCTTAAACATTTTTGATGCCCAAAAAATTAGGTACAGTAGTATTTACTAGGGATGTGCCTTAAGGAAAATTACTTGAGTCGAAATTAAAATTTTCCTTAAGGCACATTTTCAAGTAATTTTCCTTAAAAATTTTCCTTAAGGCACATCACAAGACACATTCCATTCCTTAAGGCACGCACATCACATTCCTTAAGGCACAAGTAATTTTCCTTAAGGCACATCCCTAGTAAATACTACTGTACCTAATTTTTTGGGCATCAAAAATGTTTAAGAACAGCATGGTAGGTTACATAAAATTTCATATGTTATGAAGTATCGCAAAATCTTTGAAAGTTAAAAAAATATAAAACAGCAATCAGTAATTGTTTAAAGACTTACTACGAGTTGATTAGGTTTTCGAATTTTAATTTTCCTTAATTTAATTTCGACTCAAATTCGGATACAAAGCAAAAAAAAGGTCAAAATAATTATGGTTTAATACTCGGACTCGGCCGAGTAATGCTCTATTGCTCGGCCGAGTACTCGGACTCGACTCGGCATATCCCTAGTATTTACCAGTTAACATGTCCAATTTTCGTGGTCATTAAGCCCTCTCCTCTTGGTTCTAGTTTCTGCATGATACAATCAATGACTACATCAAAAAATTTGATTGTGATGCAGAAAGTAGAATCAAGAACCGTGGGTCTAAAGCTCACTAAAATTGGACAAGTAAGCAGGATAATTCTGTTTCGGCCCTAAACGTTTGCTCATAGGCAGAAATATAAATGACATTCTGCTTATTTAATACGGAACATCATTTCATTCGATCGAGAGAGCAAAAAATTCTCACTTTGCGCATCTATTAGACCAGGGTGGTCCAAACCCGGGCCCGCGGGCCACTTGTGGCCCGCGGCAGCATTTTCTATGGCCCGCCGAAAATTCTGCCAAAAATTCTGGAGAAACTGCGAGAAAGTCCCAGTGAAAAATGATAACATCTAAGCCACAGACTTACAACGTACAATCACATTTACTATTGGTAAGAAATGTTATGAACTTATTTTGACTCAACGACGTTGAGTCAAAATAAGTCAACGCCAGCAAACGTGAAGCAGTTTAAATTAAAACTACCGGTGCTCGAAAAACAATTTATGACGTTACAACAACAATTGTAAAGTCATATTTCCAGTTTTAAGGGAGTTTGCTTTGAGAATGTTATCGATGTTTGGGAGCACCTACATCTGCGAAAGTACTTTTTCGGTAATGAAGAGACTGAAGTCTAATGCAAGGAACAGGTTGGCAGATGAAACATTGGATGCCCGCTTGCGACTGGCAACCACTGAAGTTGATGTTGACATAGAACGATTAATCAAGGATCGATGCGTGAACAATAAACATCAAATGACTTTAAATTGTTTGGCTGTTGTTTAAAGTTGTTCTAGAACTATTAAATAGAATAGATTCTACAAACTTAGCATAGAATCTATGCTATAGCGTCTGTTTATTATTTGTTCGCACAGATGTAGCTGTATGTGGCCCGCGAATTATGTGCAAAAAATAATCTGGCCCCGCGACACTGTCTACCTTGGACCACCCTGTATTAGACAAACCAGGAGCAGTCGATTAGCGTGGTGGTTAAATTGGACACAGTGTCGCCAATGGCTCGCCACCGCAGCGGCGTTTGTTCGGATTTGTGTTGCGCAGGCGCTAAGCCGCGGAGATTGGCCCCGCCACTCGTTAACACGTTTAGGCGTAATAACGCGAGTATAATGAAGATTTTATATTTTCATGATAAAGTATAAAATCTGGAACACAGGAAACACAAAAAAAAACAACCAACCAGTTATGAACGTAACTTGATTTGAAGCTTCGCCAGCACCAGCATCGTTTTGTGCTCTCACTGTGACGTCATAAGCAGTGTTGGATGCCAGTCCAGATATAGTTACAACAGCTCCAGTGGTTGCGGTGCTGGAGGGTGATCCAGAATTTGAAGTAGAAACCCATGTTAAAACATACGTTCTTTCTACTGACCCTTCAATTACGGGATCCCAACGCATTCGAATGGTAGTTGTAGTTGATGCAATTCGAGTGGGAGCATTAGCTTTCGCTGGAACTGAAATTTCAAAAAACTTAAAATTATATCTTCGTTATACTCGCGGTATTACTGTGAAGCATGCAACGAATAGCGGGACGCATCTCCGCGACTTGGCGCATGGGTAACACAGCTCCGAAGAAACGTCGCAGCGATGGGCAGCCGTTCGTTCGATTTAATCGGCCCGGAAATAGAACCCCAAACCTCCCGCTCCGTTAGCGATGTCTTTAAAACTCCCCCATCAGCCGATACCGAACCAACTGAAATTTCATAGTTGTTAAAAATTAACCCCCTATGAAATTCAAGCACATGAAAATATGCTCCAGTGGGCTTGGGCCGAAAGCTAACACCCAGCAATCTGCAACAATTTTTGAACCAGACCCTGCTGTTCTTCTCTGAAAAATCTCAGGCCTTACCAAAACTACAAGTCGTACTGATTTGTTTCAGGTCCGCAAGCAGCTTTCTCCAAGAAAAAGTTTTTTGCATTCTCCAAAAAAATCTATAGCTGAGTCATTGAGTCTAGCGCAATTTTAGTTCACATGCTTACAAAAATTGCGTCGTATGTCATAAACTCCAGGCCCTACCAAAATTTTTCCATGTCGCAGCGGTAGAATGCACGCCCTCACGTTGGAAACCACTGTTCTCACCTGTTAACAACGTGACTACATTGGATAGTTCACCAAAGCCAGCACTATTTCTTGCTGCGATTGTGACGTCATAGGCAGTGTTGGATTGCAAACCAGATAAAGTCGTAAAAGTTCCATCGACCGTCCTGCTGAACGTTGGTCCACTGCCTGAAACTGTCCAAGTAACCAAATACGCCCTTTGCAATGGTCCTTCATTGACGGGATCCCATCGCACATCAATTGATGCTATGGTGGAAGAAATTCGATTTGGAGAGTTAGCTTTGGCTGGAACTGAAAAATTTTGCACAAGATATATAATGCTCTACTACAGAAGTAAAGCCAAAAGTTTTGGCCAACGAGTTCATTAACTTCATCAAGATATCTTATTCAAATCAAAAAAAATCTTGATCATACTCGCGGTATTACATCGAAGCGAGTAACGAGTGGCGGGGCCCATCTCCGAGGCTTAATGCCTGGGCATTGGACAACACAGCTCCGATGTAACGTCTCATCGTTGGCGACACAGTGTCCGATTTGACCAGCCCGGAAATCGAACCCCAGACCTACCGTAACGACATCGATGTGCTTAGCAACTGAGCTATCCGGCCGGTAAATCTTTTTAAATAAATGAATTGAATAAAGTGTACCTGTATTTGAATAATCACATTTTCTTTGAATACGGTCTTATGATCACAGCATCAGCAACTAACGGGGCGTTAGATATAGCCTAATAGTGCATCAAAAGAAATAAAATGTGACTGATCAATGAAGCAAACTCAAAATTTGACCTCCACAATCAAGACGCTATCTCACCTGTGTTGAACGTTACTTGATCGGAAGGAACGCTATTTCCAGCATCATTGCGTGCAGTAATTGTGACGTCATAAGCAGTGTTGGATTCCAAACCACTTATAGTTATGACAGTATCAAAAGTGGTACGACTGAATGAAGTATTGCCTGGAACTCTCCAAGTCACAATGTAACGTCTTTGCACTGATCCTTCATTGATGGGATTCCATTGTAATGTAATAGAAGAATCTGTTGACGATTGTCGAGAGGGAGCATTTGGTTTGGCTGGAACTGAAGATTTCAAAATCAAATTTAAACTTTGGCAAACGGTACAGTAGGGAGTTAGTTTGCAATTTTATTACAAACAATACAGCCTAGATTCTGCTAAAAATACTGGGGCGGACGTTTCGGCTCATATTTAATGCCATTGTCAACGCTAAAAAGCTTACGTTATGCTGGGTCTTAAACCATGATGCAAAAAAGAGGGAAACTGAAACAGAACCTGGAGAAGTGCACGTAGGTCACGTGTTAAATAGGAAGTGGTAAAAATGTGGAGTCTAAGTTAACATCCGGTTTGAGTTGTTGAATGAATAAGGACTCGAGGATGAGGAGTTTGTATTTATCTGGGGAGTGGCTCTTTTTTGCATCATGGCTTAAGACCCAGCATAACGTAAGCTTTTTAGCGTTAACAATGGCACCAAATGTGAGCCTAAACATCCGCCCAAGTATTTTTAGCAGTATTTTGGCTGTATTGTTTGTAAAAAAATATAAAACTTATCTTATGTTGATATGTAATGATGTTTTAACAACATCAGTGTTACCCAGTGGACTCCTTGTGCCATAAAAACATGATACAAGGTAAAATTTACGTCAAAAGCAATATTTATTTAAAAACACAAAGTAAAAACCTTTTATTCAAATAGAATGCAAAGCAATATAAATTTTGTGTGGATTCTCCACCGAACTATATTATTTGTTTACACGATCATCCCAAAACATGCATCAAGAGCAACCCCAACGTTTCCTCTCCGCAAAGAAGAAAACGATTTATGTTTAAAAACATTTTTAGCGTGATTTATTCACTTTTGAGTGACAGAAACAGGTGGGCAGCAAATACTAAGTGGGTTTGCTATAGCATCTTCGTCACTTTCTATCAATAAACGGGGTTAAAATGTGACTGTTGTTAAATAAATAGTGACATGACAATGGCTTAGCGACGCGTCGGTTACTTGCCTGTGCGAAATGTTGCTTGTTCAGAGGTTTCGCCCACACCTGCGGCATTACTGGCGGTGACTGCAATTTCATAAGCAGTGTTGGAGAGAAGGTTAGTTAGGGTGAAAGAAGTTTGGCGGATAGTACGAGTAATTGTTGAACTATTGCCTGTTGCTCTCCAAACAATCTCGTATATTCTTGCAACTGATCCTTCATTCACAGCTTCCCATTCCAAAGCTATGGAGGAGATCGTCGCTATCACCAGCTTAGGAGTATTAGCTTTGTCTGGAACTAAAGATAACGCTGATCACGAAGCAAAACAATGCGGAATCGATTTCAAATAACCAATAGAATTGAAGATCTTTCAAAATATCAATCAAAAAAATTTGTCTGAAGTAATATTGTAGCGTCATTAAGCATTAATTCTGACACAATAAAGCAAGGTAATCGCGACGTTATAAAGCAGAGTAATTATAGTGTCATAATGAGCATAGAAAATGTATCATGTTTCAAGCAAGTTTTAAATTTGCTTTTGCAATGCAAGGCTGGTTGGTGGTTAGGAAAGATACTGTGTCTCACTACTTAGCTCGATTATGCAATACTTTACTTCTAAAAGCGAACTCGTATAGCGCATTGATCGCTTTCTCCTGACAGGAGGATAAATATGCAACTAAATACGAATACTACTGTAGCCTACTCACGAGTAATTCCAAGAATGGCCACACTTTCATCACTTGATATAATTGTGTCATTGGTTAAGGATTCGACTCGAATGTTGTACTCAGTGTTTGTTTGCAGATTGCTGATTGTTGCTTCTTGCGACATGCTAGTTGCTTGTTGAGCCCCATAAAATACTCGGTAATTTTCCACGGGGTTACTTATTGATACATCGTTATCATTCCAGCGAACAGAGAGTTGAGTGAGTTGGTTGCTAAAAACTTGAACGTTATTGGGAGCTGGTGGACCTGGAATTAATAGAAGAGTATTGATTTGTACGCACTATCAAGCAAGGTAGCAACCAAGGCGTGTGCGGTATAGCTATCCTCTTTAGTCTTTGTGTATGAGCCTGTATTTGTCGGCTTTCTATAAATTCTTGTCTCGATGTTGTAATTTGTTTTGGTCTTGTAGACATAGGCGCGGGAAGTAGGGTGCCAGGGGGGGCTCAAGCCCCCCCTGAACTTTTTTTAGCCCCCCCTGAACCATTTGAGCCCCCCCTGACAATTGAAAAAATTATGCACTGAGTGCGACGGTATTAATGCTCGCAACGTACATACGTAATGAAGCAAATATTTCTTAAAGTGCTTTTAACCAACGAAGAATCACTATTCTTTTAAAAATCAGTTAGTTATTATTCACTAGGTCAACGTAAAATTTGGTAAAATTTTCAATTTTTGAATTTTATTTTTAACCGTGTTTTATATCAGCGTTTGCAAACCTTTGCAGCAGTCATGGACGATGGACCAGTAAAAGTATAATGGCTGCCAATTCTTGTAGCTGCCAAACACTTTACGCCAAACTACTCTGAATGCTCGAATGAAAGTCGCTACTGATCATGGGAATTACGTAAATCGTAAACGAAAATACGGTGAAGTGCAAAAAAACGGTCCTCAATCCTTCAGATGTTTCGAATTCCACCAAAATTTTTGTGAAGAGCTAAAAAAAAGGTCTTCATGGCCCGGACGCGTTACATGAACTGGAAATGTTGGTGGCCAACCTGATTTGTGCACATGCCAAATTAACCCGGGATCGACAGCCAAGCATCCAAAGATCGACCGGTACATCGCGATCGACTGGTTGGGCACCCCTAATCAAGCTTATATGAGCTGGTGCAAGTTCTCTTCTGGTTGAGTTTTTTAATGGTTTTGAATTTTTTCTACCAACCCAATGAAGCGGCTAAATCACTACTAAACTGGCACCGATGATCAGTAGGCTACTCGATTTGAGGGGGATGCCATCCCCCCTGAAAACAACACCATCCCCCCATAAAACATTTTAGCGTAAACCAATTCTTACAACTATAATGACCATTTCTTTTTAGGTCTGCGTGAAAAATTGTAGCCTACCACCCCCCATAAGTGTTTTCACAACTCGAGCACTGCCGATGATTGTTACTAAAATTGAGCTAGTACGCCTACCTAAATACCTATATCTACACATCTCATTATGTTAAAAAATGGTTCAGTGCTTTATTTTGATTGTGTGTTTTTTGTTATTTTTAAACCTCAATGGGGCATTGTTTGTTGCATGTAACTCTGATCAGCAAAGCAAAAGTTAGATCGGACAAATTTTGTTTGCCTACTTTTTGGTTTTGTCATTGAGGTATTTGCATTTTACAAATACATGAGTAGTGATTCGAGCATGGTTAGAAAAGCCTAATGGTAGTAAGCAATCTTGTTTTCCACGATAAAAAATTATCCTGAAAAAGTTCCGGTCACTTGAGCGGGCATGCAATTGATGTCTATCAAAATAGGTCTGCTGAGTGTCCTGCTCATAAAAACGTGCGTTCGAAAAAAGGGGGGTCTGGGGGGCTTCGCCCCCCAGACGTTGACACGATCTTACTATTTTGAGCCCCCCCTGTCCAAAAAACGTTCCCGCGCCACTGCTTGTAGATGTGCAGAAAAGCAACTTGCTTAATCGTGCGTGCAAAATCTGCTGAATTGGGAAATTGATCCTCGAAGAATTGGAACGAATAACTAAGATTCTGCTAACGAATTGATACTCCAAAGTATTGTTTGCATTAGTATTGCAACTTATTTTTTTGCTATTTTGTTCATATATGTTGATATGTGGTAAGTCGCTCTTGATTATTTCGCTTCACTTTCTGTCTTTTTAAAAAATGCATACTTGAAAGCTTACTTGAATAATTACGTCGCAGTGTTACTGCTTCAGACATTAAGCGCTACTTTTTCTTATTGCATCTTATTGTAAGTTTTTTCGTGTTAACGGTGATTGCTAACATCTGCAATGCATCTTTTTTTTAGGCCTAAATCTCAAGCAGATACTTCAACCCTTTTCGGCATTAATTGCTCAAGAAGCTTACCTGTACTAAGAGTAATATTTTCTTGTTCTCTAAGATTTTCACTAGTTGTGTTGACCCAATAAGCACAAACATTGATGAAGTACGAAGTTCGTGATCGAAGATGACTTCCACTTGATGTCTCTTGTATTGATATCTAAAAGCAAATTTTAACATATCGCCAAATAGTGATGACTTCTTGAAAAATTTGCTTGATGCGAATGCGATACACCGTGTCTGCTTTAGAAACGGTAGACTTTGGATTCGAATTCGGGCCAGTCAAAATCATAGCCTGCGCTCAAAAATAGGTATTCCTACCTTCCCTGCTTGACGTTCCTTCAGCTCCGTTAAAATGAAACAATGTTATTTAAAAGAAACATTTTGCTTTGACACTCACCGATATTTGCGAAGAGAGCGAAGCAATTCCACAACTACGTGACGGAATGTTAGAGACGAACACTCTGTACTCGTCACGTACACCAGTAATTGGTGATCCCGCTATTCGATTCCATGATAGGTCAACCACGGTCGAACGAATCGAGTCTGCTTTCACTGACAACTGCGCATTCTGTCAACAATAAAATGAAAGCAGTAAAATAGGACGAAAATAGCTGAAGGAAAATTACGTTGGGTTTCTTTTCCTCCCTGAAGTCATTACGTTCATATGAAAAGAAACACTGTCTAGTAATAAACGTGATTTCTAAAAAATCACGTCCGTTTAAGGTTCTCCAGCGTTGATGCTGCAGTTATCTCCTGCACTATCAGGAAAGATTTAGGATTTTTTGGAGAAAACATAAAAATCGAAAAAATGCTTATCACGCTGCTTGATGCGCCTTTAGGTATCAAAGGACTAACGCAGGTCTACTATAAATTATTAGTTTAGGAAGTGTGCACCATTGGCCTGTCTTGAAACTGCCGATAAATTGGCTAGCACGATCATTTATCAGGATATTAGCGTAATAATGAACGCCATGAATTCGCGTATTGGTTGTTCTACAATAAATTGTAATGATACTTGACTTCTTGCTCGTGCGCGTTTTCCAAAAGTGTGTCCTCCATTTTACAGTTGAACCGCGCATGGACAAGGACCACACATACAGCAACCTAACCTACAGGTAATGAAACAAAGTGATACTTACGCTTCTACTGGTAGCGATCAATAAAATCACAATCGAAATCGGAAAGTCATGAGACGCCTTCATGCTCACTGGCATTCAGTAGCCATTTAATTTACTGTACGATTGTATTTTTGTCAGTCTATGATTCTTCTTCCGCGAACTGTGAAGAGGATTTCAACCCAGCAATTTAGATCAATAAGCTAAGCCCTTTCAAAAACATATTGATTCCTAACGGTACCGTATTTGTTCGAATATGCCTACGACGCGCACCCTTGTAATGTATACATCTTTTTTCCTTTTTACTACAGTAGCTCTGACTAAAAATAAAGTATTTTCCTTTTTACTAGCTCTGACTAAAGATAGAAAGTAACAACTGCTGTTAAAGATATAAAGCTGCGACAAGTTATTTATGGCTGATGAAATATTTCGGGTATAACGCGCACCCTACCCCTAATTTTGATTAAAATTCAAGACAAAATTTTGCACGTTGCACTCGAACAAATACGGTGCGTTTCTCTATGCGATACTATAAAAAATTACTGATACTTTTATTACTTCCATTGCCGAAACTAGCGCCCCCGAACCCCCCAACCGGGGGGGCCCCGCACAAAAAGGGGGCCCCGTAAATGGTCAGGACGTAGTACTATTTACTCAATGTATGATAAAGGTGCCTTAAATAGGCCTATTCTAAGATTCATTATATTTTTTGTCTTAACTTGCGCGATTTGGGGCCTTCATACCACATTTATGCTTTTGGCCCCTGCAAATTTTTCGAAAAATAGCAGTCGCAAAACTTGAAAACAAACTTTTAGTAACATACCAAGGGCCCCTTATCCTCAAGTGAAAGGTGCAAAAATAAGACTTAAAAACGCTTTTTCTTCGAACAGGTAGCGAAATGTTAGACTAGGGTTTGCTTGCAGCATTATTTTAGTGGGTTTGGAAGGGACCTAGTAAAACAGACAAAAAAACTGAAGAATTTTAAAGGCTCAAAACGCACAAAAAGCCTCCAAAGTAACGTCAAATTCCGCAAAAATTTTTTAGAGGACTTGCCCCCAGACCTTTTGTTTGGCATCTAGCTTGGCATCGCCCCTTCGGGGCTCGCTCTTTTGTAACACCATCCAAGAAAAAACTTTTCGGGGGCCCCGAAAGATGATTTGGGGGGGGGTCGCATTGCCTAGTTTCGGCCCTGATTACTTCGAAAATGTCTGGTGACGAAAATACCTTAGATTCTGTTCTGGCAGTGCTATCGTAGTACAGAATCGATATCTAAAATCGAAGTAATTGGCTAAGCAAAAGTACTTTTGCAATCATCTGCTCTTCGTTTACGAGCTACAAAATGAATTGAAATGAACTCCTTCAAAACTTACTACTGAACACTCTATCAGTTGGAATTACAGCTTTTTGCCTGCCAATGCTTGCAGAACCGTTGTTCTTTCCCGAGACAACAAAAACACTCTGCGATGTTTTCGAAACAAAACGGTTCTTTTCGTCTTTGTTTGAAATAGCTTTCTCTGTCATTTAGCTTTTTGTTTCTGCTATAGTTGACATAAGATCAATTTACATCGATGCTAAAGAAAAGAGTTTCATGATACAAAGCACGTACTATGAGCGAAAATGTTGTAGGGAAATCTATCAGTCAAACAATTTATTTTATCCACTAAGGTTTTAAATATTTTTCGGGTTCGTCCAGGCCTAGTAGACCAGGCCTAGTCGTCCAGGCCTAGTAGGGCAATAGACATTCTTTGCTACAATTACGGCAGCTCTTAACAGTAGTGCGCTCTCGAGCTGAGAGGAGAAAAAATCGGGGCACATGCCCAGTCCACAAGTTTCCATGCGTTATAATTATGGTCACTTTGCCCCGGGGCCCATGAAGTCTCTCAGCAGTCGTGGTACTTGGAAAAGTGGTTAAGAGTGCTATGCTGTAGGGCTGAATGGTCCAACTGCAGGCCCGCGGGCATATTTTGGCCCGCCAAGTGATTTTCTTGGCCCGCAAAGAGTTACGGTGATTTGCACATTTAGGTCTGAAAATATTTAAGTTTGTAGCAATTGTTGTAGCCGAAGGGCAGGTCCAGTACAGGGCCGTTGACAGGGGGGTCCAAAGGGTACCTTTAATACCGGGCCCGGAATTTTTAGGGGGCCCAGAATTTTGATAATGCCGCGCGTAAAAATTGGCATACAAGTTTGAAAGGGTAACTCTGGACTGGATAAAGGCAGAAAAAGAAATTTAGATAATGATGCCAAAATTATAAGTATTAAATACCGGTACAATTTCTGCAATTTTTAGCAGAAGTGGCTCAGTGGTGTAGCCTACCACCGGTTTCAAGTCATATGTAGACAGTGGCGCCGCCAGGATCAAAAAAGTGGGGGGCAAAATGACGTGACAACTTGATGACGTCATCTACGGGAAATCCCCAAGTCGATCCGTAACTAGCCAATAATATTCATCATATCAATTTATCAGAAAACGACGGTTTTGAGCACCAGATCGAGGATATTCCTGTTGCATTTTTAGTAATTTCTGCCTGTCTCGGCGCAAAATTTTTTTCTTAAGGCTAAAATCTGATTCTGCTGCAAACAGTGGCCTAGCGAGAAATTTAAAAAAAGGGGAGGGATGGGGCCATAATTTCCACATTTTTTCAAGCGTATTTTATCCCGGCAGAACTAATTTGAAGCTGATGGAGATACAAAAAAAACTCTAGGGGTCCGGGGGCAAGCTTCCCAGAAAGTTTTTGAAAATTTACATGTTGCAATGGCTATTTTAGTGCTTTTTGAATAATTTTCAGGCAAACTGCACTCTTCTGAGTTTTGAATTCTGCACTCTTCTGAGTTTTGAATGTTTAGTGATTGTGTGCTTGTGACTATATAAACTAGGGGGTGGGCAACTTTTCTAGCCGGCGAGCCATATGCGGGATAATGAAGTCCTTGGCGTTGGCGGGAAGGATTATTGGATGAATCGCATTCAATATTATAACTGCCAATATTAGGGGCCGCAATGGCTGTAAGAGCAAAAAAAGTCTTCGGCTTGATTAACGGTAGGTGTTTATGCTTCTGTAAGCACCGGCGGGCCGCATAAAATGGCTTTGCGAGCCGTATGTTGGCTCTTGCCCATGCCTGACAGTTGACACAAACTAATGTTTTGCAATTGGAAATAAGCTAGTAACAAACGTTGTGAAATCCACTGTAGGTGACTGAAATCGGAGCAATTAAGCTTTGCCCGATTCAAATGCTATGGATTGTTAGCGTTTGAAACAACTAAATTTTTAACACTAAACAGGGCCCCCCTAGTTCGAATTTTACCAAAGCACCCCTGCATGCCGGGCCGGATTTGCGCAGGCTGAAGCCTAGGACTTCGGAAAAAAATGGTCTTCACCGTAATTTTCAGGGGAAACAGAACATCTGAGGACGTGAAGACCACTTTTTAAAATTGCCCCCCCTCTCCCTTCATATTCCTGGGCACGACCCTGTAGCGCATAAAAGACTTTCACTATTTTATGATGACGTAAGAACACTACCTCTATAAAATCGGAAAAAAATAAAGTAAAAGTAATATTTCGCAACGTGACTGACCTCTAGCTTTTTAGTTTTTCTTCCTATTATACTGACTCAATGGTTTTGCGGTTATGTGAGAACAACTTACTGTAGAATACATTTCAGTTCTGCTACGCTACGCTATATTGCCTATATGACGTAACAAAGGCCATTGACGCATTCTGTATGACTCGTACGGTAAGCCTGGTCAGTTTATGTTTGAAACAGAAAAGAATTCACAGGTCATTCAGTGCATTTTCACGGCTTGTTTTATAAGTGGAACCAGTGGCGTACGCAGGATTTTTCAATGGGGGAGTTTTCAGTGACGTCACACCGTGATGACGCATAATACTACGTAATATACGTCATCACGATGTGACGTCACTGGCAGTGTCAATTTAGATTTTTAACGTTTATAATAATTTTTCATCAAACCGGACGGTTATAGCGTAGTGTTACAGATGTCGCTATCGATGCGGAAGATTTGGGGTTCAATTCCCAGGCCGGTCAAATCAGACTAAGTGTAGCCAACGCTCACCACCGCTGCGACGTTTCTGCGGACCTGTGTTGCCCAAGCGCTAAGACGCCGAGTCGGACCCCGCCACTCGCTACCATGCTTCAGCACTGCAGCGAGTTTAATGAAAGGAGTACGGTGAAGATTTGATTTGATTAAAAAAAAAAATTGTGAGCAGCTATAGCTTCTGCAGAGACGCCGTATTTAAGGAAACTCCCACTTACCAACTGCTTCACAGCAGCAGCGATGACAAAAATGCAGTTCAAGCAAAACAAATCAGAAAAGTTAGACTACCGGTACTGTTGCATATCGCATCGCAATGAAAGTTTCTCTAGATTAAATTAGAAAGTTGGACCGAACAGAAAAAACATGATAGCAATTTCGGCAAGCTCTGCACGAAGAAAAGTCGGTTTGTTTCAAAATTAAGTAAGAGTAAATTTTTTCTGCAATTGTCGAGGGGGGATGACTCCCGGCCCCCTCCCTTGCATACGCCACTAGGGGTCATCTCCGCGACTTAGCGACTCGGGAACACAGAAACGTCGCTGCATTGGCGAGCTGTTGGTGACACCGTACCGATTTGACCGACCCGGGAATCAAGGCCCAGACCTTCCGCACCGATAGTCTATGTGCTTGACCACTAAGCTAACGACCGGTACCGGCCCAGAAATTAAACCTGTAGCGACAAATGCCTCGGAATGTCACTACATATACGTTAGAAGTTCTGCTACTGACTAAACAAATAGATAACACAAATTGTACTCACTTAAAAAGCTTATAATTTAAATTCAAAATTCGGTTCCAAAAAGCACGTGGTAGATTCGCCTTTTAAATCATCGTCATTCTCTCCGATCACCACAAACAAAGGAGAAAAGGCAAAAAGGGAACGAAAACTAGTTCGTCGCTGCTTATATAGGCCTACAGTCGAGGATCGGTTATTACGTAACAATGCATGCAATAGTAGTGCTGCCACATTACCCCCGCCCAAGATTCGAAGCGGTGTTGTAACAACGGCTTCGGATCTTACGGAGTAGGTCCTGCGGTCAACACCCAGATAGACCTGCGAAACAAACACAATAATAAACGACGGACGGCGTGCGCGCGGAACAGTCTGTTCGTGCAACGTAATCTGCATCCATGGAGGAGCCAAAGTCTCTGAATGAGCAACATCGGTTAAAATAAAATCACAATGCATGCGCTTGACATCAACACCTCGGCCGTACAAGAACTGCTCGAGCATCTCCAATCGTACATTGATGCGTTCGAAAAAGTTCTCTCAATCTCGCAAAGCCCAACGGTATAGTGTAAGAGGTCACGCTCGTCGTGAAAGCGTATTGATAATGGATGAGCTTTCCAACACAGCAGATTCGTCAAGGGTTGAACGACCCAAACAACCATGATCAGGAATCGTCAGGACTTTCAAGCTTTAGGCCATGGAGAAGGCTTCGACAATGCGTAAAGCGATGCACAGATTGTCGTGTTCCCTTGTCTTGTAGCACCGATGCTCACGTACTCGTACATGCGAATGTTGCATAAGCCGCGTGCTCGTTAACCAATGAGGAGTAGTCGCACGTCAGTCCTTCCCTTCGCGAGCAGCCGGTGACTTACTGCAACAAAAAAGAAAAACAGCAGCCAAGAAAAGTATAAGCGCTAACGAATATTTACATCTAAAATAATATTACTTAATCAGAAAAGAGGAAAAAAAATCAAGACAGAAAAAGAACTTCAGCATACTCTAAGCCTACACATATTCATAACCCACACAAAAGAGTGGAAAACTCAGTATAGAGCATAGTCCAGGTATCTACGGGGGGGATTAACTGAGCGACCAGAACGGGTGTGTACAATACCAGCATCAGTATTATCAATGGAGTCCGGGGGTCGAGGGGTGGGTTCACCAGGTGAATGATCAGGTTCAAATAGGGAGGGTAAATCAGGCTCAAGTTGCTGGTCGGCGTCGTCATCTCGGAAGAAAGCACCAAGAAGAAAAGCGGGTTTAAGACGATCAATGGAAACACTGTCGTCCCGACCATCTCGATCCAGTACGAAATATTTCGGATGTCGCTCTAAAACTTTATACGGTCCTTCATATGGCCGAGAAAGGGGGGGCAAGACTCGGTCTCGACGAACAAAGACGTGGGTGGTGCGGTTTAACTCCTTGTCCATGTAAGTTTTTCGATGGGAGGGATGACGAGGTAAGACAGGCTTGATTGAGGATAAAAAGGTCACAAGGTCATGGGCATAAGCGGACTCAGAAGTAGTTAAGAAGTCAGTTTGTTCAAGAAATTCTCCAGGAAGGCGGAGCGAGGAACCCAAAGTCAATTCAGCGGCAGAGCACCCAATATCCTCCTTTACCATGGCTCGGAGGCCTAAAAGAACGGATGGGAGATTGTAGTACCAGTCTTCGGGATTTTCTTGAGTTTTCAGCGCCACCTTCAACGATTTGTTCAAACGCTCATTCATTCCATTGGAAGCCGGGTGGTAAGCACTAGTGTGTTGGATTTTAGAACCCAAGAAGCGAGCCATTTCAGACCACAAGTATGAAGTAAACTGGCTACCCCGATCACTGGTAATGATGGTGGGGGCGCCGAAACCAGCGACCCAGTTAAGAAGAAAAGCAGAAGCACAGGTCTTAGCAAGAATGTTTGGTATGAGTATAACCTCAGGCCATCTAGTGAAGCGATCAATGATAGTGAATAGGTAAGAATAACCCTCAATGCTCGGCAGGGGACCCACAATATCTACGTGGACATGCATGAAGCGCCGATTAGGGGGCTGAAAGTGTTGCAATGGCGCCGACACATGGCGCTGAATTTTCGATGTCTGACAATTGGTACACGTCTTGCACCAGTCGCGTATTTCAACTTTCATACAAGGCCAGACAAAGCGGTCAGAAATGAGACGTTGAGAGCCCTTAATTCCAGGATGAGACAGGCCATGAAAGAGGTCAAATATTTGGCGACGGAAGGTAGAAGGCACTAGGGGGCGAAACTGTCCAGTGCTGATATCCCCTAAAAGTTTGCTTCCACTGCCGTGAACGTCCTGCTCGGCTATATCCAAAGAGTGATTAGACTGGAGTAACTCGTTGAGAGAGGGGTCATTGGCTTGGTCGGCTGCTAGCTTCTGATAGTCAAGGCTAGGTGAGATGGGGTTCAGAAGACCAGCAACGGTGGGTTCGATGCGACTGAGGCAGTCAGCGACGACATTATCGGTACCCTTGAGATAGCGCAGGTCAGAAGTGAACTGGGATACATAGGCCACGTGTCGAAGTTGACGAGGTGTGGCATTGGTCATAGGGTTTTGAAACGCAGCGACCAAGGGTTTGTGATCAGTGAAAATCGTGAACTGACGACCTTCCAGAAAGTGTCGAAAATGACGTACGGCGAGATAGACAGACAAGAGTTCCCGGTCGAAAGTGGAGTAGCGTCGTTCGGTGTCTGACAATGCACGAGAGAAAAATGCTAAAGGACGCTCAATTCCATCTACCAGCTGCTGAAGAACTGCGCCTACCGCGACGTTGGAGGCATCTGTGCAAATAGACGTGAGGGCGCCCCGCACTGGGTATGCAAGCCTTGCTGAATCGGCTATAGCACACTTGCTACGCTCAAAAGCTTCTTCCGCTTCGGGAGACCACTGAATCAAGCGGGTGCGCTTGACCTTCCCGGCCAAAAGGCTATTCAAAGGCTTAAGAAGCTCAGCACAATGAGGAAGAAAACGCCTGTAAAAATTCAACATGCCTAGGTAGCGTTTCAAAGATGCAAGATCACTAGGTTTGGGGAAGGATACGATGGCTTCAACCTTTTCTGGCAGGGGACTAAATCCCTCAGAAGAAATCCTATGCCCAAGAAAGCGTAACTGTTCCTGTCCAAAGAGGCACTTGTCCTTATTCACCACAAGACCGTAATCATGTAAGCGACGGAACACTGCACGTAAGTGTTCCTGGTGCTCCTCAATAGAGGAGGAATAGATCAATATGTCATCCACATAAACAAAGACAAAATGCAAATCACGGAAGATCTCGTCCATCAATCGTTGCAGAGTTTTCCCCGAGTTAGTCAAACCCATGGGCATGCGTTTGAAATGATATGATCCTAAGGGCGTCACCAGAGCAGTTTTATGACGGTGTTTGGGAGCAACGGGAACCTGGTAATAAGACTTGTAAAGATCCAGATTGCTGAAAACGGTTGACCCATGCAAGGAACTGGTGAAGTCAGCCAAAAAAGGTATGGGATAAGAATCCTCGGTAGTCTGTCTATTCAGGAGCCTATAATCGCCAGTAATCCGATAGCTTCCACCTGATTTAGGGACAAGGTGAACTGCGGAGCCAAACGGACTATTACTGGGTTCGATGATATCTAGATCAAGTAGGTGATCAAGCTCTCTCTTCAAGTTGTCTCTCATTTCCGGTGAGAGGCGTCGCACACGGGAACGAACCGGTGCTCCTTCAGTTTCAATGAAGTGTAAAGTGTTATGTTTGACCGGCCTCAGGTAAGTTCCTAAATCAAAGACAGAAGGAAACTCCGCTTCTAAGCGCTCAATGATCTGGGGTTTGCTTCGTGCAGAATCGCCTTCAGGGGTATTGTCAATTTCCAATGAGTCATGGGCTCCGGACAAATTCCCAGCCACACTAGCAACTGGGTCAGAAGAAAAAGGTTTAATTCCCGGCAAGGGACCGACAAAAGACTTAGGACTCACCAGCTTAGTATCAGTGTTAGCTTTGTCGACTAGGTCTATTCTGGAATTGAAGAAGGTATACGAAGGAAGAAAGTCGGGAAATTCTTCTAGGACCGGGTTAGCAGATTTTACAGGAAAAGAAGGCTGGACAGGAAGCTTTGTGTCTACATCTGCAGTCGACTGGAAAACAAGTTCTCCTAAAACCGTGTCGACCAATAAGCCGAAGTGTTGTAAAAAGTCTATTCCGATGATTGGAATAATAGTGTCAGCAATTTTGAATTCCCAGGTGAATTCCCGTCCTAGATTAAGAGTGACTGTCAGATGCTCGTGGCCATAGACATTCACTTTAGATCCATTTAAAGCGGTAAGTTCTTCAGTGGCGTTACAATGCCCAGACTGGGTGGTAGGTAGCAAGCTGTGAAGGCAACCAGTGTCCACTAAAAACCGGTAATTTGTGCAAGGATCGTTGACATAAATTAGGGAGGGTGCTCTGTTTGCCTCGGCTCCAGGAGAGCACCCGACTGTTGGCCTGGAGCAGTCTCGTTTCCCGACGCAGCCAAGGGACGATTACGCCAAACACATGGAGGTTTACAGTGACGTGCTCGATTACCATAGCGTTCATGATAGAAACACAAATTACTGTCATAACGTTGCTCAGGTGATGAAGGGGTTTGCTCTCTCCCTGGCCGCTGAGAGCTGGGGCCAGTACCAGTACGTGATGCTGGTCCTAAGTAGTGGCTTACTTCATAAGCTTCGTCTGCCCTTTTCGCTAAATCATCAAGGTTTACGTCCCACATAGCGCTAAGCTGCCTCTGGATGTGAAGCGATAACTTATTCAAAAACAGGCGCCTCAGCACCGCTTCTCCTAGCTGCAATTCGCCGGTGGCCATACGTCGTAAACGGCGCAGCATTAAGGAGGGCCGGACACCAGAAAGGCAAGATTGGGTTAATAACTGGTCTAACTTCCTTTCAGATGATAGCTCAAACTCTTTCAGGATTGCCCGCCTGAACTCAGTAAAGGTGGTGTCCTCATTGCGAGAGAGTATGAATTCCTCTAAACCAGTGGTTCCCAACTGGGGGTACTCGTACCCCCAAGGGGTACGAGACTGAACATCAAGGGGTACGAAGATCCTTGATCCACCGTGCCATTAATTGTTAGATTTGTTAAATAATTAATTGCAAGATCAATTTAATCTAGACTCCTTAAAATTGCTAGACCCCTTAAAATAAGGAGTCTTTCTTAAAATTTTCCATTACCTAACTTAATTGCCACGTAATGCTTCGCAATATTTTGTATTTTTTGGCAACAATAGCAATTGTTTGAATTCTATTATTTATTTTCGAAATATAAAATTAAAATTTTTTGCAGCTCAGAAATCAGAGCTCAGGAGATAGTTTTGAGTTCAGCTGAAGGTCAGGAAGTGGGATAGGTTTTTAGTGGAAGTAGGCTTATTTCAATTTCAGTATTGCAGAATATCATCGGGCTTTGCCTGTCGGTTTGTATGCCTTTTCAGGGTGTGGCTTCGCTAATCTCTCAAAAGCATACAGACTATAGGCCTACTGGGATAAATTTAGTATAAATTGGCAATGAGAATTTTTGACCTACCGTGATAATTATTTTTGGCTACAAATACAAAAATGGTCCTTGCCACCTGAAGTGATCCTCGAGCAAGATCGAAACCGGTCGCACTGTATGATTCACAGACAAGCACTTGCCTCAAAACGTATGCCAAAAAGTTTGAAAGATGTTTTTGACACATGTGTTCGGATCGTCAACAATATCAGAAAAAATGACACGAGTCACAGATTTTTTCAGTCTTTCTGCGCCCAAATGGGAAATCAGCACGATATTCTGCTGTACCACACTGAGGTAAGGTGGTTATCTCGAGGCCGAGTGATGTCACAATTTTTTCAACTTCGAGAAACAATCAAGTTGTATTTACAACATCGAAATTCTAATCTGGCTGCCTCATTTGAAAGTGATGAGTTCGTTCAAAGCGTGGCTTATATTGCTGATGTCATGCATCACCTAAACGAGCTAAACCTGTCGCTTCAAGGGCAACAGATAAATGTAGTTACAGCTTGTGAAAAAGTTAAAGCTTTTAAGCTAAAATTATCCCTGTGGTCTCGAAGAATTGAAAATGGAAACCTTGCTAATTTTCCTTCTCTTGATGAAATTGCAAATAACTCTTTGCTGCAAAACGTCAAAAATGAAATTATTTCCCATTTAAGGATGCTGGTTGATTCTTTCGATGGTTACTTTTCTGCTGGTGAATTGAATTATTACCAGCATTGGATTATAAATCCATTTCTTTTTGATTTAACAAAAATGTCTGATGATGATAATTTGCAGGAGAACCTCATCGAAATGAAAAGCTGCCAAGAATTGAAATTGTTATTTGACAAATCAAAGTTAGAAGATTTGTGGTGTGCTGCTATGAAAGCCTTTCCAAGTCTTGCTATGGAAGCCATGACAGTGTTAATTCCCTTTTCAACAACTTATAACTGCGAAAGTAGCTTTTCAACCATGATGTATATGAAGAATAAGTACAGAAATCGTCTACAATTGGAAGATGATTTACGTGTTGCCACTAGTAAAATCGAACCATCATTTGAGCGAATTTTATCAATGAAACAACAACAAATATCTCGCTGAGAAGTGACAAACGAAATAACAGACAATTTTTTTTTTAGTTTAAAGATCAGGAAAAAACCGGGTTAGGGTTCACTACGTGGGTCCTGCCCCCACTTTGCTACCCCCTGGCGACTGCTGCCCTTCTTTGAGGTTCTCCTCCATCCGTACCCCTAAGGAATACGGCGGACAGTAGACAGTGTGGGACCCAATCCCCACAAAAAAACCTAGATCCTCAGAGGAGTTACACCTTTCAGGCCTTAGCCCACCCGTGGTGCTCCACCGGTATAGCTACCTATCACCGGAACCCCCTGGAGAGCCTATCCTTTCGGATATTTGGCTTTGGCAGCACTTTCCAATTTTATTTTCACATCTTTTACTTAATTTATTTTACTTAATTGATTTCCCTTGATATTTCCTTTGCTCATCTCCTTATTATATCTACCTATTATATTTACTCTGCTTCTCTTTCCTTTTATATTGTTCTGTCCTAGTTTCGAGAAAAATTCACAGATTTTATTCGCTATTATTTTGTCGTCCATAATAATACCTTCCTCTGTTTCAACTTCTTGCCCACTTGTTGAACTCTTTTTTAGTCTTCTTACCGCCTTAAACAATTCTTCTAACTTTTTCCCTTTGTATGTTTCATTCCAATATTCGTTTTTAGCTTTTTTGACAATTTATTTCTTTGTGTGATTTTTGCAATTTTGTGTAAATACAGGTTTCACGTTTAATTGACCAATAAAACCAATATAATTCAGCAATATATATTTGCAAAATTCCACCAGAATTTTTTGGGGGTACGAAGAATATTCTGATCTGCAAAAGGGGTACGAGCAGCAAAAAAGGTTGGGAACCACTGCTCTAAACGTTCCAGCTGACGAGGGGCCAAAGCAGTTAAAGCCTGTTCAATTTTTAGATGGTCCCCGACTGTTTGAGTCGCCTGAAAATGGGAATCAAGCAAAGCAAGCCACATCCTAGGGTTACCCTCCAAAAACACGGGAGGTTTACTGGTAATCTGGGAATTAACTTGCAACCCAAGGCCTGAATCATTCAATATCGAAACATTGCTGGACCTATTACAATTTCCCGCAACAGGAGTAGGCCTGACTTCGACTGGTACTGGTATACTAGGATTAACTTCAACAGGTGTATTATGAGGTTGAACTAAGGGCCTGGTCACCCTAGCAACATACAGAGTGGCGGCAACGACAGAAGCGCCGAAGAAAAATATACTAGCAAGAATGATGACAAAAATTTCAAACAGCATTATTTATGTAACTGAGAACTTCCTCACTCGGGGCACCAATTTATGTAGCGACAAATGCCTCGGAATGTCACTACATATACGTTAGAAGTTCTGCTACTGACTAAACAAATAGATAACACAAATTGTACTCACTTAAAAAGCTTATAATTTAAATTCAAAATTCGGTTCCAAAAAGCACGTGGTAGATTCGCCTTTTAAATCATCGTCATTCTCTCCGATCACCACAAACAAAGGAGAAAAGGCAAAAAGGGAACGAAAACTAGTTCGTCGCTGCTTATATAGGCCTACAGTCGAGGATCGGTTATTACGTAACAATGCATGCAATAGTAGTGCTGCCACAAACCCAGAACCTCCAGAGCCGATAGAGATGTCTTTGGTTAACCCCAACTGGCTGGTTTCGTTAACTCAAAGTTATGACATCGCAAGCGGAACATCCGCCTATGTTGCAACCATTCTCTTCCAAGAATACCTCCTGCCCTGGAACATATATTTCCTATAATCAATTTGCAGGATCTATGTACAGATAATTGTTTGAAACTACACTGTAAGACAAAAGTTAGGCTAAATCTTAAAAACATGTTTCAATTCGGCTGCTGCTTGACTCGAAGACCTTTGGTCCCTTCGCAGCTGCCTGTTGCCAATATTGTATTTATTACCAATCCCTTATATGTGTTTTTGTATTTTGTGCAACGACATAAACCTATTCTGTTCTGTTGTCCAGCCATGATAGCTCTTGAGAACAATAGCTTTATGACAGCACAACACGACTCCAGCTTTAACAATACCCATTGACTTTGTCCAAGCTTGCATTTTGAGTTAGTCGTTGGTTCAAGCGGGTTGACCCCCAACCTTCCCCCCCCGTGCTTACGCCACAGAGTGGAACAACGAACTGACGAAAGTTTGGGGGGTTGGGGAGGTATAGCTACCCTCGAAAAAAAATTTTTAACGGATTTGCACGAACTGGAAAAAGAGCTCAAAACGAAAGTGGGGGGAAACTTGCGTCTCTTGCTCCCCCCCCCCTGGCGACGCCACTGTATGTAGATAGTGTTACACAGTTTCGGTACTGGAACCAATGATTTTTAATTTTTTTAATTCTTGAGTGTTAAGTAGGCCTACTGACATGTGTAATTAGAACGCAAGTTGAAGTTTTATGTGTAGCCTGTATCACGTCAATGTGAAGCATAAGAATGTGCTATTGCAGACAAGTACTAGCTTAATTTGCAAATGATTACTAAAGTGGGCTGTATACAAATAGATACCATTGTGTTGTTCATTGTTCTAACTGTACTGCATATTAGCATGTTATATACTGTCATTGATTAAATCTGGGTGTAATACCTTACACCCGGTGGTGGGATTTAAATTTTTCGTCAGCCGGTTCTATTACGGAAGTTATATATCATCAGCCAGTTCTGATTCAACTATTGGTACAAGTAAAACCTTCATTTGAATGTGATAGCCTAATTTCTGACATTATTGTAACATTTATTGCGTTTTTGCTCACTGTCAATCTCTTGAATTTCGTAATCAATTGTGAGTTCTCACCTCCTTTTTTTCTAATCTACTTAATTTTAGTAGGCTAAATATAAGTCCAAACAAATTAAAAAACAAGAATGATCTAATATTTGTAGGATTCCATGGTGGTTACGCGGGGGCGGGGCGGACTGTTGGAGTTTGTAGGTGGCTAATTATAAATTAATGTCATGTATTTTTGTAATTCTGCTGTAAAAAATTAAATGTGAATCTATCTATCTTCGACGCTGAGGCTTCAACTTAACCAACTTTGTCTACGACACTAAATTGGTTTAGGCTATACCAGTAAATGAGCTGCCGCTTGACTCGAAGACCATTAATTCCTTCGCAGCTGCCTGTATCACTTGTTTATTCATGCGCCATACATGCTGTAATGTACCTTGTGATTGAAGCAACAAAATAAACGTTCTGCATGTTCGCTGTTCTAATAAAATTCCCTCAGACAGTTCTATAGAACCGGTGCGAACCGGCTGAATCCTACCAATGCATACACCATCAAATTGCAGTTTTATGGCAACTGTTCTAAAATCTGCCCATCTATACCAGGTACACATTATTATAGTACTTTTTGTCAAGCATTAGACATAGACAGATGCTAACACCATAAGTGCAAATCCAGGGGGATGTATCTCCCCAATAATCCGGCAGCATTCCCCAAATATCTTTTATGGAAGGGGAAAATTCATCATACAATGTATAGTAAGCCTACTCAATCAAGACGCTCGAGTGATAATTATGCGGATAGTGTAGCGCAAACATTTTTCGTAAATACGGCGATTATTAACAATTTACATCCCCCCAATATTGAAGCCGAGCTGAGACCTTGCAAACTATCAGAACTTTCACTCGAATTAGCCCCTTTGCAACCAATCTTCCAAACTCATTTTCAGCATTTTACGTCCTCACCGAATAAGCGAAATTAAAACATCTGCTCTAACACTGTTGATAATACGTTTTTTTACGTCACAATCATTGTCTTGGAGCAGTTGATTACGCCACAATTGTGCAACGAACGGACAGCGTCAAACAAGATTTATGTTGAATGGAACGTTATTTTGCATCAAAAATCTAAATTTCAATCACTGTTGTTGTCTTGTCGTTACGCGGTGCTCCAAACAAAGCAAATAGTTTTAGAGCAACTTAAAATAGGGGGACACAGGTAGCCGTTAGGGGGAGCACGGCCCCCGTAGCGACGGCAAAGTACGTAGGCCTAATTAAATAGTCACGCAGGTAGGCCTACCTCGCAAGTGGAGTAGCCACAACATCAGTAAAAGTTTTTAGATTTCTTGCCTATCTACTTGACTACAAACTGGGATGAATAATTACACAAAGTCTTTTTTATTTTTATTTTACGAACATTTAACGCAGCAAGTTTAAATGCCACCAGCAGATAATTAATCTGCTATCTCTTGCTCCACCTAATCGTATTTCACGCCAAAACACAACTTGAAAAGAAGGCACTTCAAGCAAGCTCAATAGGCAGCATGAGAAACATGATTTAATTCATCTCAACTTGGCAAATCAAAGCTACAACAAACGTTTGCAAAAGATATTTCATTAAAAACTTCGCTAAAAACCATCGATCAATCATCTTCGTCCACGTCTCCGTCTTCCACCACCTTTCTTCGAACCAGAATGCTGAGCTTTCAACTCCTTAGGCTTAGAAGCTGAAAAAATCGCTTTTATCAACACTATTTTTACTTTGATTAAGCTAGCATGGTTTGAACTTAACAACAGCGACATGCTTAAAATACCGCACGAAAGTAGAAGATCCTCCGAGACGGCTTCAATTCGCACCTGAAGCTGACGACATTTCATTTAAGGGAGGACGGGGTTCCAATCCTCTCTCCATATTTTGGTTGTAAATAATCGGTATTTCTACACTTCTATAACTCAAAGATGAAACATAACATTTTTTTCGAATTCTTAGCCACCGCCCCCCTCCCTGATACAAATTCTGAATCCACCTAAGAATTTGACAGATACTTCAGAGAGCTGCTATTTCGTTAATTGCAAGCTCACTTCGCAGCTCTACTTTTACGCTCTTCATAATGTTTTACACGTTATCTATGCAAAAAGACTGTTCGAACGTTTGTTGCCAGTTGCCACATAAAATTTGAATTGTTTATCCCATCTGTCTGCTCCGAATCGGCTTGCCCGGGCCGGGAGTCGAACTAATTAAGCCATCCGGCTTATGAAAGAATGCTAGCCTAATAAAATATACTCACAGTAGTGACTATGGGCTGATATGGAATATTTCGAATTAGGTTCCAGCACTGATAATAATTTATTATATTTTTCTGCCATCTTTTCATGCTCGGTCTTCAACAAAACTGCAAAATACAGGAATGTTCTTGTATGACAATCGTAAATTTTGAAATTTGTTCAACGTGCTATCGTTTCATTTAATTCAATTGGAAACTATGATGTCACAAAAGCAACATGCACATTTAGATTTAACATACGTTTCAATTTCTTTAAGATAGTCTTACATCGGCTTCAATTATTTCACTAATAGTAATATGAGTTATAATGTAAATTTCAAAGATGTACGGATTTAACATTTAAAAATCCTAATCCGATTCCAAATTCTAATCCTAAATTCCTTAAGCACGAAGTCCAAATCCTAAATAATCCGAAATCGAGAAAATAACAGCATAATAATATTTGTGTTGAATTCAGATTTGTTATTCAATTCAATTCAACTTTTATTTCCGCACGCTAAAAAAAGTTCATGCAAGCACAAAAAGATAACGGAATATGCAGCAAAACGGGTTAACGTTGAGACAATGCCAGTCGGTTAAGACATGGCATGGCTGCATGACAAAAAAATGCTAAATGTAACGCAGGAATTTTTACTCGCATGCTTACGCAAAATAACCAAAACCTTAAAAATGTTGCAGTAACCCTGCACCCTGGCTATTGAAATCTGGTATTTAATTTTAATATATGGTTCTTAAAAATTAAAATTATGGTCATTTGGTCCTTTAAAAATATGGTCATATATTTTACGGTTCTTAAAAATTGAAATATGGTCTTTAAAAATTTTAGCTAGTTCACACTTCATTGCTTTTAACTTAAGTCCAAATCCAAAAAGCAGAAAGCTTTAAAATCCTAATCCGGTCCAAATCTGGTAAAATTGCGAAAATCCGGTCCAATTAAATCCTAAACCAAATCCGTGGACATCTCTGGTAAATTTCCCACTTCAACCGGCCGGTTAGCTCAGTTGCTATAAGGACATCACTATCGGTGCGCAAGGTCATTGCAGGTTCCATTCCCCAGTGCATTTTTATGTAATGTACCCAGCACAACCTTGCTTTTTTCTGACAATGCGTGAGTTTATAAACGGCATTTTGTGCTAGATTGCAACGGCTGTTCTAAGCAGGGAGTCGAACCGTTTAAAATATTGCTCCGGTTCCGGTTCAGGTTCAAGAAATTTTATTTTTGACGGTTCAGTTCCGGTTCATGTTCAAGACTTTTCAAAAATTTGGGTTCAGGTTCGGTTCGGGTTCAGTTGCATCAAAATTTAAAGATTCGGGTTCGGTTCAGGTTCATCGAAACCAAATTTTTAAGGTTCAGGTTCGGTTCAGGTTCACTAAATCCAAATTTTAAAGGTTCAGGTTCGGTTCGGGTTCACCGAAAAACAGCGGCTTTTACCGGTTCGCGGTTCAGGTTCGGGTTCACTTCAAAATCTTTACTTTGGCTAAAAACTAAATTAGGGTCTTATATCATTAAAAAACCGAAATATAAATTGTATGCCCGAATCAATTAAGGTTAAATAAAAATGTAAAAATTCATTAAATTTTGAAAAGCAGAAAGAATGTCGCAAAGATTGGAATAGGTCAGTGCTTTATTGTTCTGATGATGTTGGTCGTCAGTACCAACGAAACGTCAACAAATAAAAAACCTGACTAGATTTAGTTGAGGTTATTGTAAAGTTACGGGAAGAACGAAAAAAAATCCAAGTAAGCAGAAAGAATGTTACACATCGCAGCACATGTCTAGAGATTTTTATTAATATTTTTTAAGAATCAGCTCAGGTTCAAACATTGTTAATAAACGATTTCTGTTCAGGTTTATGTCCACAAAATATTATAGGTTCGGGTTCACTCGCATAAAATTTTAAAGGTTCGGGTTCGGTTCAGGTTCACAGATTTGAAATATTAAAGGTTCGTGTTCGGTTCAGGTTCAATGATCTCAACTTTAATCGGTTCAGGTTCGGTTTAGGTTCACCGAAAAAAAAGCGGTTTTTACCGGTTCGCGGTTCAGGTTCGGCTCGACTCCCTGGTTCTAAGGCACAGTGGCTTGGACGCAGCGAGCAAAGGGAAGCGCTGCACTAGTTGTGGGTTCGATTCTCGTCGCGGCTTCGCTTGTGACATATTTTCAACCATCGGGTTCGTCAAGATAATAGAATAAGAATGTTGGTTCTGCTGGTGTTAGGTACATTACATAAATATGCTTTCCGGGTCGGTCAAACGGGACACAGTGCCGCCAACGCTGCACATTTCTTCGGAGATGTGTTGCCCAGGTGCTGAGCAACGGAGATGGAGCCCGTCACTTGTTACACGCTTCGGCGAAATACCGCAAGTATAATGAAGACTTGATATTTTTTAGACTTGAATCAAATCTAAATTTTGTCACCACGAAGACGGCGTTTTGGTAGCAGCAAATTAACGAAAATTGTAACTAACAGTTGTTGAACCCTAGCCCACGCTGCATGTCAAAAAAACTTTTCCACTTTCTAGTAAGTTGTTTTTATTCAAGGACTCAAGGCGCGTTTACCGAAATGTAGCACGCGACAACTTTATGAGTAAGAAAATGTAGCAAGGTTTTCCGAGGTTGGCGAACAGAAAAAACAACACGCAAAATACTTGTAGCGTTACTGCTTACCGCGCGGCAGCAAACGCAGGCCCATCTTGACTCAGCTTTCCTATTTTGTAACCTTTTACTATGTGACGTCATAAATATAAAAATTACGATAGTGCAAATACGTGATTATGACGCAATCAGTGTGCAATAGATAAATCTCGAACCCACTTGAACAAACAATTTTTCCATTACTTGCGACTAATCAGCACATTCTACAGCAAAACGCTTTGCACGACATCATGAAAACTGGAAAAGCAAGATTAATGCTTCTGCTTGCGTGATCTGCAATAATAATGCTGTTCTTAATCACCAATTTGATCGATAGCTGTCACGAGATTCAAGTTGCTGCGCGCAAACATGAGAATCCTATCAACTGATCGCAGCAAGATCGTTATAATGTATCAAACCTGAACGGCCACGAAAAGTATGTAAGCTGCCCGCAACTATTTCCTCATAAATTCAAACAAAAACAAAATAAATCGTCATCATACCCGCGATATCATCCAGAAGGGTGTAACGAGTGGCAGGGTCCATCTCTGCGGCTTAGCGCTTGGACAACACAGCTCCAACAAAACGACCCAGCGGTGGCGAGCCATTAGCGAAACTGTGTGCGTTTAGACTGGCCAGGGAATCAAGCCTAGACCTTTAGCATCGATAACGATGCTTTCAATCACTACGCCGTATCCCGGCCAAGCTTAAACGAAATGCCAGTAGGCTACTGTAAATTGTCATTTCGAAGCGGCGAAGAGACAAAAACGTTTTTTTTTTGTCTATTGAAGAATCATACTTAGTCGCTCTTTGTAGTCCATCGTGGACACAGACTCAAATCCAGTTCACCGCTGTCACTTTATACATTTTTTATAATGTATCCGAGCTTTTTCACAAAATTTGGTGACGGTCTTCGCTCCTATATTAGCTTTACAGTTAGCTATATTAATCTTATGAGAAAAGACGTGGGAGATATTTTAACAGCGGTAATTGGAGCTTAGTTGTCATTCAGTGTGGCATTCAAAACTAGGTTTTTCAGTTAGAAAATAAAGCTGCACAATGTGCGCACTTCACTGAAAATGTTCTTTGCAAAGTGAACACACAAATCTTGTATCAGGAATTATGGTGGTTCCCTCATTGCAAGCCTATTCCTTCGACCCAAAAAAGACACTCCTACATTTTTGTTTCGTACGTTAGTTAATGCCAAAAGGTGTGTTTACACAGAATACGATACGATTTTTCATACGTAAAATGATGCAGGCTACCAAACAGTTACCGGTTACGTCGTAAGAAAACGTCACTTTGCAGTCTAGAAAACTATCGTAGTTTCTTTGCAAAACAACCGATGAAAAGCAAAAACGTTTAGGTTCAAACTCTGTGAAAGACATTTCCGTCAACTGCAACGTCAAAACTACGTACGACAAAGATTCGGACGAAAAACGCATTTACAGTAGAACAAGCAGACCTTTATCCATTTTAATGATTTTCTAGGCCGGCAGGGATTCATTTTTTTGCCATTTCTAATGCTTGTTTGCGTAAGGTCATCAACTCATCATTGTCGCCAAGGCTAAACTTTCATTAGCTTTTCTTGAGAGAAGTTGAGATCCGTGACGTATATTTATTTGGGGAGCGATAGTCAACAATTATAGTTGCCAAGCCAGAAATAGAAAACATATCATTAACGTTGCCTACCCAATTTTAATGTTTTGCAACGTACGCTCCCTAGACCATTTTGATTTCACGTTAGCGATCAATAATCGACTCGTCTCTAAATAAAAGTCTTCATGGTGGATCTCGAAAAAGAGGTCTTCATGGGCATACGTAATGATGTCGGGCCCTTTTGTTCGTGACGAGGCCCTAGGTTTCAGCCTGCAAAACCTATAGGTGAATCCGACCCCTGAGTAGGGAAAAACGGGACAAAGCGGACACCGCCATGCTATCACAAAATCAAAAGTCAAGAATTCTTTTTTGGGTTTAACAGCTAGAATGAACTGCAAGAGCGTTTGACCAAAATTTTTGGCAACACTGCTTTTTCTTTGTTTCGAGATAATCAGCTTTTAGTTTTTCATGCAGTTGTGATGTAATAAAGATGTAGCATAAATAAGATATTTTTGTGGTTTTACAATGAATTTTAAAAGATTTTTTAATTTTTGACGGTTAAGGTGCTTTACCCTTGCACCAGATTTCATTCGTTGAAGATTAGTGTTCATTTTTCGAATTTAGCATTTGTATAAACATACCATCTAGGGGCAAAGCGGACATCAGCAGCTGGGGCAAAGCGGTCAGACTAGTTGCCTAGATGTGATGTGTGCTGCTGGTAGGTTAAAAAACCTAGACATATATGAGTGGTATTCCTACCAGTTTAAAAGTTTAATAAATGTGTATAATTGATGTAAAACTGTACTGGATAGCCGAGTGATGTTACAGGGTACCTATCAGCCGTCGATATTGTCAAGCTATGATACCGCAATAGCAAACGTCCATACTGACAGCTGACCGTAAATAAATAGATCAGTGCAACAAACAATTAACTAAACTTAATCAGCTGTCAACAAAAATTGCTATTAGCTGTAGTAAAAGTGATATGGGGCAAAGTGGTCACCTGACGTCCGCTTTGCCCCAGTCTTGGGGCAAAGCGGTCACAGTACAAAATTAAAAAAAAAATTTTGCAAAAAATCAAAGATTATACATTTGAAAAATGTAATATAGTGATGTCCTGGTCTCCCCAACATAATGGAGGCACAACTTTATCAACAAGAAGGAAAAAAATTGAGCTCAAAATTAAGGGGTCCGCTTTGCCCAGTGATGGGCACGATAAATCTTTCTGTTCTAAAGCGATATCGATAATCGATAATTTCAAAAAAGCCATCGGCAATAACGATAAATCTCAATCGATAAATTTTCAATGTGCTTAACGAAGTTTTTTTTAAGTCAAATTGCAAAAATGTTTTTCTAAAATTTTCGGGAAAAGAGAGCAGTTCACGAACTCTGCCGTGGCATTAAATAAAACAAAGAGACCAGTGTTGAATCTCAAACAGAATTTATGGCACCATGTACTTTCCCAGAGCGCCAACTCACTAATTTTGAACGCTGTGTGCACAAAAAATCGTTTATCGCGATAATCTATCGGCGAAAACAAAAATATTACAAAAGCGATATCGGTAATCGATAAATTAAAACTATTTTAAGTTTTGTATTTTTTAGCTTCCATTCTTTTACCCAAAACTTAACGTTAATCGTTTTGTTGCCTCTTCCTTTTCTTCTACCGCGTTATATTTCCCATTCTTTATAATGTTGACTGTGCGGAAATAAAAGACGCTACTGCTACTACTAATTAAGAGTCAGAATTAAACAGAGCAGGAATAAAACTTTGAGAGACAGACTTACTCCCTACCTTCACCAATTTGATGTTGATACAGCTGCCTATGACGGATCACAATACCGAGACGACAGCAGCTGTCGTTTATTTTATTGCAAAAGTGCGAAAAAAAAAAATGCATAGCCAGAACTTATAAAAACAGCCAATTCAAAAAAGCAATAAAAGCAGTTTGCAGCGGCCATTATGGCAGTTGTATCAACTCGGTTGTGTTTGTTATTTGTTTTCGAGTCGTTTTCACCAAGCCATACGTTTTGTGAAAAGCGTTGTATCGCTTTTAAATCGTGTTACTATGCAGCAAGCATGCAATCCAGAACTTCATACCTTCCCCGACTCTTCTCATGTCACCTTGAGTCATCATGTGGTGGGAGAGAGCAGCAATAAAGTCACAACTGTAAGTTATTCTTGGATCAGCAAGAGGGCAGGACAGACACCGGTTGAGAAGCACAGCATATTTAATACAGCTTTGCCATTCACTAAGTCTGTGAATCACTTTTGTGTTGCAATCTTTTGCATTCGCATCAGAGATCTGGGAAAGCACCGCACTTGAATGTTCCATGTTTGGGTCAGACAAGGCCAGCAATACCGCTGAAAAAATGGGGAATGGGGGCTTGGTTTTGGCGACCCAGTGCATTGTAGCAGCTAGGAGTAATTCATACTCGCGATTTTTGCCAACAAAATTATCAAGCCTTTCGTGGAGTTTGGGGTTCAAAATACGGCAACCAAGTAGAGATTCCAGCAAATATTGATGTAACACAGCTTCATCTACGTCATTTCTATTCTCACTGAAACGTGACGCGCACGTGATAACACGTTGCAAAGTTTGACATGCACATCGCCTGTGCTTAGGAGTTTGCCTGGCTGGGCAATATTGCTTTGATTGTTGGCTGTATTCCAATATAAAATCCGTAGTGATTAATTGATAAATTGAGCAACGTATGGCATAGCTGCATGTATGCACACACTGCTGGCTGGTACTGCCCACCATCACAGGCAGAAGCACAGTGCGATTTCCGTTATACACACTGTAGATCGTTGTAGGGTATTTCCCACACCTGTAAAAACATGACGTTTGTTTAAAAAAATCAAATCTTCATTATACTTGCGATATAACGTCCAAGCGTTAACGACTGGCGGGGTCCATCTCCGTCACTTGGCGCCTGGGCACCACAGCTCGGAAGAAACATCGTAGCGGTGGCGAGACGTTGACAACACTGCGTCCGATTTTACCGGCCTGAGATTTAAACCCATGACCTCCCGCACCGTAGTGATGTCTCTCACCACTGCTTATGTTTGTTCAAAAAATACAAGGAAAATTTAGATTTTAGCAAAGTCATAACATATCAATCTTTTAATGAAATGAATTGAAGAAAGCGTCTTATACCTTACTAACTTGGTGATTGTCGGAGTACCCGACCATGACACACAATGCAGGGGCGCAAAGAATCGAAAAAACGGTATCTTGTGGTTTGTGGGTGTGGAAGTATCGAACAGAATGACTTCCCTCACCCCCCCTCCTAAATCTACCTATGCACCAAGACTTCATTTGGGGCAATCTTGCATTTTAAATTTCCTGCAGACATTTCCACAAGTATACCTTAAGGTGGTTTTGAATTTGGTCTTGTACTGCGAAATGCAGAATCTTACTCTCTGAACATAGCCACCGCGAAAACAAGACAATTGTTGCAGCTTGATAAAATTAATTCAGCATTACAGCGTCTAATACTTCTGACTTAAAAATAGAATTTAATCATGCGGTGACTTCTCTTTTCACCTTTTTTGGGCGATGAACCCCATAAACATTGTACCAATATGAAATAGTTGTACCCGTAGATATACCACATTCGCATTTAGGCTTACGGACCCGTCGAAGCAGATTTAAAAGAAATACAAATGCTTATCACAAAAGCGAAGATTTTACGCATGAAAAGCTCTAATTCGAATTATACAGGTCTTACCAACCTCGTTCTTAACGTCACCGAATCATCTGTTGTGATATCCAATTTTTCCATACGCAAAACAAGTGATTCCTAGAATTTGAAACCATTAATTACTGTGACAATCGGAAAGACAAAAAAACATGGAAACTGACCTTTAACGACGCGGTTGATATGCGACTAAATTCTTTTTCAATTTGACCTAAAAATCCATTTATTACGTTAAAGGCGGTATAAATATATGGCACTGCTGAAGTTGCAACAAAGACATAATGGGTAGTTCGTAAAGAACTTAGCGCACTGTATTTATCAGTATACCCGCTGCATTGCCAGGTATAAGTACATACTATCCACTTAGTAGATTGGTGATTCAAGCAAGATTTTGTGGATACAGCTTCTCTGCCTGACGCTCAAGCAATAAAGGAACAGTGTAGAAAACAAGCCGGCAAATTTACTTGTTGTGCTGTTGGGAAAGGTACATTACAGGATTCACCCACCTTAGAGTGGCAGACAAGAGAATGATAACTCCTAATCTAATTCGCTAGAGCGCCCAATCGCTTACTCTTAACGGAATAAATAAGTGCGTAAGGGATAATAATAACCTAAATAAGAACAAGCTAAAAACATTACACATGGCCTCATGCAGGCCGGTTGAAAGTGCCATTACGTCCAACAAAAAACTCACTTTTTAGCACCGAAACACATTGGTCGGAGTTGGGAAGGTTTAAATAGTAGTCTAAACACCATTTAACTTTGGAGAGAACTTTTTCATTGGATTTATAATGCTGGTCAATCATGTCAATTATACGATCAGAATCTTTCTTTTCAGCAAAGAAACGAAATATATTCCGAAATTTCTTGTCTCTAAACATATTGTCGTCTCTTGCATAAGGCTCGTCGTTCTGAAAAACAAAGCATTTGCATTTAGCCAAAGCATTCAAAAAATCAATAAAACAAACAATAAATCAAAGGTCATCACAATCTAATCAAAGTGTACGCAAGGCAGTACAAAACTCAGCCTTGCTTACACTGCTGATAATGACAGCTAAATCTATTATGATTTATTATTGGCATATTTATCCTCCTATCACGAGAAAGCGACGTAGCGCTGTGCGAGCTCGCTTAGGAGTTGCCGGCTATCTGTCTACCACACTAAGATGGGGGAATTCCGTTAAGTGCCTTTCCCAACGGCACAACAAGTTAACTTGCCGGCTTTCTCCACACTGCCCCTTAAATGCTGAACGTCTAGCACGGAAGCTGTGAATACCAATTTTTAAGTCATTGGTTTGACCCGACTCGGAATAGAACCCCAAGTCTACCGATCCAGAAGCAGACGCTTTATACCACTCGGTTATCTGATCGGTAAAATGCTGTCCAATCTATAATGATCAATAAATAATCAATAAATCTATATTGTCCAAACGTCCAGTTTAAAAATCAAAAAGTGTAACAGAAGCAAAAAAACGCTTACAAGTCAGCTGCCATTTCAAGTTTTAACAGCCAGCACCAACCGTGAATGGGATCGGATTCACAATTTCTAAGCAGGTGCAGTACTATAAGTCATGTCAGGTAAAAGAAAAAATGGTTACGTTAAATAAGAGGTGGGAAACACGCGGCCCGCTTAAGTTTTGAATGTGGCCCGCGTCAGAACTTTGTGAAGTGTACAACACAACGGTAGAGTAGAAAACGATAATGCTTCGTAAAAATTTTCGACGTACAATTGTGTGCTCTTAAAGCGCAATTAATAAATTAAAGATAAATGTGGCCCGTTAAAAATACTAGGCGATCGATATGACCCGCTGTGCTCTGCCGGTTTCCCACCCCTGCACTAAATAAATCGAAGGCAAAAACTATTGTATCGATAATATAAGCAGCAAAAGCAAATGTAACATAAAATGATTGGAAAAATATTTTCACGTACAGGGTACAGGGTGCAGTGACGTCAGTCTACTAGTGTTTACTTTTTACGTTGCGTTGTAATGATGCAATAAGTTGTTAACAAATAATTAACACAGATAATCTCGTATAATTTGTGTTTTGACATAACTTATGACCTAATACAGTGTTGATGCAATTACTACCAAGTGGGTTCCACCGAAAACATATCACTTAAATCCAATTGTAAGTCTACAGATTATGCTAATATAGTTGTTTTAAGCAATAACTACTTAATATAGTTGTTTTTCAACAAATATGAACCAAGACTGTTTGTTGGCAGTCTATGGTAGTCTACTAAAACAGACAAACAGCGATATCACAACAAACTTTTAGCTTGATCGGTCAATTATGCAGCAATAGAAACTTAATCTGGTTAATCAGCCATAATTTTTCTCCTTATTCTTTGAATCATAAGCAAACACAGTTTTGTAAAAATGCGAATCACAGCTGTGAATTTTAGAGCAGTGTTCTTCCATTTTTTTGGTCAAATTTTTTTGCAACTTTCAGGGATTAAAATTTTCCAGGTTCATTCAAGCGAATAACGTTCAATTATGTAACTTTAAGTCAGAAAAAACATTTTGCTACTCCCATGGAGACCCCCTGTGACGCATCGGGGGTCGTGACCCCTAGTTTGAAATACACTAGAGTAGGCTGGCCCAGTGGCTGATCCGCCCTCGGTGCCTAAGCCCAAACCACGTTAACTCTGATCTTCAGCCAGGCAACAAATGTTACAAAATCAGAGTTAAGCTTTCGATATTACTATTTCTAACATAAAAGAATTGCAGGCAACATTTTCAAATGATTTGGAAAATGGGCAGGATCGATAATTCAACCGTAATTGCGGGAGACTGCGAAGTGAGCTTGCGCTCTTTGGGTCAGCTGCAACCTTGTTAATATGTCAAATGCGATCGGCCCGAGCCGCGAATTGAACCCGTCACGTAGAATTGGTCACCTGCACGCGATACCGCTAGGCCATGTCGCTGACAGAGTGGTCTTCAACACAAGTTTAATTAGAGCAGCGTTACGGGTCCTATTAAACACCGCAATATGGACGACAAAGGACCTCAAATTGATGTACTACACACTGCAAAGTACGACTAAGGACCCTAAAATCCTAATTCTAATCTAACTCTAGCCCTAACCTAACCCTAATTTAAAGTCATTTGTCGTTCTTTGTTATAGTACAATTCCAAGTCCTTTGTTGTTCTTTGCGGTGTTTAGACGATCAATTTAAGATCCTTTGTCGTACTTTGCGGTTTTCAGTACATCAATTTGAGGTTCTCTGTCGTCCTTCGCAGTGTTTAGTAGGACCACAGCGTTACTGTTGCTAATCATATCAAAAATAATCCTGTTAAGCTAAAAATAGTGTTCCATGTAGTAGCTAATAGAGAGACTAAAAACCTTTTAACTTAATTGCAACTAGTTACTGAATTGAAGCAAACCTTACCCAATATGTGGAACAGCCAAATGTCAGTAGAGTACCAACTGCCATGTAATCACAACCAACGATAGCAGGTAAGTAGGACAGCAGCGGCGTGTTAAAGCGATAATATGAGGCTAATTGTGATGCAGAGTACAAATAGCAAACTATATGTGGAGATGCACTGGTGGGGTTGACAACCTGAAAGGAAATTACATACACAGTTAGTGAGCGGAATACAACATGAAAATGCCGCATACGTCAGGCAAATAGCGATATTACACCGAAGCGTATGACTAAAATTCGAAATTGTCGTAAAAACGTCTTTGTAATCTTATAGTTTTTGACCTGATAAAGAAACAGGTCGAAGAAATGAGAAGCTTTTGAAATATCTCTCGTTTTTCTTGCTCTTTCACTCAACCAATCAGCCGGTCAAATGGTTAAGACTTTGAAATAACAATCGGAGCTCTCAGTTCGACAATCAATCAAGTCAAGAAAGAAAATTGTAATCACAGTGTGGCAAGTGAATCACCACCATCTTTGAGGACATCCTTGAATTCGCATAAGTTCTTTTATATCGTAATGAACTCGTGAAGGAAGAATCAACTTTGTTGTCGAAACGTTTAGTGAAAATGTATGCTACGTTTTATTTCTTCGACTTACACGAACAAGTTCGAGAAATTTGAGAAAAGTCATCGAGCACTTACTTAGCAATGCCAAATAACTGCAAGTAGGAGGTGTTCGAAAAACTGTAGCAACAGTCCAAATTACTAGTATATTTCCCAAAAATTTACCTGATTCCATGTGAAATAACCTAATGAAATATATCCCCGAGTGACTGGTAAGACATAAAAATCACTGTCTTTTGACAGCACATAAGCATCAAGAGCATTTGCAACGGCAGCGACGTCTCTATCGGCATCAAAAAATGAATAAACAAATGGAATGTGCAAATCCTCGAGTGTTTGTTGAAAAACTTCCCCTAATAAATGAAAGTAATAAGCGGTTTCATTTTAAAGACGTGACTACTAGGCCAACTACTTCAGAGCTCTGATATTACAGTACAGCCTGTAACCGCTCAGACCGACACAGTTACTTTTGGAGGAACAATAAAAAATTAAATCTTTTTACTTGCGATACAACCCCGAGGCGTGCAGCGAGTGGTGGGGGATATCTCTGTGACTTAGCGCCTGGGCAACACAGCTCCGAAGAGCATTGTAGCAGTGGCGAGCCGTTGGTGACAGTGTATCCGATTTCACTGTCCTGGGAATGGAAACCCAGACCTCTAGCACCGATAGCGGTGTCGTTAATCACTGAGCTAAGGAACAACAAAGAGAGCGTAATTCTTACAATTGGACGTTTCGGTAACATAAGATTCAACTGTCATCATCAGCAGTGTAAGGCTTTGTACTACTTGGTTTTTGCACTGCCAGGTATGCACTGCTGATAATGACAGCTGAGTCAATATCGTCGAAATGTCCAGCATAAAAACAAATGTGGCACTTTTTTCCTCCTTAAACTATTTTCGTCTCATATTTATTGTGTTTTGAGGAGATAATTTTGTTATCCATGAGAGCAACATAACGTACAATTATAGCAAAAAGCTCTGTTACACTTATTGGAGATAGACTAAGCAAAACATACAATAAAAAAATATATACATACCCAAATCACGCGATGAACACAAACAAACCTGCTAAAATTGGTATAACGAGAAAGGACGACACACCAGTCATAATAATTGGTATGTTATCCACACTGGTTTGTAAGCGAGTAAGCTGGGTTCGACGTTTATCAGCATCGAAAGCACTAAAAAATGTACAATTAGAACAGTGGCGTAGCGAGAAATTTAATATAGAGGGGCCACGAACCACAAAAACCATAAAAAGACTCTGGCATATTTTAGTCACTTGGAAACATTTGTTCTTTTTTTATAAAAAGGCAAAGTTCAAGTCCATGGCAAAGTGCTTCTCCCCCTCTGAATACGTTACCGAATAAAAGAGAGGAACTAGTTTCCAAGCAATTAAATTGCTGACATTCAAACGCTCCACCAGTACATTTCAAAAATGGTTCACAGCTCAGATGGCTGAGTGTAGGTCTGCTTCTTGATCTGCAGAGTCTGGTCAAATCAATGACTATAAAATCTGGAATTACAGCTTCCCTTCTTGGCGTTCGCAATTGAAGAGACAGTGTAGAGAACGAGCTGGCAAGTTTACTTGTTCCTGCTGGGAAAGTTAGTAAATGGGATTACCTCATTCACGAGTGGTAGACAGATGGCTAAAAACTCATATAAAGCAAGGTGAGGTAATTTGCGGTGATATTGCGCAGTATAAAATCTCCAATTCAATTAATACTTAAATATATCGGCTCAGAATAGCACTTATCAATTCAAAAGTCCCGATCCGAGTTGTTTCAACGCCTTATCGTCCATCGCCGAATAGCAACCCACTTGACCTTCTGGTAGTTACTGAAAACTGAAAAGTTGACAGAATTTTTATCATAAACAAAACATTCATAGCTTACCCATCCAACACCACCACTGAAAATATATGACAAGCTCTAAGATTTTCAAAAAATTTTATTATTTCTTTTCGGAAGCCCACGTAATCGCCACCGCATCTGAAAATACAAAAAAAAATTCAATCAAATTTTTACTGTACTCTGGTATTACGCCGAAGCGTGTAACGAGGGGCGAGTCTCCGCATAGGTAACACATCTCAGAAGAAACGTTGCAGCGGCCTTTGGCGACACACTCCGATTTAACCGACCAGGGATTCGAACCCCAGACTCTTGCACCGATAGCAGTGTCTCAACAACTGAAGTAAACCGGCAGGTATCTGAAATTGTATTGTATTGTAAATATCTGAAACGGTTTACGCCACTGGTGAGCCACCAACGCGTGACATGACGTAGCAGCTTATGTCACACAAGGTAAAAATTGTCGAATAAGTTTTAACACACACAATCTAATCAGGTTTCTTGGCAACATCAAAAATTATATAGTAATCTCCTTCCAGGATTACTGAAAGGGAGTCATGACGACATCCTTTTATCGGATCGGAGGCTACAACAGCTCTCCATCACCAACAGTAGCAACGCAAGTCCAGCAATAACGCTTGTGACAACATTAGTCGGACAATAATATGAAACGCCTCGTGCAAAAATTGAGGTCAGACCGTTAAGAGATCAGCCACGTCAAGGTTTCGAAACTTTGGACGATATCCTTATGCTTTCGCTTCACAACCATTTTGTCATGAACTCTTACGTTTACGAAACTTTGGACGACACTCTTAAGCTTTCGCTTCACCAGCATTTTGTCATGAACTCTTTCCGAAAAATCTTTGCCGTCTTTAAAGTCAAACATAAGTATAAATTTGTAGCCTAATTAACAAATTTCTTCATCAAATGCTACCGGAATGCTTCAATAATTTTTTCCAACGAAACTCAGATGGTTATTCTCGCCGAACCAGGCAATCTAACAACCTCCACCCTCATCTTTTCAAGAAAGCTATCTGCATGCAGTCTATCATGTACTCAGGAGTTAAATTATGGAACGAATGACCACAGGGAATTAAACAGTCAAAAAACCTTGCACAATTTAAGAGAATGCTAGATCAATACTTTCTTAATAGTTACTAAATTCTGTAACTTCAAAAATTTGTACGCCGTCATCTCTCACCCGTATGTACGTTGGGTCTCTTAAAACCAATTATCTATATAGCTTCCTCCCAGTGCTTGACATATTTTCGTTTCGAGTTTTAGTTAACTACCTTCGCAACCCAGCTAGCTTGCTGTTACGTATTTTCTACCGTGTGTTTTATTTTGATTTTCTTAGCAGAGCCTTTGAGTCGATAGTTCGCCAGTGAACTTTCGATCAAAAACCATCACTGGCCTTCTCACTGGCTCTGCGGCGTCATTCATTATTTTTATTTTTCTCAATTGATCTGGTTTGCTTTATTTATTTTTTTTTAGCGCCGAAATATACGATGAGATACGTTTTATGAAACATATGGTAAAATGTAAGAACACCTTCATCGATTTCAACGTAATAATGGGCCAGATGGACGACTCACAAGTCACAATCAATGAACATTGGAGAGAAAATATTAGATTTTAAACATTTCCATTTACTTTAGCGCAGAATTGAAATCAAAAATGCAGCATTTATCAAAACTTACCTCACATTTTTTGTACGATCATACAAATAAAAATATAAACTTAATCCATCAATTACTACAAGTTCATGGGATAATTTAACGGTGGTGAGGAGGTTTTGTTGATTATCATCAATGAATGTGGTCAATCCCCTAACCCCCATGTCATTATGAACTCATATATCTGTAACATGATAAACACAACACAAAATAAAAAACAGAAATTGTATTTATTTTAACATGTTTAAATATCGTAACACAATTTAATGGCTTATGTCAGTTCTAACACATGTGAACCAATTTAGATAGCTTTTTCAGCCTTTAAAAGCATAGTTAACTCGCTGAAAATCGCCCGAACAGCTGCAATTACCGGTCTACACGTCCAGTTTAAGTGGGAAAAAGCACATGGGTATATATTCTGCACCACAATTAATTTTTTCATATTACAATCACTTTTTTGAATTATGCTATCAAAAATTTGATTATGATTTGTGGAAAGCCGGTAGGCAGTGGACCACTTAAGCTGAACATTAACACAGGGCAAGTATCGACCAGAAAATCATAATGATATTAGGAACCTGACTGCATATATTTCATTCGTTGCAAAGCGAATAGTACTTATCAACAATGAGTTTATTTTGGGCATCCACGCATGAAAGTTAGAAGCCATCTTTTGCGTTGAAGAAATTAAATAATGCACTTTCAATAAAAACACTTTTTCAGGCGATAAAAATTTCACAAAGACGCTGAATAGGGCAAAAGCGCAAGGGATATATATACAACACTATTGATTGGGGATTTGTAGCAAGTGCTCGGGGAAAACATAAGGTAATAAGAAAACCAGACCACAACAGTTATAAAACCATACAACAAAGTAATCGTCTTATCATACTACATTTATAGCAATTCTTGAATCAAATGCTAAACATAGAAAGTCTGTTCTGTTTTAATAAGACCTAGGACCGATTTTGCGCGTAACAAAGCAACACGATATCTACGTTTAATTAGCATATCATCTACACTTCATGCATCAAATGACAAGAGTGATGCCTCTCGGCAAAGTTGAACTGACATCTCAGCGTAAAATTGACAACAAAAAATACATGGTACTCACGCGCATTGCACAACAGCTAGTTAAATAAAAATCGTGACAAAAACTAGCTACAGGATATATATTGAAACAGTGAAAAAAGGATGAAGTTTAAACGTCACACTGGTAACCAATTAATAGCCAGTCACCATGCCTAACCGTCAGAAATCTGAGTATGGTACTAACCCAACATTACAAACAAACACATAAATTGTTCCCAGCTTGAAAATCTCAGCATTGCATTTTATAGCAAGCATCATAAACACATTAGCATGATACTTAATAATACTACGTAAGAGCAACATTAGCAGTAAAACATTGGTTTAAGATATTTCGCCGCAAAGCATTTAAACGCTAGACAATTTCATGTCCACTAAGATTTCAAATATGAAACAAAAAATAATCAAAATGAAGATACAGTGTTTTTTAAGGTTTGGCTTGACGAACCATTAAAAAAACCACCAATTTTTAAATTTGTTAGCTCGTGAAACTGCGGTCCACAACTGTTTCAACAAAAATTTGTAGATTTTGAGAGACCGCTGGACAATTTTTGAAATTTTTGAGAGACCATTTCGGTTCCTCAAAACGCTTAAAAAAGGCAGTAAAGATACTGTTTATTAGGAACCGAACCCAATGGAAAAATTTATTAAATATATGCTCCGCTCTGATTACGTCATAGAGCAATTAATTCGACTGACGACCACGAAACTTTGATTTATTAGGAATTAATATTCTAATTTTCAATGAGCTTTTAAAAAAATAGGTTGAAATAATACCTATTTGTGACTTATGCACACTCGGTCCATCATGCAAGTTTACAGCAGACTTATTTTTTGGCCCAAAAGCTTACAAATATTCTCAGCTTAGAGCTAAAAATATGTTTTATCATATACCAATAAAACTTTCAAACCACAGCAATCTTGGTTACAATGGTTGTCATGTAGGCCTATGTAAAACTAGTCGCATCCTCAATAGCAGCTCGTTAAAAAAAACACTGACAGAAGTTTCTGAGAACCTAATACCTTTCATTCCCTGTTCACATTGTCCAGTTCAAGCGGCTTCAAAAACCGACCAACTTTCTGCATCACATTTGCATTTGATGCCACAATCACATGTTTTAATTATGACATCAAAATACTCATTATATGCTAAGCCCGTGAGCCTTTGAAAATGTTTAAACTAAGCATGTGGACAGGGTAATAGTGTCAAAAAGCTAGTAATATTAATGAAAATAGAGTTGATATTTCATGCAAAACAAACCGTGCTTTTTTGTCATTCAGAGAGCGCTGGTAGGCCAAGGTGGATAAGCTGGGCACAATATGATTACAATAACAAAATGTTTACTTTTCTAAAACAGCAAACACACTACCCGTAATTTAAGCCAGAGCAAAACAAAAAATTAAAATGCAACAACACAAATTAAACCCTGATCAGCACCATATACAATTCACAAAATTAATCAACATATTTAAAGCATTTAGTACAGGAATTACATGTAATGTGCAAAAACATTTATCAAAATTATCCTACTCAAAAAAAGATCTAGCTACGATACGAATTGCAACAATAGGCTGAGTACGTAAAATCTAAATTAATCTCAATAAAACGCGATATATTGCAAAAATGTCTATTGCGCAACATGGCAGAGGCTTAAAATTGCTTACACACACACACATATATACACAGCAATTAAAAAAGGATCTGTATTAATACTTGTAAAACATAGCAAAAACATCATCACATTTTGATTAAAGCCTACTATATCCATATACAACATTCTTACTAGATCACGAGATGGTTTCAGGTGCTAGTAAGTCAAGACTTAGGGTTAAATTTTGATTATGGCTCGAAGTGCATTTCTATAATCGTCCTACCTAGGCGAAAAGCTGGGAAAAAGGAAAAAAACTGCCCTAAAATATGGAGAGCGTACTATATCAAACATTACCACAAACGCCTGCTTAAAACTTTGTTTACAAAAGCATTCTAATTTTTTGCCAACTTCATGAATTATGCCATCCTAGCCTAAAAGAAACATTTAGCACAGTTGGATTAGACAAGGAACAACGTAAATTATGAAAACTAAGGAAACAGCCTAAAAACACAGTTGGCGCAAGCAAAGAAAATAACAGAAATAGGCCAAAGCTATTAAAATATAATGTTACATATGTAGATTTGGAATAGTTTTATGGCATTTTAGTTTATTGCTTGTCATCAGTTTCAATTATAACAGGATGATATAAACCTGATTCCACTCTGTTGTAAAAACTATTGCCACCTAGCGTTGTAGAACCATCACTGGCAACATACAGCACAAGATTATTACCCTTATTTTCACCAGGATTTGAACTGAAGTCATGACTCTCCATTAATTTTGTTACAATGTCATCATTACTGACTCGAGTCTCTCCCATTCGACTTTGTATGGAATCGGTCATAAATGTTTGATGCTGCATTGGCCTAGAGGGATATTCTTTTGAAAACAGTAAAGCAGCTCGATTTTGGGATGAAGAGACATCATTTGAGCTACCTTGGCTGTTGTCGCTGAGACTTCTAGAATGTTTGGAGCTGTGATCAGATCTTTTTGAAATGTGGCTGATATTACTAGTATTGCGCATATGTCCTTTTTCATCCAGGCCCATTTCATCAACGTGCTTGATTTGGGAAGTTCGCCTTGACAAACCTCCAACTACAGGTGTGCTGTCAGGAGATGCAAAGTTAGCATCATCAAAATCACTCTGAAACTGCAGTGAAGCGTCCTGCTGTGTTTGAGGTACTTTAAACAAAGGATCTCCCGAAAGCAGCTGCATTCCAATAATTACTTTCAAAATGGAATTATTGAGTCGTATCTTTTCATTGTATCCTTTGAGCAAGCAATTTTTTTTCTTTTGACTTGAACCAGCAAACTCAGCCAAGTTTAAATCAACATAACCCATCTTCACTGCACTTCTACCACCTCGAACCTCTTTCCTCACAGACAGCCTTATCACACAAGGTTCCAAAATTCCCGTGCTGGGATCAGCAGCCATTTTGCAAGCAAATTCAAATTTTTGCTGCCATCCCACAGAATGAGAGCTCACGTTCTGGCATTTTGTACGAGCAGAATATGCTCCTCCATTTCGCAATCGAATCTTACAAAACAAAACATCTGTCACAAACGGAACAGCATTCAGCTCTTCAACAATTAGAATCACTTTAAATTTGAAACGTTTTTTAGTCATTGTGCACCAAATATATATTATGAGCTTATCATATACCGGTACATTAATCTGAAACAAACATTCAACATGGACAGTGGATGTAAAAAAAACGATTTCAGTGCCTATGTCACAATAAGATAAATTTTAAGTATGCAAACGTGCAGCATTACAAAATAGATACATACTTTAACTGAGAAAGAATAATGGCGTATAGTGTACGATCTAGACTATCAGTAAAATGGACAGTTGCAATCACCAATTGTGACATTATGCTATAGCTAACAATGCAGACAGCCGATAAGTGGACTAACGGCAACATTACACCAAAGATATTCTTGATGCTGTTCTTCCAAGAGTATAATTGGACTGTGGAATGTTGTTGGATCATAATCAAATGCTTGGTTGTTCCTATATCAGCAGCCTAGGCTAGTCTAAAATCTTGATACCAGGGATGTAAAAGCGGTATATTTGCAAACAGCTTTTGCTTCCACACCTATCGCTTCTGCTTCCTAAAAAATTCACCAAATTTTTGCTAGCAAAATACAACCAGTGTGTTGGTAGCCGATTGTGTAAACCGTAGCTTTTTTTCCAACACACTGAAAGCTCTAGGTCAAACTTCAACAAGCTTTTTTTTAAAGATGATAATTCGCAAAAAGCGAACGAAAGAGTACAGGAATGATTGAGTTACAATATTGCATCACAATCTTGGGAGTCTTTTACTGCAACTTTGCAACTATAGCTACTCCTTTTATTAGGAAAATGTTGATACACAACACTAAAAGGGGTGGCAAGAATTTTTAGGGGGAGGGGGGCAGAATTTCTACGTTGTTTTCAAGAAAGTCAAGAGAAGAGTAATATTAATGGCCTATGGTGAGATCTGGCATCCATGCGAATCTGGCTTGTAAAATAATGTCTAATAATTTGAATAAAATATAATACATAATAAGTTATTTACAGTATGCTTTTTTGAATGATGTGGAAGCGGAAGCGACATATTTTTTGTACTTTCACTTCCATTAAAACACGACCGCTTCCACTTCCACATCCCTGCTTGATACATCTGTACACACAAAAAGTTTAAACTTTTTGTCACTAGCATCCACTGAATACAGGTATCATTATATATAGCCTACTGGTATGGTATATACCGGTAGGCCTTCCACACAGCACATACCAGTGTATGATATCAGTACTGAAAAAACACAGAACAGGGTACCGGTACCGTACCTGCATGTATACTGTATCTGTAAGTTTTTGTACCATAACCAGATTACAGTAGTTCAAGCTAGTCTAATCTCTTTTGCAAGAAAGTTCAAGATACCACTGTATATACCAGTACACTCTGCACTGTACACTACATTAATCTAAGAAGGCCTGCAATTTAGACTATTTGACAGAGTACCGGTAATTTACATATATAGACCTATACCGGTATCTCAATACTGGTTACCATACTAAAGGCACTGATACAATCTGTAAAGTACCGGATGTAGACTTTCTACATTCACATTAGGCCTACACATTATTCTTACTTACAGAGCAGAGAGCTTGTTACAGGTCTCATCTAGAATAAGCCGTCGCTAGAACAAGCCGTCGAAGCGAGCGGTCACAGGTCATTATATTACACGCTTACTTCGCTCACTCGGCGATCAGCTGCTGCAATTGACGGCTTATTCCAGCGACGGCTTATTCTAGATTTGACCCCAAGCTTCTTGGTTAAGTTGGTTGTTTGGTTCCATAGCTTCTGCATCATAACGATAATTAATTTTTTTATGTCATAGCTAGCTACTGTAATTGCAAAGATTGATTTGTTGATTATGACATCAAGAAATCGATTACGGTATGATGCAGAAACTTGAACAGACAAACCACAGTCCCAAAGCCCATGAAAATTGGACAAGTAGACCTGTACACAGAGTACCAGTAGTCTAATGTGTCTGTCTCACTTAAAAGCTTGAAAACCATAAAGTTGGTAAGGTCTTGTCACTGTAGTACATAGCCAGGTAGCCACTCACGGCTTTTTACACTAGACGTTAGTTTGTCGGACTAACCCATAGCTAACTTCTAGCTCTAACCTAACACTTGGTGCTGGACTCCGAATCAGAGATGTAGCCTACCGGAGCCAGAGTCAAGCAAATTTTTTCGGAGCCGGATTGGACTCGGAGTTAAGTTTAACGTCAAAACTGGAGTAGGAGTGGAGCCAAAGTAACCATTTCTTAAAGTTATTATTGTAATGTAAACTGAACATTGTCAAAAGTTATGCTCGTTGTGAGGCATTGGTTCGTGCACAGTCTCTAAACACCAGTAATCTCACAAGCATGAAATTTAACATAGGCCTAAAGTTTGGATAACATTGCGATTGCAAAGTTTGCAAAAATTCTCCGAGTAACAGGAGTGAAAACAGGAGTTGGAGTTTTGATTTTTAGCCTAAGCCGGAGCAGGATTGGAGTAGGATTCTGAAATTTTGGAGCAGGATTGGAGTCGGAGTCTCAAAAAAGCGACTCCGGACATCTCTGCTCCGAACTCCGTCACAATTCACATGGAACGGTACTGCAAAATTTCCGGACAATTAGACGTAATTTCCAAATAGACTTAAAATTGCTAAAGTGACGCCTTTATACAAAAGTGGGCCTACTCATAAAACTACGAACTATCGGCCGATTTCGATCCTATCACCTTTTTCCAAAATATTTGAGAAAATAATTTATAACCGTTTAAACAATTATTTCTCTACTCACAACGTTTTAGCAAAAGATCAGTTCGGTTTTAGAACTAAACATTCAACTAATCATGTTATTTCAGATGTTACAAATAAGTTACAAAATTTACGTGATAACAATTACAGTACTTGCTTGATATTACTAGATCTGTCAAAAGCGTTTGATACTGTAAATCACAAGATTCTTTTAAACAAGTTAGAAAAATATGGAATTAGAGGTAACTCCTTAACTTTAACTAGAAGCTACTTAACAAATAGGAAACAAACTGTTCATATCAATAATACATATTCCCTTCAACAAACTTTAACTTGTGGTGTACCTCAAGGTTCTATTTTAGGTCCATTACTTTTTTCAATTTACATCAACGATTTACCAAAAGCATCGAAATTTGAAACTAGACTCTACGCAGATGACACAGCTTTGATGTTAAGTGAAGTGAAAATCAATGAATTAAATGAAAATGTTAACAGAGAATTGGTAAAAGTAGAACACTGGTTAAATGCTAATAAACTATCATTAAATTACACTAAAACAAAGTATTTGCTTATAAAACCGTTCAAAAATAAATGTGTTGAACCTTTCGATTTTGATGTTAAAATCAAAGGAGTTAAAATCGACAGATGTTACTCAATTAAATATTTAGGAATATTCTTGGACGAAGATTTAAGTTGGAAACCACACATATCTAATTTACGTAAGAAACTATCGCAAGGAGTTGGCATAATAGCGAAAATGAAAAATTACCTAAACAAACAAAATCTTATAGCTTTATATTACACTTTTTTCTATTCACATATTTTATACGGAATTCTTGGTTGGGGCAGCATTTCAGAAACTGAAATTAAACCTATTCAAATTCTTCAAAACAAAGTTCTGCGAATAATTAACAAATCCACATGGAAAGATCGCGTTACTATTAATGCTTTGCATAAAAGCTTAAACATATTAAAAATTGCAGATATTTATAACTTCGAATTAAGCAAATTTATGTACTTGTAGGCCTACCACACACAATCTCTTCCCGAAATATTTGACCCTTATTTTTTGCCCATCGAACAAGCTCATCACTATAATACTAGAAGTAAATCTAATCAAAATTACTATCTTAATTCCGTAAGAAAAAACAGTGGAAAAAAATCCATAAAATTTCTTGGAGTCAAAATGTGGAATCAGATTCCCCCTACAATCAAATCTTACACATTTTATCGATATAAAAAAGAATGTAGACAAATTCTAATTAACAAGTATGATTAAAAAAAAAATAAATATATATATATTGAACCATTTCACGTTATCAGTATGTTTAACCCCTGGACAATTGCTTTCTGTTCAAACCAAACTTGGGAGTGTATTTTGTATGTAAGTGTATTTTGTATATATTTTTGTGAATAGTTTGCTTCAGCGTATAAATGATCTCATTTTGCTCAATGATTTTGCATTTTGCTTTTTTCGTTTTCGTTGATAATTTTTGAAGATAGCACATTGTGATTTCAAGGTTTGTGGTGGCAGTTGCCTCGGTGAGCTTTGCTCTTGCGCTGCATTCCACGGCTTTAGATTATGTAGCGCATTTTTAACGTGTGATGTGTTACTGTGTGCTATATTTTCTACCTGCCGAATAAAACATGTTCTCTCTCTCTCTCTAATCCATAATTAGACCATCATAAAACCTGACTTTTTTATCCGCGTGTGATCCAATCAACCAATCATAGGCTCTTTCTATGATCCAATGTTATGTTTTTTGTTTTATGATGTGAGTGCAAAGACTATCTACCTAATGACTAGAAACTACCTCATGACTTTTTTTGTCGTTTTGGCCTTTTTCTTGATCAACTTGTTAATATTTGTCCTGTAAACTTTTGTTCTCGTGGTTTTAAAATAAAATAAACAATATCGTGCAAGCTGTGGGGATTCAGTAATGGGTCCCACTAGCGAAAGCGCAACTTCGGCTGTAGCCGCGCGTTAACACTCTCGATGGAAATGGATGGAAGGCCCCATAGGTAGCTGTTACCCTTTCGTAGACTAGCTGCTTCGCAGTAGCCTACCAAACTCTTTTATGGTTGCTGGGAAAAATAGATTGCCAAATGGATTGCTCGGAAACTTCTGGCTCTTCTTTTCTTCAATTTTCAGGCAGTAGTTGAGCAGCAACTTTTAATTAAAATGTAACCAAAACAGACAATGAACCAGAACACATAGAGCACCCCTACAAGCTAGACTTCCTGAATGCGGCCAGCTACCTCTATTTATAGTTTTTTGAACATCGAAATGGACAATGACGTCACACACAAAATTGGCCAATTGCAGCGAAGTGGGAAATATTAATGTTTTCGTAAAGATGTAATATGAAGGAAGTTGCAAGATGAGCATGGTCGCACTGCGGCGCCAGCGAGCCGCTGCGAGACATAAAGTTAAAAATTAGGCGAAAACTTCTATTATGCAAATGAGACATCGAAATTGACGTGTTTGTGACATCATCATCGAAAATGACTTGAAATTCACAGTTTAAGCATTTGTATGATTAGACGTAAAATCTAGTGAATAAAATTAAAGAGGCGGCAAATACTTTTACAGCGGCTTTATTTTCACTTTATTTTGATTAATTCGCCACAAAGCTCATGTTTGATTTATTACGTCACAGCATCACTTGCGTACAAAAGCTCGTTCTCTCCGTTCCGCCACAGTGTATCCATTATTACTAACCGTGGAACTACTCTCTGTGCTCAATGTCCGGAACGAAAGTCAGAGTTGAGAGTTCATCTGTTCAAATCGTGTTGCCCCATCCTATACTGAGAAATGAAAAAAATAATGGCGAGCAATTTCATTGTATTTATTAGACTGCGAACTGCTTGTCCCTTTTTTTTCATTTCTTCTACGTAATTAAGAAAGTTGCTAGGTCTCCTTGAAAATTTTAAAAGCAGAAAATAAAAACAGCAAATTTTGAAAACGGCAACTATACAGATAAATTTGTTCAAAAAGCAATTATTACATCACAGCTTTTTAGTAAATTTTGTGGACATACGTAAGAATGCTTTTTTGTGAAGTGGGCCCACTGTAAGAACTATGATAAACTGTGGTTCCACTTTGATGCATATGAAGAAAAGCCTAGATGAGTATACCTTTTACATGCATTTGTCGGCATTAGCGCCAAATTCATTATTTTAGGGCAAAATTGCATAAGGGCTGGTAACGTTACCTGAGAAATGGTTGTTTTGAGAAATACGTTGCAGGGCTGGTAACGTTACCTGAGAAATACGTTGTTTCTACGTCGTGATAAAAGTGATGTGGGCAGGCAATCAGTCTGTTTGCATTCGCTCGGTGTGGTCGTGATCCGAATTAGACTATGTTCGAAGTCTGACACATAAAAATTTCGAATTTTTTGGTTGAAAACCTATTAGGTCAAGAACAGAAGCCTTGGATAACCGAGGTTTGACTATGCAGTGTATATGGAGCTTTTTAATGATATTTGTGATAGGCTATTTTCTGTTTTTGATTTTGATGTAGGCCTAGCTGCCTAGTGGATGTTTTTTGTTCACGTGTTAGGCACATTTCTTTTTGACATATGTATATTCTCAACCAATGCTCATATCAGTAGATTAGAGTAGTGGCAGACTTGTACAGCACTGAGCAGCAGTATAACAGTACAGAGTACCGGTACAGAGTATAAGTCAAGTTGTGAGTTTGTATTTTGTCTTCAGTGTAGGCTAATAGTCTACATTTCCACCTAGGCTACAGCAGCAAGTAGACCATGTAATTCTAGTTGTTAAGTATAACTTTTGCTGTACCCATATTCTGTCTTTATCTTCATTTCAGGATTGTTTTTGCTTTATCTAACAATATTTTTTTTTTGTTTTACATAAACTTACTTAGCCTACTTCACCCTTAACTGTTGATGTTGGTTAATTGCTTACATTGTACTGCTGTGTCTGAAATGTGGAAAACCACAACTGATGATTCTACAATTAATTTTCTTCATTTCCTGATCTTCAATGAGAAATCCTCATTGGAACATCTTGATTGGTTGACTTGTTTCATTGTGTAATACTTGTATATGTATATATATATTTTTACTGTTGCCCTGATGTGCTGGATCGGCTATTATTATTATTAAAATAGTTTGTTGGTTTTGAACTATTTCAGAAATAACGTAGAGTTGTACTGTTGTCCCAGGTTCTGTCAGTGTTGTGTCTTACTGTCTTTGCAAATCTAATCTGTTGATAGTGTTTGAGTTTGCCAAATGTTGTATTTGCTCCTTGCTCCAATAATAATTATTGTAGTGTTTGTGATCATCCCATCTCGGCCCACAAGATTGCGTTTGACAGGTGCTCATGTGCTAATTACTGGTGGTTCATCGGGAATTGGTCTTGAAATTGCAAAGGAATGTGCTCGCAAAGGGGCATTTATAACATTGGTTGCTCGGAATATCCAAAAACTCAATGAAGCAAAAAGTGAAGTGGAAACGTGCATGAAAGGAGGTGGTGAACGACAGTGTGTGAACATATTGCAACTGGATGTTGGTGGATCAGCAGAAGAGGTATATAATTGTTAGACTAAGTAAGAATGTGGCATTAATCGTTTTACATTCGTTATTGCTTGACAAGGCAATGTGTACTGTGTAACTGGTTCGTTGGCTTGGTGGTTAAAAAGATTGCTATAGGTGGGTGAGGTCAGCAGTTACATTTCTGGGCCAGTCAAATTGGACACAGTGTCGCTAACAGCTCGCCACTGCTGCAACACTTCTTTGGAGCTGTGTTGCTCAGGTGCTGAGCCATGGAGATGGGTCTCCACCACTCGTTACTCACCGTTGTGTAATACCCTGTGTCGCAAATGTAAGGAAGATGGCAATATGTTATGTTAAGTGACTGTGCATTTCGAAATTTTGCTAGATTTTTTGATAAAACGTAAAAAGCTTGTATACCAAGTTTTGTATATATGCGATGCATTGTTTAGGCTGCAAATTCCAAGTTTTACAGTTGCCCAAAGCTTTAAAAGTTTGCTTTGCAGAACTGTTTTTGGTAATCAAGCCTTTAATGTTTGGTCATAGCTAGAACGATTTTTTGTGACCTAAAAAACTTTAAAATGTGACCTGATTTTCGCAAAAAAGTAACTAAAAAGTGACTTTATTTAAAGAACACAAAATGAAAAATAACAGCAGTTTATGCTAAAAAGCAATGAAATGTTCAAATTATAGTGCACACGTCGCACATATTGTGCTTAACATTCTTTGGTAAAAGGTTGTGTTTTTGGCAAGTAGATTGTTCAGCATGGAAAAACTGCGTTCTGTTGCAGCCTTTGTTGGTTGGCGTCTTCGACGCAAGCCATATTATATACAGCAGGAGCAGACGACTTATTTTAATATTATCCATTGTATCATTTTTTCAAAAAACTCAAGCAATGCAAGTACAGTTGCTCCATACCAGTGGCACACCCAAGGCTTGGCTAAAGAATTGGCCGGGCCGCCGAAGTTTAAGAGACCTAATTGGTGCTCTGCTCCTACCACCCAACAGATTTTTACGATTTTCACATAAAAGCACTCATTTTAGCACACTTTTTGCTAATATAATTTACCGCTGATGTGTTTTTTAGCCTAAAAAATTTTAGAATTAGCTCAGTTATTTTCCAATAATTTTGGTCTAGGCCTGCCTGCAATAACTTTTTTTTTCAATCATTGATGAAAACCAGTATTCCAACTATGCTCATCTATGATGTTCATTTTATCGTATGTACAGTTTTAAAATAGACATAAGTTAATATAGGAGACTCTAGGTGTTAGGTTACTGCTTCTTTTTTTATTGAATGTTAAGATAAATCCCTCATTTAAATCAAAGAAAATTTTAAAATTATGTGTTTACTACCGTCGGCTGTGAAAGATATTTGGGTTTTGGTAGATGCGACATTATGATTTACAAGCCACTATCACGTCATAAGGATTGGAATGTCATAAGCACCAGTCCACTCACTTTTCATTCAGTCTAATCTTCAAAAAATGTATTGTTCTGAGCGAAAACTAATCAATGGAATAGGCCTATGTAGTGTAATCAAGCGTTTGAAAATTCAAAATGTTTACATCGCAAAGATGCCATCGCATTACTGGAAGATGTAGGGCTTTATGTTTACTATATAACCACCTTGATGCATTATGCCGATTGTAAATCAATTCCAATTGTAGCAAGAAACGATGAAAAAAAAGGAAAATAGGGCAAAAATAGCCCAAAAAACTTTGTAACCTAAAATAATAAATGTAATTTAAAAACCCAAAAAGTAACTTTATAACTTCTTGAATACGGGCTCCACACCCATGAAATTTTGGTTCCACGTTTTTGTATTAATTGGAGCCAGCAAAAAAAAGAACTTTTGTGACCTTAAATCGCTCTAGTCGTAGCATTCTCTCATACTTCATCTTAAAAATTGAAGGAGTTGGTTCCGAGGGTGGAAACCTGGCTAGTTGGCGTTAGAGTTAGGGTTTCAGTTTCGGTGTGTTGAAACTCAGATGTCAGCATTCAGTTTGGTTTGGTTTCACAGCTGTTGAAAAATAGGTTTCGGTTTCAGTTTTGCTTACGCACAACTTCGGTTTCAGTTTCGGTTTAAGTTTCATTCAAAAAAGCTATTTTGAATACGGATTTTTTAAGTGCTCTATTTTTTAGCGTTTTTGTTATATATATGGCGATGATAAGTAGCAGGTCAGATGGCCGAGTGAGGAGAGCAATTGCTTCAGAAGTTTTCGACTTGGGAATAATTCCGAGTCCGGTAAAACCAGACTCAAAAATTTGTATCCACAGCTTCTTTATTCGACGCTCAGCATTAAGGGAACTGTTCTGGTAATGATGGTGATGACGATTTTTAAACCCAAAACCTTAGAAAATTTTGAACAGGTTTTAGTTTCAGTTTCGGTTTTGACGTTTCAAGAAAAAACGGTTTCGGTTTAAGTTTAGGTTTTCAAAAATTTGGCTGAGTAGGTGTCAGTTTCAGTTTGGGTTTGAAAAATTTTCTTCAAAACCGGGTTTTCAGGTTTAGGTTTTGGTTTCCACCCTTGGTTGGTTCAAGACATTGTTGCTTGTTAACTTGGTATAGACCTTGTGTGGAATAATTAGCTTGTACTACATGTAACGATACAGCAGTCGCTCAAGCGGCCGCTGCACTCTGTGGGTGGGGCCGCCGCTGCACTCTGTGGATTTACCCACCCACTCAGCGGCTTGACTCAAAGACTTTTAACAGTCACTTCGCAGTCTCCCTTGGGATTACAGTTGCATGTTGTGCTCCTTTTTTACGAACTTTACTGCGTTTGCGTGCATAATATTTGTTTATAAAAAATATACGAATATATTTTTTTCTCTCCAGTTGTTTGTTTTTGTTTTGATTCTTCTATTTGATGGTACTGCTCTACTGCAATCTCGCCAAAAATAAATTGATTGATTGATTAATAGTATGTATATGTATGACTTGTATGTGTTTTACTCTCAGCTTGCACTAAGGCAAATAGCTCCCAAGTGTTCAAACTATATATAGTCTGATTAATTGCACAATATACAACGCATACCTACCATTATGACTTTGTGGCTTTCATGCAAGTAATTTTAACATTTCGTAATAGTGTACTTACTGATACTGTATCTTCCATTGAATTATTATTGAAGTGAAAACTTCACTGCTGACAAAATGAGGAGTGTTTGTTGTTTTGATACAGTTTTTAATTATGTATTAATGCTATGCTATTACTCTTGATCAGTTTTTGGTGATCTTGATCAAGTACACATCAATAAATCCTTTTTTATATAGATTGAAAGTCGAATACGGAAAGCAGAAGACAAACTTGGTCCTGTAGATTCTCTTGTTAATTGTGCAGGTGTCTCTCATGCCCAAATATTTGAGGTATGGTGTGTTATGCTAAATCTTTTTATTGGTTGTATTGATCCAGTCTGGTGTTCTGCAGAACCACAGATCAGTTTTGCGAAGACCATGATTGCACAGTCAATGGTTCAGATTTTTCTTGAATTCTGAGCTTGCGCATAACTGCGTAGTTTTGTGCAGGTGTGTCAGGTGCAGGTCAATAGTTTATCTATGTAGTTATTTATCTTTTTATGGTAGATTAAATTAAGATTCAGTTACTAAGCTCGCAGATTCTTATTGACTTCACGGCTAAGTCTGAATTCACTGAATACCGTATTTTTTCATACATAAGGCGCACCGGGCTATAAGACGCAATGGTTTTTAAGGAGTATCGGGTTACCGTATAAAGCTCGGTCGTGGTAAGGGTACCGGTACTGGTTTTAAGTGTAGGCAATAGAGCTTAAAGCACTGGCCTTTCTGATCCATACATTCAGCGCACCGGCTCACAAGGCACACAATCAATTTTTGAGAAAAAAAGAATTTAAAGTGCGCCTATAGTCCGTAAAATACGATAAGTATCGGTAGCATTTTCATGGTGATAATTTAATTTTTTGATCCTATTGTGGAAAAAAAATTTTAAGGGTAGCGAGTCCTGGTTTACATTGTTCTTGATAATTTTTTAATTGCATTAACTTTCTCCTAAACTGATGGAAGACGCGTTTAAACAACATTCGCACTTTTAATTTGTAGGATACCCCTGTTCACAAGTTTGATTGGTTGATGAAAATTAATTATCTTGGATCTGTCTTTTGCACGAGAGCTGTTCTTCCTGGAATGAAACAGAGAAGGAAAGGTAAGTTTGGACTTCGAAAGTTACCGGTATTGTAAGATTTTAATCACATTGGTGTTATCTATGTGTGATTTTGCTCAATAATTTGTATGATTCTTTTAGATTGGTTTTTTCGAAACATCTTGAACATATTCAGTAGCCTGCTAATGCTATTTCAAAATTATATTTAAGAGAAAATTCAATAGTAGTTGAGGGAAACTGCGAAATGACCTCGCGTTTTTCAAGTCCGTAGACTCCCTATATATGTCAAATGCGATTGGCTCCAGCTGTGAATCGTCACGTATGGTCTGTGCCTGGTATTGCTAGACAGTGTTGCTGATTATTGCGCTTAATTTGCAGCGTTAATTTTGTTGCTCCACCTTGTTGTTAATGTAGTAGGTGGTGAGAGAAAATTTTGTTTAAAAAATTTGCGACGATTTGAGTTATGTAGTCCAGCTTTGGTATTATTTTAGGTCGCATCGTATTTGTGAGTTCACAAGCTGGACAAACGGGAGTGTTTGGATACACTGGCTACTCCGCTAGCAAGTTTGCACTCAAGGGCTTCGCTGAGTCCTTGCAACAAGAGGTGAGCAGTTTTACCTGATACCCACGGAGTAACTATTAATTTGGTGTAACCGATTCGATGTAATGGTGATTGGTCATGGCAAATTCTTGTGCACTATACTACCCTCAACGAATAGTACATGTATTTAGTGTATGATGATTACTTGATTATGTTGGCTCACAATTTGTTTTTAGTAGTGTAAAAGTGAGGTATTCTAAGCCTGATTTGTTGTAACGACGAGTTGGAACACGCTAAATAGTTTTGTCTCGTAGTCTCACAGTTTGTCGAACTTGCCAGTTGTTATTTTCCGAAGACTTCATAGTTTCTGTGTGTTTGAGTTCAGTTAATGCTTCTTAGATTCGTCCATACAACATCGCAATCACACTTTCTTATCCACCGGACACGGATACTCCTGGATTTCACCTCGAAGGTCAGTGAACTGAAAGGAAAGACGTTAAATATCTTCTATTCTGGAGAAGCTACAGTACGGTATCATGATGGTATTGCACCAGTGGTTTTTAACCGGGATTCAGCAAGTTTACAATTTAGAGCTGGGTTCAAGTAAATTAGTAAGTTAAATCGATGCACAGGGTTCCTCGAGTCTTTGAAATGTTTCATTGGGTTCCGCTCCACCAGAAAAGTTGAAAACCACTGTTTTACGCGAACAAAATGGAGGAACCTTAGCTTCCTTTGTTCTAATATAACGCCATAAAGTTTCGGTTCACCTTGGTCCACATGTAAAGCTGCGTGACGTCATAAAAGAGCAACCAACGTTCATCTGCTTCTTCTGTTGTGTTTTGTGTAATTCCACCTTTCAGGGCTACCTGAATGAAGATAAACCCTCAATTTTGTGCTCTTTAAAAGCCCGTCTACGCTACACTGATTTTAAGCGCTTGAGCTTGTAAGCTCAGACCCTGCAGCACCAATCTTCGTTGAAGCAGCAGGCTTACTTGCCAAAAACCAGAAAGAATAAGAAAAACAAAAATAGAACTGTTTTTAAAAGCGTTTATGATGTTCGTAGTGGAGACAGGGCTTCATGCCATGTTAGCTAATTGAGTGTTAGTATTATCATATGTTGCGTTTAGATGAAACCAAGCCAGAAGCAACGCGACTTATTTCCGAGACTTCTGGTTTATTTTCGGCGGATGTGGTGGCCAGAAATTTAGTGCGAGATATGGAACGGGGAGAATTCCAGAGCATCATAGGATTGGATGGCTTCATGCTTGGCAAGGATTGCTTTATTTGCTATAACAAATACAGTAGTGTTTTTTAAAAATCAAATAAATCTTCGTTATACTCGCTGTATTACGCCGAAACGAGTAAGAAGTTGCGGGACTCATTGCCACAGCTTAACGCCTGGGCAACACAACTCCAGAAAAACGTTGCAACGGTGGCGAGCCGTGGGCGACACTGTGCTGATTTGACCGGCCCGGGAATCGAACTCCAGACATCCAGCATCGATAGCGTGTGCGTAACAACGAAGCTTACGGCCGGTGTAGTGTTTGGAAATTGTGAATAAACTTGAGTGTAATGCATCAGATCTTTCGGTAGCTATACCTTGCGTCTAAAGTTACAAAAATTCGACCTCTTTACCAAAATGACACTTCTAACTTCACGGCACTCCGCAATCTTTACTTTTTTTTTATTTTCCAGGACATTTGTGCGCGGGAATGAGTCCTACAAACTCAAGCTTGAATGCTCTTCTCCAAATTTTTCTCATGGGAGCGTTCCGCTTGGTTGCACTTGCCTATCTTAAGAGCTTTAACTCCATAATACGGCGATGTTCGAATGTGGATAAACAGCGTGAAGCAAAAGCCCAGTAATCATGTTTGCTTCTATTGTTGGGTGAAATAATATAAGCTTGATTAGGTACCAAGTTGATTGAAATTCGCTCTTTCGCCTTTAACTCGAATGACCGAGGGCAGATCAAGAATATTTAAGGGGGTTGCATGAAGTTATGCTTATCTTGTAGTTTTGCACATCTTAAAAATATGAAAGTGACTATCTATTAATACAATAACTGCAAAATTAGGGGACTTGTGCCGGTAGCATGACATTACTCTCCCAGTTTTGACTAAGTCTAATCTGAAGTACACGTTAATCGCATAAAATACCACAAAATGTATTGTAACCCCCATGATTTTTGCGTTGGTTCCATCCCTGGCTTAAGCTCCTTTCCCCTCCTTTATCCGCATGTGATAGCCCAGCCTGCACCTGCATGTCAAAACGTACTCAGGGTGCACTCTTTCCTTATTCCTTGTTTGGGCACTGTGCTATATACGAAATTTTGCGTTATTTTGGTTATGTCTTATGGCGATGAAATGAAATTAGTTGCTTTTATTTTTTGACGTCGTTGCGTTTTTTGATTATGTTGTGGTTTTTAATCAATTGTATCTGTTTTTGTGTTGTGCGATCAGAATAAAATATCAAATCATGTTGTAAACTGAAAGTTTTTACCTGTGATCGGCCGGCACAAACGGCCTGTTATCGTATTGGATGGGATACCGCTATTGGCACGGTAGGTTTTCAGTTCGATTATTGGGCCGGTCAAATCAGGTAGGCCTACTCGCCGTCGCTGGAAGTTAAACTTGTCCAAGCGCTGAGCCGCGAAGATTGGCCTCGCCACTCGTTGCATCCTTTGGGATAACACCGCGTATGATGATGTGGTTGGATTGGTCGACAACCACCAAAAGCTTTATCGCGACCCCACGGTGACCGTAAATAAATCCTAACGCTTTTTGCATACGTGCCGACATTGTCTCAGCGAGAAAGAATCCAGGATTTTGGTGTAGCAGGCATGGCCGTATAAGACTGGGGGGGGGGGCACGAAGCTAATTTTTCGGGGTCTTTGGCAGACTTAACTTTCACTTCAGCAGCAGACTTTTAGGGGACCGATTTACCCGGGCTATAACCTCTCCTTAATGCGGTTCTGGTAGAAGGAGCAGACATGGGGCGAATACAGCTCAAATGTATACGAATACTTTAAGTTTAGGTGAATACGAATACAGTAAATTGAAATGTGTACGAATACTGCGCTTTCCTTGTTCAAACAACACTGTCAAAAAAGAAGCCTGCATAAATGGGTACCGGTATTCCATACCAGAGAGTGCTTTTTTGTTATAACTGCAGCAGTCTGGTCTATTAAAACTGATCGGATTTGAACTATACTGCCGAAGAAACATGAATAAAACCACATATTTTATAGCCGTTTTTATTTGAAATTGACTTGTATGGTGAAGAATTCGAATGCACTACGAATGCCGCTCTACGGTACATATACTGCTGAAGATGCTTATGCAACTGTTGGTGATGGAGGATGGTTGTCCTTCGACCCTTCATGTGGAAGTTAATTTGACTTCCCTTTCAGCAGGCCTAGTACAGTAGAATAACATTCAATTAAACAATACGAATACTTTGACAAAGAATTCCAATACGGATACGATTACATGGCAAAATTTGAAATGTATTCGAATACGAAAACTCTGAAACTTGTATTCATTTGTATACGAATACAGTATTCGAATACCCCATGTCTGAGAAGTAGCTCTTAACTTTTATGTTTTTATGGAAGGTAAGAATGCACGGTTATTGCTATTATAGTCGTTTTGGACTCTGGCTCAGTGAATGTATCTCAAGATTTCATTACTTTTTGATCATTGCAAATTGACATATTCCATGACCCTTGCTTTGCAGTATGTGACATAGTGTTTCTTCCCGGGAAGTCGAGACCAGAAATTTCCCGGGAAATTTAGGGTTTTCACATTTTTCGTTTTTCGGAAAATTTATGTCGGGATTCCGGGAAATTTTTTGTAAGGATTTCAGGGGTACTGATATCCATCATTCCGACATAAAAAAAATGTATTAGCGCAAATTTTAATTTTTTTTTGCTTCCTATTATATTTTTCAAAATTCGCAAAATTTTTTAAGACGAAATGCTTGTGAGATCAAAATTTTCTTCTCAGTTTGTCGAAAAAAGTGAAAAACTCAAACTAAGTTTGTCAAAACAATGCAACAAAATGCTAAAAATTAGATTTGAAATGCTGAAAATCAGAAAAAATGGCAAAATAATCAAGCTCGAGAAAAATTCCCGGGAAAATTTTCCGAATCCCGAGGATTTTCGGGATCCTGGGATTCCCGGGAATTTTTTTGAAAATTCTCCGTTTCCCGGGAAGCTGAAAATCCGGGAGAAAGGGAAACCCTAATTTCACAAATTCCAGTGGTGTTGGATGATCTTAAGTTTAATCCATGTCATGCGCTCTGGGTCCTGAACCACCACGGTATGGATGCCACAAATGTCATTGGACGTGAGAGTCTACATTGTCACAAAAATAACTCGAATATTAAAAAAAAAACTTTCGGTGCTATATTGCTGTGTTTTTTTATTTTGACGGTGCAGAAATAAAAGACACTACTACTACTTCTACCGGCCGTTAGCTCAGTTGCTAAGCGCACGCTTTCGGCGCGGGAGGTCGGGGATTCGATTCCCGGGCCGGTCAAACCGGCACAGTGTCGCCAACGGATTGCCACCGCTGCGACGTTTCTTCGTAGCTGTGTAGCCCAGGCGCTAAGCTGCGGAGATGGGTCCCGCCGCTCGTTACACGCTTCGTTGTAATATCGCGAGTATAATGAAGATTTGATTTTTTTTGATTTTTTACTACTACTTCTGCTACTACTCTTTATTTTTGTGAGTTAATTTTCGCCCATAGCGCTTTTAACGGATCAAAAAGTTTGTGGATATTGAAGAAAAGATCCGAAATACAATAAACATGGGAGTAATGGGATGAAAATACCTTAATCAGCGATTCAGGCCCAAGGAGGATAATAAAGTCAAAGTAAATCTTAAAACTGAACCTTTCGACGAAATAGATGTAGCTGTCATTATGCAGTGTGAGCATTGAGCAACAGAGCAAGGCAGAGCAAAACTGAACTGTCTTGCTTGCACTGATGATGACGACAGTTGAATCAACACTATGTTGTCGAAACGTCCAGTTTCAAGAATTATTGGGCTTCATCTTTCCCGAAGAAAAGGTTGTAGGAATTTTTCAATTACGTAGAAATGATTGCGCAGCTGTTGAGATGCATTAACCACATCCATCATTCGTGTATTTACCCGTCTAAGTCTGCTTATATGGAGATGTGGTTCGTAATTGTGTTACTACGAAGCTCTATTAGGTCGCAAATTGTGCTCAATTACCATAACCACCGCGATATTTGTGACGTAATCATTTGATTTATGACGAAATAATTGGATGGCCTAGTTTTTTAACAGTGCTTTTCTTCAAGAAAACCTTGGTTTATCAATTCAGTATCAGTACGTACTTTGCTGGAAGTGGTGTAGCCATGGGGATACGAGGCAATTTACGGGTTGGAGGGGGGGAACAGTACTTCCAGCCGGTCGATCTCTAACAAAAAGATCTTCAGTGGGTAGCTCTTTAGTGGCAAAAAAATGCTCCTTATTGCCTCCCCCCGCCTTCACTGGATCCAACAAGTCAGACGTAAATCTCTCCATTAACACTAGTAGACCTATTTAAGTATTCGGGGTGGGCATTTGCTCCTGGTGGCTACGCCTTTGACCAACGTTAAAATAAACTTGCATTGTTATAAAAAATGAAATACCTAAGGAATTTTCAACGAGAAGAAGCTTGAAATGGTATGCGTAAATGGAAGTCTGCTATTGGTTGCTTACGTCACGCGATTACTGCTGCTTTATCATACAATGCACCACAAGCAGAGAAACAATTAAAACCCAGCGATTTATGTTGCTAAATCAGGATGTTGATGCAAGCTCATAAATGCAACTTTATTGTTAGTTGGATTATTATAGAAGACTTAATCAGGGCAAGGGTTCTTTGCAATATTTCGATCCTTTGTCCGTTGCCTACACTGTGTAAAAAGTATTGGAAAACCAAAATTAAAATCTTACCCTTACCGTAGCCTAATTATAAAGTACCACAAAAATATTGCTCCACTCCACAGATATAGTTTTCTGGTCGACTTAACTCGAAGTATTACAGACCGTTACGCAGAATGGAAAGTAGTAATGCTAGCTAGAGAAAATGCATTAATTTTTTGAGAAGAAAGAGCTGGTACACGCACCACGCAGACGCCACTATTTTTTAAAGGGAGATTAAAATCAAAAAATGTGTGTTCTGCAGTTCTATGGATACAGAAGTAACAAAGAACTAATGTTTTATAATTATATACCGTTGCAGGGGCGTGCCCAGAAATTTGAAAAAGGGGGGGCGCAATTTCCTGTTTCCGTTTCGACTGAAAATATCGGTGAAGAAAAAGATCTTTACGTCTTTCAACGTCCAATTTACCCTCCAAAATCAAGTGCAGACCAAAAAGAAAAATAAAGGTCTTCACGTCTTTCGACGTCCAATTTACCCCCCAAAATCAAGTGAAAACCAAAAAAAAATCATTGCGTTTTCAGATGTCCTGTTTCCTCTGTTCCGCTGACTGGAGATATATATCAGCATATATTTCAGCGGAGTGGGGGGAGGGGTCGCGACCCCAGCGGCCCCCCTCCTGGATACGCCCCTGCGTTGCACCAAAGTTTAAAGGGGTTGGCGGAAGCCTTTTTAGCGTTCTGGATTCGACAAGGCGGAGAGTGGGGAGTGCTAACCATTTCAGTATCAACTTGTCTGCTTGCACGTTCAGAATTGGTTGTGCAGAAAATATAGCATTCCCTCACAACAGAAATCATTGGTGCATCAAAAAAGTGGCATTGTGGCGAGCAGTCGTGTTGAATTGTTAAAAAATTGATGCTAAATTACGGTAAGCTATAAATCAGCATTCCTTTGCCGCACTAATCTAGTATTAGACGAAATGACTTTTTGACTCAAATTTGTTTTAAATATTTTCGAATTGGAAAATTTACCGCAAGGAAATTGGAAACTTCAACCTTCGCAAACGAAACATACTTCTGAATTATTTCTTCGATAAAAGCCTTTTATTTTCCGCTTAGTTTCCTTTTTACAAGTCCCTACCTGAGTAAATGTCTTAATTTGTACAAACATCGCATAGTTATGCGACGAGCATGACAGGCTTTTCAGAGGTAAAAAAATAAAGCGATTCGAAATTTTCATCCAAATGTCACTCAAAATCTAGCAGGCGCCTTTACCTTCGAGAATCCGACGTAGACATCACGCAGAAAGCGACGAGCGCCAAAGATGAAAGCAGCACTGAGACGCCACGAGCAGAGCAATCTAGACTGATATTATAAGATTAGTGCTTAGTGTAGTAGGGTTTATTATGTTATACCGCAACAGATCAGTTCTTGCGAAACTTCAGTATTTTCTTTTATTGCAAGGTAACTTTAGCACTGCAACGAGGGAGACTTTTTAGGTGCAATTTAACATTTGATTTCTTGGTATGCTGAGTATTTATTGAAGTTTTAAAACTGCGTAGGGCCATTTATTCTGGATAAGTTGATGTTTTATTTGATGGTACTAGTGCCTTTAAAAAAGCACATTACTTTATAATTCTCATAGCGTTATTGAAAAATTGATTCGATTAATCTATAAGTGAGACGCAACACAATTACAGATGGCAATGTAACTATATAAATATGTTATATAGTTACATTGCCATCTGTAATTGTGTCCATCTGTTATTAATTCTGTTTTTTGAAATCAACTGAATGTTAAATATTTAAATGGTAAATGAGCTCTTTGGAAAAACAATGCAGAAAGCCAATTATTGTTGAAACAAATGAGACAAAATAGAAGGATTTTCGTCAAAGTAAGCGAGATTTGTAAATTGTAGCAGTTATGTAACTTGTATTTCTTGAAAAAGTAACTTGAACCAAGGAATCTTTGCAAGATCTTTTTCAGCTTGATTGCCTAGAAAAGTTTGTAGATGTTGAATTTGGGCTTCAGAAGTTAGGCCAAAGCGAGCCATGCAGCTCGTTTGCAGGTTGGTTCTGCAATGAGTCATTTTTTACTTCATGTGAACATTGAAGATTTGCGGAGTTAGATTTAATTTTTTTGTGAGACTGTAAACTATTGTTTTTTGTTTACAAAAAAATTGCGCGTTCATAAATAGTTTTCATAATTGTGTGTTCGACTTTTCGATGTCTGATTGAAATTTTTTATCGTAGGTTTTTAAACGAATTGTGTTGTTTTTTATCTTGTGTTTTAGTTTCACACGCAACTGATTCAATTTTGAGTGAGTTGGGTGGAGACAAAATGCAGATTTTTGCGGAGTAATTTATGACAGAAGTGACGATTAACAGACAAACTGCTGAATGAAGCAACCCTGAAAGTTTTTGTCTTTTTTTGAAATCAACCGAAATAAAACAAACTAGCTTCATAAGAATTGATTCATTGCTTGCTAAAACTTGGAAAAATTTTGTTCTTCGAACTGTATTTAACCTCTATAGTTTACTTTGATTGAGTTTTTATGTCAAAAATGCTGGGCCGAACGTTATGAGGAGAAACGATAGAAACAGCAACATGATTTATTCTTGTTTACATTAGCTCTTTCTTGTTTGTACAAGCCTATTAGTAAATCTTCACATGTTATTATTTGGCGAGTGGTCGGTGCCTCCCCGCCCTAGGCCATGACAACTTCGAAAAATGACGTAGTTATAATATACGGAATACAAGTTGGTCACTTTTATGGTTGCAATTTTCTGTTTGTTTTTTGTCGTGCTGTGCGATCGTCCAGCCACAAATACCCAAACAAAATCAAAAAACTTTAAAACATTTTCGAAAGAGCAATCATAGTTTTTCAAGGTAGATGGGCAACACTAGCAACAAATTAATTAGTGGCTAGCCTCTATAACGGTCGGCATCATCGGAATAGTTACCCAAAAAGCAATAGAAACACTATTCCATCTGACGAGACCTCATAAGGTGGAAACGTGCCTGCAGCTGTGTATGGGTAGGTTGCATTTTGGGGCTTATGGTCAGCTAATTCTGTACTACCAAAAAGCTTTTTGCCTATGGTTAGCCTAGTTACAGATTAACCACGTAGGAACTGTTCAGCCATTCATCCTTACCATAGCGATGGGTGGTTTCTACAAGTGCCAGCTAATTCGCCAGAAATGAGTGCTGCGAAGGTGGAACGTCTATCGCCTTGACATCTGTAGCCTATTTCACCTGTTCAACCGTAATGCTTTTCCATGTACCAGCAGAATGATGCAGTGGCATTGCTGCGCAGCCGGAAACTGGACTTTGTAACTTGCAATAAGTTTTATGCTAGGAATTTAATCAGAAAAGCGAGTTAACGATCATAGCTGCACAACTGATCGTCAATCCATCAAAAAAACAAACAAATTTGGTATAAACTGTCTACACTTACATTGAGTAGGCTAATTGGCTGGCGGCAAGTAACGTAAATTAGGAGTCTGTTTTTAATGATCTTTGTTTCTATTTGTGTTTTTCGTATAATCGAGTGCAAGGAATTATGAGGGGTAAAAAAGAGAGGTGAAGGGGAACCCTGAGAAATTAACTTACTTCGGCCCGTGTTTAAGCATTAACCAATTTTCTCCCAGTTATAAACCTCCTGAAAATGTCATTGGTCTTCTCTTGGTGGTTTAGCTACCAATGCCCTTGACAAGGAACGCATAAAAAACCGCCAGCGAGTAGTCACGTTATTCGACATAATGCGGTGCTGAAAATTTTGGGCGTTGTGACCTTGCCCATATAGCCTAGATCCTGCAAATCATATCGCTTTCGGCCGCTAATATCTCGAAATCCTGGAAGTACAAGGTCATTTTGAAAGAAATTTTGCAATATTAGGTTTTTCTACTACCGAATTTTTTGATTGCCTTAGAAATTTTGTAATTTGTAAAGAATAAGTTATGAAGTGTTCCCTACATACTAAAAGTAATCGGTAGGCTATATTGCTGCCGTTTTTCATGGGTAATGGTGGACCGACTGCCTCAATATGCAACTAGTTTTGCAGCCCCACAGAGTGTTTTCGAGAATGTTTGTTTGTTTTTTGTTTATCTTTTTCAAACAACTTGTAGGCTTAGCTTATCACTGTATTCATTGCAGTTATTTCCTGAGTCCAGAATTTACTTGAAGTGAAGATGCACGATGGAAATCTAATGCCGGCAATTTAATAGAGAAAACTATTGCAAATATGGCTGGCGTCGAGGCGTTCGTCTCACGACTGGCGCCGCTCTGGATTATTTGTCATAGCTTAATAGTGATTCTAGGCCTGTTGTTGTTAGAGGTGCATAGACCAGATCGATTAATAGATCAAGGTAATAATTAATGCGGTTTCATCGATCAAAGTGCTCGGATTATTTGGCTTAACGCATGCTTTAGATGTTTGTTTCTAAGAGAAAATCATGCGTCTTCAGGAGCAACGTAAGTGTATTGATATTGACCCCAAGGGACCATGTACCAGCCGCCAGAATGTCCCATCAGTGCATATAGCAACTGTTGCTAGGTTGTTGTTAGGCAAAGAGTCCTATAGCCTCTCCGGAGTCGGAAACTTTTGTTTAAGTCACTACATTTACAAGAAACACTTTTTTGTGCTTCAGAAATTATGTAATTTGTGAAGAATGAATTAATATTTTGATTCCACGCAAAAGTCATTGGAAGCTTTTCGAAGATGGAAAAACGTTTTCTTGTCGTTAGCTCTGTCGAACTTTTTTACATTCGTCTAGAATAGCTCATTGTTCATTATTATACTTTCAGTAAAGAAATAAAAAATCATGGTGCTCAAGGTTTTAATGTTGTCCACTGTTTACAGCAACCCGTAAGTGATAGTTATGCCGATAATTTTTGTTGACACTAGACAAACACACCAAATCTAAACCAACTTTTATAATTTGCGAGAATAGCAACGATAATAATTCCCCTTGTCTGTTAAAGCATTTTCTTGTCTCTTATCTTTTTTAGTGTAAAGTAAATGCATTCCTAAATGGGTTGACATGATCGTTTGCCCAAGAGAGACACAGAAGCAGTGTTGTCCTGATAAATAAACTGAAACTATTTCTAATGTTACGATAAGATGAGCTAAAATGGTAAACTGTTTGGCTGATTAAAAAAAAAGACTTTGGATAATAAATAATAAAACAATATCGTTTTCGAATCAGTGAAAGGGAAATTCAATGTGCGGTACCGGTATGTGAAAAAGATGCAAACTATCCGAATAGAATACCAACTAAATCAAATCTTTATTACACTCGCGGTTCTACGCCGAAGCGTGTAGCGAGTGGCGGGGCCCATTTCCGCAGCTTAGCGCCTGGGCTACACAGCTCCGAAAAAAGATTGAAGCGGTGGCTAACCACTGGCGACACTGTGCCAATTTGACCGGTCCGGGAATCGAACCCTAGACATCTCGCACCGATAGCGCGCGCGCTTAACAATTGAGCTATCGATTTTATTTAAAAAAAGCTATTGTAATTGGACAAGATATAGAACATTATCGATGATGAATTTGCAGTCAAAATCTACACGTTAACACAACACTTCGCAAACTACTTTTGTATTTTGTCATATCCAGTTTTGAAAAAAAGGGCACATAAAGCAAAATAGTAATTACCGTCAGTGAGGATAATAAATAGTAATAAATAATTTTCGTGTGCTATCAGTTTGAATTTTACTGAGTTAATGTTAGGTGATTGGAAAATAATTTGGCATGTAGACCTACCAGTTATTCGGCCCGTCGGTGTACCAATCAAACACATCGTTTTCGACGGGGTAGGTCTTGGGTTTGATTTCCGGGTTGGTCAAATCTTCTCCAGTGTCGCCAGCGGCCCGCCGTCGCTGCGGCATTTCTTCAGAGTTGAGCTGCCCAGGCACTAAGCCCCGCCACTCGTTACACGCTTCGGCGTAATGCCGCGAGTATAATCCAGATTTTATTTTTTTTTGATTTTAGAATACAAAACTACTCGCAGAGTTTCGAATCTAGCGTCGTTTCGCTTATTTTGTTTGCATTTGTGAAATGTGTGGCGCCAAGTCGTTTGCCAATGCTTAAGATGCCTTCAAGATGAAATCTAAGTGACGTAATCGTAACCTGAGCTCACTAATCGCACTAAAACGTTCCGATAAATTGTAAACTTTTCCGACGACTGTGTATTTGCATATGTACTGCAGATTTGATTCCAATTATGTCGGCCTACACCCATAAACATCGGAAATCTCCCTTACTAAACAAAAAAGATTGTGGATTCTTACAGAAGTGTCTGATGGTAGGAGTGACGACTTAAGAGGCTATTCAAAGATAATAAGATTAGGTATATTTAGATCGTTGAATGCGCATAGGTATTTCACTTCGTGGGAATGTTGTTTGCAGGGTGTAAATATGTGTCGGTCAAAAAAATGGTTCTAGACACGTTAATTGTTAGGAAGAGAGGTCAACCTACACAGCACAAAGTTTTTCTTTGATATTATTGGTGTTGTAATTGAAGATATCGTTTACAGTGCAGGAGGTCTAGGGTTCGAGTAACTGGCCGGTCACATCCGAGACAGGCAGTGATGGAGTCGAGTAATTAACTTCCGAGTACGAGTACCGCAAAAAATTCGAGTACAAGTACTGACATTGAAAAATGTACTCGAGTACGAGTACCGTAAAAAAGTTCGAGTACAAGTACCGTTAAAAAGTTCGAGTACGAGTACTTTTACAAATTTAGCAAAAGAACTATTTTTAAGTTGTAACAGCTCAAAGTTTGTCGCAAAAATATAAACGAATACGTTTTTTCAGTGTTTGGGATGTTGAGAAGGCGCATCAATTTATTTACGGCTTTTATGGGCTGTAGTTTGCTATCGAAAGTTCATCTTGTTTGTTAGTTTGTTACTTCTAGCCGCTAGCGAAAGCAAAATGTACTCGTGTACTCGGCGCTTTTTTGGACCGAGTACCGAGTACATTGACCTTCGAGTACGAGTACTAACCGAGTACCAGGGGTTGCGAGTACGAGTACCCCAAAAGTGGTACTCGAGTAGTACACGAGTACAGTACTCGAGCAACTCCATCACTGAAGACAGTGTCGCCAACAACTCGCCACTGCTGCGACGTTTCTTCGGAGCTGTGTTGCCCAGGCGCTAAGTCGCGGAGATGGGCCCCGCCACTCGTTACACGCTTCGGCATAACGAGGCGATTATAATGAAGATTTGATTTTGATTTTTGAGTGACAAAAAGTTATGGTCGACCTCATTGGATGAATTTCTTTACATGCTCTGTTTTTAAACTGATTGTTTGATAGCCTAGATAAGCATAATCAAACAATTTTCAAGGCTGGATCAAACTTGTCTTTTTTCTAAAAAAATTATCCGGAATTAAGTATTCTGCGACCCAAACGAATGAACTTGCATTGTTGATCATTTGCGAATTTTGCAAGTTTTTACTGAAGATACCATTAACAAATTAAGCAAACTAAGGAATGCGTTTAAAAATGATTTTGTAAAAAATATGACTAGCATATTGACCCTCAATTTGAAAAATATAGGTTACTGCATTTTAGCGAAAATAAATCGGTTCTAGAAAAATTAGTTATTATAACGTAACACAAGCTAATACTAGTATTTTATGTTGCAAGTATGGAGTCCAGTTTTTCATCAGCACTTCGTTCATTCAATTTCCTTAATCTTCCCTGTGCGACTTAATATCACTTCTAGTCGCCCCATTGGGGTGCGTTTGATATCACCCTCTCTTTAGTCATTCGCCCATGAGCCAATTGAGCTAGCTTGAGACTAGCCCGCTCAACTTTGATCTTCGATTTTAAATCACGCTCAATTAACTTCCACCTTGGAATGTTGTTTTTTAACGAGCCATGTGACAAAATGACGTATGGTGTGAGGTGAGGTTAGATCAAGCAAAGCATTAATCCTCAAACAAATACAACTAGGTTCCTATTTTCAACTTTAACGGCGATACCTTTAAGCGGTGGTCAGCAACCACCGGGCCGTGACCCGTTGCCGGTCCGTGTGAAATTTGTTACCGGTCCATATGTGCTTTCATATTAAGTGTTTTAGATTTGAAACATTTTTGTAACGTTAGACGCAGTTTTCGGATGTTTTTAAAAAATACTTTACAGCACGATTTTGGTGACCCAGTTATGCAAATTTACTAAAAATCGTAACATTTACCAAGTTACAAAGGCAAATCTTTTAATTTGATTGCGAACATATTGTGATCATGCAGTCATTTTATCGTAAACCTAATAGCGCTAGGCTGAATAAACTACAGTAGTTAAGAGAGAGAATAACGTCAGGAATCAGGTTTGAGAAGCGAGTACAAAACTTTGTCTGCAACATGGCGCAGTGGTTTGGAGCGTCGTGTCGGCGACATGGCGCTGTGGTTTGGAACGTACCGGTAGTTTTTACGACGACTATGATCGCAAGGTTAACAGTTTAACTCCCAACCTAGTCTCGTTGTTGCATCCTTGGATAAAATGCTTTACAATGATTATCTCTGCTTGGTGGAATCTGGCAAGCAGCAAATTAAAGAAGTCGGAAGAAAATTCAACTGGAAAACTTGGAAACAAAGGCAACTCCTAAACGAGTCAGGATTCTTCCTACGCGTAGCGCTCCACCGCTTTCTCGTGATAGGAGGATAAAGATGAAAAAATCAAAATTAGAGCAAAGCTGCTGCTACTACAAGGTTTAAAAAGCTTATTAACTTTAGTTCGAGTTGGCTGAAACAAGATGGAGGGTTTCAGTTCTGAATAAATTCGAGCTGTTTTACTGCTAAAACAGTAGTGATTTCTCAAAGGCCGGTCCACAAAAAAAATTTCAGCTTCATACCGGTCCACTGTGCAAAAAAGGTTACCGACCCCTGCCTTTAAGGAATTGTTGTAGCTTATTTCAAGAACTACGCAAGGTTTCTTCAAAGTTTAACGTATTGTACTTATTTTTCAGGGACGCAACCAGCAAAAACTGGGTGGGGGGGGGGAGAGGGTGAATTAGAATAAGCAAAAATTGCGAATATTACATCAGGCTATCGTATAAAGCTGTTGGAAGCATGGTTCAGATTAAGATTCGTTGTAGAGAAGGTTCCCGCCTTGATGTTCTCTTCCTCAGGCTAGTGCTATCATATCTCACACTGACATCTAAATGTAGAGTAAGTTTATTGAACTCGATTGTGTCAGTTTTAACAATGCCTCGCAGCCCGGTAATGACATAATATGATCTCTTTACGAAGCCCTGGCCTCAAGTTCTAGCTCATTAGTAACTTGAGCCAAGTTATGAGATACTTGGTAATCTACTAAGCACATGCCTCCGCTAACTTCACGGTTGACCACGACCCGCTCTCGCGTGAACCCCGCTTGCATTTCTCGCCATATTCTACGACTTAGACAGCGAGAACGCAGCTTAGTGCATAAAAGCCCTGTCCTCACGTCCACTGGGCCACAAACCCACGCGGTTTCTGCATCAAATTTTGATGTCATAATTGAAAAAAATATTTATGACACCAAAAATTTAATTCTGGTGTAAAAAGGCTATGGGCTTTGGCCCGCTTTTTCAGGACAAATTGTGGACAGGATAATAGCACCCTAAAAGTGTAATCAACTCTAGTAGCAAGATGTAGGGCATTCGCTGAAATGAGAACTAGTCAAGACTATGAACTTTCAGTTAATGTGCTTGTGATTCATAACATTGTTTTAGAAAGCGTGAACGTGGAGAAACTCCACTAGTTGTTCGATTTTAGGTTCAGTCTAGCAAAAACGCTTTTAAGCACAGAAATCAAGCTTCAGCATTAGGCAGAGTTATAATTGAAATAGAAATATTATGGTTCTATGGGGGTGAGGTGGGACAAGTATGCATGGCCAAGAAAGTAAAATGCAAGAAGTAAAAGGATTAAGTCTTGATAGACTCTCGACTCCAGAGCTGTAGAGCAGTGTTGGCATCTATTCCGGAATTGATACTCGGTTGTAAGCGCTAACGGCGACGAGTACCAGTACTGGTTCTGCAAATCGTCATCTAAGTGCCAAAAACGAGATTTTACTTAATTGCTTCCACTGCTTTCTACTTTTTCTGACTGACATGAAAATGGATCAAGAAGTTCTAGCGTATAAGTCACAGGTTTTTCAAATTTTGCTTTTTTCGGAAGCTTTTGCAATCATATTTAACGATTTAAAAGTTGCTGTTAAAAATACGGTTTATTGGATACGATGAAAGCAAGGCGGTAACTATAGCTTAATGTCTAAACGTTTAATGCTGGGTAAGAATTTTCATTTCAGAAATTCAGAATACTTTTCCGGTGATTTTCTGGCAAGCAAAACTGTTTTTAATATTTATTAATTGTAGCTTTTGATAGTTATTATTAGAATTAGGTTTTGAACTGGAAGGTGTGTCTTCAAAAAGTTGAAACAGATGTTTTTGGAAAGTGGTAATTTAATCATTATAATCAATACGTTTGATATTAGAGTCTAGATTTATATTTTATATAAGTCTGTTGCAGAGAGTGCGACGAGGAGGAAGTTTTCGATGTAATTATTATGTACTTTCTCAACTGTAATCTCTGTTTAGCATGTTATAATTAACTCACTTGGCTTAGCGAAAACTGCACGGTTGCTGCACTGGCATGCGTAGCAGATGAAAGTAGAATGTGCCTTAGTCATTGCTTTTGTTTATGTATAACTTTTATGCAGATCTCAAGTTAAAGGGAATGTTTGTGTTTCTGTGACGTAGATGTGGTCTAGTGCAGTTTTTCCTTTTTGAATTTAGAGATGTGAAAAGTTAGTCATGCGTAAACCCGCCAGATAATCCTGTGTTTCAAAATTTGTAAGTCAATAGGCTTGTGTTTGAAAATAAATAAAATTTGTAGAGAAAGTTGAGCAAAAAACATGGTAACCCTCGAAAAACATCTTGAAGTGTAGTTGTTACAATTTAAGTCCGCACCACCTCGCACAGCAAATGACGCATAAGTTTTCTTACGATCGGAGCTTAATGGAGCTTTTCCACGTTAAAGCACAAATTTTTTAGGAGAATCTCAGCCGTAAGGACTTTAAGCGTGTATTAAAGTAGATCTACGCCAGAGCCGCGACTATCGAGAGTACAGACTTACCTTGTCCACATGTCCAATTTATGTCGGCTTTAAACCCACATCGATGTGAGCTTGTTGCTGTGGGCTTGAGGTCATAATCACTTATTTGAATTATGACGTGAAAAATTTAATTGTGATGCAGAAAGCCTACAGCAACTAGCCCTCATAAATTGGACATGTGGACAGGGTAACTGCACACCTCACACGGGCCCCAAGTTGTTATGACTTTATTGAAAAATGGGGCCAAGGGAGCTCTCTTCTCATGGTCTCTTGGCCAAGGGATTGGAGGGAACACCGCCAAGAGCAAAACTTTGTAAGAGGTTGCAGCTGGTGGTGGCGGAGCAGGGGGCCTGCCCCCCTCCCCCAATTAACGAGCTTACTCTTTTAAAGACAGCGGATTTTGTGCAAACTTTGGCTCCTCCTGATAAACGCTTGGCTCCCCCAAATCCACTGCTCTGCCGCCGGCTCTGTGGAGGACCATATTTTTTAGAGAACACCTTCTAAAGACCTTTTTAGCATGCCGTTTATAGATTTTAAACACCTTTTTTTACTACAGCATATGACCCGGCTAAGCATAAGCTTGAAGCATTGACAACAGCAGCAAGCAAACCGAAATGTCCGCCGAAGTATTTTAGCTGTTCTTGTCTGTGTTACCTGCAATTAAACTGCTAATTAACTTCAAGTTGAACCGTTTACATCTTAAAGACCTGTATTTATTTTTGGCTCCATACTTGTTGTTTGCATCCTGGCCCCACTAGACGAAGTTACGGCCCTGGTTTACGCTATTGCCCCTAATTTTGGAGGGAAACGTAACCTAATTTTTTCTGACATCAATTCAAAAATTTTAACTAACCAATTCAAGTCTGTACGTCACACTGGTTGTGAAATGAGATCATAGTGGCTTTGTGATGTAACAATGACAAAATAAAGTTGTGTTAGTTTTCTCAACCAATTTCAAATCTAGATTTTTTATCGATCAGTATTTTATTACATTGATTTGTTTTGAAGGGGGCAAAATGGGAAGTATGGCTTACTGAGGCATGTCTAAAAATAACGCCTCCGTCGTTTTCCCACGACCCACGGGGTTAATAGCTTGAAAAATGTGTAACATTTAAGATAATAATTTTTAAAGGGGATTTATTACGAAATAAATAAAATAATTGCCTGGACATTGTTTGTGAAAAGATCAAAACTGGTTTTGAAAATTTTGGTGATAAATCTGTTTTATCTTTGTTTGTTTAGGTTTTGTAAGCTTCATGTAATTTCATTGATCTTTTTTGTTGGTTTTGACGGAAAACAGCTTATCTCTGCTTATTCTCAACTTCTTTCCAAGTTTCAACGGGATTGATTTGAAAAATTCACGAAACATCGGAAATCTTATTGTCACAAACGAAGTCGTCTTCCAACATACAAGCTTAGTTGTTTTACCGACATTTTCTATCAAAAATAAAACCATAAAACTTTCTGCCTCCCACGATGCGAAGCTAAAGTGAGATTAAACTGTTTGTTTTGCAAATCTTTTGGAAAAAAGAATTCATCAAAGATCAATTATGTCTGACAAGAAATATGTACGCGGTCAGATCACAGAACAACGGTGTTCTGTTACACACTTGGATGGTTCACACCATTTTAGCCATCATCCCAGTCCAAAATCGAACCTTACGACACCTGGTAGTTGCTTACGTCATTACCCCCATCGCCAAAGCCAGCGATGCCGAAACAATTGCGCCAAAGCCCGAACTAAATTATTTTTATTACGTAGACATTGTTTATCCTCATTATTTATCAATTTTCATTTTATTGTTTATATCTTTGCGACGTTACTTTTTTCACAATTTTTAATCATTGACGCTTACGTATACACACATGTGGGGGACACTCAGTCCCACTTGTACAAAAGACTGGTCGGGCGAGAAAGACGTGAGGCCCAGCGCGAGATATTAACAATGTTGGGACTTTCGCATCGTCCGCGCCTTCACAGTACAAAGACCATTGAAACATCATCAGCCCCACTTTATATGCTCGGCCTTGACAACACAGCATCGCATTTCAGAGACCAGAATTTGGGTGGGGAAAACCTTGATAGTAATCACAGCCCCACCGGTGGCAGCAATAACCAGGTGATGCAGGACAATCGCAATCAGGCGCCCCAGAGTCAAAGCCTTGGTAGGCGTTTCTCCGCGAATCGCGAGGCTAATTTTGAAGGAGTTCCAAATGTAAATCGTTACATCGAAAACAGCGGGATTCTTTCAAATGAAATTGGAATCTTTGTTCCGAATTCTGAACTAATTCAAAACGAACTTCCCGAGAGTAGATTGATGTCAGGTGAAATGGAGAAAAACCTACTTGATCAGTCAGATCTAGTCATCAGTTTCATCAATACCAAGCAGCAACAAGGTAAGAACTGGGAGTCGCCTTTATTTGATAAATACTTTGGTGGCTGCTGAAGTTGAAGTCTTAACTGCTGGTGCAACTATCCTTCCTACTCATTTCCATTTTATTTGATCAATAACCTCGGGGTTTTTGCATCATCAGCAAAATTGTATTTGCATTTTTTCAAAATTGGTTAGCTGCTCTGGCTTTTTTCAACTTGCTAGTCTATGACATAGGCCTACAAAATTAATTGTCGCCCAGAAAGTTTTTAACCCCACAGAAATGGACAAGTTGGCACTGGACAGGAAATTGGAATTTCGTAACATCACTTAAGACTTTGAAATTTGTTTGCAGTGTTAGACGATTCGCTTACATCGTCCTCGTCAGAAGTACGAGCAATATTACGACGACACCGTTCCTATTATTTCGATACTAGTCAAACTTCTCGCAAGGACAACTTACGGACTGCCCGGTTTCGGCTCTACAAGACTCGTAGTGACCCAATTCTGGGTAATCTTACTCTGCGAGTCAACGTCTATCAAACAGTCGTTCAAAATGGCGGAAAGTAAGCTCTAATCAAAATTAAATAGCTCCAAGTCTTTTACCACCATTAAACCTTAAACTTTGATACTTTACTAATGTCCTTAATTTGACAGCAGATTGCATTCAAATTAATGGACGCAAGTTATAATACATTCGTTGTTAAATGTTTAGATTCTACCTTTACGCGTTTCTTTTTTTGTCTCATTTTTGCATACCTATTGCCTCATATTTTCTTAATGATTTTTTCTCGCTTTTTGATAGTTTTGCGTTTTGGTAAATAAGTATCGATTGTTGAGTAATTGTATCATCGACAGCGCTTTCAATTTAAGAATTATATTCACCAAACCTGCCAAATTTTATTTCTGGAGAACTGTTTGAAGATTCTAATGTACCACAAAATGGCGGGCGTTGAATGGTTAGCATCTGTTCAAGATTTTTATCGTGGACTAAACCTTTTAAAAATGTTTGTGTCACAACACTACATTTTCGATCTCTTAATTCTGTAATTAATTGAAAATTGATTGCAACGCAACAAGTCCTCGGTGTTTAACTGACAAAACGAACAACCGCCCGAGAAATTGATGAAGTTGAAATCTTGTGTTGTCAACGGCTCGCCACCGCTTCGACTTTTCTTGATAGCTGTGGTGCTCAGACGCTTAGCCACGAAGATGGGCCCCTCCACTCGTTACACACTTTCCGGTAATACCGCGAATCTAATAAAGATTTGATATTTGATTTCAATCACGACCCAAAAATAAATCACTGCCTAAAGACGCTTATAAGATTTTGATATTGCCGAGTGTAAGGAAAAACCAACAAAGTTTTGTCATAATGACCCAAGCTATGTTTGTAAAGCCGGAACTTGGCTTAATTTGTTTGGCTTTAAGTTTTCATAACAATGATTTTTGAAACTCTTTGCTTTTTGTTGATTGTGTCTTTATTAAATTTGTTCTTCCCGTGTATGCTAAAGAAGTAAGAACACAATTTGTATTAGATGCAACAATTTCCGTTGTTAAACGAATTAAAATACCGGATATATATCACATAATTTTTTTTTTAGGGTAGCATTATTACAGCATTGGTTACCTAGCTGTGCGCAATCTATAGACATGCGAATGTGAGGGAATATTAATCATGCTTACTCGCTCCGTTGGGTTAAAGCGAAATGGAGTAGTTAAAATTTTTTGCAAATTAGATTTTGGCCAAAAGCCAACGTACATTGTTGAACTAATATTTGTTTTGGTAAATGGACAAAGTTCTACCTCTTTTACAACATGTCTAATAGCTTTTTCAGTTTTTATGTCTTTAAAGTATTTTTACAAAATTTTTGAGCCAGAGAGGGACAATATAATGTGGAGAGGTTATTGTTGAATGCATTCGAAAACTGGGCTCAGTGTCGCCAACGGCTTGCCATTGCTTCGAAGTTTCTTCGAAGCTGAGTTGCCCTGGCGGTAAGCCGCGTGGTTGGGCCCCGACACCCGCTACTCGCTTTGTCATACTATCGTAAGTGTAAAAAGCATTCGATTAACTTTGCCAGCTCATTTCGCTTTAATATTTGCTTTAACTTGGGTTGTTGCTCGCTGATGCTACAATGCAAACGACCTAGCTCTTTTCAATGCTATGTGCTGCTATAAATCATATCACTGATGCAGATTTATTGAGGCGAACACACAGTTCTCATTTTGTAAGCTTCGTGTACAGTGGTTTCTGCTTAGCGAATTTAGAACTAGTTCGGTTGTGAACCCCGTACCTCTGAATGTTATTTTGGACGATAAATTATACGTGGTAAAAAAGCGTTTGCCGCGCCTTGATAGACAAGTATTGACGTCATAATTAGTCCTGATTAACGATGCTAATTTCTTTGTTTTTCAGCCTCTTGGTCTATTTACTCGGTAGCCGCCTAGTTGGCTCCAGTCAAGAGGGATGGCTCGTCTATGATGTCACAACTGTCCTACATGACTGGATACTCCGCCCAAGCACTAATCGCGGTTTGAAAGTAACAGTGGAGACAATGGAAGGTAAAGATGGCTGCGATAAATAAAAAAAAATCAAAACTTCTCTATACTTCCGAAATTACCCCGAAGCGATAACAAGTGACGGAGCCCATCTCCGCGGCTTCGCACCTGGATAACACAGCTCCGAAGAAACATCGCAGCGATGGCGAGTCGTTAGTGTCACTGTGTCCGATTTTTTCCGCCCAGGTAGCGAACCCCAGACCTCCCACGCCGATAGCGATGCCTTTAACCACTACGCCATCCGGCCGATATTATGTCATGATTTTGGTCGTGCATATACCGGTAGGCCTACATGATTCTAGGCCTGGCAGTGATACTTAGTTTAAAGTTGTTTAAGTTAACCAGGCCAACTCTGCTTCAATGGTAAAAAACATAATGGCAAACTGGTGAGTTGGATGTATTGGCACTGCATGCATCGCCGGGGCTGCAAACCCTAATCGTAGCCTAAACCCAAACTTCGTCAGCGACGTGGCCTAGCGGTACCGCGCGCAGGTAACAGATCCGATTTGACGGGTTCGATTCACGGCTGGAGCCGATCGCGTTTGACATATATATACCGGGTGGCTGCTGACTCGAAAAGCGCAAGCTCCCTTCGTAATCTCCCTCAAATACTGTTGAATTTTCTGGTCACGACCGTTTTAACCGATCAGATGGCCGAGTGGTATGGAGCGTCTGCTTCTGGATCGGTAGACTTGGGGTTTGATTCCGAGTCGGGTCAAACCAATGACTTTAACATTGGTATTCACAGCTTCCCTGCTTGACGCTCAGCATTTAAGGAACAGTGTGGAGAAAGCCGGCAGGTTTACTTGTTGTGGCGTTGGGAAAGGCACTTAACGGGATTCCCCCATCTTAGTGTGGTAGACAGATGGCCGGCAACTCCTAAGCGAGCTCGTACAGCGCTTCGTCGCTTTCTCGTGATAGGAGGATAAATATGTTAAAAATAATAATTTACTAATTTGAAATAATCTCAGTTATTTATTTTAACTTATTATTTATTTATATTTTACCGTTACTAGAAAAGCTTTACTTTACTCAAAGCACAAGCCTCAATTTTTTTATTTTGCTAAACCGTTTTCCAGTATCGGAGCGCCCAGAATGCTGAATTAAAATAACCGAACTTGTGATTGCTCAGCATTTGAAAAGAGTAAATTAATCGAGGATTTATCGAAACGTTTTAAAATTTCAGGCCGATTTGTCAAATTAACAAGAACTGGGTTGGTTGGAAGAAAAGGAAGCCCCTCCAAGCAGGCTTTTATTGTTGCTTTTTTCACCCAAGTCCAACAAGAGTTACTCCGTCCTTCCACACGGAGATTCCGCCGGAATATTAACTCCACTCCTCAGTCCACATACGCAACTAGCGAAACTCGGTGGAGCACAGGTACACACTATACAGTAATTACTTAATGGCTTAATGGTGCCTCGCGCAGGTGACAGATCCTGCGTGACGGGTTCGATTCGCGGCTGGAGCCGATCGCATTTGACCTTTATACTGGGTGGCCGCTGATCAAAAGAGCGCGTGCTCACTTCGCACTATAGGTGGCGGAAGCGGGGAGGCCGGGCGGTCCCTAATTTACGCGTTAATTTCTACAGAAATACCTCTGTATGAATGTATTTGAAACTTAATAAACCTACCTTCGAAATTGAAACTCAGGAAGGAGCTTAAGTCTAGATATGTCTTCTTTAAAATTTTGTTTGTGGGGTGAGAGGAGCAGAAAAAGTGTAATCTTCTTATAGCAAAAAAAGGTAACTTGCGGCTTGTAAATGTCAAATTTACCTTCTTAACTTATAAAAGGCAAACCAGCGATTGGTAGCATCTTAGCCAGGGGTTCTCAACGTTTCCATCGTGGCCCTTGGCCCCCCAAAGGGACCACAGAGCACAGAGTGTTCTCTTAGGAGCCACGATGGTAGGAATCATTAATGAATTATAACAGACCGGGACTTTTAAATTTACACACTAAAGGGGTCACGGTTTTTTAGAGGTCAAGGGGCCACGGCTCAGAAAAGATTGAGAATCACTGGTCTAGCTTTCAGTGTGGAGAAAGCATTTTACAGTAGGTTTTGAGACGAGGCGGGGTACAGTAGCTGTCGTAAGTGTCGTTTAGAGTAAACAATAGCAACTAAACTCAAAACTAGGCCACTCCACCAATGTATTGTATACCCTACCATCTGCATTGACTTTGCAGACAGTCACTCAAAAGAAATGTAGCCCTCTGTATTTGCAGTGTAATTTTCTTAATGCGAGGGGTGGGGTTTACTCTCGGGGAGGCGGAAGTTTTGCCTTTTTCAGACTTAATTTTGACGTTAACAACTATGCAGCTGTCATAAAATAAGAGCGGCGGACTGTGCAAAAGATCTATCGCCTAGTTTTTAAATTTTTTTCAATGTACCATATACAAATTTTTTTATTCACTTTGTTTTGCTGTGTAGTGCTAACCCTAGGAATTCTTTTGCCTACAAAATTGCTTTTTCTAGTCAGAGAAAGCGACTAAAACGTTTCGATTCTAGTTTTACGTGTGGCGATGCGATTCATGAGGTTCCACTATTTGTCTGCGCATCACCTTGTTGGTGTAGGAAATAACGTTAATTGGAGTTGAGTTATTGATCATCCCAACTTAATCTTTTCGTATGCTCCAAAAAGCTTACTGCTCTCGCTTCCGCGACGGTAGGCGTGACATACCGTGAAACTTTTATTTGAGCGCCACACGGGCACAGCGTTTTATTTTTCAACCCTTCTCTTCTCCTATTGTGGCGTTCCATTAGACGTGGTGTTCAGTTAGAGCAGGGGTGGGCAATACTTTTGACTCGAAGGGCCACATTTGATAAAAATTTGAAGCGAAGGGCCGCACTAATTGGAAGAGCAAAAACAAAACGGTCTACGCGTCCGCAGATGTCCTGTCTTTCACCAACATTCAGCGCTGAGCTAATATATATAAATTCAAGGATGCGTGCCTAATAACGTGCACAAAAAAAAAAGGATGCGGAGCTTAAAAAAGGTTTTCGGCTTGATTCACGGTAGAAGTTTATATTTTCGTAAGTGCCCTCGGGCCGCATAAAATGGTCTCGCGGCCCACTGCTGAGTAAGAGGATGGTGCAATATTTTTTGACTAGCTGATCTGAATTTTGGGAAGATAAATTTAATTAATGAAAAGAAAAAACTAATAACAGAGTTAACATTTACCTTTAAAGAAAAAAAAATCTATCGTAACACGGTTACTGATAAGCAACCCAAAAGTCAATGTGGAAAATCAGGTGACGCGTCCCTGTGTAACCGTCCTCGTCATTTTCAACACGTGAAGTGGCATACTAGGTGTTGTTCAATTGGAGGGTGGCGCTCTATTTTTCATTCCTTCCCCTATGGTGGCGCTCAAATAGAGGCCTTATGGACAATTATAATATTTAAAGTAGCTGTTGGGGTTGCTAAAACAATAAACTTTAGCTACACAATTACCCTGTCCACATGTCCAATTTATGTGGGCTTTACTTGATGCAGAAACTAGAAGCAAGAACGTTGGGTCTGAAGCCCACATAAGTTGGGCAATTCACATATGGACAGGCTAAATATGGGTTGCAGGCAAAGAAAATCTGGTCATTGCTTTTGGGCCCCCCACTTTAGAAATGCTTCCGCCTTCGCTGCTTCGCAGACTCCCTCAATAGCTGTTGTAACTTTCAGTTCAATGTAATTTGGAAACAACTTCTGTTTATTATTATTTACTAATCATGATATTTCGGTACATATGGTGTTGAAACATGTATTATATCAAAATACCCGGACGGTGCTTTTACTTAAATCCCAAAACACTACGGCAAGACTGTTATTGTTTTGGTGAGAAGGTTTCTCTTAGGACATCTTTAGGTTGAAATTGAAGATTGGTAAACACTATAAGCCTACAGTAGTACCAGAAAATTTGTGGTGACTAAATATCAATGGTGATGTGAAAAAACAAAACGAACGTACACACTGGGTAAGGTTGACCAACTTTGACGAACAAACAGCTTGGTTTTCGCGGAAACATCGCCCACTAGTGTCTTCTTCAAGAACACCTTGTCCATATGTCCATTCACCGCGAGCCAAAAGCTCTCGGGCTGTGGAATCAAGCTTATACCTCCTTCACCGGTAGCGATGTCTTTAACCACTACTCCAACCAGATGAATAGCTCACCCTTTAAATTTTTTTCTCAACATCCCTGTTTTCAACCAACTCAGCCAAAGCCTTATAAAATCGATTAATCGATTTGTGCGATGTTTTATTTATGAAGATGAAAACAGCACTGAAAGTATTGACGTCACTGTCACTGACGATGACGATGAGTACGATGACGAAGACGATGATGTTTCTATGACGAATGATGATCCAAGGATGATGTCAAAACGAAAAACGAAACCAAAAGAACCAAAACAAAGAAAAAAAGGTAAGAATATGACGAAGAAGTTTCAGCTGTCAGGCACGTGACAAACATTGATGTTGCCGAAGCAGACGTGTTGAGTCCGGAGCGGTGAATGGTGTAGGTTAGCCAGGGGGGACTGGGACACTATACCCCTTTTTTTGACAAAGCCTAACTTAAACCATGCTTAAAACTTCCTTATAAACTACCTTAATCTTTGGCCAATTGTAATTTGCCCCTTCTCTAAATTTTCGGCGGACTACGTCTCTGGGGGTAGGAAAAGCTGCATGGCATTAGACTCCTCAACTCTAACGCAACACAAACAGGACTTCCAGCTGTTTGCTATTACGCACGTTTTATGAGCAACGTGCGTGGGACATGTTTTCATTCAAGCTTAACCGGAAACTCGGTCAACTTGTTCTGCAAAGCTTAAGCGCCCCCATCGTAGTATTACACTGGATGAAAAAAATCAATCAAATGTAAATCACTGCTTCTGCAAAACTGGCGCGTCTCGCATTAACGTTTAATCACGAATGGTGGGTTTGATTCACTGGCAGCCTTTTCAACGTAAACGCACTACGCTTGTGGACCCCTAAAACTTGCTCCACGGGGTACCTTCTGAAGAGGCTTGATGTTTTGTTGATCAAGTTTTTGCACTAGTTTAACATTCCTCTGTCACATGACAGGAAGAAGACGCAACCGACAGAAGAACACATCTAAACAAAAACCAGTGGTGGCTCCATGCCAGAAGATTCCTTTCGATGTCGACTTCAAAGATTTGGACTGGCATGTAAGTTGGTTGGGGCGTTCTCAAAAGTTTTCTCGGGGGGGATGTAAATCTTGTTGTGCATTCGTTTAATCAAAAACTCATATTGCTGCACGTTACAGTTTGTACCTACACTGCCATATTTTACTGCTGATGACATCAGGGTGTGATTAGACGTTTCGATGAGGGGGCACATAAAGTAGCTTTCACACTTTAACGCACAATTTTTCTATGAGATCTACAATACGGATATCAGCTTTTATCTTGTACCGAACAAAATGTGAAGGGGGAAGAGTACGCTACTAATGACAGCTAAATGTATTTTGTGGAAGTTTTGGTTGCGAGAATACTTTTGTTCTTTATTTTATCTTAAAAGATGCTTACGTTGCTTCCGTTAGATATTATGATTATTTGCGCTGAGACGGAAAAAACAATCTGACTTTGTTACTGGCTGACAGCGAAGCAAACAGATTTATATATAAAAAAGCAAAGTCAAGATATTTAACAATGTAAAATCACCACACGAAAATAAACAAATGAAGCAAAAAAGATGGTTGATTAGGAGATATTTTACCAAAACAGTTTAGATAGACGTAGCTAAAAAGTCGAGTCAAGTCAAATATTTTGCTGTAAAGCTTGTTTGGCGTGGTGTTAACCGCATCGCTATCTAGGGGGTGCCAGGGGCATTGGATAGTCAAGATGCTAGGGTGTATTAGGTGCATTAGATGCTAGGGTGCATCCGGGTCGGTCAAATTCCACATGCAGTCTCGCCACCGAGGCGGCGTTTCTTCTCAGTTCAAAACCACACCAAGCCAGGAAGTTGGGCTACGCTACTCGCTACATGCTTCGGCGTGATACCCGAGTATAACAAAGTAGACTTAAAGCAGTTAACTGCCTAAGATTTTATCATTGAGATTTTTTAGACCTGGATAATTGCTCCGAAGGCGTACAAGGCTTATCAATGTTTGGGCAAATGCACATTTCCTCTTAACGCGGCGCTGAACGCCACAAACCACGCCATTGTGCAATCCCTAGTCCATGTCCACTTGCAGGATCTACACATCCCTGAACCCTGCTGTGCCCCATCGAAGCTAGAACCTTTGGAAATTTTGTTCTTTAATGATCAGACTAAAGTTATTTATAAGAAATACCGAGACATGGTAGTCTCGTCGTGCGGTTGCCATTAAGCGTATACTCCAGTGGTTAAAATGCCCCCCGGTTAGCTCAGTTGTATTATTTTCGGTGCGGAAGGTCTAGGGTTCGAATCTTGAGTCGGTCAAATAAGAGGCAGTGTCGCCACCGGAGTGACGTTTCTTCGGAGGCTCTGTAGTGCAGCTATTGCACTAAACAGCGGTGATGGGCCCCGCCACTCGATACACGCTTCGGCGTAATAACGCGAGAGTAATGAAGATCTGATTTTTTAAATTTTGGTAAGTGATTGAAATTTTGTATATTCCAAGTGTTTTGTATGATATTTTTCGTTTTGCAATGTTGAATTTTCGTCGTATCGAAATAAATGCGATACTTGTGTGGAAGAGTAGCCTAATAGTAAAAGTGTGAAACAGCCACAGTTTTAGCTTTTAAGAATGTCGAATACCCACAATAAGCTAAGCATTTAAAAAAGTTGCTGGTTCGGTTAGATGAGCAAACTGATTTGTGGATCTTCATCCAATAAATTTTTCACTCCTCTGTCCCGCACTCACAATTTGCAAAGTGAGCGTACCAAACTCGGGTCTCTTTCCAAAATGAAGAAATAAAGTAGCTTTCAAGAAGCAATTGAGCGAGATTTTTGCTGGAAATTTAAAAAAACTTTTCATTAAAACGTTGCGTTGCTTTTTTCGCATTAGCTGTGAAATTGTCAAGCTCGTTCCTGTATCGTAAAGCAATTTGGATAATCTTGCTGTGATTTCAAAGTTTAAAGTTTCCGAAAAATTTAGGCCCCCTTCTTTTCCTCCGTTAACATCTCAAGTTTTTATGATAAAATTCATATTTTGGTGGTTTTCGAGAAATTTTTGCGAAATTGGCACAATCTCAACATTTTGGGTTTTTTTAAATTATGCAAATCATAGGCTTGATAAAAATTCCAATTTTGACTTGTGTAAAATTGGCATACCGGTAATCGAAATGTTTTTGATTTTTTATATTTTGCAAACCTATAGGCTTGATAAAAATTCATATTTTGATAATTTTTTCGAAATTGGAATAAGAATAATTTTAATATTTTGATTTTTTGATATTGTGCCGGTAAATAGGCTTGATAAAAATTCATACTTTGAATGTTAGATCTCAGGAATAAGTACGTTAAATCACATCCTGTTATCACAACTTTGTTATATTGCACATAAAAATTTTCGTTGTACAAAACATATATTTATATATCAAAAAAAAAACAAAACAAACATATCAAAAAAGTAAAAAAGTGAACAAAGATTAAATTAAATTGAACTGAAGATTCTACACTCTTCGCTGATTTGAATGAGGATAAAGATAATCAATAAGACGAGTGACCATGATGATCCAATTGCGATATTGATAAACATCCACAAACACACTGGGGGAGCCACTACCACATGGGGAATTTCCAAATGACGTAATACCGGCAAGGTACCAACCACAAGTAGGGGTGTGTAAAGGGCCACGCCTTCTACAAACCAGTGGACCACCAGAATCCCCCTGCAAAACGCAAATATGTAATTGAAACTTATAAAAATGAATTTAAAAAATGACATTTACCAATTACTGTTATATGCTTAGACAACAGGCTTAATGATAATAAGCAATGACGAACATAACAAGTAACGAATAGCAGGATGTGCGATTCGCAAAAAGCGGAAAAAGAAAGGGATTGAAATTTTTCAATCTACGGATATTTTCACTACGTTGCTAACCAGCAAATCTAAACTAGCTTCCATTGCCTTGTATCGGGTCCTACTAAACACCGCAAAGGACGACAAAGGACCTCAAACTGATGTACTAAACACCGCAAAATCCGACAAAGGACCCTAAAATCCTAACTCTAATCTAACACTAGTCCTAACCTAACCCTAATTTAAAGTTCTTTGTCGTTCTTTGCGGAGTTTAGTAGATCAATTTAAGGTCCTTTGTCGTTCTTTGCAGTGTTTAGTACATCAATTTGAGGTTCTTTGTCGTCCTTTACGGTGTTTAGTAGGACCGCCATAACCGCCTTGCATCATATTTCCAAATTTGCACGGTCACGATGACGTCATTATGCCATATGCAATCGCGTAAAAAAAGCATCTTGTAAACCTGTTGTATTTAACTACCTGGCACGTGTCTGCGGTATTTGCTCTCTCCCTTCCCGCGCATATATGTTGGTTGGGTATCACTGCTCCTCTGAAATACTCCTGGCATCTTGGGGTACTGACAATCGGAAGACATGCTTGTTGAAGTATGGTCGCCGTTGCATCGTTTTGTGCTGAAAGTAAAATTGACAGTTTATTGAAGAGTACTATTTTTCACAGTACTAAGTAAAAACAGTTATTTTCAGAAAACACATTTTAACTTCTTCTTTCAAGAGTAGTTGACTTTGAGATGCTGATCGGTCAGCTCATCGGTTAGCTCAACTGTTACTTCCATCGCTATCGGTGCGGTAGGTCTGGGGTTCAATTGCCGGGCCGGTTAAATCGGACACAATGCTGCCAGCGGCTCACCATCGCAGTGTCGTTTTTGTGGAGCTGTGTTGCCCAGGCGCTAAGCCGCGGCGGCGGACTTGCCACTCGTTGCACGGTCGGTGTAACGTCGCGAGTATAATGAAGATTTGATTTTTTTACGTTAAGCCTGCTCCATCCTTTATTTTTTGACGCAAGACTTTTTGCTGAAGTTAAATGAATTGTAGAGTTATAACACCAGTGTCCAGGGGCGAATCCAAAAAAATTTTCTCGGGGGAGCTGAAGAAAATGCTCATCTTGCAGTGATGTACGTCCAGAAGCATCGAAGTACTATTGTAATGCATCACGTACAACCAAAAGTTTATAAGGGAGGTTAAACCCCGTCAGTTTCCGGAGATCAACCAATGATGTCAGTTATCTTGCAAAGAAGTACCTTAAAAAGAAAAGGAGTACTTACTGCCGCCGAAACCTGTCACGTAACAATCATCTGACGTCGGTGCACGGTACGTCGGAAGACAGAGAGTTTTGACGTAATCACCAGTGACGTCAGCACGACCATCCAGTTTGATAAGAGCAATATCATTTGTTATTCTGCCGTCGCGTAATTGCCTAAAATAAAGCAATCAGTGACGGTTTTTTACGTTTGCTTGATGCCCGCAGTAGTAGAACACTAAAAGATAACCAAACTGCAATATCGGTACGTAACCCATCAAACCTACACACAGATGTCAATACTGATGAACAAAATTAAACATCGCAACACCAGGAACAGATCAATTGTCTCCGTCAAGTGAAGGTGCAGGACTGGTGTTCGTGATAATGAATGGACAAATTGGACATTAACCATCTTAACTAATTATGTTCGAAAAAAGCACTTCGAGGTAATTGTTGACTGGCTGACAAGGAATAGAAGGACGTTTTAGAGGGATAATCGCCCCAATTTTCCTTCTGGGTCCTCCCTTCGCAACACAAATTCAACAGCAGCCGAAGTCCAAAGATTGAAAAACTTTTAATTAATATTGAATGTAATGAAACCCAAAATGTACTTACGTGAAGTTAGTATGTCTCAAAACTCGCAAGGAATTAAACCTCTGAATATTAGGTCCCAGAACAGGATGACTGCTTCGGAACACCGATATATTTCTAACTCCCAGTGCAACTGTTCCTTCTTGATACAAGACTTTGTTCGGTCCCCTGCGTATACAAGTATGACTGCAAACATGTGGACTCTTGAAGGTCTTAAAACAATCTTAGACAAATAATCACATCTACTTTATCGAAGCTTTTCGCTGACAGACTTCGGGAGGAATCGTCAGAAAAAGCGAAAACTAGAAGTGCAACAGTATGTAAGAAAAAGACAGAGCGAAAACTAGAAATGCAACAGTATGTAAGAAAAAGATAGAATAAAAGAAACAGAGCATCTACTTTTCATCGCAGATGACCGATATTTTTGGAGACTCTAACTAGAGCAGATGCTCTCGCGACCTGCCAAGGATAAGCAGGTCTAGAAAAGTAAGTACAAAAAAATGACGGGAAGAGTGTTGATAGGCCAAAAACTAAACAATCGGTTCAAGTTTCTGGTTTTAAAACTGCATTTAAACACATACTTACGATACACAGTGAGCAGCTGTAAGCACTAAATCTTCTCTAATTAAAGTCCCTCCGCACAATTTGTTGTTGAAATAGACTATTGCATGCCATGGCCAAGTCCTGGGTGTGGCGTCAGTTCCCCGGAATATTCGGGACTCCATCACCAAAGTACGGTTAAAACTACGACTTGTTCCGTTTTCCAGCGGTGCAGTGAGATCGAAACTCTTTCCATTTACCTGCAATATCAAAAAGTTTATGCTTCGTAACACACTTTGCAAGATTGCGATGAATGTTGCGGCAAACAAAATTTTCAGCGTCACTGCCAGCCTGCTACTGGCATAAAGTTCTACATAAACAGACGCTGCTATGGCATTATTTTATCAAAAAATCAAGCTGGCAGATTAAGCATAATTTTAGGCTACTTAAAATCCTGAATAAGAACAAAAACAACCGCCATGCGACAGCGACAGAACTGTTACGTTAAGGTAAAATGTACTAATATTTTCCAAGTTAAATGGTTTCAAAAGCCAAAAAGCTTTCTGCATCACAAGCAAAGTCCTTTGACAAATTTTGAAATTCAATGGCGGATAAAATTTTACCTTACCATTTTTCTAAAAAACTACAGTAGTAGCTTACATAGTCTGGTTGAGGAAGATATGGTTGATAACTGCAGAACGGTCCAGAACGTAGCGACAGAGGTGGATTGTTGCAATCATTGCACTGCATTAAAGGAGTTGCTGCTGGTCGGGGTGGAAATCTGTTTCCCCTCCCAGTAGTCGGCCTTCCTCCGATTCCTAAACACAAAGCCAACGTGTTAACAACTGCTCTTAGTTGTAGTGTAAGCTTATATTGATAGTTTATTAAACATTTTTTTCGAAGTGACAATTCTTTCAAGTCGGTTCATGAAAATCTACCGGCGGGTTAGCTCTGTTGTTAAGCACGTTGCTATCCATACTGAAGGTCTAGGATTCAATTCCCGAGTCGGTCAAATCGGATGTAACGTTGCCAACGGCTCGCAACCGCTGCGAAGTTCCTTAAGATCAGTGTTGCCCAGACACTAAGCGACGGAGTGGAGCCCCGCCACTTGTTACACGCTTCGGTATAATACCGCGAAGATAATGAAGATTTGATTTCATAATTGTGATATCCATCTATGAAACTCAAAATACCGGTACTAAAATATCTGCAAATCAAAAATTCAAATCTTCATTATACTAGCGGTATATTTCGCCGAAGTTTGTAACGAGTGGCGGTACCCATTACCGCGGCCTAGCGTCTGTGCAACACAGCTCCGAAAAACGTCGCAGCGGTGGTGAGCAGTCGACGGCGCCGTGCCCAACCTGACTAGCCCTTCAACCGAAACCCAGACCTTCCACACCGATGGCGATGTCTCCAATCAAATTTGTTAATCAAAAAAATGATAATATACCAAGTAGCGCCAACTGACTTTTCGCCTTTTGAGTAGCAGTTACACAAAAAGGAAAATGCTTAAAGAGAGTAACTCGATTTAGAGTTGGAATCTATTAGCCAGACCCTCACCCAAGGAGAAGAACATGTCCCTATTTTCAGACCAGAGCCGGCGCCAGAGCAGTCGATTTAGAGGGCCAAGCGTTTATCAAGGGGGGCCAAAGTTTGAAATTAAGCACAAAAGCCGCTGTCCTCAAGAGAGTAAGCTAGTTAATTGGGGGGGGCAAGCATGATGATTGGGGGAGCCAGGCCCCCCTCTTGGCACCGGCCCTGCTTCAGACTGAAGTCAATTAAATTTACACTCAAGCAAAATTCATCAAAAATGGACAAAAATTATGAAGCCAGACAAACTTACCAAGATTAGTTAAGAGACTGCGAAATTCAAGTTCAAAAGCAGCGTTAATCAATTCTGCTAACTGGTTTGTTGTAAGACTGCTGTTAACGACCGGCACTTCAGTGGTAGACTGGGTTGTAGTAAGAGGTGTGGTGAGAAAGCTGCCTCGCTCACTCTGAAAAACAAAGTAGAGTTTGATTAGTTTTCTACAGAGCACACAGGGATCCAGAAATTGATTGGGGAAGGTGGGCTTAGAATCACAAAAAGGTGATCTGAAGGTTTTGATCCAACTGATCCTGATCTTAAGAAATATTCATCTTACACCCAGTTACATGACATGGTTAATCAATGACTACTCACATAATGACGTCACCGTGACAATGCAAATGTAAAAGGAGTAATGCAAAGCATTGAGAATTGGCTTTGATTTGAAGTATGAGAATTTTTTAAAAACTTTTTTGAATAATAAGCTTAACTTTAGGCTATTTTAATCAATTTAGTTCGGTAAAAAAAATGTCAACCTACGTAGAAAGTAAAATCGCAGAAAAAAAATGTCATGTAAAGCAAGCGTGGCCAAAGTGCGGCCCGCAGCCACTCACAGAAATGTAAACTCCTACCGTAAATCAAGCCAAAGACCTCATTTCTTTAGCTTTGCGCTGAATGTCTATAAAAACAGGACATCTGCGTACGTGCAGACCTTTTTTTGCTCTTCACCGATTTTCAGAGAGAAAAACAGGACATCTGCGTTCGTGCAGACCTTTTTTTGCTCTTCCAGTCAGTGCGGCCCTCGGCTGCAAAGTTTTTCAAAGTTCTTTCAAATGAAGCCCTTCGTGCGAAAAGTATTGCCCACCCCTGATGTAAAGTGTCACTCTTGCTGGCTTCGTAATAAGAATACAGACTGATAATGCAAATTACAGTAAGAAATACGGAACCTACCTCCACGCTGTGGTTTAATGAAGTGTTGGGAGAGAAGTAGCAAGGATGCGAGAGTACCTTCAAAGCAAACATCAAGTTTATCGCACATCATCATAACCAAAATCAAATTTTTATCATACTGGTAGAATGCCAAAGCGTGTAACAAGTGGTAAGGCATATCTCCGAAACTTAGAGTCTGGTCAGCCCAGTTCTGAAGAATCGTAGCAGCGGTGATAAGCTGTTGAAAGCACTGTGTCCGATGTGACTGGCCCAAAAATCGAACCAATACCTCCCGCGCTGGTAGCGAAGTCTTCTACACCGCTATGCGAACCGTTATATTCAAAGAGTATATCAACTTAATTGTATATCATCATATTCTTTTGCAGGCATGCAATAGGCCAACTGTAGGTGGCAAACTAGCAACAAGCGACACGAGATTTTAATGTAAGTAGTAGGTAAACTTCGCGTAGTCTATAGCAGTAAAATCAACAGCAATAATATGATGGCACGTAGGCAGCACTAAACACATTTAACTATCGGTACCTAGCATCAGTGCCGTAGCAGCTCAACTTTGGGCCCCCCGAAAAACCCTTTCAAGTCCCCAATACTTAGCTTTCGATATGAATTGTTTTAGGTTTTTCCAGGGGTAACAACTCAGTTTCTCACCACAATGCGAATACTGTGGTAAAATTAAAACATATAACGCGTTATCACTGTGTAAAAATAAAAGGTGTAATTTTAAGACAAGTTTGTTACACCCAATTCATTTTCCATTAAAATCGTTTAGCTCAGGGTTTTTCTACCTTTTTCTGTTCATGGCCCACTAAAATGATAAAATATGATGGTGGCCCAATAACTTTTGCTAAAAGTCAACGTGATGGCATGATTAGGGAATGCTGATGTCGCTCTCTAGTCAAGCTCTGTGGCCCACTGTTGGGCCATGGCCAATAGGTTGAAAACCTCCGGTCTAGCTAGAGCGCACTTTTTCGTACACAGATGTTCTTTTGACAGCATCATAATCTGGAGATCGGGCGCATTAACATTCGATTGACAACATGGCCAGCGAAGAACCAATCGGATGGCCGAGTGGATAGAGCGTGTGCTTCTGAGTCTGAAGGAGTGAATAGACTGAGGGTTTGATGACTAGTCGAGTCAAACCAATGACTTAAAAATTGGTATTCACAGCTTTCCAACTAGACATTCAGCATTAAAGGGATAGTGTTAAGAAAGCCGTCAAGTTTGCTTGTGCCGTTGGGAAAAACATTTAACGAGATTCCCCCATCTAAGTGCGGTAGGTAGACAGATGGCCGGCAACTCCTAAGCGAGCTCGTATAGCGCCCCGTCGCTTTTTCATGATAGGAGAATAAAATTGCGAATAAATAAAAAATAAATAGATAAAATTTTAAATCTGCTCACAAGGTGTTAATGAATTTGAATTTAATTTTTTCAAGAGGAATGAATTTGAATTTAAGCTTTGAAAAATGATTGCATCCAACTCTGCACCGGCCTCCTTTTTCAAGTCCTACGCGCACTCTTACACACAGTGTATTGTTTATGACATCATTATGCAGTTTATGATGCTATTGAAAGTAAACGATAGCGAAAAATTTTAAAACTGAAATATATAGAATCTGAGCGCAAAAAATCCCATTCAACGCGATTCGCCAAGCAAAACTTTGTTTTTGAATTGATGCAACTTCGGGTCCTTCAAGACAATTTGGGGCCCCTTTTGGCAGTGTGGGCCCCCCCAATTGGGGGGTTTGGGGGGCGGCTGCTACGGCTCTGCCTAGCATACATTTATGATGATGACAGCTGTATCTGTAGGATCAAAATTTAGCAGCGAGATTGGGCTTTTCAAAAATTTAGAATCGCATTTTATCTTTTCTGATCTTGATTTTAAAGAAATATGCGCAAACGTGGAATATGAAAAAAATAAAAAAAAGTTATAATCACTTCGTACTAATGGAGCTTGTTCAGCAAAGTACTTACCCCTGTGTCGTCCCAGCAGCAGTTGTAATACTGGCAAATTTCTCGCGTCACTTTGTTATTGCCACAAGATTTTCGTTGGTTGATTTGGATATCACACACAATTCCTTGCGACGATGAAAAACGAGAACCCCCTAAAAAACAAGAACTAAATGATTTTTCAGAATCTAAAACTACTGGACTTTAACTACAAAATCAGTTAATAGGCTACAACTTGGTAAATGTTCAATAAGATGGCTATCCTGTCAATACTAAGGGTATTAGCAAGTGCAATGGCAGTACTCAATACTTGACTTTCTGTGTAAGAAATCGTAAAGCTTTTCGTCTGGTTTCAACCTTCACAAGTCAAATCAGTGCGACATTTTGTCCAATTTGCTCTACACACACCAACAGTATGATAGTCTCATTCACTTACCATTACCAGTTAATAATGAACTCGCACTCTTTTCCATGTTTTGATAAAAAAATCCACCAGATCTGTCGTTAACACCTAAACATTGTCTTTTAAGAAAACGACCTCATGAGCAGATCAATTACTCAAACGAGCTAAATACAGTCTAAAAAAACTCTTTCTATTCCTTAAGATTTCTTCTTTCAGCAAAAAAAAAATTTTGTTGGCAAACATTCACCCCTCTCCGCATGTCCTATCCTTATGCTTTACGGGGTAAATGTGCTTTTTGCAATTAAATAACAACACAATCTGTTATCAACCAGCAAATAAAAAATCATAAGAGGCTATATTAATATTCGTTTTGTAGATTAAAAACATGATTTCATATCTAGAATTGGTTGCGATATCGCGGTTACAGGCCAATATCTGAGGGTATCTTGTATCGTATAATTTGTTTCCGGAAAGCTAACAAATTCAATCTTACGTTGACATGACATTTCTTCATGGTTTTCAACTGCTTGCAGAGTGTTGTCGCGGGTGAAAACGCTCCATGATGTCCCGTTGTTTGTGGGGAGACACCAGCGAATGTTCGCACCATTAGGGGAATACCCTCTGTCGCACACTAACCAGCATCGAGATAGAATGGAGTTTCCGTTATCACAAACAACTCTTCCGTTCGCCACCGGCGACAATGGAGTGCAAGTTGGAACTGAAGATGATAATGAGTTTGTTAAATTAATGTTAAATAGCTTGGTAATATAAATAAATAGCCTAACCGAAGTTATTTTCCAAAAGAATGGAACAGCAAATTCAAGAGATTAATTGAGACTGCAAAGTGAGCTTGCGCTCTTCAAGTCAACAGTCACCCGGCATAAATTGCTCGTCAAATGTGATCGGCCCCAGCCGTGAACAGGACCCTTTTAAGCTGGAGATCTGGACGCAGTAATTAAGAAACTCACCTCTTTCGCATCGAATGGCCAACTGTGGGACCCAACGGTTTTGATTACAGGTCATCGCCATGCCATCATTGCCGACATAGCCTTCATTACATTGTAAGTTGCAGACCGAACCGTGGAAGTTGCTGTTGGTGCATTGAAGTACTCCGTTAACTGCAGGTTGGTCAGGCATAGGACAAGAAGCTGCTGTAAAAAATCAACTTCACTACGTTGTACATTGTTTATTGTTTGCTTACTTAAAGATTTTTGTCCTTTCGTCTCAAAAAAGCGACGTTGGCGCTGTTCTAACTAAACTCATCTAGGAGTTACCGACCATCTGCACACTAATCAAACGTATAAGGAAATCTCATTGAGTGCTTTTGCACAACAAGCAAACTTTTCATGTATAAATTCAGCAAAATTAAAGTTGATTTGATCTTTATAAAAAGGAAGGTATTTTTTATTATAAGGAAAGAGCTTTACGCGGACTCGTAAAATAAAATTATAGAAGAATTTTTTAGTAAAATCTCATTTAACATAACGCTGTTTTCAACTTTGCTTACACAAAGTTAGAGCTTGATGTTTACAATTAATTACCTTGACATGTGAAAGGTTGCTCAGGACTCCAGGTCCCGTTGGCAGTATTACAGAGTTTCATTGTTGGTCCCCTGGACTCGAACCCGGAATGACATTGCACTCGACACACTGAACCGAAAGCCGCATCCTCACTACATACGATGTTGCCATTTTCAACTGCTAATTCAGAAGAGGAACAGGTGTCTAAACATACATTATGGTTTTGGTCGCCGGACGCTGAGTGTTGTGGTCAAAGACATCACTATCGGCACGGGAAGTTTGACTGCGATTGGCGGGCTGGACAAATCAGACACAGTACTCTGTCATCAACGGCATGTCACCGCTGCGACATTTCGTCACAGTTCAGTGAGTAGCTCCTCCTAGCAGCCACAGCATTGTTGCAGAAACTACGCAACCTACTGACACGGATCCAGGGGTGAGAGGGAGGGTTAAGGGGCCTTAATTCCCCTAAAATTTGTTGTAAGACACATTAATACATTATTTATTTGATACTTTAGGACGTGCAAAACTGTACGATAAGCATTTTTAATTCCTAGCCACCTCCCTTCAAAAATTTCTAAACCCGCCCTTGGCTGACGCAATAAGACTTTGATTACCTATGCATTGTAGATTTCTGATGTCATCACAACCAATGTTGACCCCAGCTGGTTCCATGACGTCGTTGTAGATGGCACGAGATCGAGATGGGGGATTTCCCCTTGAACATTTTAGAACGCAAATGGAAAGAAACGAATCACGTGACAGATACACGGCGCTTTTATTCTGCAAAAATATAAACTTGTCACGCAAATTCTAAGCCTTGGCTGACATTAGGTTGTGCACAGTGCACACTATTGAGCGTTAAAGCAGCTCCAACTTGTTTTTTTTTTTTTTTGTTGTTGTTTCTGGTCGTAAGCGAGTTAATCGGATGCTTTAATCGAGATGTTAAAAAAAAGAAAGTTTGGCTAAGGAAAGTCTGAACTTACAAGCTTGAACGCTTGAAAAAGACATAGTTTCGACCTGACATAAATCAATTCGGAGCGGATCCAGGGGTAGCGATTCCTATGAAACATCTACAACAGCAAATAGAGCGCTTTGCATATAATTATGAGGTCAGACATCCAATGTCCTTGCATTATTAAGGCTCATGATGTCATACAAATAAATTTCACTCTAATCAGAAATTCTGCATCCGTATCCAGCCCAAGTTGCTGCGGAAGCTGGTATTCTTTTAACAAAGAACTTCGTTCTCTTTCAAATAATCAAATACGAGCGACTGAGGTTATTTTCAAACTGTTGAAGTGAAAAGTCAACGGTATTTGAAGAAGACTGCGAAGTGAGCTTGCGCTCTTTGAGTCAGCAGCCACTTGATTTATGTAGAAATAATTCCTACTGTAAAGACTTTGTACTAAAAATGACAACTATCGTGTACCTGTTGACAAACAAATCAAAAAAACCTTCATTATACTCCCGGTATTACACCGAAACGTGTAACTAGCGGCGGGGCCCATCTCCGCGGCTTAGCGCTAAGGCAACACAGCTCCAAACAAACATCGCAGTGGTGGCGAGCCGTTGGCGACACTGTGTCCATTAGACCAGCCAGGGAATCAAACCCAAAATCTCCAGCACCACTAGCGATGTGCGTAGCAACTAACAAGTGAGCTAACCGGCCGGTTTCCTATTGACAATCTTACCCTCATAAACAAGAACTGGTCCAGAGTCAATTTTTCGCTGATGAAGAGATTGAGGAGAACAAAATCCATACTTTGTTCGGTTATGGAGCAAGATACATTGATGACGCCATTTTGAGTCGGGAAGGAAAAATGGGGAAGCACCATACATGCTGAGAGGTACGATTGTGCTGAAAACATGTTGCCATTTATATTTTCCGATAATATCTAAGCTATTCAGACAAAAATGGAAAATTTGACGATACAGATGAATCACAATATCGTTTTACTTAACTACCGAAAACAATTTTTGGTTCTTGTTTTATATCAATTCGTAGATCAAATGATCAACAACTTGTTTATTGATGACTCATTCGTTATTTTTAAGACTATGCCCTTGTTCGTATACTGGTGTGACTTTTAGCCTTGTTAAAGTGTGGTGCAGTAACTCGTTGAGCAATTTGCTCCTTTACTGCTTCCGAACGTGCATTTTTTGACGTAAAAATAAATTCTGTTCTGTTTTGCTAACTCAATCAAAAGGTCGATGACCTCCATGGTTGAAGTCAAGAGATCAATGACTTCTATCGTTCTATGAAACAACAATGCAGGAAACAAATCTCATTATTTGCAAGTTTATTCGTAGCTACAGTATACTGAAGCAAATGACATACGTCATCAGTAGTTTCTGGCCGGCTGGCGAAGTGGCTAAAGGCATTGCTATCGGCATGGGAAGTCTGGGGTTCGATTCCCGGGCGCTTAATCACATACAGTATCGCTAAAATTGCAGCATTTCTTCGGAGGTGTGTCGCCCAGGCGCTGAGCGGCACAAATGGGCCCCACTACTTAAATCGGTACGGTTAAACACATCACTATCGGCACGGGAAGTCTGACTACGATTGACGGGCTGGACAAATCGGACACAGTAGCTTACTTTATCATCAACGGCACGCAACCGCTGCGTCATTTCATAGGAGTTCAGCGAGTAGCTTACTCCCAGCTTTATTCATAGGTGGCGATCCCAGTAGACATATCCCGTTGTAATTTATAAACTGTATTCTTTTAACCAACAAATGTTGCCACAAAGGAGCCAATAATAAGGGGTACGACCCAATTATTTTCAAGACTAGGAGTCTCTGGGATTAAAAAGGTCAAGAAGATTGGTCTAGTCTTGGAGGCGAAAGTCAGTGGACAGGCCCATGGCAGTGGTACTCGCTTGGATTGATTTGAATGTACGAATAGCATCATTTTCAGTAGATGACTATATTCAAATTTTAAACTAACTGTAATCGAAAATATGGAAACGACTCGGGGAATTTTCAAAACGTGAGTAGAAAAACTTAGGATAGAGAAGATAAATGGACGTTGCTTTAAAACCACTCAAATGTATGACAAACTACTTTAATGATGTCATCAATTATCATTCAAATAGTTATATTAGCGGCTATGTATCAGTGTAAGTCCTCAATTAACTCACTTTTATATAATAGAGACACTAAAATAAAACTGCTACTCACTACGTCGCTCTATTCAAGTAAAGTGAAATCTCAAAGAGATAAAATTGATTTATTTGCTACAATTAGCGAGATATATAAAGTGGTCTTTCAGTAGTTACTCGTTAGTTCGAACTTTCATTGAGTGCTAGCATCGCTCCATGTGTAGTTGTAATGATCACGAACTGACGAAACAAAGTAAGTCGAATTTAAATATAAACTGAACGAGCGACTTTTACCCAAGCCGGACGACTTAAGTCGTGATTTCGATTACGTAAGCTCAAGCTAAGCTCGAAGGACAACGTGAGTTTGACAAACTTTGTGTTTGTTAGTTTAAGTAAACAAACAACCAATGAGAAAACTGGTGTTTCAATTACCCCTATCATTGTTTACTAAATCAATGGCAGCAAATTGGGAGTCACGTGACGAAGTCACGTGTTTTAATGTCAGTGTTTATTTTGGATTTGTGCGTTTCCGGTATAAAATGCAACCGAAAAAGTAAACCCATATTTGGAAACCGCAACCTTAAACGCCCATAATCCAAGAATTCAAACGTTTATGGGTTTTTGATTGGTTATACCGTCTTTTGCGAAGATCGCACACAAATCAAAATACTACAAAGAGATTCGCTGATTTCCACCATTTTTGAACAGTTTTGGTGAATCTTTAGTCAAGTTTTACTCAAAATGTTTTCTGAAAAACGATTATAGCTGTCTATCGATTGAATTTACGCTTCAATTCGCCTGAGAACGAAGTATGCACCGAAATGAATCGCTAAAATCGGTAAATTGACATGAAAGATGTTCTGTAATTCAATAAAACAATAGATAAGTTAAATCAATTTTGACTTCAAGATAGAAAAATGTCGCCATTATACCCGCGGTATTACGCCGAAGTTTTTAACGAGGGGAGGTGACCATCTTGGCGGCTTAGCGCCTGCGCAACACAACTCCGATGAAACGTCGCAGCGGTTGAGAGCTCTCAGCAAGAGTGTCTAATTAGATCAGTCCGAGAATCAAAACCACGACCTGCAGCGCCAATAGCTGTGTCTTTAACCACTACTCCAACAGACCGGTCATATTATAAGCTAAATCAACTTTGATTACGAAATATTTTATACAGAGGTAGGGAACAATTTCGCTAATTGTTAATTCGTTAATAACGAAGCTAACTTTTTCATAAACTAGTTAATTCGTTAAATTTGTTTTTGAAATTAACGGACTAAATTAACTTTCGTTAATGCTTGATAAATTGCGTTAAATTTTTATTAACGCTTATTTCCCTTATTGTTGGTTAGGTTTGACATCGATAAAATAGCAAGATACGACCAATGAAGTCAAAAAGCGAGATAAAAACAACATAACATATTGCTTGTAAGCAGAAAAATTGCTTTAATACTTACGCAAGCATTGATATTAAAAAATTTTAAGCTATTTTTTAAAAAAATGTTGTTTTGAGTCAAAATTAACGATTTAACGAGTTTAACTAACTTCCGTTAACTGAAGCTGAATTTAACGAATTAACGTTAACGGAGGTACATAACTGTATTAACGAAGTAGTGGTTGACGAAGTTACGTTTTGCATGAGCTTGCCCATCAATGATTTAAAACAAAAATAATTTATCATAATCTTGCAGTTGGTACAGTGAATCGGCGGTAAAGTAAGATAGTCCAAGGCTCTGATTAGCTCATTTGTAGAAAACAGCTTCAAGCCCAATAGTTTAATTTGTGTCAAATTCTCACGATTTCCTATGCTTTATAAATGTTTCCGGCGTGTCAATCTGGGAATTCGACTCAATTTTTGACGTTATGTAATCACGGATTCGCTGAATGGTGTTTTTCGCATACACAATTTCGAAACGTTTCTTACGTGTGACAATAAAATTAATTAATCAATTTTTGAAAGACAATTACAAAAAACGGTGCATGAACGCCTTCACTGCTACGGCAATAAAAATCAATACAAGCGCAGCGCGGGCAGTGTAACATAAAATAAACCTACTAGCATTAAATTCAGCGGTTTGGTCGGTATGGTAGCTTGCAATTGCAGCTACTTTGAATGCAAATATTTCGTTTAGTTCAGCCCAAATTCACTGTATGATTGGGATAAAGCATTGAATTAACTAATATACTTTTATCTTGAAAGGTCTGGTTTGATGTTGACTCCAGTCATGAATCAAATCTGGCACACAGGATCTTCAATTTACACTAGTACTACCATGATAAATCTTTGGCACCTTTAACAAATGCCAAATACTTTGCAGACAAGAAATAAGTCAATTACTGTTGGGTGATATTTTTCAAAACATAAAAGAACAGAGTAGGGGTTCTCGACCGGGGGCATTGGCTCTTTTAGGGGACCACAAGGGCTGGATTTAACAATGGTGTTGAACCACTTAAGCCAGCAGACGGCTGCATAGACACTACAAATGAAATACCGGCAAAATTTTATTGTTGAGCAGGGACCACACGTGTTGAGAGTCTCGAGAAGGGTGCTACAAACCACGATAGGCCGAGAACCACTCGAATAGACCTTCGAACGTTTTCGAAGTTGCCTCAGAAAACAGTGGCATATATAGAAGAGTTACACTGAGACCATTTTCTTGCAGTGACCCAAATAGTTCCGTATTTAAGTAAGCCGATGATGATATTTAATGTTTCGGAACAATGTCCTCCATTAAAACCTCATTTAACTTCCTTTTTCCGTGTTCCCTGGCTAAAATTACATCCTAAATATCACGCTGAGATCGTACTTACGTTGTGTCAGCAACGGCGTGCTGCTCGAAGAGTTTCCATTTGTAAAATTTGGATTGGACAAATGGACCTTTTGCAAATTAAATAAAACAAAACAAAAAATTAAAATTAATTTCGTTATTGTCATTGTTCTTAATAATTATCTCTGTAATAAAAAATCAAAAATTTCGAAACGAAATACGTAATTATGCCGGAAAGCTGTGTTTATAAACTCCTCCTTTAATAGCGAACATATAATTACCGCCGAGGAACATTCGTAATGATGGTATTTCTAATGGTTGCAGCTGTGCGAAGCGAAGTAGAATACAAATATTTTGAATATTTTCGCGCAATAGACGATGTGGAGAACTGTGCATTTAAATTTTTCACAATTAGCATATTCGTAACGTCACTACCAAATGCGCTCAAATTTTCATACATTCAACATGACCTCAATGTCGGAAATATTTACCCCACCCTCATGTCCAATTTTATGGGGCTTTAGGCCCGCACTTCTTGGTTCTACTTTTTGCATCATAATCAATTTTTTGATGTCATAGTTAATAAAAGTGATTATGACCCAAAAAATTGCTTATGATGCACAAACTAGAAAATTTCACACAAATGGACATGTGGACACTGGACAGGGTACTAGTGTAAAAAGTTGCTTTATTTAATCGCACGTTCTTCCCCCCCGGAGTAGAAAAATTGGCGCTTTACTGCTTTTTTTAGAAGTAAAAATGTTCTATCTGGAGTTGCTTACAGAGAAAGAATTCGTACGATCTTATTTTCGAGTATGAAGAGGATATGACTTTTAATTGCAAATCGCTGAGCTTTGTCATTGTTAAATGCTTACTAGCGAACGAAAGTTTACGTACTACCAAACAATTGAGTTTCTGCTCATCATACAGACTGCTTGTCCATCATCAAATTCTCCTCAGTCTATTTTGCGAAGGTCAAACTCTCATCAGAGAGCAACTGACTATGTGCTGACTGCAGTAGTGCTTTTCGAATTGCCAAAAAATTTCAACTCTCACTATAAAATTGGCTATAAGTTTTTCAGTTTTTTTTCAAAGTAGGCGTTAACCTTCGGTCATGTCCAAGAAACAATAGACAATTGATGTCGTGTTGAGCTTAATTATGACCATCACAAGTGAAAAATCCTCATTATCCACTCTTAAAATATTAAATTGCACGGTTTTGTAATTAGCACATAATTTCAAGAATTTTTTTCAAAAGCAAATGAGGAATTTACCCAAGAGCAGGTTGTGACGTTTGAAAGAAAGATGTCAGTCCAAATCTCTGTAATTAAGAGTTAAAATTTCTATCCCAATTGCTCTGCCTCAACTAAGAGTAACTCAATTTTGCTATAAACCTTCAGGACTCCGCAGTGCTTCTTCATCTGTGTGAATTTCGATCCCACAGAGCTAAAGCACATGAACCATTATAATCCTGATTACCTCACAGTCACTGTTTCGGCTCTTAGTGCATGATGGAAGACGAACTAGTTGGTCAACTATCCCAGCTTCGCAGTCCAACGTACCTACCATTCGGCCAATTTTGTATGTTCGGCCCTATAAAGTCTTCAGTTTAGCTGGAAGAGCACATAACAATCCAGGATCGCTAATCCTCAAAATCAGTTGACATTCAAAGATTTTTTGTTGTGGTAGGCTACCACAAAACAAAAAACCTTCACTCCTTACAAACTGCCCAAAATGGCATAATCGATAAACTTGCTGCGGTGGGCTATATGTATTCGAATTTTAGCTATTTAGGAAATTCTTTAGTCTATTCAGCTGCAATAACGAATTCAAATAACCAATTACACGACAAAACTTACGAACATACAGCATAAAAACAACGTGACTGTTAATGTGGCTGACTGTGGTTGCAGACTACGTGCTCAGAATCGTGACTGCCTGCGAATAAATCTACTTCAAACGTTTATATCTGCAAAAAAAAACTTTCTTTTTTCGAATCATATCGTAGCTTGTATCTGTGAGCAAAATCCCACATCTTGATTCGTAATTTTTATTCCCTGTCTTTCTCTAGTTAAGTAAAACATTTTTCTGATGACGATTTGGTTTTACACTCGTAATGACGTCATCAAAGTTATTTATTTGGGTCATTATAAGCCAATTTGAGCTTGCCCTGAAGCAAAACTCTTGAAGGGGTGACCCATTTAAAAAATATTGGGTTTTATCCTGTTTTCTAGCTGATTAACACGGGTCATCCATTGGTCAAAAAATTAGAATCTAAAGTGATTTTTCCACTTATGTTCAATGTGCGTAACTTAAGTTACATGACATTTTTTTCATCATTATAGCTCCTCAATACGCATTGTCATATTCAACTGCTCAATGGATCAGCTCATATCCTCATTATTACGTTAAATATACATCACAAACGTAATAACACTCGTAATTACGGCATACATTTTAATTGAATACAGCTTAACATTACGGATTAGGACCGCGATAGTAGCCATTTTTAGAAGTAACAAATCGAAAAGTATTGTATCCACTGAACATTACCCAACACTTAAAAAATTTGTCCTCTTTTAAATTGTGTAATTTTGAAAACTCATTTTGAAATCATCGGTAGAAGATAAAAACCTCTATGCATTCGAAACTTTTCAAATATGCACAACTAAGCCCAATTTTCTGACCTCAACAGTGTGATCTGAATACTCGCAATTTTTAATTGAACCAAAGTTTTTCTACTGCGAGGGTTCATTCTTTTTTGATATACCGGTATGCCTAAAAAATTATCCGAAATAGCATCTAGGCCAGGGATGGGGAACGTGCGGCCCGCTTAAGTTTTGAATATGGCCCTCGTCAGAACTTTAATTATTGTAAAGTGCACAACAAAATGGTGGAATATAAAACCTTAAGATTTCATAAAAACTGCATCACATTTAACTGCATGCTATACTGTATTTGTATTTTGTAGCATACAAAACGCGCAAAAGTCTCTAATTTTACGGTAAAAAACAGCTCAGCATGAATGTTGTTAAGTTTGCGACGAAATATTGTGCCATTTTAAAGCGAAATTTAACAATTAAAAGTAAATGTGGCCCGCTGAAAACATCATGCAATCAATGAGGCCCGCTGTGCTTTGCCAGTTCTCCATCCCTGATCTAGGCTATCAGTAAAAATCGCTTAGTTCTGCTTTTGGTGATTGCTGCGATTGCGTGGGAAGTGCAAACGACAATTTACTTTTTTGTTTACAAATAAATTTTGAATCATAGTGCGTGTTACGTGAACCATGACGTTATGACGTAAGTATGACTAAAATAACAACGATAAAGAAAATGTGAACAAAATTTTTTGCAGTTTTAGCTATTTTTGTCTTTTTCTAAACGAAGATCGAAAATCTACCCTAAATATTAGCTAGCCAATCTACTTTGGGTCCAAACCAAAAAGAGTTGTCGTATTTATAAGGCAGTTGAAAAGGCGACAGACACAATCTGTCATGGATGGCAATTACAAGCTGGCTAGACAACTCCTTG